>JASDDO010000008.1:200665181-201865181 GCA_030015575.1 Agapanthus africanus | reverse complement strand
GATGATGAATCCCAGGAATTTACCCGAGGAGACTCCGAACGCGCATTTGAGGGGATTCATCTTCAAATTGTATTGCCGAAGGCGTTGAAATACAGTTTTCAGATGCTCTAAATGCTCTTCGTATGACATGCTCTTTACTACGTGGTCATCAATATAGCACTCGACGATGTTATGTATGAGATCATCAAAGATCTTTGTCATGGCCCTTTGATAGGTAGCGCCAGCGTTCTTTAGACCAAAGGGCATAACCCTGTAGCAGAATATACCCAAAGGGGTCCGGAAAGCGGTGTGCTTCTGGTCTTCGGGATGCATCTTTATCTGATTGTATCCTGACAAACCGTCCATAAAGGAGAAAACCTCGTGAGTGGACGTGTTATCTATCATTAGCTCGGTTACTGGTACTGGGAAATCGTCCTTCGGGCAGGCTTTATTGAGATCCCTGAAATCCACGCATATGCGTACCGTCCCATTCTTCTTCATTACCGGGACGATGTTGGCGATCCAGTCGGGATATTGGACTTCTTGTATAAATCCAGAATCGATCAGCTTCTTGACTTCGGCGTTGATGCTCATCTCAAGCTCGAGCCGCATCCTTCTCGGCGCCTGCTTGACTGGCTTGATATCTGGGGATATTGCTAATTCATGCACGGCAATCTCCGGATCTAATCCTGGCATCTCGGAATAGTTCCACGCGAAGCAGTCTTTATGCTGTAGAAGCACTTTCTTTAACGCAGCCACCCTTTTTTCAGATAGCAGTTCGCTGACAAATGTCGGTCGCGGATCATCTGCCGATCCCAACTCAATCTTCTTGAGGTTATCTGCAGTAGTATGTATACCATCTTCCAGTTCTTTCGGAGCTGGCGGAAATTCTGAGATCTCCTCATCATTGTTGTTCTCAAAGCACCAGGGAAGGTCATCCATGTTCTTGGGCTCTTCTTTTAATATCCTAATCATATAACAGGTGCAAATCCGCTTCCAGGACTGAGGTGGATCTGGTTTTGCTTTTGCGGCTTTGGGTTCGTGCTTTTGTGGCGGCGTTACCCTCCAGCCGTCGGATAAAGCGAATCTGCCCTGTTGGTACTGGTCTTCGACCCAGTTCTTGAAGGTGAAGCAGTCTTCGGTAGGATGTCCTATGGCTCGGTGATAAGAGCAATAGCTCAGATGAGAAGCCTTGTTAGCTTGCTCAGGGTGCCTAGACCTTGGAAGCGCGATCATTTGATGTTTTAAAGCGAGCTTGAGTAGCCTCTCCGTCTTGTCTCGGGGGAAGGAGTACGCTCGACTCATCTTCTTCATGAGGGAAAAATCCGAGCCGCGCAATACCCGATTACGTAACCCTCTAATCCTGCGTCGTTGTTGTCGGCTCCTCTTTCCGCTTCTTGATTTATTTCCGTCTCTGCGTCGGGCCTTTCGTACAACGGGTTGACAAGGATGAGCATCTTTGTCTTTTGCAGCCTGTTGAAATAGACGTTGCGTCCTGGCCTTCTCGTAGATGGCCATCTCGCGGTTGTGGTCCTCCCGAGCTTTCTGACCCACTTTCCTGATAGGCTTGTCCATTCGTTCTTCAAACGACGGACTCGGCACTTCAATCGCGGGGTCTAGTTTTGATGAGGGGTTGGCATCTCCTGACAGGGCGTCCTCTTCTTCATCAAAGGTATATATAGCGTAGCTACTGTGGGCCCGTCCCCGTTTTCCGGTTCTCGCGTATCCAAGCCCAAGTGTTTCCATTTTCCCGTTGGGCAATTTGCGTTGAGTCCCAGGGACATCCCAAATCCTGTTGTAGAACCGAGCTTGTCGAACGGTCTGTTTTAAGGGTACCCCTTGGCGCTTCAATAACCTCTTTAGTCCATTTGTGTAGTATCTGGGCAAACGGATGGGTTGGAGCCTGTCGAGTGTAGCATCCGCGCCATGCCAGATCTCTTTCTCTACTTTCGACTCTGAGGATCGGTAGAATAGGATCATCTTCTCACCCCTTTGCCTGGGAGGGACGTAAAATGTCTGCAGGTCCTGCACATTGTGAGCTTGAAGTGTGTCGAGATCCTTGTAATGTTCTTGCGGTACCATGGTGATTTGCAAACTATGATCATCGTTAGGGGTGTTTGTATTGACAGTCGATTGGAGAACACGGCATTAACCTCATCTTCTGAATCACTTCCGAAGACCAACATGGGGGCGGACGTCCCCGGGTTGTTGCGTTGAGATGGCCCGGCATAAACTATCTATTCCTCTTCTTCGGTATCACTCCCGAAAACAGGGATGGTGGCGGCGGCTTTGTTCTCGGGGTTGCGACACCTTTCTGTATCCTCGAAATCTGGCAAAAAGTACTTCGCATCTTCGTATTTGCGGACTTCGTTCACGAAAAATGGGTTCAACTCACCTGTTACGGTATACTCGAAACCATCCTTAAAGTACTTCATACACTGATGTTGTGTAGAAGGGATGATGTTGTACTCGTGTAGCCAAGGACGATCGAGCAAGGCGTTGTAGCAGGTCTTGGCGTCAATGACATGGAATTTGATGTCTGTGACGAGAAGTCCAAAGCGTAATGTTAGTATCACGGATCCGAGAGTCCGTGACGATTGTGAATCGAAACCGGAGATAGTAATTTTGTCACGAGCGAGGTGTTGCACACTCATGCAGATTTCCTTCAACACCCGAACATTAAGGAGATTGACGGGGGATCCATTATCCACCAGGATCTTGCCTATCTTGATATCATGGCAGTATCCAGAGACATATAGGGGACGGTTGTGGTCGCACGTCCCGAGAAGGAGGTCTTCGTCACCAAAAGTGATGTCGGCCGCATGCACTTCCTCCAGTTCATCCTTCATCCTTTCAATGGCGAGGAAGGCTTGGAACTGCTCAGGTTCTTGTAACGCCTTAATTAGCGAGTCTCGCGCTTCTTTTGATAATAGGAGGGCATCGAGAATGCTGAGCTGAGAAGGTAGCTTCCTTAGGTGCGCTAAGATATTGTAGTCCACCTTACCCTTACTGGGAGGGTCTTTGGCAATCAGTTCTTTCATGACCTGGTCATCTAAAGTGATATCCTCGGTGACCTTTTCCTTTCCCTTATCTTTTCTACTCGCGGGCCCGAGATTCTTCTCTGGGAGTGTGCGATTGCGTAGCTGAATGTTCTCGCAGGCCTCCGATCTCTCCTCTTTCCCTAAAACGGATTCTTTAAAGAGAGGGCCCAGAGCCATTTCTTCATCAGAGTCGCTCCCAAAGGTGAGAACTTGTGACCCCCTGGCGTTAACCATGTAACAGTTGCCAGTAATTCTGTTGTGCCCATCGACGGTACTTCTTCGTTCCTGACGAGTCTTGCGTTTCATGCGCTTAAAATATTGCCGATAAGCAACGTATCCTTGCCACCATATCTTAAAGGCGCCGCACTCCTCCGTGGGATGTGAAATTTTTCGATGATATGCGCAATAATCAGGGTGCCTCTCCACCCCATCGAGCGTGTTTCCTTCCGAGGGTAGTAGCTTCATTCCCATTGACATGGCTTTGGCAAATCTTTTCCTCGTCTTGAATATCTTCTTGTCTACTTCGGATGCCTTTCGATCTGGCGGGGGTAGTTCAACTTTTTCGTTCAGTCGCCTGCATTTGGCTCCTTCCGATGCGGCCATCTCACGCTCCTGATCCACTTTACTCTTTAGACGAATCTCGTCTAGAAAGGCATTGATCATTTCATCTGTTGGCCACACACGCTCTGGTTCAGGCTCCGCCCCCAGTTTCTTAGTGCCAGGATCTTTCCCATCGTCGGTAAATGAGTGGGAGATTACGTTGCAACGCCATATATCCCCCGGATTCATCCGACGAGCTCTCTCCCTCATCTTCCTCTTGAAAGATGTGGCTGAGGAACTCTTGCAGCGTGACAGGATTTCGCGCCTTTTGATTGTACTCTTCCAGCGCGTCGATTTGCTTCTGAAAGTTCGTGTGCTCGTCTCCAGGCTTCACGGGCTTCTTGGATTTCTTCTTCTTTTTCTTCGAAGATTTTGACGGTTGGACGTGAGTATTCGGGCCATCACCATGAGTCTTCGTAGTTGGGCGGGGCTTCAGCATCCCTTCGATAATTTGAGGTTCAAGAGGGTCCTTCCATTCGATCGCAGGGCACGCATGAAGGTCTCTCAACATTCTTTTGGTTTTAGTTGATAGCACGACCTCCCATGGAGCTTCTTCAATAAAGGAGCAGGTTGCCCCGGTGTATCTGCTTTCTTAGGATATGCGGTTGTGGTGGGTTCACCTTCCACTTTTCGGACAGTACAAACTTCCCCTGGAGGTAATGATCTTCAATCCATCCTTTGAAGACGAAGCAATCTTCAATCGGATGACTTACCGTTTGATGGTAAGGGCAATAGTCAGGGTTATTCACCTCGGTGGGTTGCGACGGTCGCCTTGGATTTGGCAGGTTTATAAGTCTGTTGCGTACTGCCAGCTCGAATAACCGTTTCGTCTTGTCTCGTGGGAACGAATAGGGACGCTTCATCTTCTCATTATAATACCGGCGTCCTTCTTCCAATTGATCTGTCGGCTTCGGGGCGTTAGGTTGCTGCTGGGCATTCGCGACGAAGGTTGCCCTTCCTTTCCCCTTATCATTCCGAGGTTCCGACTTCGGGGGAGGTGGTCTATGACCCATCTGGTCCATCTGAGCCAACTTGTCGATCAGAGCCTGGAATGTGGTCGGCTTAAAGAACATCATAAACTGGGAGATAGTTGCGTGAGGGTCTAGGGTTCCCACGAACATGCCCACTGCGGGTGCTTCCTCAATGCATTGTTCACATCTCGACCACAAATTCCGCCAGCGTATAGCATACTGGACCCAGGTTTCGCCTGGTTTCACCCTGGCGTTAATCAGTGCTGTTATTGGAGTGCGTTCATTGGCACTTGCGAATCGTTGAGTGAATAGCAGCTCCATTTCAGCGAACGTCTTGATAGAATCGTTCGGGAGTTCCGAATACCATTCGAACGCTGTTTCTGATAAGCTGCCCATGAACTGGCGAAGCAACAGTTTATCATCACAGCCGGTGTTACCGCAAAGGGCCCTGAACTGGGCAACATGTTGATGGGGATTGCCAGTTCCCATATACACGTGGAATTTTGGTATTGTATAGACCGGCGAGTATTTGATTTGGTCGTACCAGCTTGGATACGGCCAGCCCGTCTTTACGATTTGACCAGCTGCCTCAGTCGCATGATTAACTCGGATTTTCTGGGCTATATAGTCGACCAAATCAGCCTTGGAGATTGTCTCCTCTTTGGCCATTGAGAGGGTCGGTGGTGGATTTGACGCTTCTCCTCGGTCGTCTTCAAGAACGATTGGGGGATCCTCGGCGGGTGGGTCCTGCTGGATCATCTTCCTATCATATCTTGGAAGAGAAGGCCCATACGCTGTATGTTGGCTACTTGTTCAGCAGCCTCTTTGTCCTTTTTCTCCAGTATCCGGCGGAGGAATTCAGCGTCGGTTTCTTCCTCCTGGCGTGCGTCTGAGGACGTTTCTGGGTTTTCTTTTGGCCCGGTAAGTGCGGCCATAGCATTCATCATCTCCTGGAGCTTTTGCTGTTGCTCCTGAGCTTTGGTCACCGACCGTGTAAGCGGTCTATGACCCGTGGACGCACGGCTGTCTTCTTTTCCTGACGCCATGTATACGGTGTGGACCATCATGCCCCCAGACTTAGGGCGTCCGGGCTCAGTGATTTTAGCTGTCGTTGCAGGCTGGGGGATCTTCTCTGGCTTCCTCCTTTTATGAGCAGTAGAGGTTGAGGGGGCCATTGAGGCGGGCACCCAGACAGCCTTTCGCAGTTTAGCCTGGTGACTGGCTTCCGGTTGGATTTTCAGCTTCTTGTGCTGGCGGGAGAAGTTTGGATCGATCATCGAGTCTCGGGCCTGCCGCCAAACCTTATAGATTTTGGAAGACAGCCGTTGAGGGGATCGGGGTTGTTCTGGCTTTATTTCCGCAACCTTTTTTAGTGGAGGAGGAGACCTCTTTAGCACCGCAGTAGGAGAATTCCTTCGCACCTTATTTAGCATCTCGAAGTTGTTCCCAGTTGGAACAGCAGCATTAACTTCTGCCATCGGGGTTGGTGGAGTTAGCCCAGAGGAGGAGTTGCCCCCAGCCTTCCTTACTCGGCGCCAGTGGCGACGTCGAGCGTGTCGAGCGGGCGGCGTTGGTTCAACGGTGAGAATGGCTTCGTCTTGCCCCTATGTAGGTGGGGGGTCGCTGCTGGTGTTAGCCTGTCAAAGACCGATGTCCTTTGGGTAGCAGGAGCGGGGGCTGAAGCCGTCAATCTTGTAAAGACCGACTTTTTGGCCGGGGAAGCCGCCTTGGCGATTTCGGGAGCAGGACCGGTCACTTTCTTAGAAGCAGCCTTCTCTGGGATTGTAGGCCCCATGATGGGTCCACAGGATTTCTGGCCCAATCTAGAGAAGACCAAGGCACTGATGTTGAGCGACCCGTTGAGAGGAGCCGCGGCAGGGGTAAGACGATCAAAGACCGACTTCTTGGGAGCTTCCTTTGTTAGCACCGGCGCCGCGAAGCTTGTTGGTGGGAGCATAGTCCCAAAGAACAATCCGATAGTGGCCTGAGTCACCTGGTCCACCGGCATTGTGAATAACGAAGCAGCTTGGGGTCCGTAGGCTATACCTCCTTGCGAGGCAAAGCGTTGGTCGCAATTGCAGTCTGAGCAGTTGGAGAGTTTCGCAGAAGTAGAAGCCATCGATCCTTTGCTTTCTGCAATAAGCAAGACGCCAATTCTTAGTATCTTGAAACCCAAGGGCAACCATTAGCGAACCGCGATTGGTTCGCGAATCACGACACACGAAGTGTGGAGTGGAAAGAGGAAAAGGTCCCACCGGGCGTGCCAGAATCTGTTCCCCTCCGAAGGACGGCGCGACATGACGTCTCGCCTGAGATTCGGGGCAGATGCTAATTGGTGCTATCCGTCCACCTCTCCGAAGATGCCAAGTTGATTTATGGCATCGTGCATCGGAGGTTTAGACGGATGCGGCCGATGTAGCAGACTTCGTCAGATTCCCCCTCGTTTGAGGGGTTTTTGATTGTGGGGACGCTCTTCCCTACAGGCGCAAGCCCCTGCAGTTAATTACGCTACCGCATCGCGGTAACAACTTTCTCCTTCTCCAGATGGTCACTTCGTGTCGTGTGTGTTTATTTTATGTTTTGTTGCCCGTGGATTGTTTACGGAGACCGAGTTATGTCGTCGCCCGTAGGGCGTGGACTAGTCCAAATCCGTATTATCTTAGATTTGGGTTTGGGGGTTTGGTTTGAGGATACGTTAGCCATGTTTGAGGCTAAGATCAACTCAAACGTTTGTTAAGGATACGTTAGTCTAACTTGAGAATAAAATCAACCTAACGGGATCGTTTAGATCCGACAAGAGAGCTTTTGGGCTCCATTGTTCCAGATTAGGGACATAGTGGTCCATTGCATGTATGGCCATCGGGACCCGTCACCTCTCTGACGACGTTGAAGGATTACAACGACAGATGTCAGAGGAGTTCAGAGATGTACCCTCGAACCAGAGTTAATTGGGGGGGATTCATAGTCCAGTTTGTTTGATGGTTTAAGGATACGTTAGCCATATTTGAGGCTAAGATCAACTTAAACAGGATCGTTTAGATCCGGCAAAAGAGCATGCGTGGCTCTATTGTTCTAGTTTAAGGACATTGCGGTCCATTGTTAGTTTAAGGACATTGCGGTCCATTGTTAGTTTAAGGACATTGCGGTCCATGGGTAGTTTAAGGACATTGCGGTCCATTGTTAGTTTTAAGACATCTCGGTCAAGGTTAAGGACGTCGTAGTCCATGGGTTTAAGGACCCCACAGTCCGTTGTTAGTTTTAAGACATCTCGGTCAAGGTTAAGGACGTCGTAGTCCATGGGTTTAAGGACCCCACATTCCGTATCAATGTGTGGTCATCGGGACCCGTCACCTCTTTGAAGACGTTGAGGGATTACAACGCCAGGTATCAAAGGAGTAAAGAGATGTACCCTGGAACCGGAGTGGATTAAATAGTCTTTGGCCCAATTTGGGATCAAGACCAATTATGTTGTGAGCCCATTAGCCCAGTTAATTACGAATTGAGGACTTATGGCCATCTTGGGCTAAGTCCAATCATGTCTGGAATATTGGCTTCCTGTGGGTACCTTGAAGGAGAGGCTTTGCCTCTATCCATTCGGCCAATTGGGCCAGTGTCTAGTGTTAAACACTAAAAACCAATCAGCGTTGAACACTGGGAATGAAATTGATAGGTCAATGTTTAACACTAAAAGATAGTTGGTGTTAAACACCAGTAACGAGGTTTTCAGATTAGTGTTGAACACTAAAACAAACCAGTGTTAAACACTGGCAATAGATATCCCAAATTAGTGTTGAACACCAAGGTAATCAGTGTTGAACACTGCAAATGAAGTTCTTTGCTTAGTGTTGAACACTAAGGTCAAACAATGTTCTATCACTGAATTCAGGGGTTCCAATTAAGGCAAGAGGGGTCACGTGACAAGTGGGGTCACGTGACAACACGTGAGAGCGCCCTCCCTTCATTTGTTCTTCTGAGACTATTGCATCTTTCAGAGCATCGCGTGCCATCACGTGACGGGCATTCAAATGCTTATATGATAAAGCTTCTGCCAAGGGTCACGTGGGTCACGTGGGGCACTGCCTCAAGGGGGCTTTCTGTAGATCTTTTGGGAGGGTCACGTGGTGACACGTGACCCTGCCTCTATGTATGTTGTTTAGAGGATCTGTTAATCTTTTCCAGGAATTAAATTCCTCGTAAGGTTGAACCCTGACAATAATTTCAGAGGAATTAAATTCCTACTTCCTTTTGAAGATTTATATTCTGGAATAGAGTTGGACTCTGAATTTTCTGTAGGAATTAAATTCCTCATATATGTGAAGAACTGAATAGGGTTAAACTCTAATAAAAGCTTTAAGGAATTAAACTCCCATTCTCTGTTAAAGGATTATGATTAAGGGAATTAAATTCCCATTGTTTCAACAGAACTAAGTTCTTAATTAGGGTTAAACCCTGTTTCTTTTATTCTGAAGGAATTAAATTCCCATGACACAGGGTCAAGCCCTAATTTTATTTTAAAGGAATTAAATTCCTATAGTTCTGCGAGAATTAAATTCTCGTGCTTCCATTCCCTCTCTATGCTTTGGATCTGCATGGCAGGATCTCAACCCATTGAGAATTAAATTCTCAACTTCAAGGGGAGATGTGCACTTTACAGATCCTCTATCAAAGAGAGAAGAAATAAGTCCTTCTATTAAACTCTGTTGAGAATTAAATTCTCTTTTCTTTCAATGAAACCTTCTCTTTCTTACCTAGGGTTTTCTTTGCAGAAGATCCAAATTCCTCTAAAGTATCAAGGCTCTCTTTTTTTTTCTTCCCTCTGCACCTCTCTCCTTTTTTTTTGTGTCTCTTGGCTCCTATTTATAGGAGAAGCAGCCGAGTCAATCAGTTTTTGATGAATCTTTCATTGAGAGATTTAATTTGCATCCATCATTCGTTTTGGATCTTTGGATTATTAGGTGAATTTTATTCACCATTGGATTTTAAATCCAGAGATTCTCCTTTGTTATTTCTGTTAGATTTAAAGGGGAAATCTTTCCAAATTCGAGGTTTTCCCATAGATAGATGATATTTAATCAACTCTAAATCTTTAATTCAATCGGTTGCTTTTGGAAAGATTTGAGAGGTCTTTTCTCAGAATTTAATTCTGTTAACAAATAGGCTTTGAAGCCGGTCACGTGTGGCCACGTGACCCTTGGTCACGTGTGGGCACGTGACCCCCTTGGAACGAGCTTTCTTCTTTCTTTCTGCGCTCTGTCTTCTGGTTGCTGTTTAGCTGTCACGTGCCACCACGTGACCCCTGGTCACGTGTGAGCACGTGACCCTCGTCTGGACTCTTTTTCTTGATTTAGCCGGAGAACAAATCTGCTGCTTTTGATTATCACGTGCCAACACGTGACCCTGGTCACGTGGGAGCACGTGACCTCTTCTGAAGCCTTTTCCTTGATTTGATCAGGGAACCGGTTTGCCTTTGAAGCCGCTTTTAATTGTCACGTGCCGACACGTGACCCAGGTCACGTGGGAACACGTGACCCTTTTCTGAAGCCCTTTTCTTTGTTGCAGTCAGGAAGCTGAATTTGCCTTGCTGATGCTTTTAGATGTCACGTGCCAACACGTGACTGCTGGTCACGTGTAAGCACGTGACCCTCTTCTGAAGCTTTTTCCATAAGCTTTCCTGATTTTAAATCAGGAAACAGTCACCATTTCTTTGCTCCTACACTCACCTCCCTTCATGACCTCCCTCTCTCTATTTTTGGCCGACCACTACATTAGGCAGCCCAATTCTTTTTGGGTGTGGGGAGATGATTCATTTCATTATGCACAAAATTCCTTTGTTCATTCAAAAGCTCATTTCTCCTCAAACTTCCCTTCAAGGCAACTTCGATTAACCATTGAGACAAAGTGATCTACATATATTCTACAGCAATCTTGGACACGTCGGGTAATAAACTTCGTGTTTGAGTTGCCTCGATTCAGAGGTGGGAGCCCGTAAAAAGACTCGGTGATGTGGTGCCCGGAGATGCCGCGAGGAGCTTGGGTTGGTGGCCAAAGACCGAAGGACACGGATCGATCGGTATAGCCTCTCTATCCCTTCTCTAGATAACTAGTGGTAGGTTAATGGTTCGATCTGGGAAAAAGTATATGATAGCGCCAGTTTCTAGTTTTGAAAAAGTTTTGTTTTCGCATTTTGGCCTCGGATAGACGGCCGGGGCACTGCTGTAGAGTTACGTGGTATCAGAGCCATGCCATTAACCTTTACCAGCTTGCTCTAACGTGTTTAGAACTTCGATCGAACGAAAATTCCGAAACCGCAATTCCAAGTCATGAACTTTCTGTCGAATTTTTTTTGTGCTCGAAAAATTATTTGGTGTATTGCAGAAATTCGTGCAGGGTTTTTTAAGAGAGCTGAGAAAATTTGGTGGGCTGATTTCACTGTAGCGCGGCGGATCCGCGGCCGTACCCACGTTTTGGCTGCGGATCCGCGGCCGTACTGTAGCCATAGTGCACGAAATTTCTTCGGTTGGTCTCTTACTTAGAAAAGGGGTTTCTGGTAATTTTATTTTGGGCCCAGATTTATTTGAGTACTGGGTATTGTGCTTGGGGCCCACTTCGGGAGTTTTTGTCGATCGAAAATTTTAAACATGTTAGTTCACGGTATTTACATTATATCTGCGACCGTGAATGTCATTTGATCAGTAAATCCTGTCTAATTGCTATAGTTCTTTTAGACGGATTTACGAACATGACATTCACGTTGATGTTCTGTATTGTGCTGTGATGTTGCGGATTTGTCGTGGTGGATAGCCTGGATGCAATGGTAGTACAGTTTGGTTGTATATGTACATTTGATATTGCGGGGCGAGCGTCCGACATGTGGACTGCCGTTACTGCCTGTTTGTATATTATTCTTTTGGGGCACGACCGGGCTGAGGTCGATGTACCCATTGTATATATTTTACTTTCTGTACTAGGATTACCCTGCGGTGGGGTGCACGGTGTAAGTCCACGGTAGCGTCCCGGCAGTCTAACAGACGCCAAATGCGGAACAAAAACTTTTAACGAAACTGGCGCTATCGTGTACCGTAACCCGGATCGGCCATTAAAGCTAAACTAACAAATTGCAAATGGGTAGAAACGTTATACCAAATGATCCGAGTCCTTTGGTCTTCAACCATCATCCCATGCTTTGTTGCGGCTGCTCCGATCTCCTCGATCTCCAATCTTGTCGTCTGGGTGGCACCACGTCGACGGATCTTTAAACGGGCTCCCGTCTCTGAACCGAGGCAACTCGATCGTCAAGTTTGCTAAAAGAGAAGACCAAGATGAAGTAGAGAATGAGTAGAACACTTTGTCTCGTTACGTCCAAGGTCACGGACGAACGGTTATGGAAGTTGCCTTTTGGATCGGGTGAAATGAGAAAGAGGCTATCTATTTTTCGTGAACCCGAATCTATCATAATCTTTTTCTAGTGAACAACAACCATTAGCCTTCCCACCAAGAGGGGCCGGCCACTTATAGGGAAGGAGGGGGTGAGTGTAGGAGAGGGGGAGGTGATCATAAGGAAAAGATCAAGAAGAAAATATCTAAGCTCAAACAAAACCCCATTAATGAACTAATGAATCATCACCCTTAGTCATCATAATCATTAATGGTCCATTAAAGCACTAATGAGTCACTATCCTCATCACCACTTCTAGAAGCATCCACACACATCTCCTCATGACTCATCCAAAAAGATAAATCCGTATTTAACCGAATGTCAAAATACGGCTGATAGAAAACTGGAAACTGGCAACTTCCAAAAGTGATCCTGAAACGAATTTCAGGATAACCCCGTAACAGTATAAAGATACCCGCATTTGTATTACGACCGAATACAAATATAACTGAGACAAAGATATTATATCTACACAGTATAATACTGGGTTCCGGCTTAAACCAAAGCCTACCAGTATTATCTGCCCGAAAAACAACACGTGCGAAAACGCACGTGCTTTTTCCGAACCTTGCCATAACACCATACGGCCTCTACAACGTTTCGCCCGAACTTGGGAAAGTGTCTGTGGGGGACTCTAATAACTCATCAACACACTGGCACTGGGTATAACCCCTAGCACGTCAGAGGTACAAGCTGCACGTAACGTTTTGCCTATGTATTGATTGGAAGGGAAGCTGACGAGCGAACTCATCTCTAAACCCTACTGAGCCTGACAGTGACAATGTATATACAGTCCGGTCCATTCGTCTAAAGAATATCGCATATCGAGTCTAGGGGGGTGGATAAAGTCAGACCCCTAAAAAACGCGATAAATCGTGTCGGCATGAAGCCCATCACCACCTGAGAAACTACTGATCCAAATCAGTAATTCTCCACTACCTCGGCCGAGGATTCCTAGTGATGGCCACCCGTGCACTGCGCGACATCAACCCCCAATACCGGGAGAGACGAATCCCCGACGATCCGCTCACTTGCCTCCAATGTGGCTCGGGACTGTACCCAAAAAAGACCTGTTTGCACGACTCCTTTGAGCCGTGGTAGGGTAGAAATCAAAGCACAGTGGGAACTCACACGAGACAAATGACGACCTCAGGTCGATGAACTAACCTATACACATGTCACCAGGGAATTGCTATCTGACGATATGTATAATACCAACTAGCAGATTCCCGGCGAGTCCTGTCCAGTGTACTCATAACCCTATGAGCACCTGTATACATCTTACGTGATCAAACTGACACCAGTGGCTTGTGAGACCGGCCACCGCCCCTCGTCGGGGTCTCGACTGTATACACTAGTCTACTCTGGAGTATCGATGCCCTGTCTCGAAAACTCCCACGACTAGGGACACTTTAAGGATGTGCTTACAGACCCCAGCTCCCACGTATATGATCGCCATCATACTGCTGGTAGTCAAGCAAGAATCCTATGGGCTCCATCATCATGCAATAGTGAACTAAAGCATATATACGATGATAAAGTCAAACCAGATAGCATACTATCATCTTGAGCAAGACTGTCATATCGGTATAGGTCCTACCTCAATCATTGCAATCACGTACCTGCGATCCAATAATTGACTTTGAGGGCACTATCTCCAACAATCTCCCACTTGCACTCAAGGCTAATTATTGCGATGTCGCATACTCACAGCCCGTGTGATATCGAACACCCAACTCCTCTACTAATCAGTTTCACAAAGCTAGTTTGTAAAACTCTTGTGTTCGAGAAATAGCCTCAGTGAGTGGATCCGCCCTGATGTTTCTTTCTATGTCTCTCTAAATCTCAAGTTCGCGAAGAAAGCCATCTCCCGAATCGAGTAATACCTGTCTTAAAATATGTCTGGATATCTGATGGGACCTAGTTCATAAATGAACTTCAAATCCAAACTTCTTAGACTGTATCGATAACTGAACCTAATCAGTATCCAGCACCATGCCTCCCACAGTATCCTCTTGGACCACCTGTCCAAAATACTGTCCCTCGTCAGAGGGAAAACTATAACTCTGACAATCACTCTGTCATTCATGTCACCTTGGAAGCCTGGAATGATAACCGTCTCCCGAAGGAGGCTGCTGTCATCAAATCCATAGAACATTCACTCATGTTCTAAAACTGCTTCCTAATGTTTCTTCAGGATTGAATTAATATAAACTTATCGCATCTAGTGCAAAAACAACATCTGGTGTGGTACTTGACATCTCATGATTGACTCAATTGCTTAAACAAGTGATCTGCCAATCATGCACTTCCCTCTCTCCTTTAGTCTCTAAGACACCTTTAGAGAGGGTGACTCCATCACCTGCAGGTACACCACCATGCCAGGAGTCATCTATTCTAAAATACTATTAGAATACTGTCAAAGTACCCAAATTGGGAAACTGCCCAAATCTAGATCTAAAACCGTAGATCTAGTAACCAGAATGTCAGATATTATATCCATATCCTTTGTGAAGAAACAACTGTGTGACGACCAAAGTACAACCGATCGTAGTATAGGAATTTTACTTCCTACTCTGTGTATGTCATCCAAATACCAGGACATCACACCCTACTACCTTCTTAACAGATCCATCCCCTATTTTGATGAAGTCAAACCCATGACTGTCACATCAAAATTAGATGATCTTATCTCCGCTATATTTGCTTAAGTGTATAAATAGACATAAGCTACTTGTCCACTATACTTCCGCTGCTCCCACTGACTACGATAACCCTCTGGCAGAATAATATCCACGTACACTTCTAAAGCTAGTTTAGAACGACGTTATACTTATCCTCTTGCTGGGTCTCATAGTCTGGAACAACAGTACTGTCAAGTCTGGGTAAACTAAAACCTCCCTGTCACCGTCCTTGAGGCTACCGGAGTACCTCTCAGGTGTCTGAGGTTACCCACCATATCTGCGGAGTAGCTATTGGAATGTCAAAACCTGATTGAATATATAGGTCCTATTAAATTTTCCGTAATCGTTTGCGGTTCTGGAATCACTTCCAGTTCTACCATACTCCCACTACTGTTTTCTGAAAAAATCCATTTTTACTAAAACTGTGGCGAGTCAAGAATAATATCACTATTGATCTTCCAGATGGTAGAAAAGTCAACCCTCGTCAAAGCCAGGGTCAACCCACAAACAGCCATTACAGAAACGTGCCTTGAGTTATCCAGTGTCTGGTTTTAAGCATAAGCTGGACAACTCCCGTACCTTAACATCGTTAAGATATGAACCATTCTATATCCAATATAGAAACAGAGGCACTAATTTAATTTGAACCAGATTCAAATCATGCAGCTGTCTCCAGTGCATAACAACTTAATGGAAAAAGGCTAATCAGCATTACTCAACTTAGGAATCCATCCAATTATGAGTAACCTGAAAGAGAAAGAAGTTTCTCAAAACCATTACTTTTAACTGAATACCAATCACAAGTATCTACATCTTCGATCTCTTTGAAGAATCCTGATACTTGCGATACCTGGTTCTCTACTTTATTCTTATACCCACAACTTCTCAAAACTTTAGACATTGTATTTCTACGAAACACTTGTCTAAAAACTAGAGAAGTGATAAGTAAACAGAACATAGTACGAGGACCTACCTCTTTGTCCTTACGGACATTGGACAACATACAATACTCTGTATAAGTCCGCTGAGTTGAATAACTCAAAACCTGTGCATCGTAGGTTGAAAACTGTACCCAGGCGATTTCCTCAAATATCACCAATTACAACGAATTCCGATATAATGAGGATGATCACCTAATTCCCAATAACTTACTCCCACTCATCATCTGTAAAACCATACAGATATGAGAATGAAACCTGGTAAATACATACCCTGGAGTAAGTATGTAATCGGGAAAACAGTTTTCTTTTAACAATACGTAGTGAAACTGAAACATGAAAATGTTTCGTAGGGATATTCTGGTATTCTTAGTAATGCCTCTTCCATAATTTTATTCATGACTGTAACCGTATATTTCTTTGCCACCTCTCCAAATCCCTTTATTTGTCTTTATTCATTTCTTTCTGTACACCATCGTTAGGCTAAATGGTTTTCTTCCTTCCCTACCGTTCGGCACCAGCCTATGGTTTGGAAGAAGACTATCCAGTAAGCATAATAGGTGTACCCTTCGAATCCTAGGAGTACTCGCAACTTGAGAGAAGGTGATGATAAAAGACTACTGAATAAAACCTTTATTCTTTTAAAGGTGAAATAGGAGTGGCGATGAAGTACGCGGATTGGTCGTGAATGATAACAATCGCAATTTACTTTGCCCTTTTTCTAATCCCTTTTATTTGTCTTTATTCATTTCCTTCTGTACACCCTACTTAGGCTAATTGGTTTTCTTCATTCCCTACCTTTCGGCACCAGCCTATGGTTTGGAATAAGACTATCCAATAAGCGTAATAAGTGTACTCTCCTAAACTGAGGAGCCCTCGCAACCTGAGAGAAGGTGATAATAAAAGACAGCTGAATAAACCAATTCTATTTCTCCTGAACCTGGATCCATCCTCGAAGAAGTCCCTTTGAGTTCGTATATAACCATACGATGGATCTATCCAATGGAAGTGGATGTCCGTAGTAATACGGGGTGTTCTGAGAAATATAAAGGGTAAAAGAAGGAGCGGCAATGACTTATGCAACTTGGACAATCCAAAAGCCAGTATTTTAAGAAGGTTTGGTCAACTTGGTCACTGAGTCATAGTCTAGGGTCGGTCAAAGGTCGCTGCCAAGGAAAGAGAGAGAAAAGAAACACTCTGCGTGCACTCTAACCTAGATCAGAATGGTTATCAATTTATCTAATCAGAAAACCTCCCACTGTAATCTCAAATTCTCCTCCAAACCTGAAAGAAGAATTAGTCGGGATCACCCGAAGAGTAAACCAACTCATCAGTGAGAATCGGGATCCAACTATCATCGCATGATAACTTGATGGAAGCCACTCAAATTATCACACTCCAGAAGGTATGCGCATATCTGGCAAGTTTCATTTTCTTTAGAAACTCCCGATGTAATTTTTGCCTCATGCTTTTATGACCTTGACTTTAGTCAACAAATCATAAGTCACATGTCAAGTTCTACCCGTCATTGTCCAGGTTGATTTGAACCCACCCGTACATACCCTTGACTTTAGTCAACAAGGTAATACGACTGTCCCAAACCAACACATCTATCTATGCAACATACGAATACCCAGCAACTACCAAACACTATGCCTTGACTTTAGTCAACAAACATAGCTTGAATACTACTGACTACCCATAAGAAATGACGGAGGGCTACGGCTGGTTTTTGGCGAAAAACCTTTAACGTAATGAACTTGATTTCGCTGAAGGAACCTGATAGCTTTTTATAAAATATAGTGACGAAAACGTTTTGCTAAAGAGGTCACTCCCGGTGAAGGGATCTCGGCTCTTTCCTCGTGGAATGAGGTGCAGGATATTCCAACTGAATACCGCGATGCAAAGCAACCTGTAATCGACTATATTGAAGTTATTACCCTGACGTAAACTTCTACCCAAGGGGTCACTCCCGGTGAAGGGATCTCGGCCCTTGTCTCGTCGAATGAGGTGCGGGATATTCCAACTGAATATCACTATGCATAACAAAAGGAAACATCTTTGTAATAACACCTTTTAAAATTTGTTCCAACAACATCAAATATAGGTTTGTTTTATCTTGCATTGATAAGAATCAACGCAGTCCCATCAATCAATCACACCATAAAAGAACGAAAATATAATGTACGTATATGCCATCCGCATTCGCCATTGGGTCCCGTCATCACCCGTTAGGTTACTTAACTAACGACGGAGCGGGGACTGGACTAGCGCGGGTGTAAAACATATACAACATCTAATAGTATATATACCAATATACAATAATCGCTCCAGGCGTGATAATATGCAACATTACAGAAAAGTAATAAGCATCACAGAACAATACAGATAATCTGGGATGCTCGGGTTTCACAGAGCCGCTGCTGAAACCTGACGTTCCTCTGGTCGTGTGGATAGCCTGTGCAATGAAACCTAGACCCCTACGGGTGCGGCAAGTTACCCGCCAAAACCTGAAGTGAGGTAGTCCCCACAACATAGTGAATGGAACACCCGGCACTTCACGGAATCCGGTAAATTGAGCACCCCTCCTTGGGTCAACCTGTACCCCCTACGAGTGCGGCGAATAGTCTGCCAATTCTAGAGTAAGGTCCCTTTGCCTCTCAAAGCCATGAGATACGGACCCTTTGCCCTCCAGAACCCGGCTATCCGTGCACTCCTTCGCGGGATAAAACTAGTACAGAAATGAAAAATATACAACGGGTACATCGACCTCGACCCGGTCGTGCCCCAAAAGAATATTATACAAACAGGCAGTAACGGCAGTCCACATGTTGGAGCTCGCCCCGCAATATCAAATGTACAAATAAATCTAAACTGCACTGTCATTGCACACTGCTATCCACCACGACATATCCGCAACAATACAGCACAACACAGAACATCAACGCGAATGTCACGTTCGCAAACCCGTCTAAAAGAACTATAGCAATCAGACGCGGTTTACCGATCAAATGACATTCCCGGTCGGAGATATAATGAAAGTACTGTAAACTAACAAGTTTAAAATTTCGATCGACTAAATTTCCCGAAGTGGGCCCCACGTACATCTGCTGTACAGTAACAAAATCTGGGCCCAAAATTTATATACCAAAAACCACAATTTCCCATGTAGAACTCACTGTAGAAATTTGGAGTGCCAATCTCACAATACTGCGGCGGATCCGCGGCCAAACCCATGTTTGCGCCGCGGATCCGCGGCGGTTCTGTGGAATTGGGCCACCAAATTTCATCAGTATTCTTAGAAAACCCTGCTCTGTCTTCTGTGATATGCAAAAAAATTTTAGGATATCATTTAAAATCGACAGAAACTGATAAGCTAGAAAATTGTGTTTTTCGAAATTCGGTTCGATCGATGTTTTAAACGCGTTAGCACAAGTTAGTATAGCTTAATGGTAAGGCTCTGATACCAATGTAAGTCCACGGTAGCGCCCCGACAGTCTAACAGACGCCAAATGCGGAACAAAAACTTTTAACGAAACTGGCGCTATCGTGTACTGTAACCCGGATCGGCCATTAAAGCTAAACTAACAAATTGCAAATGGGTTGAAACGTTATACCGAATGATCCGAGTCCTTCGGTCTTCAACTATCATCCCACGCTTTGTTGCGGCTGCTCCGATCTCCTCGATCTCCAATCTTGTCGTCTGGGTGGCACCACGTCGACGGATCTTTAAACGGGCTCCCGCCTCTGAACCGAGGCAACTCGATCGTCAAGTTTGCTAAAAGAGACGACCAAGATGAAGTAGAGAATGAGTAGAACACTTTGTCTCGTTACGTCCAAGGTCACGGACGAACGGTTATGGAAGTTGCCTTTTGGATTGGGTGAAATGAGAAAGAGGCTATCTATTTTTCGTGAACCCGAATCTATCATAATCTTTTTCTAGTGAACAACAACCATTAGCCTTCCCACTATGAGGGGCCGGCCACTTATAGGGAAGGAGGGGGTGAGTGTAGGAGAGGGGGAGGTGATCATAAGGAAAAGATCAAGAAGAAAATATCTAAGCTCAAACAAAACCCCATTAATGAACTAATGAATCATCACCCTTAGTCATCATAATCATTAATGGTCCATTAAAGCACTAATGAGTCACTATCCTCATCACCACTTCTAGAAGCATCCACACACATCTCCTCATGACTCACCCAAAAAGATAAATCCGTATTTAACCGAATGTCAAAATACGGCTGATAGAAAACTGGAAACTGGCAACTTCCAAAAGTGATCCTGAAACGAATTTCAGGATAACCCCGTAACAGTATAAACATACCCGCATTTGTATTACGACCGAATACAAATGTAACTGAGACAAAGATATTATATCTACACAGTATAATACTGGGTTCCGGCTTAAACCAAAGCCTACCAGTATTATCTGCCCGAAAAACAACACGTGCGAAAACGCACGTGCTTTTTCCGAACCTTGCCATAACACCATACGGCCTCTACAACGTTTCGCCCGAACTTGGGAAAGTGTTTGTGGGGGACTCTAATAACTCATCAACACACTGGCACTGGGTATAACCCCTAGCACGTCAGAGGTACAAGCTGCACGTAACGTTTTGCCTATGTATTGATTGGAAGGGAAGCTGACGAGCGAACTCATCTCTAAACCCTACTGAGCCTGACAGTGACAATGTATATACAGTCCGGCCCATTCGTCTAAAGAATATCGCATATCGAGTCTAGGGAGGTGGATAAAGTCAGACCCCTAAAAAACGCGATAAATCGTGTCGGCATGAAGCCCATCACCACCTGAGAAACTACTGATCCAAATCAGTAATTCTCCACTACCTCGGCCGAGGATTCCTAGTGATGGCCACCCGTGCACTGCGCGACATCAACCCCCAATACCGGGAGAGACGAATCCCCGACGATCCGCTCACTTGCCTCCAATGTGGCTCGGGACTGTACCCAAAAAAGACCTGTTTGCACGACTCCTTTGAGCCATGGTAGGGTAGAAATCAAAGCACAGTGGGAACTCACACGAGACAAATGACGACCTCAGGTCGATGAACTAACCTGTACACATGTCACCAGGGAATTGCTATCTGACGATATGTATAATACCAACTAGCAGATTCCCGGCGAGTCCTGTCCGGTGTACTCATAACCCAATGAGCACCTGTATACATCTTAGGTGATCAAACTGACACCAGTGGCTTGTGAGACCGGCCACCGCCCCTCGTCGGGGTCTCGACTGTATACACTAGTCTACTCTGGAGTATCGATGCCCTGTCTCGAAAACTCCCACGACTAGGGACACTTTAAGGATGTGCTTACAGACCCCAGCTCCCACGTATATGATCGCCATCATACTGCTGGTAGTCAAGCAAGAATCCTATGGGCTCCATCATCATGCAATAGTGAATTAAAGCATATATACGATGATAAAGTCAAACCAGATAGCATACTATCATCTTGAGCAAGACTGTCATATCGGTATAGGTCCTACCTCAATCATTGCAATCACGTACCCGCGATCCAATAATTGACTTTGAGGGCACTATCTCCAACACACGGGTAGCCGGGTCCTAGAGGGCAACGGGCCCACATCTCATGGCTTTGAGACGGAGGGGGCTTCACTCTAGAATTGGCGGGCTATTCGCCGCACTCATAGGGGGTATAGGTTGACCCAAGGAGGGGTGCTTAAGTTACCGGATTCCGTGAAGTGCTGGGTGGTCCATTCACGTTGTTGAAGGGGGCTGCCTCACTTCAGGTTTTGGCGGGTAACTTGCCACGCCCGTAGGGGTCTAGGATTTCATTGCACAGGCTATCCACAGGACCAGGGGAACGTCGGGTTTCAGTAGCGGCTCTATGAAACCCGGGGATCCCAGTTTATCTGTATTGTTCTATGATGCTTATTACATTTCTATGATGTTGCATTTTATCACGCCTTGAGCGAATATTATATATTGATATATACACTAGTAGATGTTGTATATGTTTTACACCCGCGCTAGTCCAGTCCCCGCTCTGTCGTTAGTTAAGTAACCTAACGGGTGATGACGGGACCCAGTGGCGAATGCGGATGGCATATACGTACATCATTATTTTCGTTCTTTTTTTGGTGTGATCAATTGATGGGACTGCATTGATTCGGATCAATGCAAGCTAAGCAAACCTATTCTGATGTTGTTGGAACATTTTTCAAAAAGCTGTTATTGTAAGGACGTTCTCTTTTGTTTTGCACAGTGGTATTCGGTTATGAATATCCAACACCTCAGTCGACGAGGCAAGGGCCGAGATCCCTTCACCGGGAGTGACCCCTTGGACAGAAGTTTGCGTCAAGGTAATAACTTCACTATAGCCGATTGCCTTTTTGCTTTGCATCGTAGTATTCAGTTGGAATATCCTGCACCTCATTCTACGGGGAAAGAGCCGAGATCCCTTCACCAGGAGTGACCTCTTTAGCAAAGGTTTCGTCACTTATTTTAAAAAAAAAGCTATCCGGTTCCTTCAACGATATCAAGTTCATTACGTTAAAGGTTTTCGCCAAAAACCATTCATAGCCCTCCATCATTTCAGAAAGGTAGCACTTAGTATTCATACTATGTATGTTGGCCTACGTCAAGGCATAGTGTATGGTAGCTATTTGTTACTTTTCTGTTGCATAGATAGATGCGTTAGTTTGAGACAGTCGTACTACTATTTTGGCCTTCGTCAAGGGTATGTACGTGTGGGTTCAAATTAACCTAGATAATGACGGATAGAACTTGACATGTGACTTATGATATGTTGGCCTACGTCAAGGTCATAAGAGCATGGGGTAAAAATCATATCGGGAGTTTCTAAAGAAACTGAAACTTGCCAGATATGCGCATACCTTCTGGAGTGTGATAACGTGAGTGGATTCCATCACGTTATCATGCGATGATAGTTGGATCCCGATTCCCACTGATGAGTTGGTTTACTCCTCGGGTGATCCCGACTAATTCTTTTTTCAGGTTTGGAGGAGAATTTGAGGTTACAGTGGGAGGTTTCCTGATTAGATAAAGTGATAACCATTCTAATCTAGGTTAGACTGCACGCTGAGTGTTTCTTTTCTCTCTCTCTTTGGCAGCGACCATGGCCCGACCCTTGACTATGACTCAGTGACCAAGTTAACCGAAGCTTCTTAAACACTGGCTTTTGGATTGTCAGAGTTGCATACCTCATTGCCACTCCTACTGTTACCCATTTCTCCAGGACACCCCGTATTACTACGAACGTCCACTTCCATTGGATAAAACCACTGTATGGTTATATACGAACTCGAAGGAACTTGTTCCTGATTCGAGGATGGTTTCTGGTTCTGGAGAAAACGAATAGGGCTATTCAGTTGTCTTTTCCTTTTACCTTCTCTCAGGTTGCGAGTGCTCCTTGGATTAGGACAGTACACCTGTTATGCTAATTGGATAGTCTTCTTTCAAAACATAGGCAGGTGCCGAACGGTGGGGAAAGAAGAAAACCAATTAGCCTAACGAAAGTGTACAGAAGGTATTAAGTAAAGACAAATAAAGAGATTGGTAAGAGGGCAAAGTAAATTGCGACTGCTATTCACGACCAAACCAAATATTTCTTCGCCAATCCTATATCACCTTTGTATTTCTCCAGAACACTCCATATCACTACGAAGATCCACAGTTATTTGGATACTCTATCGTATGGTTATATACGAACTCGAAAGAACTTGTTCCAGTTCGGGGATGGATTCTGGTTCAGGAGAAATAGGAATACGGTTTATTCATTTGTCTTTTATTTTCACCTTCTCTCAGGTTGCGAGTGCTCCTAAGATTAGGATAGTACACCCATTATGCTTATTGGATAGTCTTCTTCCAAACCATAGGTTGGTGCCGAACGGTAGGGAAGGAAGAAAACTATTTGGCCTAAAGGGGTGTACAGAAGGTAATGACTAAAGACATATAAAGGGATTTGGAGAGATGGCAAAGAAATATACGGTTATAGTTGTGAATCTGATAATGGAAGAGGCATTGCTGAGAATACCCGATACCCCTTCGAAACATTTACATGTTTCAGTTTCACTGTGTATTGTTAAAAGAAAACTGATTTCCCAATTAGCCTTTGCTCCAGGGTATGTATATACCAGGTTTGACTCTCACATCTGTATAGTTTTACAGATGATGAGTGGGAGTAAGTTATTGGGAATTGGGTGATCCTCATTATATCGGGATTCGTTGTAATTGGTGATATTTGAGGAAATCACCTGGCTTATTTGTCGGACGGCAAATATTTGGTTTTGAATATCCGTTGTTGTACACCAATTTCAAATTGATATATCTGTACGTCTATTTTTATAGAGTGAGATATACCTTTTTGAAATTATGTCCATGACATTTACCTATATCAGTGGATGGTTAGGTAAGGAGCATTAAAACAGCGGTGTAATTCTTCTTAACCATAAGTACAGTTTTCAACCTATGACACACAGCGAATGAGTTACTAAACTCAGCGGACTTATACAGAGTATTGTATATTGCCCAGTGTCCATTAGGACAGAGGGGTTGGTACTCGTACTATATTCTGTTTACTTGTGACTTCTCTAGTTCTTAGACATGCGTTTCGTAGAAATACAAGATCCAAGTTTTGAGAAGTTATAGCTATAAGAGTAAAGTAGAGAACCAGATGTTGCAAGTATCAGGATTCTTCAAGGTGATCGAAAATGTAGATACTTGTGTATGGTATTCAGTTGATAGTAATGATTAAGAGAACTTGTTTCTCTTTCAGGTTACTCATAATTGGAAGCACTCCTATGTTGAGTAATGATGATCGGCCTCCTTCCATTTAGTTGACATACACTGGAGACAGCTGCATGATTTGAATCTGGTTCTAATTAAATCAGTGGCTCTGTTTCTATATTGGATATAGGATAGTTCATATCTTAACAATGTTAAGGTACGGGGAGTTGTCCGGCTTATGCCTAAAACCAGACTCTGGATAACTCAAGGCACGTTTCTGTAATGGCTGTTTGTGGGTTGACCGGGGCTATGACGAGGGTTGACTTTCTACCATCTGGAAAATCAATAGTGATATTGTTCTTGACTCGCCACAGTTTTAGTAAAATGGATTTTTTCAGAAAACAGTAGTTGGAGTATGGTAGAACTGGAAGTGATTCCAGAACCGCAAACGATTACTGAAAATTTGATAAGAACCTAAAAATTCAATCTGGTTTGATATTCCAATGGCCACTCCGCAGATATGGTGGGTAACCTCAGGCACTCGAGAGGTCTTCGGTATGTTTAAAGACGGCGACAGAGAGGTTCTTGTTTACCCAGACTTGCCGATACTGTTGTTCCAGACTGTGAGACCCGGCAGGAGGATGAGTATAGTGTCGTTCTGAACTAGCTTTAGAAGTGTACGTGTATATGATTCTGCCAGAGGGTTGTCGTAGTCAGTGGGAGCAGCTGAAGCATTAGTGGACAAGTGGCTTATGTCTATTTATAGACTAAAGGAGATATAGCGGAGATAGATCATCTATTTCTGATGTGACAGTCATAGGTTTGACGTCATCAGAATAAGGGATGGATCTGTTAAGAAGGTAGTAGGGTGTGATGTCCTGGTATTTGGATGACATACACAGAGTAGGAAGTGATATTCCTATACTACGATCGGTTATACTTTGGTTGTCACACAATGGTTTCTCCACATAGGACATGGATTTCATATCAGATATTCTGGTTACTATATCTATGTTTTTAGATCTAGATTTGGGTAGTTTCCCAATCTGGGTACTTAGACAGCATTCTAAAGATGTTTTAGAATGGACGACTCCTGGCACGGTAGTGTACCTGCAGGTGATGGAGTCACCCTCTCTAAAGGTGTCTTACAGACTAAAAGGGAGAGGGATGTGCATGATTGGCGGATCACTTGCTTAGGCAATTGAGTCAATCATGAGATGTCAAGTACCACACCAGATATTGTTTTTGCACCAGATGCAATAAGTTGATATTAATCCAATCCTGGAGAAACATTCGGAAGCGGTTTTAGAACATAAGTGGATGTTCTAGGGATTTGATAACGGCAGCCTCTTTCAGGAGACGGTTATCATTCCAGGCTTCCAAGGTGACCTGGATGACAGAGTGGCTGTCAGAATTATGGTTTTTCCTCTAACGAGGGGCAGTATTTTGGACAGGTGGTCCAAGCGGATACGGAGAGAGGCGTGGCGCAGGATACTGATTAAGTTCAGTTGACGATACAGTCTAAGAAGTTTGGATTTGGAGTTCATTTATGAACTAGGTCCCATCATATATCCAGACATATTCTAAGACAGGTATTGCTCATTTCGGGAGATGGCTTTCTCCGCGAACTTGAGATAAAGAGAGACATAGAAAGAAACATCAGGGCGGATCCACTCACTGAGGCTATTCCTCGAACACAATAGTTTCGCAAACGGGTTTTGTGAGACTGATTAATAGAGGAGTTGGGTGTTCGGTATAACACGGGCTGTGAGTATGCGACATCGCAATAATTAGCCTTGAGTGCAAGTGGGAGATTGTTGGATATAGTGCCCTCAGAGTCAATTATTGGATCACAGGCACGTGATTGCAATGATTGAGGGAGGACCTATGCCGGTAGGACAGTCTTACTCAAGATGATAGTATGCTATCTGGTTTATCTTTATCATCGTGTACTGCTTTAGGTGACCTTACAGCTCGCTATTACACGTTGATAGAGCCCCTAGGATTCTTTCTTGACCGCCAGCAGTATGATGGCGGTCATATACGTGGGAGCTGGGCTCTGTAAGCACATCCTTAAAGTGGTCCCTAGTCGTGAGAGTTTTCGAGACAGGGCATCGATACTCCGGAGTAGACTAGTGTATACAGTCAAGACCCCAACGAGGGGCGGCGGCCGGTTTCACAAGCCATTGGTGTCAGTTGGTTCACCTAAGATGTATACAGGTGCTCATTGGGTTATGAGTACACCGGACAGGACTTGCCGGGAACATGCTAATTGGTATTATACCTAGCATCAGATAGCAGTTCCCTGGTAACATGTGTACAGGTTAGTTCATCGACCTGAGATCGTCATTTGTCTCCTGTGAGTTCCCACTGTACTTTGATTACTACCCTACCACGACTCAAAGGAGTCGTGCAAACAGGTTTTAGCTGGGTACAGTCCCGAGCCACATGGAGGCAGTGAGCGGATCGGCAGGGGTTCGTCTCTCCCGGTATTAGGGATGAGGTCGCGCTGTGTCTAGGAGAGCCATTACACGAAGTTCTTGGCCAAGGCAGGAGATTTACTGGTAGGTATTCCTGTAGTATCTCAAGGTGTTCTGAGCTACACTCCGACACGACTTGTACCGCTTTTGGGGGTCTGACTTTTACCAACCCCCTAGGCCCGCCATGCGATGCTCATAGACGAACGGACCGGACTGTATGGATATTGTCACTGACAGGCTCAGTAGGGTGTCAGGATGAGTTCGCTCATCGACCTCCCTTTTGGTCAATACATGGTAGCCCGTTACGTATGGCTAATACCTCTGACGTGCTAGTGGTTAAACCCACAGCCAAAGTATTGACGAGTCTTTAGAGTCCCCCACAGACAGTTTCTCAAGTTTCGGGCGAAATGTTGTAGAGGCCTTATGATATATGGCAGGGTTCGATCTTATACATGCGGTATTGCACGGATCATGGTTCGGAAGAATAATACTAGCGGGCTTTGGTTTAAGCCGGAACCTAGTATTATACTGTGTAGATTTTGTCTCATTGCATTTGTATTCGGTCGGAATACAAATGCGGGTATTTATATACAGTCGCGAGGTTATCCTGTAATTTATTACGGGATCGCTTTTTGATGTTTCCAGTTTGCATTCCGTTTCGGCCATTTTTCTTTATTCCTTCTTGGTTGAAATTCCTTTGATGGGAGGGGCTTATTTGCAAAAGTGGAAATTGGTATTAGAGGGGTTTTTTTGTGGTGGCTGGCTCTCCACTTGCTCATGAAGCTTCATGAGGTTTCTAGACTTCCTTTGTTTCAAGGTTTGCATTTATGGAGATTGGATTGATTAGGATTATGAAGTGAGGTTTGCTTTTTGGCTTATGGTCACCATTTCTTTGCTCCTACACTCACCTCCCTTCATGACCTCCCTCTCTCTATTTTTGGCCGGCCACTACATTAGGCAGCCCAATTCTTTTTGGGTGTGGGGAGATGATTCATTTCATTATGCACAAAATTCCTTTGTTCATTCAAAAGCTCATTTCTCCTCAAACTTCCCTTCAAGGCAACTTCGATTAACCATTGAGACAAAGTGATCTACATATATTCTACAGCAATCTTGGACACGTCGGCTAGCAAACTTCGTGTCCGAGTTGCCTCGGTTCAGAGGTGGGAGCCCGTAAAAAGACTCGGTGATGTGGTGCCCTTTCCGACGAGGAGATCAAGACCGGAGATGCCGCGAGGAGCTTGGGATGGTGGCCAAAGATCGAAGGACACGAATCGATCAGTATAGCCTCTCTATCCCTTCTCTAGATAGCTAGTGGTAGGTTAATGGTTCGATCCGGGAAAAAGTATACGATAGCGCCAGTTTCTAGTTTTTAAAAAGTTTTGTTTCCGCATTTTGGCCTCAGATAGACGGCCGGGTAGCTACCGAAGACTTACAAGAGCATCGATGCCCTGTCTCGATTCTCCCTCGACTAGGAACGATTATAGGGTGTACTTGTCGACTATCCCTGGCCCCACTAGTATGATCTCCATCATAGTCCTGGGTATCAAGTACATATCCTAAAGGGCTTTGTCAACATGCGAGAGCAAGACAGCATCACGTATACAAGTTAACATGTTAAGACAAAGAGCAACCAGATAGCATATTATCATATCGAGCAAGAAAGTCCTCCCAATATATGTTCAAGCATCCACTACAATATACATCTCATGTACTGTAATGGCCTCTAGGGAATACATACAACTAACATAGCTGGCCTGGAGCTAATTGAAAACAGCGCAGCGCTGCACTCACCTCGGGGGAGAAGGGCAGACGCATTCCAGTCCAAAAGGCATCCAGGTACAAGACAATCATCTTGGTCCGCACCTGGTCTGCCCTATCTCCTTCCCCGGCTAAGCGAAGCGAATAGCCGGTGGAATGTGGAAACGAGCCCGGATTATGGTGAGCTCGTCCACATTCCTCAGGAAAGAAGGTGCGTCACGAGCACTCTTGATGCGCGCTTGGGGAACTGTTCCCGTCGCGCGGCCCCGAGAAGTAGGTCTAACCCTAACTCCCCGGGGGGAATCCGACTCGAACGAGGCAGAGGAAGAAGCGGCTGAAGACTCCCTAGACATTACCTCAACTATCTCAACAGACTTTCCAGAAGAAGACATCTAATTTGAGCAAAAGAAGGAGTCCTTCGAGGAAAAGGAGCGAGAAATCCGACCTAAAGGGAAGAGCGTCGAGCTAACACACGCAGCGATAAGGAAACTATAGCGAAGTGTGGACCCTGGAGGGATCCCACCTCTATTTATAACATTTGGCAAGCGCATCTAACGGCGCCGATCGTCTCCCGCCAAAACAACGCTTCATGTTCGATGGCCATCGGCATTCCACGTGTCTCACGGGCGTTGGACACGTCCCCTCAAGACCAAAAGACACCGGCAACCCGTCACGTCAGCCAATCAGCGTCGGGCACGTGGCCTGGCGCCTCAACGAAAGTACGATCGAATCGGCGCTTTCCCTTTAATGCACGATCTCTTCTCTGATCCGCCGACGTCATTTAAAAATACGACTAACTGCCCAGGAATCCGCGCCGACGATGTCTTCAACTAAGAACTTAGCCCGGGTGACCGATCAGATCACTCTCAACCCGACTTATAAATAGGTCGGGATGAGAGTGGGGGGTTAATGATGATGCTTAGTACTGAGAACTCCCCAGATCATGACACGTGGCAGATGATGTGTCCCAAGGCTTACGGGAAAGGAGAAATAATGGTATATTGAAGGCATACTCCCGGCCTTCGACCCGAGGTTATTCGCAACCTTCGATGACCTCCCAGAACACTCCTGTGCTCGTCCTATGAATAACCATTGGCTCACCTCCGAGCCCTCCTACACACTGGGCCTCCTCAGCCCTCCCAGCTTGCCTTCGAGCTATCACAGAACCAAGCTTGCTCGGCCTCCCGCTCGCCTCCGAGCCTCCCGCCGAGCTCAGCTTCCTCGGTCTCATCGACCGACCTAGAGCACAGATCATAAGCGTTCTGGACATGGCTCCGCGAATCTTGCCATACGCGAGATATCCGACGCCCCACGATCCGGCGTCCCACGCCATCTCATCCCCCCGTTAACGGGCGTATCTCACCATTAATGGAGGATCCCGCCATTTGCGCAGGCGCGGCTCCAAGGGCGTAACGGCCGGCGTAAATCTCGTGCGCCGCCAGCCCATGACTGCCACTATATAAACCCTCTCAGACGACTCAGATAAGGCAATTCTATCTGAATAGGCCGCTACTCTGCCCAAAAATATCGACTAACTTGATCACCGGAGGGTCCACGGTGGTACAACCACCCCGGGACTTCCTTGCAAGTAGTTCGACCCCACCCCAAACCAAGCCCACTAAGATCCACAAGCTTCAGGAGGCAACCCTCAAACCCAATCTCAACCACTCATCAACGCTTGCAACAGATCAACGGAAGACAATATCTGAAGGAGATCAAGGCCTCCATGACACACTGTCAATAATGCAATACACCGACGATTAAGATCAAAACAACTTAATGAAGTGTCGAGCAAACAACATATTCAAATAACAATCGGATTTGGTCTATTTAAAGCTGTATATATAAGATCTATAAAATATTTTGACCTCTACTAACTAATATAGTATATAACCAAAATAAATTAGAATTTAAGCATGGGCAATATACTGAAAAAAGGAAATGGAAGGAGTAGTTATAGAAAGAGGAGCAAGTGATCATAAGAAGAGGAAAAAAAGGAAACCTGTTAATATGACATTGTATTTTTCTATTTTTTATGCTTGAAATAAAATGAAGGAAAAAAAAGCTAATAAAAAAGGAATTTTTTTTGGGCCTTTTCCTTTGAAAATGAATCTGGAAGTGGCACAGTAGACACGGTCTCATTGTTTTTGCATTATAAGAGAAAAGAAAGACGTCGTGTGGTATTTCCAATTTCAATTCAAAAATTAAATTTAAAAAGAAAGGAAAAATAGTGAATTTTTTTGGCACTGGCCCGCAGTTCCTAACATCCACAACACATCCATACATAAATCACATATAAGCGCACATCGCTCACACATCCAGCGGACCCATGAATTTGTTCCGAAAACATCAAGTTCTAGCCACTTCCTCTCATTGGATCCAACCCTGTGCTCTATCCAAAGAAGGTCGATCGATACAGTATTGCTCATTGGTAAAATACTTTAAACTATTAGTTGCAATGTTTTATTTAATGCAAAATTATCATCGCATAATCTGTCTTCACGTGCAGAAAACTCTAGCAAGTTAATAACGTGATTCTCTAATTTATTGATATTTTATAATTTATCCTAATCCCATGGGAATCGCCAATCATTAACCTATAAGTACGGTCCTTATTATGACGTCATGCGCTTATCCAGTAACGTCACCTCCCACGCTCTCCTCGTGACCCCTGAAACAGTGCAGATCCGCTACGTTTCATTTTCGTCCACGTGTTTGGATCCAACCAAACGGGTTTCGGGTTTGCAGACCGGGTATAGGTTACGATCCGAAATCCGTTTGTCTTATTGGCTGGGGACAGAGCGGGGCCACAAAAATAAAACAGCGGTTGTCGGTTCCTCAGCGTACAGCTGCGGGCCCCATTTCTCCCGTCTGCGCAATCTCGAGCCACATTTTTCGAATCCGCGGGCTCCACGGCGATAATCACCCACTGACCAAACTTTACCAACCTTTTCAACTCGGTCCGGTTAAAATCGCAAAATTAGTTTTTCACCATCGCAGCGAATCAACGGTCGGGATTAACAGCTCGCGCTGCAGCTCGCCCTGCGCGTGACGCCGTACACGTGACCAAAATCTGGGTTACACACCACGTGACTCGCATGTGCCGTGTGCTGCAAAGCGAGAAGCTGAGAAACCGCTGGATCCACTGTCTAGCTCATAACAGCAGGTCATCCAAAGAACTCTCGACACGTATCCTATAAGGCGGAAGAGTGGGACCCAGCGCGATAATCATCCTGAGAGGTTACCGTACTCCCTGGTGCATTAAGACCAGTGCGGGGCCCGCGTGGCTTTTAACTGCCTCCCCCACTAAAAGCCCGACACGCGTCCTCAGCCGGGCCAAAAGATCAAAAGGCCAAACGATTAAATTAATTCGATAAAATAAAACAATTTAAAAAAAGCCCTGCCTGTTAATGGCGCGACAAAGCTCCCTCGACAAGCCAAGCGGTTAGCCCTTAACGCCGTTGAAATGACGGCATTAGAGACGGCGTGAAGGGGAATAGACCGCGGTTGAAATGATTGCTTACGGCAATCTGGGGGTTGAGTTAAATAAAATGAGCAGCAACAGCTGCGCTGTTTGAAGAGCAAGGGGCAGCCGTTTCTTGAGATCGAAAGATTTGGGGAATGGACAAATCGAGAGAGGACGACGACGATTCGGTCGATCTCGTTGCGTTTTCTTGTAATTTAGGGCTCCCTGATCGTAGATCCTGAGTTTTTTTGGAATTATTTTGGGGGTTTTGGTGTTAGGTTAGGGTTTTGTCGAGATTTTGTGCGATCGAGAGTGGATGAGTGATTTTGGGCGAGGTTTGGCAATGGCGTCGTCGGAGGTTTCGATTAAAGGGAGCAATGGCAGGGCCGAGAGCATTTCGTCGGCTTGCAGCGATCAAAATGAGGCCATGGAGACTTATCGGAGGCTCTCTGGGGATCATCGTGCGAGAAAAGGTTTGAATTTTGTTTAGTCATCAGCTATTCAGCGGTTATCATTTGAATTATATGCGATTTTCATCGATCTTTTAGGTTTGGAGGATGCGCTGTATGATGAGCTGTGGCATGCTTGTGCTGGGCCTTTGGTGACGGTGCCTCGAGTTGGAGAGAAGGTGTTTTACTTCCCTCAAGGTCACATCGAGCAGGCGAGGCTTCCAATTTCGTGAAATTCTCTTGTATTTTTGTTTAATCTGTTTAGAGAGTTTGAGTATCTAGGGTTTAATTTGAGGATTTGTAGGTGGAGGCGTCGACGAATCAGGTGGCCGATCAGCAAATGCCTGTTTATAACCTGCCGTCGAAAATACTTTGCCGAGTTATGAATGTTGAGTTGAAGGTACTCTACCTATCTACTTTACATTAGGTTTTATTAAGGTTTGGTGGTATGTTATTTTGCTAAAGTGATCTTAAATGTTTAATTAGGCGGAACCAGATAGTGATGAGGTTTTTGCTCAAGTTACCTTGATCCCTGAACAAGTGGTATGTTAGTTTTATTTGTAAAATTGGGAGTTATGAGGTGAAATGTTGATTTATGTCCTGATTTTTCAGCAAGATGAGAATGCCGTGGAGAAAGAGACACTGCCTCCTCTCCCTCCCCGGCCAGTTGTTCACTCGTTCTGTAAGACTTTGACGGCTTCAGATACGAGCACTCATGGTGGGTTCTCTGTGTTAAGACGGCACGCTGATGAGTGCTTGCCTCCTTTGGTAAGAAATTTATGGTTGTTGGTCATTGCGGTAGCACTTAACAAAGGTAGATGGAATAAAATGATTCGTGTAGTTGATAACAAAAATTTTCAGGATAAAATCTAATTTGAGTTAATGGATTGAGTATTTGTAATTCTTATGGTTGAAATTTTATATAGCAACTACCTTGTTGAAACACTTGGCCTGCCTTATTTGTAGGATATGGGACGACAGCCTCCAACTCAAGAGCTAATGGCGAAGGATCTGCATGGAGTGGAGTGGAGATTCCGACACATTTTTCGTGGTAACTTCCCCTTCTAATGTTCTAAATATCCGATTCTTGCTGAATCTTGTTTTCTTTTTTTAAATTTACTAAAGTCAATAGAGGTTCTTAAAGATGCATATGATATTTCTATCATAGGTATTGTCAATTGGTGGGGTCTTATTCTTGATGTGATATTTGCGAGAACCTATGAGATCCAAAATTCAGTTTTCACTTTCTCATATTATGTAATCTCTACTCGTTTTACAGTTAGGCTTGATTTAACGTGGTACCTTTATCATTTTCTAGTTGTCAACTAGGTAATTTTATACTTGGTATTTTCCGTAGACAGTTACCAGCCTCCACTAAGCTGTACATTTTGACTAATATCTGTATAAATCCACTAAATTATTAGGTGTACTTTTCTTGATATGTGGTTCTGTTGTTTTTTTATTTTTACCGGAAGGCTATATGAAGATGACCGTATAAAATAATTAGATAATTTGCTTGATTTATGATTAAACTTAAATTGTTTTTATGTAAACTTAGGTCTCGATGCATCTTAGCCAGGTTTCGTTTTTGTCTATCTAATGTTAACCTGGCTCTTTACCTGTTATCACTTATGCTCTTTTACTTGTCATCACTTATGCTACTAATGCGCTTTTACTTGGTATCTTTTATAATTAACTGTCTTATATGTATATTTTCCTGTACATTGTATCATATGCCGGCCTGTTCTGAGTATAGGGCAACCAAGGAGACACCTACTGCAAAGTGGCTGGAGCGTGTTTGTTAGTTCCAAGAGGCTTGTTGCTGGCGATGCTTTTATTTTTCTTAGGTCAGTTTGCTATCAGTCGACATATTAGGTAACTGGATTTTAGCATCCTAAACATTTACATTTTGGTAATAAATACCTTCGGCCCTTAGAGGAGAGAATGGAGAGCTACGTGTTGGAGTGAGGCGGGCAATGCAACAACAGACGAATCTTTCATCTTCTGTTATATCTAGCCACAGTATGCACCTTGGAGTCCTTGCAACTGCTTGGCATGCTGTCAACACAGGGACTATGTTTACAATTTATTATAAACCGCGGTATGTGGTCAGCAATAACAACTATCAATTTTATGTATGTGTATACAAATCTAACTGTACATTTTGAAGCATTGCATTTGGTTTTGCTGAAGTGGTATCTTATATTTTAATTATACTAACAGGACGAGCCCTTCTGAATTTATTGTCCCTTGTGAGCAATACATGGAGTCTCTAAAAAACAACCACTCTATAGGTATGAGGTTCAAAATGAGATTTGAAGGTGAAGAAGCTCCGGAACAAAGGTACAGTTTCATTTGCTTTTCTATTGTTGCATTCTGTTTTTAGTAACTTTTGATTTTTGTTCCCATGCAAGGTTCACTGGAACTATTGTTGGCATAGGAGATGTTGATCCACACAGGTGGGCTGGATCAAAATGGCGATGTCTAAAGGTTATATCACATTAAAGTATATCTAGTTTGTTATAATATATCATCTCATTTAGATTATAATGGTGGATTTTGTTTTTGTCAACCTTAGGTAAGATGGGATGAAACCTCTTCAGTTCCTCGTCCTGAGAGAGTATCCCCTTGGAAAATAGAACCAGCTTCGGCACCTCCTCTAAATCCTCTCCCAGTGGCTAGACCCAAAAGGCCTCGTTCAAATGTCGTAGCACCATCTCCTGATTCAGTTGCTCCTAAAGTCACTGTAGAACCCTCCCATGCACATGGAACTCCGAGGGTCTTGCAAGGTCATGAAATCATGACCTTTAGAAGCAATCTCGCTGAGAGTATCGAGTCGGACACTGCTCCAATGTCGAACATGTGGCTTTCCTCACAGGATAAAGAGAAAAATGATGTTTTTATTCAAAGAAGATTGGGAGCAGAGAACTGGATGCAAGTGCCAAGGCAGGAACCAACCTACACTAACATGCTGTCGGGTTTCAAGACTCCTACAATTTACATGGGTTCTCTACATCATTATTTGAACAGACACCGAGGGATGCAAATAATGATGCCAGCTCAAAATGGATTGGCAAAACCCAAGGGAAGTGACAGTTACAAACTCTTCGGAATTCATCTTAACAGTAGCGCTGTGGCATCTGGTTCAGTAGTTCAACAAACACATTCGCCTAGGGAGGCAGAGAGACATCCAGAAACTGCATTGCACAAGTCAAAGGGCTTAGAAGTGGACCAGAATTGTGAGACACCCAGAGGTGCAAAGCACGATGTTACAGCTGTAGGTACTGAGCCAGAGAAACAGCTTCATTCTTGCACACATGCCTCCAAGGAAGCATCAGGCAAACTGCAGGGGGGTTCCACTAGGAGTTGCACAAAGGTTTTGTTCGTTTCATCTTTTCTTGTTGATATTTCTTTTGCATTCATCCTGTGATGGCTAATATATGTTTAACTGGAAGTTCTGATAGTAATAGGTTGAAAATGCCATTCCTCCAAAATTTGGCATTGATTAATAGTGAATCTAGTAGAATAATTTGCTATTTCTGTAAATTTCAATAACAAAAGTAAATTTGATTACGCTAGACTATCCAAGTTATTGTCATTTCAATTAAATGCTTGCTTTGTCTTCAAATTGTACTTTATCTTTCTAGGACATAAATAATTTTTTAGGAGGCAAGCTCCAATTATTTTGTTTTCTTCTAGCATTTTGATTGTGTAACTTATACAACAATTTGTTCTGATGCCCCTTTACCTGTGTTTCATGGTGTTGTAGTAAAGTCATTGCTTCCAAGAAAAAATTAGATATCTAAAAGCCTGTTTATTTTTCTTAGGGTGAAAGAATGTGACACATTTTGTGTTCTACTTGCAGGTACATAAGCAAGGAATAGCCCTAGGGAGGTCTGTAGATCTTACCATGTTCAATGGTTACGAAGAACTTATGGCTGAATTAGACCAGATGTTTGAATTTGAAGGTGAATTGATATCCCCTGACAATAGTTGGCTGGTTGTGTACACTGATAACGAAGGCGATATGATGCTCGTTGGAGATGACCCCTGGGGGTGAGCATTCTGTTTTCTAGTGTTAATTAGGCTCTACCATACCAAGGCTCTTTCACTAACATAAAGCCGTTGTCAAAACCAGGGAGTTCTGCAGCATGGTTCGCAAAATTTACATTTACACACGAGAGGAAGTCCAAAAGATGAACCCAGGTACCCTTAGCTTGAGTGCTGAAGAAATTTCAGAAGAAAGGATGACCACTAAAGGACCGAAGGAGACCATTCCTAACTCAGGAACTGACGAGGAAAAGGACTTCTAGGGCTATCTTTAGCTATCACAATGTAAGTGGTTTCTGAACCCCCCAATAATACCTGCACCTCCACTTAAAGTTTCCATTTAGTTTAGCAATAGAGAAAGCTGTAGCTGGAACTTCAAAGTTTAAATGCAAAATGTTCAATAATAAAGTTTATTTGTTTGACATATAAAAAATCTTGATTATTTTTTCTTCTAAGAACGTCTTCTTGCTACAATTTGAATTTATATGCTGCAGAGCATTTTTTCAAATTCTGGCAGATTTTAAATTTATTTGTTCTTCTATTAGGGGAAGAAAAGTTCTTTTTAGTAGTGAAGAAAAAATTGATGATTTGCAATATTTTCATCCATTTCCATACATTTTTTCCCCTTTCCATGCTCAGTGATGAATACGATGACGATAAAGACATTACGCAAGTGCAGACAGATTCTTCTGTTATTTCATATCCATAATATCTTCTCATTTCCATTTATGAAAAGATAATGCAGAAAGTGACTTGTCTTTCAACTTTACCTTTGGCTTACAGGTTTTCTTGAGCATGTATGGAAGGAAAAAGTGTGATGATTTGAGAAAAAGCATTTTGGAAGTGGGCCTGTCATAGGTAAGCCCCAACCTTATCTTTTGGTGGGGGTTGGCCACTGCCCCTCCATCTACTACAGTTTTGGTTGTGTTTGTGGTTTTATTTATGTCTGTCGATTCGTTGTCTAATATTATTACTAGCCTCTCTGTTCAGCCATGTAAATATCTCCCTTGTCCGCTCTATTATTTCCCTAGTTTGCGGCCCTTTTCTTTTTATATTTCTCGACGAGCAGTACTATTGTGAGTGCTCCTGTTTGCACTTCTAACCTTGGGATATTTAGATGAAAAGGAATACGTAGCTATAGTGTTTAAATTGTGTTCTCAATTGTGCTTGTCTGATGCTATTTTGGGGGAATCATGTTCATGGTCCATGTGCATTTGTTTAATATCTTTGTCGAAAGTCGCCACGAGCGAAAAGTGGGCATTGGTATCATATCATGTTTCAATGGGATGTGGTTTAGGATTTTTGTTTGTGCCAATTGGTTTGCAAATATTTATCTCCTTCAGTTTATGAGTGGCTTGTTGACTATAGAAGATAAACTTGTCGGTTCTTGTTTTGTTGAATGATCATATGATGAATGCAATGATAATGAGTATTCGGCAACATCTAATCTCTTCAGCTATCACCATCCGCATTCAACCTTCTAAAGTTTTTATTGATAAAAGGATGTGAAGGAAATGTGAGTACTGTGTTGTATTATTCTGTTTGTTGGGGATGAGGCTGACCTCTCAACTGTTGAACCTCAATCTCTGTTTTGGGAACAAAATACTTGGGATCTGCGAGCTCAAAAAGCAACCAGGCTTTTTCTTTGCTGATTAGTCATGGAAGTGGGATTTCTTCTGTACACGCTGCTTTTAATGTCAGTTTCTAATATATTTTTACAATAAATATTGATATAAAGTACAAAGTTTGAAAGTTTGGGCATCCCCAAAGGCTATACGGCCCCGGCCTGCTGTGCCGAGATCCATGGTCAATGTGGGCCCAGGGCTTTTCTGCAAACAGGTCTTTGAGTAGGTCTTTGGGCCTGCTATGTCCTTGGGTCTAGACACTGCAGGCCGGATTTGTAGGTCCGATTCCTCATCTCTAAAATGAGAGAAGACTTGGGCTTGTGCATTGTTTCCGCTCTCTCCAACTATATCTCTTTCTTTCGTTGAGCATTATGTCAACCCAAACACATCTCAGCAGCTTCAGAGCCCCACCAACCGGGTGTAGCTCAGTTGATACCAATTTTCTTTTCAACGTAACAGGTCGCAACTTCGATCCCCGATTTCAAAAAAATAAAAACCAGCTTAGGCCCCTTAGTTTCCCAAACATTAGTTGTGTTGTGCCATGTAGATTGTATTCTTTGAACAAACGGTACCATGCTGCTATCTTTCAGGTATTTAAAACAACACTAACTGTGGATGGAATCTCTCAAGCATTCTAGCAAAATTAGCAAATTAAGATAGGCATATAAACCGACAAGTCTTAATACACCAGAAGAAAAAAAATAAACATTGCAGGAATAGTTTTCTTGCTCTTCTCTTTTTCCAATTACTTCGAATATTCCTCAGGCACACTCAAATTCAACTGCTGTTGGATATGTATTATCTAGTGGCCTTTATTGTATAGGATACTTGGGATATGTATGTACATGACAATCTTGCTCGATATGATAGTATGCTATTTGGTTTGACTTTATCTTAACATTTGTATATGTTTTACTTGTTATTTCATATCGCTTATACATGTTGATAAAGCCCGTAGGATTCTTACTTGATTACCAGCGTTGTGATGACAATCATACTTGTGAGAGTCGGGTAGTCAATAAACACATCCTTAAATTTCTCTAGTCATGGGAGTATCGAGACTGGGCATCGATACTTCAAAGTAGACCAGAGTATACATTTCTAGACCCTGGCAAGGGGCGATGGTTGGTCCCGCAGCCATTGGTGTGTTTCACCTAAAATTGTATACATGTGCTCATTAGGGGTGAGTACACTGGATTGACTCGCCGAGAACTGGCTAGATGGTATTATACGTATCGTCAGATAGCAGTTCTTAGGTGACATGAGTATAGATAGTCTGTCGACATGAGATTGTCATATGTCTCGTATGAGTACCCACTGTGCTTTAATTACTACCCTACTATTGCTCTACTGAGTCGTGCGAACAGATTTTAGTTGGGTACAGTCCCGAACCACATGGAGACAGTGAGCGATTGTTAGGGATTCGTCTCTCCCGGTATAGGAAATCAACGTCGCACTGTGTTCGGTTGGCCAACACCACAAGTCGCTGGTCAGGGCTGTTGAGAATTACTAATAATTAAATTAGTAGATTCTCGGATGGTCTTGAGCCACATCGGCACGACTTGTCGGGTTATTAGGGGTTTGACGTTTTCCACCCCCAGACCCGGCATGCGATACTCTCAGACGAACAACTCGGACTGTACGGAGATTGTCACAGACAGACTCAGTAGGGGTTCGGATGAGTTTGCTCGTCGGCCTGCCACTGACGTGCTTGTGGTTAAATCCACCGCTAGAGTACCGTCGAGTCTTCAGAGTCTCACACAGAGAGTTTCTCTGGTTCAGAAGAAACGATATAAAGGCCGTATGGTTATACGTGCAGGATTCCGATCATATATGTGTACTAGCTATACGGATTTTTGTTCCGACGGATAACACTAGCAGGCTTAGGATTAAGCCGCATTATTGAATTAAGTATTGGTTTAATAATGATCTAGTATTATATGTGTAAGCGCATATGTGCTCCTTGTCGTATCAACTAGGGTTATGCGGAATCAAAAACTTTAAAAACTTGAGCACAATACACTAAAATCTCAGGACACAAGCCCAAACACTATACTAAACAAACCCTAACTAGAGTTTTAACTACTCAATTGAGAATACAACCTTTGCAGACGGTCCTTCGGGTCTTGAAAGGTGAACTCCACAAGTTTTTTGGGTTGATAGAACGAGCTCTCGAATACGATCTTCCGCGTCAAAGACGATCCACCCGAGAATGTCGATTCAAGCGATAGTTTTGTCCGTAGCAACTAAAAATCAAGTCTTGCTAAGACAAGATAATTAGAGTGGTGTAGTTTATAAACTAGATGCTCTCTTTTAATCCTCATAAATCAATGATGAAAAATGAGGAAGAAGACGGAGAGGTAGCAACTTAAGAATTTTCCTCAAGTGATAAAATAACAACCATTCACAAAATATCTCATACTCTCTCATACTTATTTCTTCATATCTCAAAACAAAAGAGTGGGTGGGCTTGGTGACCCACTAGGGTGAGTCGTAAGCCCATACACTTCCATGTTTATCTTGAAGGAAAAAGAAAGGAGTGTAGCTGTAAGTCGATGTCGCACCCCGCGTGTTCGCGGGGAGGCGGAATATGTAAAATACGATTTTTCAAAACTCGCAACACCGACTTGAACTCCAGGATCGATGCTAAATCCTAACTAGCATAACTTGGTATGAGGTTAACTACTCGGATAGAAGTTATACCTCACGATACCAAGTCCTTCGGGTCTTCTTCGATGTCCTCCACCTCGTCGTCAGCTCCAAGGATCGGAACGGATCAGGCAACCTCGACGGCCTCCTCGAGTCAAAGACGATCCACCCGAGAGTCTATAGTCTGAGCTCCTACCTCAAATCCGAGATAACTACGGCATCTAGCTCGCTAAACAGGATGCCCTAGGTTGTGTAGACTGAGAAGATGAAGTGATTTGTCTCTTGGAACCCTAGGATTTTCAACACATGAGAGGTCTAAGGTTTTGAGGGATGAAGAAGAGGCATTAGGAAATGAGAGAGGAGTTGTGAACATTGTGTTAGTTGTATGTATGCCCTAGAGGCCAGTATTGTATAGATGATGTATATTATATTGGATACTTGGACATATATAGAGATGACTTTCTTGCTCGATATGATAGTATGCTATCTGGTTACTCTTTATCTTAACATGTACACTTGTCTCTTTAAACTGTCTTATAGTTACATGTTGATAAAGCCCTTAGGATGTGTACTTGACTGCCTGGACTATGATGCAGATCATACTAGTGGGGACATGGTAGTCCATAAGTACATCCTTCAAGGTCCCTAGTCGTCGGTGTATCGAGACGGGGCATCGATATACCAGAGTAGACTAGCGTATACGCTTCTCGACCCATGAGATGGGCGATGGATGATCCCATATCCATTGGTGTTTGACATCAGAGATGGTATACGGGTGCTCAGTGGAGACTGGGTGCACTGGACGGACTCGCCGAGAACTCCCAGATGGTATTATACCTCACGTCAGATGGCAGTTCTCAGGTGACACTTGTGCAGGTTAGTCTGTAGACCCGAGATCGTCATAGAGTCTTGTGTGATTCCCACTGTGCTTTGATCTCCACCTTACCACGTCCATGAGGGCGTGAAAAATGGTGGTCTTTGGGCACAGTCCCGAGTCAAATGGAGGCAATGAGCGATAGGAGGGGTTTCGTCTCTCCCGGTATTGGGGGTTGATGTTGTGCTGTGCTCGATTGGCCGTAACAGGGAAGTCCCTGGCCAGGGCTGATCAGAGATTTGCTGGTAAGTGTTACCAGTAGTTTCTCGACCCGTTATGAGCCTCACATCGGCATGACTTATCGGTTATTGGGGTCTGACGTTTACCACCCCTAGACTTGATATGCGACATATCAGACGAACAGACCGGACTGTACGGTAAGTGTTACTGGTTGGATTCACAGGAGTGTGAGAGGGCTAGCTCGTCGATCTTCTGATCGCTCAATACCCGGATGGCCATTACGTTTAGCAGACCGCTTGCGGCTTGTGGATGCTTGATATGATTATCATCTGCTACCGGCGTATTGACGAGTCTTTAGAGTCCTACACAGAGGTTTCCTGGCTCAAGCGAAACGAAATAGGAGCGCATATGAGATATGTGCGGGAGCGAGAATAATGCGTGTATGTGATACCACATTTCATTCTCGCGATAAATGTTTCGATAGGTTATATTCGATATGACCTAGTTATTGAATCATTGATTCGATAAGCCGATACATAGGATACTAGTCGGTTATATGCGATATGACCGGATCGTTAAATCAAGTGTTGATTTAATGATTTAATGTATAATTATATATTTGATATATTACTTTGCATTAACTAGTATTGGTTCATTTTAAAAGGATTTTCTCACTTGATGCACATTGTATATATGATATATTTTTGTGCACATGTTTGTATCATGTTTGATTATACTTGCTCACTTGGGTTTGTGTAAAGATTAAACCATGGTTACATGCATAATGGTTAGGGTTTTGATTATTTATTTATTTATTTATTTATTTATTCATTTTGGATATTATTAAGAATGGTGGGTTTTTTGTTTCTATGTTGAAGCTTCATGAAGCTTTGACAAAGTCCACCATCCTTATCTTATCCTTAACCCTAACCATTCCAACTAACCTTAGTTTAATCTCTACACTTGACCATGGTCAAGATATGATAAGTATTCATATTAGTTTCATTTTTAAATGACTTATCATATATTCTTTTTCTTCCTAATCATCTTCTTCTTCAAGAAAAGCTTAAGATCCATCAATGACAACTTGAGCTAAAGTGAGAGAAATCCAATTCTAAAGTGAACCCACCTCCTATTTCTTCATCCTCTACCTCTTGCCAAGTTGTTTTGGGTGTTTTCTTCACAAGTTTCACAACTTGGTGAAGTCGGAGCTTGAACTTGTGAAACCTCGACGTAGATCATCTTCGGCACGAAGCCGACGACCTAGTCCGCCCATTTTCCCGATGAAGCCGACGATTGAGTTCGGAATTCAAGATGGACAGCGAGAGGACGCCTACGTGGAGCTAAGGAAGTGGATATCCGGATCTACAAAGGTTGTAGCTTCTTATCTTTAGTTAAGTTGTTAACTAGATTCGTATTTCGCCTAAACATCTAGTCTACGATCCGTATAAGGGTTTCTCGGCACCCATAAAATTTTAAATTGGCATGATCGATGCCTTGTGAGACCTCTTGAGAGTGCCTAGGAACCCTACAGTGGTATCAGAGCCTAGCTAGAGCCTTAGGCGAAGTCTAGACGGAGTTTGAAGTCCGAACGAACCGAAACCTTAACTCACAAAATGCTCTCTGTACATTTTCTAAAATCTGGGATTTTTCCAAATTAAAAATATACAGAAAAATCAGCAGGAGATTCTAAGAGTTACTGTGAAATTCGACAGCCCAAATCCACCAAGTCGCCGCGGTTCCGCGGCATGAGCATGGCTCATGCGGCGGTTCCGCGGCCGTACGGCCTCATTAAACAAAGAATTCTGCACAGTAATTATTAGTTTCCAGTGCTGGTTTTCCTGGGAATTTTTAAAATTTATTCAAGAGTTGCATTTTCTGGGGTTGTTTTGGAGCTTCGATAGTTCGATCGGATTATTATATTTCGTCTATGTGTTTTTCCGGATATTTTAAGAATATGTTAAAAAGTTCGACCGGATGAAAATACCCAACTTTTTCCCTGCCGGAATATTTCCAAGTATTGGATCTTTCTATGGTTTAAAGACGTTCTGAGTAGTGCAAGTAACGCGATGGTCCCTCTAGAAGACAACAGACCTTAACTCGATTATGTGACCGTCTTGAACTGCCCTTTGAACCTTCGGGTTTGGGGCAGTACGGCGTGCCACATGTGAGGCGTTGGCTTGACCCTTCTACGGCTGGACCGTTGGTACTGAGGTATGAAGTGAATGTCTTTGAACCTATTTCATGTGTTGGACGGTTTCGGGAAAACTTGGGTGTTCGAATGTTCGATCGGAAAGTTTAATAAATTCTATTTATCCGGAATAGGATACAATAATTGGAATTCACAAACAGTTATGAGATAACTGGATGAATGTTATAAATCTAGCGGTTTAGTCTCACGTGATATTGAAAAGAGTTTTCGATAATGGGACTAAAATGCGGGATTTATAACTGTTAGGCATGTGATGTCTAAGTATTTCATTTGATTAGGCATGTGATGTCTAAAGAGGTTGCGGATTCCAACTGTTGTAGTTTTACACTTTCTTTTCTGTGACCGTAAGTGTAATATGTGATATCGCCGGTTTCGTTGCTATATGTCAACGACAATTGGGATACGCATGTTTACTTACGTTGATGGCATGTGATGTTATGTGTTGCTGGATATGTTATATTGGATCGTCGTGTTCGAATAGCCGGGGGTTTTTTATGTGAGATGGGTGTTTTTCATTTTCATTCATGTAAAAACTTGTATGTAATATTCTTTTATTTGGGGCACTTCCAGGTAGCGGAAGTTGTCACCTTTTGTATATTATTTACTTTTCCGTATTAGGATAGACCCAGGAGGGGAGCACAAGTAACCGGGTTCTGGGGTCCAGTGGGAGACCAACTCGAGGAGTCGAGTCCGGGTCTCCTAACCCTAGAATTAGCAGGGTTGCTTGCCGCTCTCGTAGGGGTCTAGGGGTGTGGGATTGGCTATTCATCACGACCGTGGAATCCGTGTTTTATACTGGCTCGTATTGAAAACACGGACGTCCTAGTATATCCAATGTTTCATATGTTTCTTCTGCTGCGATATCTGTGATGTGATCATGTGATGTTCTGTGATAGATACTATATATAGTATATATGATATATTATATAGACGTTACTTATGTTTTGCACCTGCACTAGCCCTGCCCTGCTCTGTCGTTAGTTACCTAACCTAACGGTGCACGAGGGGACATCGAGGCGAATGCGGATGGCATAAGTGTACGTCATATCTATCTGTGATGTTTAGGTATTTAAATGATGGGACTTCATTAATGTGATTAATGAAAGAAAAGAAACCTAAGATGTTGTAGAATCAAATTTTAAAACAAAACAGGTAGCTACAGTTCTTGCTTTGCATAGCGGTATATATGATATACCCTGCACCTTATTCGATGAGGAAAGGACCGAGATCCCTTTACCGGGAGTGACTCCTTTAGCAATAACTGGCAAATGCTACACACTCGGTTTGACTTTTGATTGCTTCTATAGTTTCTGCTTTGCACAGCGATATATATGATATATCCCGCACCTCATTCGACGAGGAAAGGGCCGACGATCTCTTCACCGGGAGTGACCCCTTTAGCAAAACTAGAAAAAGCCTCAAAATCACTCCATTTTAAAACTTTATTTGATTCTACAATGATATCAAGTTCATTACACAATAGGTTTTCAGAAAAACCTGACGTAGCCCTCCGTCATTTCAGATAAATCCTACTTAGTATTCGTGCTACGTTTGTTGACCTCCGTCAAGGCGTAGTGTGCGGTAGCTAACTAGTATTTATCTGCTTATGCATGTGATGCAGATTGGATTAGGGTAGTCGTACGACCTTGTTGACCTCCGTCAAGGGTCGTGCGGGTGGGTTTGATTCAATCAAGAAATGACGGGTTGAATTTGACTTGCACTCTGTGGTTTGTTGACCTCCGTCAAGGCCATAGGATGCTGGGGGCAAAATATTATCGGGAATTTCAAGTGTTGAAATTTGCAATGAGATTGCATACTTTCTATGAGATAGTTGGATCCCGATACCCACTGCGAGTAAGAGTTACTCCTGGGAGAGTTTTACACATTACAATTAGCCGATCAAGTAGGTGTCTAGAAAGGTGTTAACGAGGTTACGCCTCTGGGAAAACGAGGTTTACATTAATTAGGTTCGTGCGAAAGCACGGGGGACCTCCCTCAAAGTACCGACACTGGCCTGGCTAAAAGATTGGCGAACTTGTAGTGTGTAATTAATCCCGGCTAGTCTTTCCTTTTAGGGTTTGAAGGAAGATTTGATAAAAAGCAGTGGGAGCCATCCTGATTAGATAAGATAATAACCAATCTGATCTTGCACGAGCATACGCTAAAGTGTTTTCTTCTCTCTCTCTCCAGGTAGCGACCATTTCATGCCTTAATCAAGATAATAATATGGATGTATTGACCGAACCCGCATGTTATACTGTGCTGGGGAACGTTGGTTCCGTTCTTTCTTATAAGAGTTATAGGAATGAACATGAAATAGGAGAATACCAGGATTCCTATGCCACCCGATTGAAGAAAGTACATGTTGATGCATTTTCTTCGGGTGTGTTCGTTACAGAGAACTGTTTCTCCATTTGCTCTACGTTCTGGGTATTAGATACCGGGTCAGGATCCCATATATGTAATCAGTTACATGGGCTTAGGAAAGGTAGAGAACTTGGAGAAGGTGATAAAGACATTAGAGTTAGAAATGGTGCAATTGTTGCAGCTAAGACTGTCGGGAATATCACCTTGTGTTACCAACTGGTAATACATTGGTTCTGAACGAATGCTATTACATGCCGAACCTGATATGCAACATTATATCGGTTTCTTTATTGAGTAAAGAGGGATATAATTTTGTATTACAGGACAATGTTATGAACATTTTCCGTAACCAAAAGTTGGTTGGATCAGGCACGTTGTGTAATGGCATTTATGTTCTAAATCAATCAACAGTTCTGAGCATAACTAACACACACAAGAGAAAGAGTTCTGAACTGAACGAATCCTTCTTGTGGCATTGTAGACTGGGTCACATCAATGCGACACGACTAGCTAAGTTGCATAAAGATGGATATTTAAATCCGTTTGAATTTTCATCTTATGACACTTGCCAGTCATGTCTCAAAGGCAAGATGACCAAGACTCCGTTTACGGGACACGGAGAAAGAGTTACCGAACTCTTGGGACTGATACATAGTGATGTATGCGGTCCCATGTCTACACATGCCAGGGATGGTTCTTCGTACTTCATTACATTCACTGACGATCTCTCTAGATTCGAATATGTGTTCCTGATGAAACACAAATCAGAAGCTTTTGAGAAATTTAGAGAATATAAACAAGAAGTTGAGAACCAAACCGTAAAAAGTGTTAAAATCCTACGATCTAATCGAGGAGGAGAATACTTGAGCATTAAATTCCTGGACTTCCTAAAAGAGAATGGGATTCTCTCTCAGTTAACTCCTCCATATACACCACAGCACAACGGTGTATCGGAGCGGAGAAATCGCACCCTATTAGATATGGTGCGCTCTATGATGAGTGTAGCTGAGTTACCTGTTTCCTTCTGGGGATATGCACTGGAAACAGCAGCATACCTACTGAATAGGGTTCCCACCAAATCAGTGCCTACCACACCATATGAGATATGGGAGGGGAAGAGACCATATCTTAACTTTATAAAGATATGGGGTTGCCCGGCCTATGTCAAAAGACAAAAACCGGACAAACTCGAGGCAAGGTCTGTATTGTGTAAATTTGTTGGATATCCCAAACATTCGCGAGGGTATATCTTCTATCACAGTGAGGAACAAAAAGTGTTTGTTGCTCAACATGCCACCTTTTTAGAAAAGGAATTTCTTGCAAAAGAGATTAGTGGCTCTGAGGTAGAACTGGAAGAGGTTCCAGTTGAACAAAACACAACAGAAGATTTGGTAGAACCAGAGGATTCAGTAGTACCCGACGAACCCCAGCCTCTCCGCCGATCTAGTAGGGTTCCTCGCCAACCTGAGAGATACTACGGTTTTCTCATTGATGGTGGCAGTGAGGATTGCATCATGGAGGATGATGACCCAACTAGCTTCGAGCAGGCCATCACGAGTGGGGACTCAGTGAAATGGCTGGATGCTATGCGGTCCGAGATGGATTCCATGTACACCAACAAAGTATGGACTTTGGAAGTTGCTCCTGAAGGGGTAAAACCCATTGGGAGTAAGTGGATCTTCAAGAAGAAATTTGGTGTAGATGGGAAAGTGGAGACTTTCAAAGCTAGACTTGTAGCAAAGGGTTTTCGTCAAAAACCAGGTATGGACTATGACGAAACCTTTTCTCCAGTGGCTATGCTTAAATCCATCCGAATCATGCTTGCCATCGCTGCATATCATGACTACGAAATCTGGCAAATGGATGTTAAGACCGCCTTTCTAAATGGTGATTTAGAAGAGTGCGTGTACATGACTCAGCCGGAGGGCTTCGTAGACAGTGGGAGCAGCGGGAAGGTGTGCAAGCTGCTTAAATCCATTTATGGATTAAAGCAAGCATCGCGGAGTTGGAACATCTGCTTTGACGTCGTTATCAAAGAGTTTGATTTCGTCAAAAACCCAGATGATCCTTGTATTTACAAGAAGGTGGCAGAGAGTAAGGTTGTCTTCCTCGTATTGTACGTGGACGACATACTCTTGATAGGAAATGATATTCCTATGCTGTAATCGGTCAAGCTCTTCTTATCACAAAGATTCTCAATGAAAGATCTTGGCGATGCCTCCTGCATATTGGGGATAAGGATCTATAGAGATAGATCCAAACGGATATTGGGATTGTCCCAATCCAGGTACATTGACACCATACTAAAGAGGTTTAGTATGGAAGAATCCAAGCGTGGGAACCAACCCACGATCTCTGGACTCACTCTCTCCAAAGAGATGTCTCCCAAGACTGATTTGGAGAGAGCTCGCATGCAAGGAATACCCTATGCTTCGGCAGTAGGCTCTATCATGTATGCGATGTTATGTACCAGACCCGATTTTGCATACTCACTAAGTGTAGTGAGTCGGTATCAAGCAGATCCTGGAGAGAGTCACTGGACAGCTGTGAAGAACATTCTCAAGTACTTGCGAAGGACTAGAGATATGTTCTTGGTGTATGGTAACGGAGAACTCCAAGTGGAGTCCTTTACCGATTCGAGCTTCCAGAGTGATAAGGACGACTCTAAGTCGCAGTCGGGATTTGTCTTTACTCTTTACGGAGGGGCGGTTAGCTGGAAGAGTTCCAAGCAGGAAACCGTGGCAGACTCGACGATGGAGGCTGAATACATCGCTGCCAACGATGCTGCCAAAGAGGCTGTCTGGATCAAGAAGTTCATTACTGAACTTGGAGTGGTTCCATCCATTGAGCATCCAATACCTTTGTATTGCGATAACAATGGAGCGGTGGCTTTGGCTAAGGAACCCAGGTCCCATCAGCGATCCAGGCATATTCTGAGGCGGTATCACCTGATCCGGGAGATAGTTGATCGCCGGGAGATCGAGGTCAGGAGGGTTGACACGAAGAACAACACGGCGGATCCACTCACGAAGGCCATTCCCCAGATACAGTTTGAGAGACTCTTCGGGATGCTCGGTATGCGATACTACAGCAGCTGGCCCTAGTGTAAGTGGGAGATTGTTAGTTGTATGTATGCCCTAGATGCCAGTATTGTACAGATGATGTATATTATATTGGATGCTTGGACATATATAGAGATGACTTTCTTGCTCGATATGATAGTATGCTATCTGGTTACTCTTTATCTTAACATGTACACTTGTCTCTTTAAACTGTCTTATAGTTACATGTTGATAAAGCCCTTAGGATGTGTACTTGACTGCCTGGACTATGATGCAGATCATACTAGTGGGGACATGGTAGTCCATAAGTACATCCTTCAAGGTCCATAGTCGTGGGTGTATCGAGACGGGGCATCGATATACCAGAGTAGACTAGCGTATACGCTTCTCGACCCATGAGATGGGCGATGGATGATCCCATATCCATTGGTGTTTGATATCAGAGATGGTATACGGGTGCTCAGTGGAGACTGGGTACACTGGACGGACTCGCCGAGAACTCCCAGATGGTATTATACCTCACGTCAGATGGCAGTTCTCAGGTGACACTTGTGCAGGTTAGTCTGTAGACCCGAGATCGTCATAGAGTCTTGTGTGATTCCCACTGTGCTTTGATCTCCACCTTACCACGTCCATGAAGGCGTGCAAAACGGTGGTCTTTGGGCATAGTCCCGAGTCACATGGAGGCAATGAGCGATAGGAGGGGTTTCGTCTCTCCCGGTATTGGGGGTTGATGTTGCGCTGTGCTCGATTGGCCGTAACAGGGAAGTCCCTGGCCAGGGCTGATCAGAGATTTGCTGGTAAGTGTTACCAGTAGTTTCTCGACCCGTTATGAGCCTCACATCGGCACGACTTATCGGTTATTGGGGTCTGACGTTTACCACCCCTAGACTTGATATGCGACATATCAGACGAACAGACCGGGCTGTACGGTAAGTGTTACTGGTTGGATTCACAGGAGTGTGAGCGGGCTAGCTCGTCGATCTTCTGATCGCTCAATACCCGGATGGCCGTTACGTTTAGCAGACCGCTTGCTGCTTGTGGATGCTTGATATGATCATCATCTGCTACCGGCGTATTGACGAGTCTTTAGAGTCCTACACAGAGGTTTCCTGGCTCAAGCGAAACGAAATAGTAGCGCATATGAGATATGTGCGGGAGCGAGAATAATACGTGTATGTGATACCGCATTTCATTCTCGCGATAAATGTTTCGATAGGTTATATTCGATATGACCTAGTTATCGAATCATTAATTCGATAAGCCGATACATAGGATACTAGTCGGTTATATGCGATATGACCGGATCATTAAATCAAGTGTTGATTTAATGATTTAATGTATAATTATATATTTGATATATTACTTTGCATTAACTAGTATTGGTTCATTTTAAAAGGATTTTCTCACTTGATGCACATTGTATATATGATATATTTTTGTGCACATGTTTGTATCATGTTTGATGATACTTGCTCACTTGGGTTTGTGTAAAGATTAGACCATGGTTACATGCATAATGGTTAGGGTTTTGATTATTTACTTAGTTATTTATTTATTTATTCATTTTGGATATTATTAAGAATGGTGGCTTTTTTGTTTCTATGTTGAAGCTTCATGAAGCTTTGACAAAGTCCACCATCCTTATCTTATCCTTAACCCTAACCATTCCAACTAACCTTAGTTTAATCTCAACACTTGACCATGGTCAAGATATGATAAGTATTCATATTAGTTTCATTTTTAAATGACTTATCATATATTCTTTTTCTTCTTGATCATCTTCTTCTTCAAGAAAAGCTTAAGATCCATCAATGGCAACTTGAGCTAAAGTGAGAGAAATCCAATTCTAAAGTGAATCCACCTCCTATTTCTTCACCCTCTACCTCTTGCCAAGTTGTTTTGGGTGTTTTATTCACAAGTTTCACAACATGGTGAAGTCGGAGCTTGAACTTGTGAAACCTCGACGTAGATCATCTTCGGCACGAAGCCGACGACCTAGTCCGCCCATTTTCCCGATGAAGCCGACGATTGAGTTCGGGATTCAAGATGGACAGCGAGAGGACGCCTACGTGGAGCTAAGGAAGTGGATATCCGGATCTACAAAGGTTGTAGCTTCTTATCTTTAGTTAAGTTGTTAACTAGATTCGTATTTCGCATAAACATCTAGTCTACGATCCGTATAAGGGTTTCTCGGCACCCATAAAATTTTAAATTGGCATGATCGATGCCTTGTGAGACCTCTTGAGAGTGCCTAGGAACCCTACACATTGGACTAGGCTTGGCTGCCCACTTGAGATTGAATGAAGAATATGAGATATTTTATGAGATAAAATATCGCACTAAAATATTAATAACCCTTCACAAATATCTTGTGGTGACTCATGACCATGAGTCACCAAGTAGCCATGCTAGGTTCAATACTCAAATCCACCTCATTTCCTCCACCCATTTTGTTTAATCTAAAAAGAATAAAACCCTAATAGGCGTCCCCCTTCTAGAAGCCAATCCCGAGAAATTACGAGAATGCCCCTCGTCCGTATATACATACCCGCAGCCGCATTCTGAAGAACACGAATACAAAGAGACGAAAATAATCCATCAATATAACACTAGGATCCGGCTTAAACCAAAGTCCACTAGTATTATCCGCCCGATCATCATACGCGTACAAGTACACGTAAGGGATCGAAGCCCTGCCATAAAACCATATGGCCTCTACACCTTTTGCCCGATGCAGGGAAACCCTCTATGTGGGACTCTAAAGACTCGACACTACGCTGGCAGTGGGTTTAACCACAAGCCGCAAGCGGTACTAGCTGCACATAACGGCTACCCAGGTATGTGTCGATAAGAAGGCCGATGAGCTAACTCACCCGAACTCCTACTGAGCCTGTATGTGACAATCTCCGTACAGTCCGGTCTGTTCTTTTAAGAGTATCGCATATCGGGCCTAAGGGGGCGGTAATCGTCAGACCCCTAATAGCGCAATAAGTCGTGTCGGAGTATAGCCCAAAACACCCTGAAAAACTACCGGAGTACCTACCAGTAAATCTCGTTTGCCTTGGCCAAGAACTTTATGTAATGGCCTTCCGAACACAGCGCGATATCAACCCCCAATACCGGGAGAGACGAATCCTATCTAACCGCCACTGCCTCCAAGTGCTTCGGGACTGCACCCAACTATTACTTGTTTGCACGACTCCTTTGAGCCGTGGTAGGATAGTAATCAAAGTACAGTAGGAACACACTCGAGGCGAAGTAGCAGTGTCAAGTCGATGGACTAAGCTGTACTCATGTCACTTGGAAACTGCTACTCGACGATAGGTATAATACCCACCAACAGTTCCCGACGAGTCCTGTCCAGTGTACTCATAACCTAATGAGCACCTGCATACTATCTCTAGTACGACGTACTGATGGCTGTGGGACAGACCATCTCCACTGCTGGGATGAGAAGCGTATACACTAGTCTACTGTGGAGTATCGATGCCCCGTCTCGATAATCCTACGACTAGGGACCTATATAGGATGTGCTATAGACTACCCAGCCCCCACTAGTGTGACTGCCATCACAACGCTGGTAATCAAGCAAAGATCCTAAGGGTTCTACCAATATGTATAAGCGATATGCTAAGAAAACACATGCACATATTGAGGTAGAAACAATCCACCTAGCATACTACCATTTCGAGCAAGACTGTTACTATATCCGTGTATGTCCCAAGCTCCCATTAAGTAATATACAATCCAGTATGATACAATAATGGCCTCTAGGGCATATATCACTAACAATCTCCCACTTTCACTAAGGTCGTATATTGGCATATCGCAGACCGAAGATCTCGAATAGCCTCTCGAACACTGTCTGAGGGATGGCCTTTGTGAGTAGATCTGCAGTGTTGTTCTCCGTATCTACTCTCCTCACCTCGATCGCCTGGAGATCAACGATCTCCCTGATCAGGTGGTACCGCCTCAAGATATGTCTGGATCTCTGATGGGACCTGGGTTCCTTCCCTAAAGCTATTGCGCCGTTGTTGTCACAATACAAAAGTATTGGACCAACAATGGAAGGAACCACCTGAAGTTCAGTTAAGAACTTCCATATCCAGACTGCCTCTTTTGCGGTGTCTCATGCAGCGAACTACTCCGTTTCCATCGTTGAGTTTGCAACGGTGTCCTGCTTGGAGCTCTTCCAACAGACCGCCCCTTCACTGAGGGTAAAGACATAACCCAACATAGATTTAAAGTCATCCTTATCATTCTGGAAGCTGGAGTCAGCAAAGGCCTCTATCTGGAGGTCTTTTCCGCCATACTCCAAGAACATCTCCTTAGTCCTTCTCAGGTACTGGAGAATGTTCTTTACGGCTATCCAGTGTTTCTCACCTGTGTTTGACTGATACCGGCTTACCACGCTGAGTGCGTAAGCAACATCTCGTCTAGTACACAATATCGCATACATTATAGAGCCTACCACAGAAGCGTAAGGTATAGATGTGATGCGAGCCATTTCCAAATTAGTTTCAGGAGACATCTCTTTGGAGAAGGTGATTCCATGACAAGTCGGTAGACTACCGTACTTAGAATCATCCATTCTAAATATTTTCAGTATGGTGTTGTTGTACCTTGACTTTGAAAGTCCCACCATCCTCTTTGATCTATTACGATAGATCTGAATCCCCAGAATGTAGTTGGTATCATCCAGGTCTTTTATGGAGAACCTCTATGACAGGAATCCTTTGACTGATTGTAGCATAGGAATGTCATTTCCTATCAAGAGAAAGTCATCCACGTACTAGACGAGGAATCCCACAGTTCTCCCTACAATCTTACTATAAATGCATGGTTCATCTGGATTTTTGATAAAGTCGAATTCTTTGACCTTCTCATTAAAACAGATGTTCCAACTCTGCGATACCTGCTTTAGTCTATAAATGGACTTAAGCAACTTGCACACTCTCCCGCTGCTCCCACTCTGATTGAAACCCTCTGGCTGATCCATATAGACACAGTTTTCCAAATTACCATTTAGAAAAGCCATCTCTACGTCCATCTGCCGGATCTCAAAATCTTGGAAGGCAGCAATGGTAAGAAGGATCCGAATGGATTTGAGCATAGACACTGGAGAAAAGGTTTCATCATGGTCCAAACCAGGTTTTTGATGAAAACCATTTACAACAAGTCTAGCCTTATAGGTTTCAACCTATCCATCTACACCAATCTTCTTTCTGAAGATCCAATTGCAGCTTACGGGTTTTACCCCTTCTGGAGCAATGTTCAAAGTGCATACTTTGTTGGTGTACATGGACTCCATTTCGGTCCGCATTGCATCCAGCCATTTTACCGAGTCTCCGCTCTGAATGGCTTACTGGAAGCTAGTTGGCTCATCATTGTCAATGATGCAATCCTCTCGATCCCCGTCTATGAGAAAACCGCAGTATCTCTCGGGCGGATGAGACTGCCTACTAGTCTTGCGGATTGGCGCAGGGATGTCCTGTTCTTTTGAAATCTTCGGTTCTACCATACTTTCAGTAATAGTTTGTGGTTCTGGAATTTCTTCCAGTTCTATTGCGCTCTCACTAGTCCTTTTTCAAAAAATTTATTTTCTAAAAAATATGGGCATGACGAGAAACAAAACCTATTTGTTCCTCTGCGTAATTGAAAAGATACCCCCTGGAGTTCTTTGGGTATCCCACAAACCTACACAGTACTGAGCGTGCCTCGAACTTGTTTGCATACTGCTTTTCAACAAATGCTGGACATCCCTATATCTTCAGATAATAAAGATAGGGCTTCTTCCCACTCCGCATCTGATATGGTATGGTAGGCACAGTCTTGGTAGGAACCTTATTCAAAAGTTATGCAGCTGATTCTAGTGCATAAGTTCAGAAGGATCGCAGCAACTCAGCGTTACTCATCATGGAACGAACAATATCCAATAGGGTTTTGTTTCGCCTTTCCGATACACCATTGTGTTGTGGTGTGTATGGGGGAGTAAGCTGAGAGAGAATTCCATTCTCTTTTATGTAATCCAGGAACTCGACAATTAAGTATTCACCACATCGATCAGATCTCAGTGCCTTGATACTTTTGCCTGTTTGTTTTTCCACTTCATTCTTATATTCTCGGAATTTCTCAAAAGGCCTCGGATTTATGCTTCATCAAGGAGACATGTCCTGACCTAGAGAAATCATCCGTAAAAGTAATGAAATAGGAATAACCACTTCGTGCATATGTAGATATTGGACCACACACGTCACTGTGTATGAGTCCTAAGAGCTCGCTCGCTCTTACTCTGTGTCCAGTGAACGGAGTCTTTGTCATCTTTCCTATGAGACCAGATTGACAAGTTGCATAAGACTGATATTCGAACGGATCCAAATATCCCTCTTTATGTAACTTCGACAACCGTATTTCATTGATGTGACCCAGTCTACAATACTATAAGAAAGCCTTATTTAATTCTGGAGGCTTTCTTTTAAGTGTGTTCTGGACGTTGAAAACCTGAGCTTGATTTAACACGTATATACCGTCCTCTAGTGTACCTGACCCAATCAAAAATTGATATAGGTGGATGTGGACCACATCACTTATAAACTAGACTAGGTACACACAAACAGTTACGTAGAATCAATATCTGCCCGCTAGTCAATCCAAGGTGATATACCCTACGAATAAAGTGTCCACGCTCATTCCGTTAGCAACCCTAAGAGTCATATCACCTGCCCTGATAACTCTACGGTTTCTCAAAGTCTGTAATGAATTACAGATATGAGATCATGATCCGGTATCTGGTACCCTAGAAGTAGAGTTAATTGACAGACTATTTTCAATTACAAACCCACCCGAAGTCGAAGTCACAACGTGCTTCGGATCCTGGATTCTGGCTTTCCAAGCCCTGCATTCCTTCTGCCAATGCCCTTTTCCATGACAATAGGAACAACCCTCCTTCCCTACTGTTAGCCCCGAAACTTTTGCCCTGCCCTTTCCTTCTACCTTACTGACACCGCCTATCGGCTTTGTGGAGGTCTTCTTCTTCTCACCCTTGGCTTTCTCCTTGGATACAGAAGAGAAAGATTCCCTAATAAGCAGAGCGGGTGTCTCCCTGGTTTCCTTCAAGGTGCCCTCAACTGGAAGTATAACTTTCTTCCCCTGGGCGTATGTAGAAGATAGGGACTGTAGAATTAAGTCAGTACATGACTCGTTCTCCAACGTGGTCTCTAGGTCCGTGAGCTGTTTAATGCAGCTGATCATTGTAGGGACGTGGTCCCCTACAGATGACCCGATAGCCAACCTCGCTTGAAACAATTCTTTCGAGATCTCGTATCTTGCGATACGAGATTGCTCTCCATATAAATCTTTGTTATGGAAGAAGATGGAAACTAAGTCCATCTTCTCGTGCTGCCTCTGGTATACACCATCAACCGAGGCCAACACGAGGCACTTGGCATTCACACTGTCTTTTTCCCTTGTCTTACGGATATCAACATCCGCGACGGTGGAAACGGGACCTGGGACAGCGGGGGTTTGAGTAGTAATAAGATGGTCCAGCTTGTCATAGGTAATGGACATCTGGACAAATCTTTGCCAGTCAATATAGTATAACCCAGTCATTTTATTATCTATCTGGAACCTAATCTGGTCGCCGCAATTAGGAGAGAGAGAAGAAAACACTCAGCATGATGCTCTTACAAGTTTAGATTGGTTTTTAATTTATCTAAACATGATGGCTCCCACTATCTCTCAAATCCTTCCTCAAACCATAAAAGAAGAATTAGTCAGGATTAATCTCACCATACAATCTTGCTTAACCTTTCAGCCAGGCTAGTGTCGGTACTTCGAGGGAGGTTTTACGAAGCTTTCGCGAAGTTCCTTAATTAAATAACCTCTTTTCACTGGAAGCATAGCCCCGCTAACACTGTTCTAGACACCTACTTGGTTTATAGCATTAATCGTTAAGTGAAAAATCTCCCGAGGAGTAGCGGATACTCACAGTAGGATCGGGATCCAAATATCATTGTGTGATAATCCTGAAGAAATCCTACCAACATTATCACACTCCAAATGGTATGCAGCACTAGTAAGTTTCAGTTTCTTTTGAAACTCGCGAAGTGGATTTTTGCCCCATGCTCTTATGACCTTGACGAAGGCCAACATATCATAAGTCACATGTCAAGTTCTTCCCGTCATTGTCTAGGTTAATTTGAACCTACCCGTACATACCCTTGACGAAGGCCAAAATAGTAGTACGACTGTCACAAACCAACGCATTTATCTATGCTACAGATGAATATCCAGCGGCTACCAAATACTATACCTTGGCGAAGGTCAAAATACATAGCTTGAGTACTACCGAATATTCAACTGAAATGTCGGAGGGCTACGAATGGTTTTGGCGAAACCGTGAACGTAATGAACTTGATATAATTGAAGGAACCTGATAGCTTTTAAAAGGAGTGGTTTAAGCTCCGCATTTAAAAGTCTCCTGTTTAAAATAACCGAGTGGTTTTTAAAATTTGTTCCAATGATTCAGCTTTGGTTTATTTGCTTTGCATTAATGTAATGCAGTCTTATCATTAACACCTATCATCACAGAAAAAGACGAAAATACCACGTCCACTTATGCCATCCGCATTCGCCACTGGGCCCCGTCTAACACCGTTAGGTTACTTAACTAACGCCAGAGCGGGGGCTGGACTAGCGCGGGTGAGAAACATAAGCAACGTCTACTATATAGATATATATAATAAACATTCGTCTGACGCAATAATAGGCATTCCAGATCACAAATGAACATATTGGATATGCTAGGAATTCCGCGTTTCGTTTAAGCCTATAACGAAAGACGGATTCCACGGTCGTGATGAATAGCCAAACCCCACCCTAGACCCCTACGGGTGCGGCAAACTACCCGCCAAATACCCGAAGTGAAGCAACCTCCCTCATCAAAGTGAGTAGGTTACTCGGCACTTCAAAGTATCTGGTAGTTTGTGCACCTCACCTTGGGTCTATCCTAGGAGCAGAAAACAGTAAAAGAAAATAATATAACGGTGGTAACAACCTCAACCCGGATGTGCCCCGCAAAATAATATTATATCACTTTATAATTTTACAATGAATGAAAGAATGAAAAACCCTCATCTCACATCCCCGGCTGTTCATCCACGACGATCCAATAAAATTCATATACACAAACCAACAAGAACAGCAACACAGATATGTGCAATCCCGGCTAATAGACGTATAGCAATTAGTCGACGTTTCCAAACACATATATCACAACTTGAAACTTTAAATGATGTTAAAACTATGACTTTGAAACACCCCGTATTGTTATCACAGTAAAAAGATAACAGCATATCCAAAATTGGCAAAAACAAACAACACTTGAGACCTTAGATCCAAGCAACTAGAACACAGACCAAAATTCAAAGCATTTCACCACAACAAAAAAGGTGACACCGGTTTTTTTGCTAATGTGGCCGGTCCAAATCAGGTGAAAATGCTTCGATTTTAGTGTGTGTTCATCTCACAAGAAGTAGAGCACTCTGCAATTGTTTAAAAATATTTTAGAGGCTCAGGAAAATTTGACAGAAACTTGGAGTTTTGTCTCCATGTTTCGGAGTTATTTCGGTTTCGTAGTTTTACACTTCGTCTAAACTGTTAGCTATGGTTTAGTAGGCTCTGATACCACTGTAAGTCGATGTCGCACACCCCGTGTGTTCGCGGGGAGGCGGAATATGTAAAATACGATTTTTCAAAGCTCGTAACACCGACTTGAACTCTAGGATCGATACTAAACCCTAACTAGCATAACTTGGTATGAGGTTAACTACTCGGATAGAAGTTATACCTCACGATACCAAGTCCTTCGGGTCTTCTTCGTTGTCCTCCACCTCCTCGTCAACTCCAAGGATCAGAACGGATCGGGCAACCTCGACGGCCTTCTCGAGTAAAAGACGATCCACCCGAGAGTCTATAGTCCGTGCTCCTACCTCAAATCCGAGATAACTACGGCATCTAGCTCTCTAAACTAGATGTCCTAGGTTGTGTAGAGTGAGAAGATGGAATTATTTGTCTCTTGGAACCCTAGGATTTTCAACACATGAGAGGTCTAGGGTTTTGAGGGATGAAAGGGAGGCTTTAGGAAATGAGAGAGGAGTTGTGAACATTGGACTAGGCTTGGCTGCCCACTTGAGATAGAATGAAGAATATGAGATAAAATATCACACTAAACTATCAATAATCCTTCACAAATATCTTGTGGTGACTCATGACCATGAGTCACCAAGTAGCCATGCTAGGTTCAATGCTCAAATCCACCTCATTTCTTCCACCCATTTTGTTTAATCCAAAAAGAATAAAACCCTAATAGGTGTCCCCCTTCTAGAAGCCAATCCCGAGGAATTACGAGAATGACCCTCGTCCGTATATACATACCCGCATTCGCATATCGAAGAACACGAATATAAAGAGACGAAAACAATCCATTAATATAATATTAAAATCCGGCTTAAACCAAAGTCCACTAGTATTATCTGCCCGATCATCATACGCGTACAAGTACACGTAAAGGATCGAAGCCCTGCCGTAAAACCATACGGCATCTACACCTTTTGCCCGGTGCAGGGAAACCCTCTATGTGGGACTCTAAATACTCGACACTACGCTGGCAATGGGTTTAACCACAAGCCGCAAGCGGTACTAGCTGCACATAACGGCTACCCAGGTATGTGTCGATAAGAAGGCCGATGAGCTAACTCATCCGAACTCCTACCGAGCCTGTATGTGACAATCTCCGTACAGTCCGGTCTGTTCTTTTAAGAGTATCACATATCGGGCCTAAGGGGGCGGTAATCGTCAGACCCCTAATAGGTAAAAGTATTGTCGGAGTATAGCCCAAAACACCCTGAGAAATTACTGGAGTACCTATCAGTAAATCTCGCTTGCCTTGGCAAAGGACTTTGTGTAATGGTCTTCCGAACACAGCGTGATATCAACCCCCAATACCGGGAGAGACGAATCCTATCTAACTGCCACTGCCTCCAAGTGCTTCGGGACTGCACCCAACTACCACCTATTTTCACGACTCCTTTGAGCCGTGGTAGGATAGTAATCAAAGTACAGTGGGAACACACTCGAGAAGAAGTAGCAGTGTCAAGTCGACGGACTAAGATGTACTCATGTCACCTGGGAACTGCTACCCGATGATAGGTATAATACCCACCAACAGTTCCCGACGAGTCCTGTCCAGTGTACTCATAACCTAATGAGCACCTGCATACTATCTCCAGTACGACGTACTGATGGCTGTGGGACAGACCATCTCCCCTGCTGGGATGAGAAGCGTATACACTAGTCTACTGTAGAGTATCGATACCCCGTCTCGATAATCCTATGACTAGGGACCTGTATAGGATGTGCTATAGACTACCCAGCCCCCACTAGTGTGACTGCCATCACAACGCTGGTAATCAAGCAAAGATCCTAAGGGCTCTACCAATATGTATAAGCGATATGCTAAGAAAACACATGCACATATTGAGGTAGAAACAATCCACCTAGCATACTACCATTTCGAGCAAGACTGTTACTATATCCGTGTATGTCCCAAGCTCCCATTTAGTAATATACAATCCAGTATGATACAATAATGGCCTCTAGAGCATATATCACTAACAGTAGCCACCTCATCATGTATACATATACATACAAATATATAAATATAAATGCATGTATATAAACAAGTATACTCAAACCTGTATAAATACGTATTTCTACCAAAATACGAATACCGTATTTGTACCGAAAATACAAAATACGCGTATTCATATTTAGAAAGAAATACATGTATTTGTATCAAAGAACAAATACCCGTATTTATACAAATACACGTATTCGTATAAATACCGTATTCGTGTTAAAATACAAATACCCAAAAGAGAGCAATATAATACTAGCATAAAAAATGGCTGTCTTTCAAACCTGCTAGTATTACTAAACCGTCTGATTAAAGCACGTGTATAAATACAAGTGTTCAATCAAACACTCCTGCGTAAAACCATACGCAAACTACACCGTTTCGCCTGAACCGGGAGACCCTCTGTGTGGGACTCTAAAGACTCGACAACACGCTGGCAGTGGGTTTAACCACAAGCACGTCAGTGGCACTAGCTGTACGTAACGGCTACCCAGGCATCTGTCGAAGGGAAGATCGACACGATAACTCGTTCGAAAACCCTACTGAGCCTATAGATGACATTCTCCGTATAATCCGGTTTGTTCATCTAAGAGTATCTCATATCGAGCCTAAAGGGGTGGTAAATGTCAGACCCCTAAAAGCGCAATAAGTCGTGTCGGTGTGGAACCCAATACACCCTGAGAAACTACTGGTGTACCTACTAGTAAATATTACTTGCCCTGGTGTCACGACCCGAAAGTACGGAACATGACCGGCACTTAGACTACGAACGTCTCGAGGCGTACATACTCTAAGTAAGCCGAACCCAGAAATCCAAACCAAGAAAAGAAGTAGAGTGTAGGAAAAACCATACCAAATCAACCTGTAGCAGCATAATATACAACGCCTAAAGGCGAGGATCACAACAGAAAGAAAAACTCCAACCACAAGAAATCCACATAAATATAACGTGCGACTCTAAAGTCGAAAGAATAAACATCACTGGTCTCTATCTCAAATAAGTACATGTTTGGTTGATGGAACTTCTAGATACAACTGAAATATAATATACAAAGTATAACGATGGGTACGATACAATAAAACCCACCTACTAGCAAGTCACCCGAAAGGAACAGTGCCCGCAAAGCCGTAATGAAACCTGTACGGCAACACCTGCAAGAAACTGGGGCACAACGGGGGTGAGTTGCCAACTCGTGAGTAGAAAAAGATCTACGAACAGAAAATCGCATGTATGACGCAATCCTAGGTCATACGATCACTATATATAAACCTCAAATATATATAACCAGCAACCTATAACCATGGCTAGTGTAAATATCTAACCCAAGTATAAACCCATGTGCCTGTGTCAGTGCATCAGGTGGCAATGTATAAATGGATGATGTATGAATGCATGAAAAGTATGATGAAGTTTTTAAAATGATATCAATACACATATATTAGCGTCCCATTCCACTAATATTGGTGTAAGGGTATATATAACAGCGCCCTCATACCCTGTTATATATACAATGAAGTATGATCAATGTAATCATGCATGTAAATGTGAGGATATAGTCAAATCATGGAAAAACATCATGAAACCTGTGCCCAGCATCGGCACAAAACATAAATCCCAATATCTCAATGTCTCTGTATCATAATCTCTGTACCTCAATATCTCAATCTCGATATCTCGGGCGCCGTCAGTCCAGATCGGCCCCTACCATCCATCTCAAGACCACGGCGGTATCTTTCGGATATCCGACGCGTCGGGTAATATCACCGGTCGGTAGTGCTCCCCTGCCAGGCTCAACTCCATCATCTGCGATCCTCTTGCCCAGGGGTACCGCACCGGGCCCACCATGTACCCGAAACGGTTCCTCTACTCCTCGAATCGGGTCTCGAAATCCATCAGCAAATTCATGGTGGACGACTCATACATCATGGGAAAACCGCATTTTTATTAAAAAGAGAAAGCAGTTTATATGTATGTTTTGCGGCTTTCCTCCAAATCCAGAAAACATCATGGAAACCCGAATTCAAATCATCAATAGCATGTGAAATCATGAATATAATCATGTGAATCCATGAATGCAACATATAATGAATAACAGTATGCATGAAGTGACAAGTAATAACTACAATGTCAAGCTGGTATGTATGGCAAGTACACTAATATCATGTCAATGCTAGCTATCAAGCTAAATCAAGCAATAATATTTTCTAAGTGTTCGTGACATGGCAATTACCGATGAAGATGTGTGTGCGGCAGTAAATAAGTGTACGTGGTACATACGCATCATCGGTAATGGTGCTGGTGTCCTAGCAGCAGGATATCAATAATCGAATATGAATCACAACAGTATGCGATGCAGAGCAACAATAATAATATGCGGGAGCTGAAATACTGGACACCATGATCAGTAAACTGCATCTAACGTCATAAAAGTCATATAGCTACACCACTACCAGGCTGAGCTAAAGCTAACAGTAGGTAAGGGAAGCCGCCTAACCTCTGAGTCGGTACATATAAATATATATATATAGTCGGTGATCCCGCCTCGATAATATTACATCCGATAACATACCTCTATAATCAGTTATTCCCAAATTAAGAGTGCGGATCAAACATCAAATTATAGCTCGTACGTAAATCCGTTGTACGGCCTCCCCAAATCTGGGTACGGGTCAATATCACATTTGTTATATCATTTATCTAGTATTCTCTTTATCAAGATCATCATCTAGGGTACTGACCTACGTCTAGTACAATGCTAACATCATCACTAAAATCAAGATCTGACTACTGATCGACAGTCTAGTATAAATCGGTATTTTCATCATATATCATCACAAGAGTATACATCGCCCAAGGCGGCCTATCACAAGTATCCTTTCATATCATATCATATCATATCTCATAACATAATCACATGTCAACCACATAATATATATATCACTATTGCTATGGCATCATCATTCCCAAAATCCTCTAAAGTATCAAGACGTATCTCAATCATGAATCCTATCATATCACCGATATGATAATCCAGATCAAACTCACCGACTCATATCAATCCCAGGTATCATCCTCAAGTCCGTATGTGAACACAAAATCCCAAACCCATGTGAACACATATCTATGTAGAATCCCATCTATGCACATATGAAGTGAGGATCTATGCAAGTATGTATGTGTGAGTATGTATGTGTAGTGCACCCACTACCCTAGGGTTTCGTAACCGTTTACCAATCCAATATACCAATATCCATTTAAACATCAATAATTTATCACAATTAACATAAAATGATTGTTGGTGTGTATACGCATCCGTATACATCACCACGGACTGCGGGGGTGCTATACGCCATCCACCCGACTTCTCCCCGTAGATATAAATCTACTCACCTTGCTTATGTGTGCCGGTGCCGATGTCGCCATCTGCATCTCTAACGCTTCGACGTCACGTGGGGTACCTACAAGAATATCACACGCTAAAACACATGAAAACCATGTCGGAAACCAAAACGGTGCACGCTACGCTCATAGGTAAAAACCTGTAGCCTTGCGTGCAAACACAGCCAATGCTCACTGGTCGTTGGCGTTCAAACGCCACCCGACAGAAACGAATCACCAAATACCCAAAATCCATACGAAGTCAAGTCGTAAAGCATACGCCAACTCATGAAAATCAACCCAGATCCTATCCTAACTGGAATCAGTCAAAACTAGACATACCCAGGGTCAAGTTTACATGAAATAGGGCTGTGCACGCAAAACGAGACAGTTTCACCCAGGTCTGGCTGCAAATTGCGGCCAGAAGGAATAAATCTGCGGCCATAAAATGGTGGTTGGGGCTAGGGTTTTGGGTGTTGGTTTCTATTTGCCTGCACATTCTACTGCCAAGTCAAATTTATTTTAGGAGGTCCGGGTTGATAGCAGTTTCCAGAAAGGTCAATAAGTCGACAAAATGCTGAATTATGCCAAGTATAACAAATCTGGTATTTTGGTGAAATTTGGAACAAATCTTGGTTAAACTGGTCTCAAATACACCTAATAAGGTTACCCTAGCAATCAAGACCATCTCTTGGCCAAATCTCACTCAAAATCCCTAAACTAGCACTAGATCACAGATATAACAGTAAATTTCTGCTAAACAACTATAACTTAAGAAGATAGGAGTTGGGTTGTGAGATTATACCTCAAGAGAGTTCTAGGACGAAGGAGAAGGGAAGAAGAAAGAAGGAGGAAGGGCTGTGGCTGCTGAGGTGGGCTGCTGTTGTTATTGCTTGGCTGCAGCTGCTGCTTGCAATCTGTTTTCTTCTTCTCTTTTGCAGCAGCTACTGCTGCTGTTGTTTTTATTGGGGTGTTGGTGTTGCTGAAGTTATGGTATGGTGTTGTTGGTGTGTTGGTTTGTGGTGAGTTTGAAGTATGATGGGGATGTGGTGTGGTTTTTTTGAATGGAGTTGTTGTTGCTGTTGCTGTTTTCACAGCAATGTTGATGCCTTTTGTTGCTGCTGTTTGAGCAGCAGCACATGTAGGGGTGGCTGATGGGTTGACATGGGGGCCGAAGTGTTGATAGGGGTGTATAGGTGTGGGGCTATGGTGGCATGTAGTTGATGCATCAGCTGCTGTTGCAGCAGATGATGATGTTGCTGATGCTGATGTAATGGCTGCTGTGGGTAAAGTAGCAGGTGGTGGCTGAAGTTGAACAATTGGGGGCTGTTGTAGGGTGAAGTGTTGATATGGTGGAGTGTGAGGGTTGTGAGTGAGTGAGAGGGAGAGATGTGATCAATGAGAGGGAGGGTGAAAGAAACAATGGATTAAGGCATAACCTCAAGTTAACCCCCCTCACCCTTATCTTTCCATTAGATGTTAGCATGCCCAAAACCATCATGGCTCTCTTTCTCTCTCACCTACCTACTAGTCAACACCTACCTTAATCACCTTTAACTAAACCCAAGACCCTAATTAACCCAATTAGCCTAATCAAATGGTTCAACCCTATCATGGTCATCTAAACATGGTAACCCTAGACCTAACCCAAGTTAACATGCACAAGTGTGTGCAGTCCAGATAAAATTCCGATAAAATGTCCTTAAAACCAGATAAAATATTTCAAAGCCCTTTTGGTAAACTTTTCACCAAAAACCCCACATTAACACACAATTACCACTAAACACAAACTCAGGTGTTACACCTGGCTAGGGACTTTTTGTATTGGCCAGCCGTACACAGTACGATATCAACTCCAAATACTGGGAAAGACGAATTCCTTCTATCCCATACTGTCTCCAAGTGCTTCGGGACTGCACCCAACTACTATCTTTTTGCACCACTCATTTGAGCCGTGGTTGGGTAGTAATCTAAGTACAGTGGGAACACACTCGAGACGAATAGTGATGTCGAGTCAATGGACTAACCTGTACTCATGTCACTGGGGAACTGCTAACCGACGATAGGTATAATACTAACCAGTAGTTCCCAGCGAGTCCGTCCAGTGTAATTCATAACCCAATGAGTATCTGTATACTATCTTTAGTACCGTATATCAATGGTTGCAGGACATGCCACCTCCTCTGATGGGGATAAGAAGCGTATACACTAGTCTACTCTAGAGTACTGATACCCAGTCTCGATAATCTTACGACTAGGGACAAGTTTAAGGATGTTCTTATAGACTACCCAGCCCCCACTAGTGGGACTGCCATCATAACGCTGGTAGTCAAGCAAAGATCCTAAGGGCTCTATCAACATGTATTAGCGCTATGTTAAAAGAAACATATACACATGTTAAGATAGACTTAAACCAGATAGCATACTATCATGTTGAGCTAGATTGTTATTATATCTATATATATCCCTGTTCCCTTCCGAATGGCGGCCAGGACGACGCGAGGACATCTTGCCTGAGATTCAGGGCATATGCTATTTGGTTTTATCCGTCCACTTCTCTGAAGATGCCAAGTTGATTTATGGCACCGTGTATCGGAGGTTTAGACGGATGCAGCCGATGTAGCAGACTTCGTCAGATTCCCCCTCGTTCGAGGGGTTTTTGATTGTGGGGACGCTCTTCCCTGCAGGCGCAAGCCCCTGCAGTTAATTACACTACCGCATCGCGGTAACAACTTTCTCCTTCTCCAGAATTTCACTTCGTGTCGTGGGTGTTTGTTTTGTTTGTGGTTGCCCGTGGATTGTATACGGAGACTATTTATTTCGTCGCTCGTAGGACGTGGATTAGTCCAAATCCGTATTTTCTTAGATTTGGATTTTGGGTTTTGGTTTAAGGACACGTTAGCCATGTTTGAGGCTAAGATCAACTTAAACGTTGTTAAGGATGCGTTAGTCTGATTTGAGACTAAGATCAACTTAACGGAAGAGCATTTAGGGCTCTATTGTTTCAGTTTAAGGAGATAGTGGTCCATTGCCAGTTTAGGGACGTGGTGGTCCATCATTAGTTTAGGGACATTTCGGTCCAAGTTCCAGTTTAGGGACATGAGGGTCCATATTATTTGTGGCCGTTGGGACCCGTCACCTCTCTGACGTCGTTGAGGGATTACAACGATAGGTGTCAGAGGAGTTCAGAGATGTACCCTCGAACCGGATGTAGATTGATTTAAGAGAGCCGACATGCTCAGTTAATTTAATTTGAAGACTTATGGCCATGATTGGGTTAAGTCCAGCTGAGAAATGTCCAACGTTTTTATTTTCGGCCTATTAGGCCTGTGCTAGGGCTTTGCCCATGTTTAGTAATGCACAGCATTTTATTCTAGCCTGCTAGGCCTTTCTGATTTGGGCTCTGTCCTTTTATAAATGATGCAGGACATTTGCTTGGGCTCTGCCCTCTTTTAAAATAATGCATAGCATTTAATTTGGCCTATGAAGCCTTTTTAAATTGGGCCTGGCCCTTCTGCAAATAATGCAATGCATTAATTATTTGACAATGGCTTGTCAGGCGCTTTGCGCCAAATAATGAGCGCAAGCACTCGTGGAAGCGACACGTGTCGCACTCTGGTGAGCGCAAGCGCAACGGTGCAGTTTTTGCAAGTGCAAGGCATTATTAATTTGAGAATCTTTTAGAACCAATGGTTCATGAGTGCAAAGCACTATTATTATTATTTTTTTTATTGGAGATCATTGATCTTGTTCTTAGATCAATGATCTATTAGAAGAAATTCTTCTATCTTAAAGGTTTTTACCTTTTCTTCTTTTGAAATTTCTTCAGAGTTCTCTCTGTTGGAAGTTCTTGATTTCTCACCAATTGTTTCTCCCTTTGAATTGAGGTCTATGGTCCTTTTTATAGTACCCATAAATTAGTTAGATTTGTTAAAGAGATCTTTCTCTGAGTGATTTGGGGAATTTTCCCCACCGTTGGATCTTTGATCCAAGGGATTCTGTTTTACAGAAGGCAATCTTCTTGTTTTAACAAGAACAGAAAAATCTTACTCGAATTTAATTCTGCTTGGCGCAAATGCCCCAGCGCATGACACGTGTCAAGCAGCGCACAGCGTAGCGCAATTGCGCTGACACGTGTCGCGCAGCGCAAAGCACAGCGCAACTGCGCTGGCGCATCTGCGCTGACACGTGTCGCGCAGCGCATCTGCGCTGGCGCATCTGCACGGCACAACACAACTGCGCTTGCGCATGTGTTGACACGTGTCGTGCAGCGCAAAGTGCAGCGCAACTATGCTGACACGTGTCGCGCAGTGCATTGCTTGCGCAACTGAAGCGTTGCTTCCTTTTGTTTTTTAATAGAGCTTTGCTCTGATTGGACGCGCTGTCTCGGGCGCTGCGCTGATGTATCAGCTTTTGACACGTGGCGCGCAGCGCAAAGAATCTGAAGCGTTGCTTCATTTACTAAAGTTTAAATTTTCAAAGTAGAGCTCTGCTCTGATTGGGGGAAGATGAAGCGTCGCTTCATCTTCCATCTTGAAATTTGAACAGAGCTTTGCTCTGATTGGGGTAAACAAATGCCCCCCCACCGTTGCGCTTACGTGGCCCCAAACGCAAGCGCAACGGTGGCAGAATTCCAACCGTTGCGGCAACTTTTGAAAGTTGAAAGGGCACTTAATGCCTATAAATAGGACCTTTGGTCCTATACAGATGATTATCATCTTTAAGATTTTATTTTCAAAAACTTCAGAGCTTTGCTCTTGCCTTCAAGAACTCCTTGAGTTAGATTTTCTTTAACAGAAACTATTTAAGTAAGAATTAGTCTTGAATTAAATCAATTTTAATTAACAGAGCTTTGCTCTCATAGATTTTTGATCTAAAGAAAACCCTTTTGGGGTTTCACCAAATAGAGCCTTGCTCTCAGGAATCTGTTTCAGGGTTTCTTAACCCATGAACAGAACCTTCCATCTTTGGCAAAAAACAGATCTCTTTGATCTAAAAAAAAATGAACTCTTAAGAGTTTGAATATGGATAATGAAAATTAAAAATGGAGTTTTGTATTTAATGGATTATATCATCTTTTAATAGTAATGATCTCAGAGTTCTCGGGGGATTTCTTTAAATTTCTTTTATTATTGAATTGGATAGGCGTCACCCCTATTCGTAGAGCATTGCTCTCGAGGAGTTTAACTCTCTGTGCTCGTTTTTTTAACAAGAATTCGCTTAATCAGTCGGTCTGCTAATCCTGTTGATCTTCTTTTACAGGAACAATGGACGCCCATATGTATGCTCTTGACGAGATCATCTCTTACGGGGATATCCGCCGACTTGGCCGTTCTCAAAATCGAGAGTTCACAAACGCGGAGTGTGCTGAAATCATGAGCCGCTTCGACGCATACAACGATCCACTGCTTCCCCGACGTTCTTCCCTTCTTAAGCTTATCGTGGGAGCCATCTGGAAAGCGCTTCCCCTATTCTGTTCCGGTGTGCCGCTTAGGGCGTTGGATGCAGCCGAGGATAAGGTGCACTCAGTGTACCTGATGAACTTAATCTCGAAGAGACGGCGAGACAGTCTTGTCGATCTCTTGCACGAGGTCTTTCAACAGTCTGCCATACTAGCTGCTTATCGGAGGGTGGAAGACATCAGGGGGGACCCTGACGCTTGTGCTCGCGAAAGAAAGCACACCAGGATGGTCCGCAAGGCTTGGAAAGTCATAGATAGGGTCACTTTCGAGTTTCTCAATCCATGTCCTGGGTTCGAGGTTATACCTTTGTAAACATTTTAATAATGTTATTATCTATTTCTCCGTGATTGTAAGAACCTCTTTTTATGATATGAATAGAAAATTTCCATTTCAGCTTGTCTTATTCCTTGTTCTGAATCTTTTGCACATGCATGAATGAGTGTCTCGAACGCTTGATCAAATGTAAATTAGATGTTCTTCCTGTCACCTCCTTCTTTCTTTTATTGTGCGTATGCTGTCTTAATAAATAGGGTCGATAGATAATAGAGTAAGCATCTAGATTTCTCTAAGAGATAGCGATGGCTTAGGCCGCAGGTTCAGATCTGCCGCCTAAGACTTTTCAACTCTATGAGCCGTGAGGGTCTCATAGAGACTTTTCTCCCTACGGATCGAGAGGATCTCGTAGGTGGATTTTCTCCTTAGGAATCGTGAGGATTTCTAAGTGTGTTTTCTCTTATAAGTCGTAAGGATCCTATAAGAGAATTTTTCCCTCTTACGAGTCGAGAGGACCCATAAGCTCCTTGTCCAGATTCGACTTTGGAGAGTGAGACCCGTGGATAGTATGCAAGAAACCATTTTGGGCCAACTTGCAGGGTCCCAGTGCTTAGGAAACAGGCTTCTTTTATGCCCACTGCCTAAGGCTTTATCTCACGAGCCGGGCCGCCTCAAGAATTTCTCGCAAAGACATCAATTTCTTTACAAGTCGAGACGAATCGAACGTTTATCGCAAGAACATCCTAACGTCGCATTTAACCTCTGCTATTTACGACAGAAGTCCGTTAGGGTCTGTGGTACTTAGGGTTTTGGCCATCGTACCGTCACATAAGCTGATATATTCCTCGATAGGCAACCGTGCTGTTCGAGTAGCCCTGCGACTGCCGTGTCTCTAATCCCTTCGGGGGCTGGACAAGACGTCTTCAAGCAATCTTCTTAGGCAGTTTGACCGTCGGAAGAGCAAGCGTTAGGAATTTGCCATGCCGCTTTTTACTTGAGGTTAGGCTCATTTTGGCGAGCCCCGATGAGTCATAACCACTCCGCGCTGGTGTGGGATGATCTCCGATAGTCTTTCAGATTTTATGTGAGTTGCCGTCAAGACCCTGAAGCTAGGAATTTGGCCTTTGCTTCGTTTGCTGGTATCGCGTCTGCTGTATCGAGACGAATGTCGCGGTGGGAACTAGGGATTTTGCCGGGGCTCCGTTTGTTTGATTGATGTTGCGTCTGAGCCCTGCTGGAGGGAGATCGCTGGAGTGACATTTCGTCTGCTGTATCGAGTCGAACATTGCGGTGGTGACCATTCACACTGGTGTGAGACGATCTCCAGTTGTCTTTCTGGCTTTATATGGGTTGCCGTCAAGACCCTGAAGCTAGGAATTTGGCCTTTGTTTCGTTTGCTGGCATCGCGTCTGCTGTATCGAGACGAATGTCGCGGTTGTCTTTAGGTTGCTGATGAACCGTTGAGGTTTGGAACTAGGGATTTTTCCGTGGCTCCGTTTGTTTGATTGTCACGTCTGAATCCTACTGGAGGGAGAATGCTGGGGTGACATCTCGTCTGCTGTATCGAAACGAACATCGGGGTGGAGCTGCAATTTTGCCGTGGCTCCGTTTGTTTGTGTAAGTCGATGTACAACACCCCACGACTTGCGGGGAGGCGGAATAATGAAAAACGATCTTGTTTTAGGCGTAAACATTGACTAACCGAGAATCATTGCATAAACAATAACTAATAAGAAATCATAGAAGTGTTAACTTCTATGTTAAGTGATTATACCTAAAGAACCGAGTCCTTCGTCTTGTCGTTCTCCACATCCTCTCCGGCCTTCTTTATGTAGTAGAAGATCCACCCGAGAGCTTTACTACAAGCTTCATCTCAAACTAGAGGTAACTAGGTTTCTTGAATTGCTAATCCAAGTAACCTAGGTGATATAGAGTATGGTTATGGATTAAGTAGTCTAACTAATCCTTGTACTCAACAATGAGAGGGGAGGATTAGGGTTTGAAGAGGGAGAGCTTGAGGAGAGAGAAAGTGAGCAAAAGAATGACATGAGAAAATGAGCTATCATAATATATATCAAGCATTATGATTTATCAACAAAAGAAAATGAATGATTAATCATCATGCTTAATAAATATCTAAGGGTGATTCATCTCCATGAGTCATTAAGCATTCATGATGCATTAATGACATGGATGAATCACTCATATGACTCACTAATCCCATTTAATGCATATGCCACTTTAACCCCCAAGTCACCATCTTCTAGAAGCTTCTCACGCAATTACGAGAACGCCCCTCCTATCCGTGAAAACACGGAAAAACTTTAGACTGTATAAATCCAATAACCGGATACTAGAAACTGGCTTAAACCAAAGCCGACTAGTAAAAACTGTCCGGATGTCGTACGTGCGTAAACACACGTATGCGTCCGAACCCTTGTCGTAAAACCATACGACCTCTATATCGTTTCGCCTGGAGTAGGGAAACTCTCTGTGTGGGACTCTAGAGACTCGACTACTACGCTGGTAGTGGGTTTAACCACAGACCGCAAGCGGCACTAGCTGTACGTAACGGTCCCCAGGTAGATGTCGATAAGAAGGCCGATGAGGAAACCCATCCGAACTCCTACTGAGTCTGATGTGACAATCTCTGTACAGTCCGGTCCGTTCGTCTAAGACTATCGCATATCGGGCCTAGGGGGCGGCAAGCGTCAGTCCCCTAATAGCGGTATAAATCGTGTCGGAGCGAAGCCCATTACATCCTGAGAAACTACTGGAACCTACCAGCAAATCTCGCTTGCCCTGGCCAGGGACTTTGCGTAATGGCTCTCTGACACAGCGCAATATCAACCCCCAATACCGGGAGAGACGAATCCTGTCTAACCGCCACCGCCTCCAAGTGCTCGGGACTGCACCCAACTGCTACCTGTTTGCACGACTCCTTTGAGCCGTGGTAGGGTAGCAATCTAAGAACAGTGGGACACACTCGAGGCGAAGTAGCAATGTCAAGTTTGCGGACTATGCTGTACTCATGTCACCTGGGAACTGTTCACTGACGACTGGTATAAAACCAACCAACAGTTCCCTGTGAGTCCTGTCCGGTGTACCCGTAACCTAACGAGCACCTGCATACTATCTCCAGTACGACGTACTGACGGCTGTGGGACAGACCATCTCCCCAACTGGGATGAGAAGCGTACACACTAGTCTACTCCGGAGTATCGATGCCCTGTCTCGATAATCCTACGACTAGGGACCTGAATAAGGATGTGCTTGTAGACTACCCAGCCCCCACTAGTGTGACTACCATCACAACGCTGGTAGTCAAGCAAGATCCTAAGAGCTCTATCAATACGTATACTCACATATTAAGATAGAAAAACTAAGTAGCATACTACCATGTTTAGCAAGACTGTTATATACATGTGAATATCCCAAGCTTCCATTAAGTAATATACAAACTAGTATGATACAGTAATGGCCTTCTGGGGCATAAACACTAACAGTTTGGTTGTCGCGTCTGATCCTTACTGAAGGAAGAACGCCGGGGTGACATCTCGTCTGCTGTACCGAGACAAATGCCGAGGTGGAGCTGGGATTTTGCCGTGGCTCCGTTTGTTTGATTGTCGCGTCTGATCCCTATTGGAGGAAGAACGCTGGGGTGACATCTCGTCTGCTGTATCGAAACGAACGTCGGGGTGGAGCTGGAATTTTGCCGTGGCTCCATTTGTTTGGTTGTCACGTCTGATCCCTATTGGAGGAAGAACGCCGGGGTGACATCTCGTCTGTTGTATCGAGACGAATGCCGAGGTGGAGCTGGGATTTTGCCATTACTCCATTTTGCTTCGATGATGCTGCGTCTGCTGTATCGAGATGATCGTCGAAGTAGTGACCATTCCGCACTGGTGTCAGATGATCTCCGGTTGTCTTTTAGGCTTTATATGACTCGCCGTTAAGACCCTGAAGCTAGGAATTTGGCTTTCACTTCGTTTGCTGGCATTGCGTCCTCTATATCGAGACGAATATCACGGTTGTCTCTAGGTTGTTGGTGAACTGTAGAAGTTTGGAACTAGGGACTTCGCCATGGCTCCGTTGTTTGGTGATGTTGCGTCTGCTGTGTCGAGACAAACGTCGAGGTGGAGACCATTCCGCACTGGTGTGAGACGATCTCCGTGTAAGTCCACGTTGCCCACCCCGGTGCTTGCGGGGAGGCGGAAAACGGAATAAAAATCAAATTTTTATCAACTTAGGCAACATGGACTAGACAAAGAAGGATCTTTGCTAAACAAAAACAAGCTAAAGCTAACTAGAAACTAGCTAAGTGTTAGAAAGGTTATACCCAGGGCTTTATGCCCTTCTCTCCTTGCTCTTTGGAGTAGTGGAAAAAGGTCACCTTTGTCGTCTTCTCTCGTCGAAGAAAGATCCACCCGAAAGCTTCAACCTTTGGCTTCAACTCCAAGCTAGAAGTAACTAGGGTGCAAGAAGTGCTAATCCTTGAACCCTAGATGAGAGTAGTGATTATCAAGAAGGGGTTTTTCTTAAGCTCAAGTGTTTCTCAACACATGAGAGGGGAGAGCTTGAGGGAGAGGAAGAACAAGAGAGAGAAAGTAAATGATAGAATGAGAGAAAAATAAACCATTCTCACATATATGTGTGAATTATTGTAATTAGATAATTAGCTAGATAATTGTCATGGTTAATCAAGACATGACCATTATCATTTCATATTTAATGCTAATTGCAAGGATCAAAGAGTATCTTTTATCTGGAATGATGATGGTCAATATGTCAACTAGGGTCAACAAGTCAAGATAGTCAAATGGTCAACAACCATAACCATGCACAATTATATTAAGCTAATATCAATTAACCATAATACACACATAAGCATTAGGGTTAATAAAATTACAATGGTCATTAACCATAATCAAAGTCCTCTCCCTCTGTCTCAAGCAACTGTGCATACGCACCCGTATCCATGATCCGAGGAACACGAATACAAAGAGATAAAACCAATCCCAAATCATATACTAAGATCCGGCTTAAACCAAAGCCCGCTAGTATAAGCTGTCCGGACAACAAACGTGCACAAGTGCGCGGATGTGAACGAACCCTGTCGCAAAACCATGCGACCTCTACTCATTTTGCCTAAAGGCGAATAGCTCTCTGTGTGGGACTCTAAAGACTCGACACTACGCTGGCAGTGGGTTTAACCACAGACCGCAAGCGGCACTAGCTGTACGTAACGGTCCCCAGGTAGATGTCGATAAGAAGACTGACGAGGTGAACCCCATCTGAACTCCTACTGAGCCTGTATGTGACAGTCTCCGTACAGTCCGGTCTGTTCGTCTGATACATCGCATGGCGGGCCTAGGGGGCGGTGATCGTCAGTCCCCTAATAGCGGTACAAGTCATGTCGGAGTGTAGCCCAGAACACCCTGAGATAACACTGGAAACCTACCAGTATATCTCGCTTGCCCTGGCCAGGGACTACTCTCGTAATGGCTCTCCTGGACACAGCGCGATGTCAACCCCCAATACCGGGAGAGACGAATCCTGTCTAACCGTCACTGCCTCCAAGTGCTTCGGGACTGCACCCAAAAACTACCTGTTTGCACGACTCCTTTGAGCCGTGGTAGGGTAGTAATCAAAGTGCAGTGGGAACACACTCGAGGCGAAGTAACAGTGTCAAGTCAACGAACTAAGCTATACTCATGTCACCTGGGAACTGTTAACTGACGATAGGTATAATACCAACCAACAGTTCCCGACGAGTCCTGTCCAGTGTACTCGTAACCTAATGAGCACCCGTATACTATCTCAAGTACGACGTACTGACGGCTGTGGGACAGACCGTCTCCCACACTGGGATGAGAAGCGCATACGCTAGTCTACTCTGGAGTATCGATGCCCTGTCTCGATAGTCCAACGACTAGGGACCTGTATAAGGATATGCTTATGGATCACCCAGCTCCCAAGAGTGTGAGCGCCATCACAACGCTGGTAATCAAGCAATAATCCTAAGGGCTCTACTAATATGTATATCTGCGATATGCTAAAAGAAACACTTGCATATATTAAAGCAGAGACAAACCAAGTAGCATACTACTATTTCGAGCAAGATTGTATATACAACTGTGAATATCCCAAGCTTCCATCAAGTAATATACAAACTAGTATGATACAGTAATGGCCTCTAGGGCATATACACTAACAATCTCCCACTTGCACTAAGGCCATGTACTGGCGTATCGAAGACCTATCATCTCGATCAGCCGCTCGAACTGAGTCTGGGGCAAGGCCTTGGTGAATGGATCTGCTGTGTTATCTTCTAAAGCAACCCTCCGAACCTCGATCTCCTGGCAATCCACGATCTCCCTGATCAGGTGATACTGCCTTAAGATGTGTCTGGATTTCTGATAGGACCTGGGTTCCTTCACTAAAGCTATAGCCCCGTTGTTGTCGCAATACAGAGGTATTGGGTCAACAATGGACGGAACCACCTGAAGTTCTCTCAAGAACTTCCTCATCCAGACAGCTTCTTTTGCGGCATCAGATGCAGCGATGTATTCCGCTTCCATAGTCGAGTCAGCAACGGTTTCCTGTTTGGAACTCTTCCAACACGCCGCCCCTCCATTGAGGGTGAAGACAAAACCCGACATGGACTTGGAATCATCCTTGTCACTCTGGAAGCTGGAGTCAGCAAAGGCCTCAATCTGGAGGTCTTTTCCGCCATACACCAAGAACATCTCCTTAGTCCTTCTCAGGTACTTGAGAATGTTCTTTACTGCTATCCAATGTTTCTCCCCAGGGTTTGACTGATACCTGCTTACCACACTCAGTGCATAAGCCACATCCGGTCTGGTACACAACATCGCATACATTATAGAGCCTACCGCAGAAGCGTAGGGTATAATAGACATGCGATCCCTCTCCAAATCATTCTTGGGAGACATCTCTTTGGAGAGGGTGATCCCGTGACAAGCCGGTAGATTACCGCGCTTGGAATCTTCTATACTGAATCTCTTCAGTATGGCGTCGATGTACCTGGACTGTGAAAGTCCTAATATCCTCTTGGATCTGTCACGGTAGATCCGGATACCCAGAATGTATGAGGCATCACCCAGGTCTTTCATGAAGAACCTGTGTGACAAGAACCCCTTGACAGATTGTAGCATAGGAATGTCATTTCCTATTAAGAGAATGTCATCCACGTATAAAACGAGGAATACAACTGTTCTCGCTACAAATCTACAATAGATGCATGGTTCATCTGGATTTTTGATAAAGCCAAATTCCTTGACCGTCTCATCAAAACAGATGTTCCAACTCCGCGATGCCTGGTTTAGTCCATAAATGGACTTAAGCAACTTGCACACCTTTCCGCTGCTCCCACTCTGAATGAAACCCTCTGGCTGGTCCATATAGACACACTCCTCTAAATGTCCATTTAGAAAAGTTGTCTTTACGTCCATCTGCCAAATCTCATAATCGTGGAAGGCAGCAATGGCAAGAAGGATCCGAATGGATTTCAGCATAGCTACTGGAGAATAGGTTTCGTCATAGTCCAAACCAGGTCGCTGACGAAAACCCTTTGCTACCAGTCTAGCTTTATAGGTCTCAACCTGTCCATCTACACCAATCTTCCTTTTGAAGATCCACTTGCATCCTACGAGTTTTACCCCATCTGGAGCAATGTCCAACGTCCATACTTTGTTGGTGTACATGGACTCCATTTCGGTCCGCATTGCATCCAGCCATTTTACCGAGTCGACGCTCTGAATGGCTTGCTGGAAGCTAGTAGGCTCATCACAATCTATGATGCAATCCTCTCTATTCCCGTCAGTGAGAAAACCGTAGTATCTTTCGGGCGGATGAGACTGCCTACTACTCCTACGGAGTGGCGTGGGAATGTCCTGATCTTTCGAACCCTCTGGTTCTACTAAGCTTTCAGTAATAGCTCGTGGTTCTGGAATTTCTTCCAGTTCTATTGCGCTCCCACTTAGTTCTTTTTCTATGAACTGGTGTTCTAGAAAGTGGGCATGGCGAGAAACAAAAACCTTTTGTTCCTCTTCGCAATAGAAGCAATATCCCTTGGAGTTCTTTGGATATCCCACAAACTTGCATTGTACTGAGCGTGCCTCGAGCTTGTCCGCATGCTGCTTTTTTACAAAAGCTGGACATCCTCATGTCTTAATGTGATTAAGATAGGGTCTCTTCCCACACCACATCTGATATGGTGTAGTAGGCACAGTCTTAGTTGGAACTCGGTTCAAAAGGTATGCAGCTGATTCTAGCGCATATCCCCAGAACGATCGCGGCAACTCAGCGTTACTCATCATGGACCGTACCATATCCAATAGGGTTCGGTTCCGTCTCTCCGATACACTATTATGTTGCGGAATGTATGGAGGAGTAAGCTGAGAGAGAATTCCATTCTCTTTTAAGTAACCTAGGAACTCGGCACTCAAGTATTCACCACCTCGATCAGATCTCAGTGCCTTGATACTTTTGCCTGTTTGTTTTTCTACTTCATTCTTATATTCCTGGAATTTTTCAAAAGCTTCGGATTTATGTTTCATTAAGAAGACATAACCGTACCTTGAAAAGTCATCCGTAAAAGTAATGAAGTAAGAATAACCGCTTCGCACATGTATAGACATTGGACCGCACACGTCGCTGTGTATGAGTCCCAAGAGCTTGCTCGCTCTTACTCCGTGTCCAGTGAACGGAGTCTTTGTCATCTTTCCTTTGAGACAGGATTGACAAGTTGCATACGATTGATATTCGAACGGATCCAAATATCCTTCTGTGTATAACTTAGTCAACCTTCTCTCATTGATGTGACCCAGCCTACAATGCCATATGAAAGTTTTATTGATTTCTGGAGAATTTCTTTTGTGTGTATTCTGGACATTGAAAATCTGTGGTTGGTTTAAAACGTATATACCATTGTTCAATGTACCTGACCCAATCAAAACTTGATTAAGGTGAATGTTCACTACATTACTTACAAATGCAAATTCATAACCTTTTTTAGATAATAAAGATACAGAAATGATATTACAGGTTGCATTTGGTACATAATAATAACTACGCAAAACCAAAAAGTGTCCATCCGACAATCCCAGGTGATAGTCCCCCACGGCCTCAGCATCCATGCTAGCACCGTTTGCAACTTTGAGGGTCATGTCACCTGCTTTCAAAACTCTACGCTTTCTCAACGCCTGCAAAGAATTACAGATATGAGATCCTGATCCAGTATCCAATACCCAGGATGTAGAGTTTATTGATAGACAGTTTTCAATAACATACACACCTGAAGCTGAAGCTGCAACTCGCTTCAAATCCTTTGTTCTGGCCTTCCAAGCCTTGCAATCCTGTTTCCAGTGACCACTTTTATGACAATAGAAGCATTCTTCCTTCCCCACCAGCTTTCCCGCTATCTTTGTTGCTTTTCCTTTTCCCTTCGTATCCACTTTACCGACACCGCCTCTTGGTTTGGCGGGGGCTTTCTTCTTCTTACCCTTGGCTTTCGCCCTGGATCTAGAAGAGGAAGATCCTCCTACAAACAAAGTGGATGTCTCCCTACCTTTCTGTAGGGTGCCCTCAGCACTCCTCAACATGTTCAGAAGTTCAGAAAGTTCTACCTCCTTTCCATGCATGTTGAAGTTTAAGACAAACTGGGCGTAAGTGGAAGGAAGGGACTGGAGAATCAAATCAGTAAAGAGTTCATTCTCCAACGTGGTCCCAAGGTCCGCGAGCTCCTCTATGTAGCCAATCATCTTAAGCACGTGTTCCGCTACCGATGATCCGACGGCCAACCTTGCCGAAAATAGCTTCTTCGACACTTCGTATCTTGCGATACGAGACTGCTCTCCATACAGTTCTTTTGTATGGAGAAATATGGACTCTAGGTCCATATTCCCGTTCCTCCTCTGATGTTCGTTGTCCATCGAGGCTAGTACGAGGCATTTGGCCTTCGCGTAATCTATCTCCCATGTCTTACGGATTTCCTTATCCGCGACGCTGGAGGTGGGACCTGGGACAGGGGGAGCTTTGGTGGTAAGGACATACCCCAACTTGTCGTAAGTGATTGCCATCTTGACATTCCTGAGCCAATCTTTGTAGTTTGGCCCTGTCAATATGTTTTTATCTAGTAATAACTTAAGTCCGGTCATGTTGAATGGTCGCTGCAATTAGGAGAGAGAAAAGAAACACTTTAGCATGATGCTCTTGCAAGTTTAGAGTGGTTTTTAATTTGTCTAAACTGGATGGCTCCCACTGTCTCTCGAATCCCTTCTCAAACCGTAAAGAAAGGATTAGTCAGGATCAATCCCACCGTACAATACTTGCTTAACCGTTCAGCCAGGCCAGTGTCGGTACTTCGAGGGAGGTTTTCCAACGCTTTCGCGAAGTTCCTTAATTAAGTAACCTCTTTTCCCTGTGGGCATAGCCCCGCTAACACCTTTCTAGATACCTACTAGGTTTATAGCATTGATCGTTAAGTGAGAGTTTTCCCGAGGAGTAGCATATACTCACAGTAGGATCGGGATCCAAATATCATCGCGTGATAAAACCGAAGGAATCCTACCAGAATCATCACACTCCAAATGGTATGCAGCGCTAGAAAGTTTCAGTACTTATGAAACTCCCGATGTGGATTTTTGCCCCATGCTCTTATGACCTTGACTTTGGCCAAAATATCATAAGTCACAAGTCAAGTTCAACCCGTCATTCTCCTGGTTAATTTAGACCCACCCGTACCTACCCTTGACTTTGGCCAAAATGGCAGCACGACTGTCCCAAACCAACGCATCTATCTATGCTGCACATGAATACCCAATAGATACCAATCACTATGCCTTGACTTTGGCCAAAATACATAGCTTGAATACTTTTTGACCATTCATGTGGAATGACGGAGGGCTATGAATGGTTTTGGCGAAACCGTGAACGTATTGAACTTGATATGATCGATGGAACGAGATAGCTTTTAAAAGGAGTGGTTCAAGCTCCGCGTTTAAAAGTTTAGTTTTGAAAAGAACCGAGTGGTTTTCAAAGTGTTCCAATCGACTTTTACTTGGTTTATTTTCTTGCATTAGTTCTTTTAATGCGTCCTATCATTTAATCCTACCATTGCAGAAAACTGTTGGAGATAGTGCCCTCAGAGTCAATTATTGGATCACAGGCACGTGATTGCAATGATTGAGGGAGGACCTATCTCGGTAGGACAGTCTTACTCAAGATGATAGTGTGCTATCTGGTTTATCTTTATCATCCTGTACTGTTTTAGGTGACCTGACAGGTCGCTATTACACGTTGACAGAGCCCTTAGGATTCTTGCTTGACGGCCAGCAGTATGATGGCGATCATATACGTGGGAGCTGGGGTCTATAAGCACATCCTTAAATAGTCCCTAGTCGTGGGAGTTTCGAGACTGGGCATCGATACTCTATTAGTAGACTAGTGTATACAGTCGAGACCCCGATGAGGGGCGGTGGCCGGTCTCACAAGCCACTGGTGTCAGTTGGTTCACCTAAGATGTATACAGGTGCTCATTGGGTTATGAGTACACCGGACAGGACTCGCCGGGAACCTACTAGTTGGGATTATACCAGACGTCAGATAGCAGTTCCCTGGTGACATGTGTACAGGTTAGTTCATCGACCTGAGATCGTCATTTATCTCGTGTGAGTTCCCACTGTGCTTTGATTACTACCCTACCACGGCTTAAAGGAGTCGTGCAAACAGGTTTTAGTTGGGTACAGTCCCGAGCCACATGGAGGCAGTGAGCGGATCTGCAGGGGTTCGTCTCTCCCGGTATTGGGGGTGAGGTCGCGCTGTGTCTAGGAGAGCCATTACACAAAGCCCTCGGCCGGGGCAGGAGATTTACTGGTAGGTATTCCAGTAGTATCTCAGGGTGTTCTGGGCTACACTCCGACACGACTTGTACCGCTTTTGGGGTCTGACTTTTACCAACCCCCTAGGCCCGCCATGCGATACTCATAGACGAACGGACCGGACTGTACGGATATTGTCACTGACAGGCTCAGTAGGGTGTCAGGATGAGTTCGCTCATCGATGTCCCTTTTAGTCAATAGCTGGTGGTCCGTCATGTATGGCTAATACCTCTGACGTGCTAGTGGTTAAATCCACAGCCATAGTATTGACGAGTCTTTAGAGTCCCCCACACATTCAGTTACTCAAGCTTTCGGGCGAAACGCTGTAGAGGCCGTATGGAGATATGGCAGGGTCCGATCAGATACGTGCGGTATTGCACGGATCAGGATCGGACGGTTAGTACTAGAAGCCGTATAGATATATGGCAAGGTTCGATCGGATACGTGCGGTATTGCACGGATCAGGATCGAACGGATATTACTAGCCGGCTTTGGTTTAAGCCGGATCCTAGTATAGTACATTGTAGATTTTGTCTCTTTGCATTTGTATCCGGTTGGAATACAGATGCGGGTGTGTATGCACAGTATCGGGGTTTTCCTGTAATTTATTACGGGACCAGTTTTCTGGAGTTGTCAGTTTGCATTCCGTTCCGGCCGGTTTTCCTTTGTTCTTTCACGGCCGGACTTTTTGATGGAGGGTGTTATTTGCAAGTTTGCAAATAACATATTGTGGAGGGGTTTCTTGCATATGGATTGATTATGAAAGCATCTTTTGATACCATTCTTTTCTATCATCATTTTCTTGCTTTATGTTGATTGGAATTGATTTGATATTGTGATGATGGTTTTGGGTGTGGTCACCATTTTTCTTCTACTACACTCACCTCCCTCTTGTATTAGTTTTTCCCTCCACCAATCTTCAAGAGGAGGCCGGCCACACTTGAGAGGGGATGAGGAGAGAGTTTCATTTTGTATGTGGCATTTTTCCTTCATCTCATTTCTTGCTAGGAAAAATGAAAGCACCATTTTTCCTTATCTTCATTCCTTTACATCCATGGCAACATCACCCCAAGAGACAACTACTACACTATAACCTACAGTATCCTTGGACGCGTCGGCTAGCCAACTTTGCGTCCGAGTTGCCTCGGTCCAGAGGTGGGAGCCCGTAAAAGAAATCGGCTACGTGGTGCCCTTTCCGACGAGAAGACGACGAACAGTGATACCGCGGGAGATCGGGAGACGACGAGAAGACCGAAGGACACGGATCGCTCGGTATACTTCTCTACCCTTCTCTTGATAGATAGCATTAGGTTAATGGTCACAATCCGGGTTTATTGTCCGCGGTAGCGCCAGTTTAAAAGTTAAGAAAATTTTTGATTCCGCATTTTGGCCTCAAATAGACGGCCGGGGCGCTGCCGTGACGCAACATGGTATCAGAGTCTTGCCATTAACATAGTCTAGCTTTGTCTAATGTGTTTTACATTTTCGATCGACCAAAATTCAAAAAACCCGCGTTTTCTTCACATCAGTTTTCTGTCGAATTTTTTCTGGCTCGAAAATTTTTTCAGGTTGATTAAGTACCCGATCTCAGGGCTACTTTTACAAAGGAAATGCTGCCAAAATTATTCAAATGATTAAGTAACTTTAAAAGGAACTTATTGAATTATTTAAGGTTTTCTAAAAGCTTTAACTAAATGTTTTCAACACTTACTATTTTTAAATGGTTTTGATTTCTGGGTTCGGCTTACTTAGTCGCGTTACGCCTGTAGACGTAGCGTGGTTAAGTGCCGGTCACGAGTTGAAATACTTGGGTTGTGACAAAGTTGGTATCAGAGCGTAGGTTTTACCTTCGGAGTGTAGGATGACCCTGGTATGATGGAGTAGGTAGCTGCAGCAGGGTAGCGTAGCGTGTGTATGTTCCGCGGCATACTCACGACACGGTACTCCGCCTACGCGACCTTAGGACTTGTTGATTTAAATTCCTTCTTGAATACATACATTCCTGCGATTCAATTTCCGTGTTCTTATCGAATCCTAATTTTCTTTCAGCCATTATGCCGCCAAAGACTACAAGGACGCAGAGAGCGGCCGCGAGGGCCGAGATTCGAGTTGACTCGTCCGAGACGAGGACTGATCCGGGCAGTACACCGGTTGTACCCGAGCAGGCTGTTCCTGCCGTGACAGATCAGATCGCCACGCTAGGGGCTGGTATGCAGGAGATGCGCCAGATGGTGGGATCTAGCATGCAGGAGATGCGCCAGATGATAGGATCACTAGTTAAGACGCTTCGAGCGCAGCGACCAGAGGTAGCTCCATCCGTTCCAGAGACCGCGATGGTACCTACCGCACAGCCAGTTGCCCCTGCAGCCACGGAGGTGATTACAGTATCGCTATCAGAGTTCATGAGGCTGAAGCCTCCGGTCTTCACAGGCACCGATACAGCCGAGGAGCCACAGTCTTTCATCGACAGGATGGCCCGGATATGCCGTTCCCTCAGATGCGCAGATACGAGATGGGTTGAGTTCGCGAGCTTTCGCCTGGAAGGTCTTGCGCAGAAGTGGTGTGATTCGGTTGAGAAGGGCAGAACAGCAGGTCTTCCTCCTATGACCTGGACAGAGTTTGTGGCAGTATTTCTATCCCGTTTCCTTCCCCAGAGTGTTAGGGATGCCCGAGCACGCAGATTTGAGTCCTTGCGCCAGACGCCAGGGATGACAGTGGCAGAGTATGACGTGCTGTTTACCGAGCTAGCAGTTTATGCCCCGTATTTAGTAGCTACCGAGGAGTTGCGAGTCAAGAGATTTGTCCGAGGCTTGCTTACGCCACTATTCCTTGCTATCAGCGTGCAGCATTACGAGACATACGCAGCAGCAGTAGATGCGGCATTATTAGTTGAGGAGCGCCTTGCTGAGACTTCGGCAGTTCCAAAGCCGAAGAGAGTTCGTGCAGATACGTCAGTGCAGAGATAGCCTTTCCGGCGTCGTGACAGGTACCTTGCAGGTGGCAGAGATTCGAGACGAGGCCGATTGTTTAGCCCCTACCCCCAGGAGGGTCAGCGACCGTCATCGGGATGTTACCGTTGCGGGAGTTCTTTTCATCGTGTGCGAGATTGTCCTGAGGTACCCCGGAGTGGGGCGACAGCACCACATGTTACATTACCACCTTCACCACCCCAGAGGGCGTTGCCTATCGTACCTACCGTTGCTCCGCGCCAGACTCATACACAGCGAGGTCATGGGCATAGAGGAGTTGCTCAGAGAGGACGAGATGACCGAGGCAGAGGGCAGTCAGTCGTAGGTGGTGGACAGGCGAGGGTTTTTGCTTTGACGCATCAGGACGCGCAGGCGTCTAATGCGGTGGTTTCAGGTATCCTTCCTGTATGTACAGTTGATGCACACGTATTGTTTGATCCCGGATCCACGCACTCGTACGTATCCACACACTTCGTACCGAGTTTGGGTAGAGAGTCCGGTTTGCTTGATCAGCCGCTTGTTGTGACCACTCCTGTGGGAGAGTCGTTTGTTGCTAGGCACGTGTTCCGATCCTGTACCGTCTGTATTGGCGAGAGGGAGTTGCCTGTCGACTTGATCCTTCTTGAGATGTTGGACTTCGAATGTTCTTTTGGGCATGGATTGGTTAGCCACGTGCTATGCTTCTGTGGACTGCCGTGAGAAGACAGTTAGATTCTGTTTTCCTGGCAAGTCGGTGTTTGTTGTGTTGGGGGACTATGGTGCCGCCCCTCACAGTGTGATTTCGTCTTTTCGCGCTGGACAGCTTTTGAGGAAGGGATGTCAGGGATTTCTCGCCTATGTTTGCGATGCTAGTGCTACACAGGTTCCATTGGATCAGGTTCCGGTTGTTGGCGAGTTCCCTGATGTGTTCCCTGACGAGCTTCCTGGGCTACCGCCCGAGCGCGACATTTCTTTCTGTATTGATTTGGTTCCTGGCACGGGGCCTGTTTCCATACCGCCTTATCGGATGGCCCCGGCGGAACTTCGAGAGTTGAAGGGTCAGTTGCAAGATTTGCTGGATAAGGGACTTATTCGACCCAGTGTTTCTCCTTGGGGTGCTCCAGTCCTGTTCGTCAAGAAGAAGGACGGCAGTTTGCGTCTGTGTATCGACTACCGGCAGCTGAACAGGGTGACAGTGCGGAACATGTATCCTTTGCCGCGCATCGACGATTTGTTCGACCAGCTTCAGGGGGCAGGGTACTTTTCGAGGATCGATTTACGATCGGGCTATCATCAGCTGCGGGTTCGACAGGAGGACATTTCCAGGACCGCTTTCCGTACGCGCTACGGCCATTATGAGTTTTTAGTGATGTCGTTCGGACTCACCAATGCGCCAGCAGCATTCATGGACTTGATGAACCGTATTTTCCGGCCATATTTGGATCTGTTCATTATAGTGTTCATTGACGATATCTTGGTGTATTCCCGGAGTAGTGAGGAGCGTGAGCATCACCTGCGGATTACACTGCAGACTTTGAGGGAGCACCAGCTTTATGCGAAATTCTCCAAATGTGCTTTTTGGCTGGACCGCGTAGACTTCTTGGGGCATGTAATTTCACGAGACGGTATATGTGTAGACCCGAGGAAGATCGAGGCCGTTCAGCGTTGGCCTAGACCCACATCGGTTACTGAGATTCGCAGCTTTTTAGGGTTGGCCGGTTACTACAGGCGATTTGTGCAGGACTTCTCCAGTATCGCTACCCCTTTGACCGGGTTGACCCGGAAGGGAGTCCCTTTCGATTGGACGGAGGAGTGTGAGCACAGTTTTCAGCAGTTGCGGACTCGGCTGACGACGGCACCGGTATTATCATTACCTTCAGGCTCAGGCGGGTTTGTGGTCTATTGTGATGCCTCTCGAGTGGGGCTAGGGTGCGTTTTGATGCAGCACGACAGGGTGATCGCGTATGCTTCGCGACAATTGAAGAAACATGAACAAAACTACCCCACTCATGACTTGGAGATGGCTGCAGTGGTCTTTGCACTTAAGATCTGGCGACATTACCTATACGGCGAGTCGTGCTAGATATTCACGGATCACAAGAGTCTAAAATATATATTCCAGCAGCGGGATCTGAACCTTCGACAGCGCCGATGGATGGAGTTAGTGAAGGATTATGACTGCGAGATCTTGTACCACCCGGGCAAGGCGAATGTAGTGGCGGATGCGTTGAGCAGGAGGCCCGGCAGTAGTCTATCTTATTTGAGCGCGGTTCGGGGACAGTCGTCGGCAGATTGGCAGATATTATGCGACAGCCGAGTACAGTTCGAGTTTACGCCGATTGGAGGACAGATCGCGCATGTTCGTGCACGCCCACAGTTACTTGACCGCATACATGAGGCACAGCGCAGTGGTGACCGATGTTCGGAGATCATGGCACAAATTGGACAGGGCAGATTTTCCGAGTTCGTGATCGATGATCAGGGGGCACTACGATTTAGAGTTAGACTGCGTACCAGATGCTGAGGGACTGCGGCGCGAGATTCTCGAGGAGGCACATCGATCGGTGTACAGCGTCCATCCCGGTTCCACCAAGATGTATCATGATATGAGAGATGTTTATTGGTGGGACGGAATGAAGAGGGACATCGCAGATTTCGTGTCGAGATGCCTGACTTGTCAGCAAGTCAAGGCTGAGCACCAGAGGCCCGCGGGAGAGCTACAGCCGTTACCCATTCCGGAGTGGAAATGGGAGCAGATTTCGATGGATTTCGTTGTGGGTCTACCCAGGACTTGTCGAGGGTATGACTCCATCTGGGTGATCGTGGATCGTTTGACGAAGGCGGCTCACTTCCTACCAGTGAAGACGACTTTCGGATTTACTCAGTATGCCCAGATCTACATCGACAAGATTGTGCGACTACACGGGGTCCCGACATGTATTGTGTCCGACAGAGGCACCCAGTTTACCAGCCGATTATGGCAGCGGCTTCAGGAGGCTTTGGGCACTCGCTTGAGTTTCAGTACAGCATTTCATCTGCAGACCGACGGACAGTCAGAGCGGACGATTCAGACTCTCGAGGACATGCTCAGAGCGTGTGTATTAGATTTCGGAGGTAGCTGGGATCATCACTTACCCTTGGTAGAGTTCTCCTACAATAACAGCTACCAGGAGACCATTCAGATGGCACCGTTTGAGGCTCTCTATGGGAGGAGATACAGATCCCCCGCCTGTTGGACAGAGCTCAGTGAGGGCAGTATCTTAGGGCCACAGATTGTTGAGGAGACGACCGCGAAGATCCAGTTGATTCGCGATAGGATGAGAGCAGCGCAGAGTAGGCAGAGATCTTATGCGGACCGTCGGCGGCGCAGGCTTGAGTTTTCTGTTGGTGACCATGTTTTCTTGAGGGTCTCCTCTATGAAAGGTGTGATGAGGTTTGGGAAGAAGGGAAAGCTCAGTTCCAGATATGTGGGCCCCTTCGAGATCCTCGAGCGTGTTGGTGCAGTAGCATACCGATTAGCCCTTCCGCCCTGTTTTCCAGATGTGCACCCCGTATTTCACGTTTCGATGCTCCGTAGATATCTTCATGATCCTTCGCATGCGATTCAGCACCCGACGATCCAGCTTGAGCGCGACCTTTCCTATGCAGAGCAGCCGGTGATGATCTTGGATCGACAAGTGAAGAAATTGAGATCGAAGGACATCGCATCAGTTAAGGTACTTTGGCGTGGTCAGAACCGTGAGAAGGTCACTTGGGAGACCGAAAGCGAGATGATGAAGACGTATTCCCATCTTTTCAAAGGTACGTGTAGTTAGATTTTGAAATTCGGGGACGAATTTCTTTAAGGGGGAGAGATTGTAACACCTTAGGATGTGTTAGTGACTAATTATATTTAAGTAATGAGTTATTAACAAAAAGTTTACCAAATTTTGTTTCAAATATTTTTCCTAATTTAATAAATATTTTTCTAAAATTTTCCTAGGCTTGCACACACATGTGCATGTAAACTAGGGTTTTTGAAATGAGTTATTACCATGATGAGTGACCATGGTGGGTTAATCTTGAGGATCAAGTCTTTTGGGTTTTTAATTAAGTTTAATTAGTTAAGTAATAGTTGATTTTATTTGAAATTGTTAAGGGGGTTGACTTGGTGAGAGAGAGAGAGAGAGAGTGCATCATGGCTTAAGCCATGCTTGCAATTAATGAGGAGAGAGAGAGGAGGGGTTGACATTGGGGTAATGATTCCTCTCATTTGTTTTGTTTCCTTTCTCTCAACCTCACTCTCTCACACACACACACTTACCTCACAGCAGCAGCAGCAGCAAGCAAGCAGCATAGCAGCAACAAGCCACAGCAGCAGCAAGCAGCAGCAAGCAGCAGCAGCCACAGTGAGAGCAACAGCAGCCCCAACTTCGACTGCAGCCCCTTCCCTTCACTTCATCTTCTTCCTCCAGCTCCCTAGGGTCGATTGTGAGGTATATTTCCTTAACTTACTCCCTAGTTTGCTTGGTTAGAGTAGTTTTGCTTCGGTTAGTGGGTTTTGATGCGTTTTAATGCGATATGAGGTGTTTAGTGGGAACCTTGAGCTAGTGTTGTGTGTTTTGGTTTCTGTAGGATGTTAGAGGGTTGTTGGGACCATATGAACCTAACTTAACCCCCAATTGCACTAAAATACCACCAGTTCCCTAATCGATGCAAATTCTTCGTTTTTATGCAAAGCTGAGTTTTCTGGAAACTGCTATTGATCCGGTGAGTTCAGAATAAAATTGAGAGTACTGAGGTATATTAATTAGGAGCTGATACCCTAGATAGAACCCGACCCCCTAATTCCTTCATGTGGCCGCCAATTATTCCGTTCTGGCCGCAATTTGCGGCCAGATGGGTAGGGTTTGGGTTGGGGTTTGGTCCTATAGGTGTCTGCTAATGTGTGGAGTGTTGTGATATATATATTTTTGTAAGTTAAGTTCTGTATAAAAATCTGGGACTAAATACCTGTTTTTCTCGTATTTTCTAAACCTTCGCGACATGCGTGATACGTGGGTGAATTAGGGGTTTTTGCGTATCGCGACGCGTCAGGGTAGTTTCAGGCGCGTGATCACACGTTTTAGCGTATCGCACATACGCGCGATTGGTTTACGACACGGGTTTCTAGTTGGACCCTAATATCATGTTTTTGGTGAAATTGAGCTTATGTGTGATATATGTTATGTGATTCTAGGTTCGCAGGCGAGTGAGATGGACGCTGCGAAGAAGAGCAAGCAAGTCGTCGGCTACACTTAGCGCGAGACTTCGGTGAGTAGATTTAACATCTACGGGGATATCGCCCGCATGGCGTTATGCGTCAGGGCTGATAGGACCTTATTATTATATGTTGCATTTACCTCATGTACTGTCATTGCATATTGCATTCCCTGCTGTATGTATGCCTAGAATTGATAGAACACCGCACTATTACTAACGGTTCATGTTGCACGAGCACTGATCTGCATGCTACACACACACCGTTAGTAATTGCCATGACACACTCACTGTAGAACTGCCATGATTATATTGCTGTAGTTCATTTCATATATGATTCGATATGACTTTCATGGGAATTGGGAGCCGCATGATATCTTTAAAAACGGAAATTAATTTTAAAGGCGGTTTTCCCTTATACCTATATCATGGATTGATGTACATGGCACATCGCCTTGGATTACTTCTTGGTGTTGGATTTTCATATGATTTCTGGTTTTGAGGACCGTGGGAATTTTTAAGAAAAGATGCACTATTTGAAAACCCGGTTCCTCATGATATGATATTTTGGTGCGTCCACCACGCGTTTTCTCGGTGCTGAGACGTGTGCTTGAAACCCGATTCGAGGAGATGGATGATCCGTTTGCGGATTCGTGGTGGGCCCGGTATGGTACCCCGGGGCGAGAACGGTTTCGCTGTGCAGTAGACGGTGAGCCCGGCGGAGGGACCACTACCTACCAGTGATTGGTTGGACCTGGCAGTTGTCCGGAGGATACTGACCAGAGTCGAGAGATGGATGCGGGATGATCTGTACTGCCGGGGCCGAGGGCCGACACCGCAGACGGACCCCGTGGGCTGATCCGGACTGATGGAGCCCGGTATATGAGGATTTGCGTGTCGATGCTGGACACGAGTATTTTATGATGTTTTGGGTGCCGATGTTGGGCACTCGTGATTTCTCAGAGATTTACAGGATTTGAGGGCCGATGGGTGTGCCGGCGCCTGAGTTATTTGGGATTTGGGTGCAGTTGTGGGCCCCGATTGTTTTCCACGTTTATATCCCGTGTAGATGTTGTTTATCCCATGCTCAGCATTGATTACCATATATCTCATCCTGTAGTTATTTTACCTGATAGAGCATCTGCATGATTATTGCACATACTGCTTATCATGCATGGATATTATCTGCTGGCATTTGTTAGAGCCGCGCTGTATGTGCATGCTCGCGATTACCTTTATATGTTATCTCTATTCACGAGTTGGAAACTCACCCCCGTTGTGCCACAGTATTTGCAGGTTGCCCTCAGCATAGTCGCGGCAGGCTGTCTTTTGCATCTTTTGGCTACGGATACCACTACAGTTGCGGTGAGAGCTGTTTTGCATTTAGGTGGGTTGTGGTATTCTGAGTACTTATATTGTATCCCTTTTGTATCTAGTACTCTCCATCTACCATTTATGTACTGGACTTAGATACTGCGTGAGGACGATGATGTATATTTTGTATTCTGGTGTCGAGCTCGTAGGAGCCGACTGTTTTTATGTGCAGTTTATATTCTGTGATGTCCACTTATTGTTTATTCTTCGCTACGGCATCGTATATTACTCTTGTGATGTTGGTTTCCGCCGTTGGGCGTGATTGTTCCCGTTTGGGGATGTTTCATTTCATTACGTTTCATTTCACTTATATCCTGTTTTGTACCCGATCTCAGGGCTACTTTTACAAAGGAAATGCTGCCAAAATTATTCAAATGATTAAGTAACTTTAAAAGGAACTTATTGAATTATTTAAGGTTTTATAAAAGCATTAACTAAATGTTTTCAACACTCACTATTTTTAAATAGTTTTGATTTCTGGGTTCGGCTTACTTAGTCGCGTTATGCCTGTAGACGTAGCGTGGTTAAGTGCCGGTCACGAGTCGAAATACTTGGGTCGTGACAGAAATATAATATATTGGTATATATATTAGTAGATGTTGTATATGTTTTGCATCCGCGCTAGTCCAGTCCCCGCTCTGTCGTTAGTTAGCTAACCTAACGGGTAATGACGGGACCCAGTGGCGAATGCGGATGGCATATACGTACATCGGTATATTTTCGTTCTTTGTGGTGTGATCAATTGATGGGACTGCATTGATTCGGATCAATGCAAGTTAAACAAACCTAATCTGATGTTGTTGGAACACTTTTCAAAAAGCTGTTATTGCAAGGACGTTCACTTTTGTTTTGCACAGTGATATTCGGTTATGAATATCCAGCACCTCAGTCGACGAGGCAAGGGCCGAGATCCCTTCACCGGGAGTGACCCCTTGGACAGAAGTTTTGCGTCAGGGCATTAACTTCACTATAGCCGATTACTTTTGCTTTGCATCGTGGTATTCATTTGGAATATCCTGCACCTCATTCTACGGGGAAAGAGCCGAGATCACTTCACCGGGAGTGACCTCTTTAGCAAAGGGTTTTCGTCACTATATTTTATAAAAAAACTATGCAGTTCCTTCAACGATATCAAGTTCATTGCGTTAAAGGTTTTTCGTCAAAAACCAGCCGTAGCCCTCCGTCATTTCCTACGGGTGTTATTTAGTATTCGTGCTGCGTTTGTTGACCTAGTCAAGACGTAGTGTTCGGTAGCTAAGTGGTACTTGTTTGTTGCATAAGTGGGATTGGTTAGGACAGTCGTGCGGCCTTGTTGACCTAGTCAAGGGCATGTACGGGTGGGTTTAATGCAATCCAGAATAATGATGGGTTGAACTTGACTGGCGGTTTATGGTTTGTTGACCAAGTCAAGGTCATAAGCCGCTTGGGGTAAAAATCACATCGGGAGTTTCTAAAGAAACTGAAACTTGCCAGGCATGCGCATACCTTCTGGAGTATGGTGACTTGAGTGGATTCCGTCAAGTTATCATGCGATGATAGTTGGATCCCGATTCTCACTGATGAGTTGGTTTACTCCTCGGGTGATCCCGACTAATTCTTCTTTTAGGTTTGGAGAAGAATTTGAGGTTACAGTGGGAGGTTTCCTGATTAGATAAAGTGATAACCATTCTGATCTAGGTTAGAGTGCACGCTGAGTGTTTCTTTTCTCTCTCTCTGGCAGCGACCATTGACCCGACCCTAAGACTATGACTCAGTGACCAAAATTAACCGAACCTTCTTTAACACTGGCTTTTGGATTATCAGAGTCGCTAACCTCATTGCCACTCCTACTTTTACTCTATTCTCCAGGACACCCCGTATTACTACGAACGTCCACTTCCATTGGACAAAACTATCGTATGGTTATATACGAACTCGAAGGAATTTATTCGAGGATAGTTTCCGGTTCTGGAGAAAACGGATAGGACTATTCAGTTGTCTTTTCCTTTTACCTTCTCTCAGGTTGCGAGTACTCCTTGGTTTAGGAGATAGTACACCTATTACGCAAATTGGATAGTCTTCTTCCAAACCTTAGGCTGGTGCCGAACGGTGGGGAATGAAGAATACCAATTAGCCTAAACGGTGTACAGAAGGTATTAAGTAAAGACAAAGAAAGGGATTAGTAAGAGGGCAAAGTAAATTGCGACTGCTATTCACGACCATACCAAATATTTCTTCGCCAATCCTAAATCACCTTTGTATTTCTCCAGGACACTCCGTATCACTACGAAGATCCACAGTTTATTGGATATTCCATCGTATGGTTATATACGAACTCGAAAGGAACTTGTTCCAGTTCGGGGATGGATTCTGGTTCAGGAGAAATAGGAATAAGGTTTATTCGGTTGTCTTTTATCTTCACCTTCTCTCGCGTTGCGAGTGCTCCTGGGATTAGGACAGTACACCCATTATGCTTATTGGATAGTCTTCTTCCAAACTATAGGCTGGTGCCGAACGGTAGGGAAGGAAGAAAACCATTTGGCCTAAAGGGGTGTACAGAAGGTAATGACTAAAGACATATAAAGGGATTTGGAGAGGTGGCAAAGAATTATACGGTTACAGTTGTAAATCTGAATAATGGAAGAGCATTACTAGGAATACCAGGATACCCCAACGAAACATTTCAATATTTCAGTTTCACTGTGTACTGTTAAAGGAAAACTGATTTCCCGATTAGTCCTTACTCCAGGGTATGTATTTACCAAGTATGATTCTCACATCTGTATGGTTTTTCAGATGATGAGTGGGAGTAAGTTATTGGGAATTAGGTGATCGTACTCATTATATCGGGATTCGTTGTAATCGGTGATATTTGAGGAAATCACCTGGGCTGTTTGCCGGTCGGCAAATATTTGGTTTTGAATATCCGCTGTTTTGCATCCATTTCAAATCGATATATCTGTACGTCTATTTTCATAGAGTGAGATATACCTTTTTGAAATTATGTCTATGACATTTACCTATATCAGTGGATGGTTAGGTAAGGAGCATTAAACAGCGGTGTAATTCTTCTTAACCATAAGTACAGTTTTCAACCTACGACACACAGTGAATGAGTAATCAGACTCAAGGGACTTATACAGAGTATTGTATGTTGTCCAGGGTCCATTGGGACAGAGGGGTTGGTTCTCGTACTATATTCGGTTTACTTATGACTTTTCTAGCTTTTAGACAGGTGTTTCGTAGAAACATAGGGTCCGAATTTTGAGAAGTTATAGGTATATGGATAAAGTAGAGAACCAGGTGTTGCAAGTATCGGGATTCTTCAAGTTGATCGAAGATGTAGATACTTGAGTATGGTATTCAGTTGATAGTAGTGGTTAAGAGAATTTACTTCTCTTTCAGGTTACTCATAAGTGGAAGCATTCCTAAGCTGACTAACGCTGATCGGCCTCTTTCCATTTAGTTGACATGCACTGGAGACAGCTGCATGATTTGAATCTGGTTCAATTAAATTAGTGCCTCTGGTTCTATATTGGATATAGAACAGTTCATATCTTAAAGATGTTAAGGTACGGGGAGTTGTCTGGCTTATGATTAAAACCAGACTCTGGATAACTCAAGGCACGTTTCTGTAATGGTTGTTCGTGGGTTGACCCAGGCTATGACGAGGGTTGACTTTCTACCATCTGGATGAACAATAGCGATATTGTTCTAGACTCACCACAATTTTATTAAAAATGGATTTTTTCAAAAAAACAGTAGTGGGAGTATGGTAGAACTGGAAGTGATTCCAGAACCGCAAACGATTACTGAAGATTTCATAGGAACCTAAAGATTCAATCAGGTTTGACATTCCATTGGCCACTCCGCAGATAAGGTGGGTAACTTCAGGCACCCGAGAGGTACTTCGGTAGCCTCAAGGACGGTGACAGGGAAGTTCTTGTTTACCCACACTTGCCATTGCTGTTGTTCCAGGCTGCGAGACCCGGCAGGAGGATGAGTATAGTGTCGTTCTGAACTGGCTTCAGAAGTGTACATGTATATGACTCTGCCAGAGGGTTGTCATAGTCAGTGGGAGCAGCGGAAGCATTGGTGGACAGGTGGCTTATGTCTATTTATAGACTAAAGCAGATGTAGCGGAGATAGATCATCAATTTCTGATGTGACAGTCATAGGTTTGACTTCATCAGAATAGGGGATGGATCTGTTGAGAAGGTAGTAGGGAGTGATGTCATGGTATTTGGATGACATACACAGAATAGGAAAAGAAACTCCTATACTACGATCGGTTATACTTTGGTCGTCACACAGTGGTTTCTCCACATAGGACTTAGACATTATATCAAACATACTGGTTACTAGATCTATGGTTTTAGATCTAGATTTGGGTGGTTTCCCAATCTGGGTACTTAGACAGCATTCTAAGAGTATTTAGAATGGACGACTCCTGGCACGGTAGTATACCTGCAGGTAATGGAGTCACCCTCTCTAAAGGTGTCTTACAGACTAAAGAGGAGAGGGATACGCATAATTGACAGATCGCTTGCTTAGGCAATTGAGTCAATCATGAGATGTCAAGTACCACACCAGATGTTGTTCTTGCACTAGATGCAATAAGTTAACATTGATCCAATCCTGGAGAAACATTCGGAAGCAGTTTTAGAACATAAGTGGGTGCTCTAGGGATATGATAACGACAGCCTCATTCGGGAGACAGTTATCATTCCAGGCTTCCAAGGTGACATGGACGACAAGGAGGTTGTCAGAGCTATAGTTTTTCCTTCTGACGAGGGACAGTATTTTGGACAGGTGATCCAAGGCAATACTGAGGGAGGCATGGCGCTGAACACTGATTAAGTTCAGTTGACGATACAGTCTAAGAAGTTTGGATTTGGAGTTCATTTATGAGCTAGGTCCCATCAGACATCCAGACATACTCTAAGACAGGTATTCCTCATTTCGGGAGATGGTTTTCTCCACGAACTTGAGATATAGAGAGACATAGAAAGAAACATCACAGCGGATCCACTCACTGAGGCTATTCCTCAAACGCAATAGTTTCGCAAACGGGTTTTGTGAGACTGACTAGTAAAGAAGTTGGGTGTTCGGTAACACACGGGCTGTGAGTATGCGACATCACAATAATTAGCCTTGAGTGCAAGTGGGAGATTGTTTGAGATAGTGCCCTCAGAGTCAATTATTGGATCACAGGCACGTGATTGCAATGATTGAGGGAGGACCTATCCCGGTAGGACAGTCTTACTCAAGATGATAGTGTGCTATCTGGTTTATCTTTATCATCGTGTACTGTTTTAAGTGACCTGACAGGTCGCTATTACACGTTGACAGAGCCCTTAGGATTCTTGCTTGACGGCCAGCAGTATGATGGCGATCATATACGTGGGAGCTGGGGTCTATAAGCACATCTTTAAATGGTCCCTAGTCGTGGGAGTTTCGAGACTGGGCATCGATACTCCATTAGTAGACTAGTGTATACAGTCGAGACCCTGACGAGGGGCGGTGGCCGGTCTCACAAGCCACTGGTGTCAGTTGGTTCACCTAAGATGTATACAGGTGCTCATTGGGTTATGAGTACACCGGACAGGACTCACCGGGAACCTGCTAGTTGGGATTATACCAGACGTCAGATAGCAGTTCCCTGGTGACATGTGTATAGGTTAGTTCATCGACCTGAGATCGTCATTTGTCTCGTGTGAGTTCCCACTGTGCTTTGATTACTACCCTACCATGGCTCAAAGGAGTCGTGCAAACAGGTTTTAGTTGGGTATAGTCCCGAGCCACATGGAGGCAGTGAGCGGATCTGCAGGGGTTCGTCTCTCCCGGTATTGGGGGTGAGGTCGCGCTGTGTCTAGGAGAGCCATTACACAAAGCCCTCGGCCGAGGCAGGAGATTTACTGGTAGGTATTCCAGTAGTATCTCAGGGTGTTCTGGGCTACACTCCGACACGACTTGTACCGCTTTTGGGGGTCTGACTTTTACCAACCCCCTAGGCCCGCCATGCGATACTCATAGATGAACGGACCGGACTGTACGGATATTGTCACTGACAGGCTCAGTAGGGTGTCAGGATGAGTTCGCTCATCGATGTCCCTTTTAGTCAATAGCTGGTGGTCCGTCATGTATGGCTAATACCTCTGACGTGCTAGTGGTTAAATCCACAGCCATAGTATTGACGAGTCTTTAGAGTCCCCCACACATTCAGTTACTCAAGCTTTCGGGCGAAACGCTGTAGAGGCCGTATGGAGATATGGCAGGGTCCGATCAGATACGTGCGGTATTGCACGGATCAGGATCGGACGGTTAGTACTATAGGCCGTATGGATATATGACAAGGTTCGATCGGATACGTGCGGTATTGCACGGATCAGGATCGAACGGATATTACTAGCCGGCTTTGGTTTAAGCCGGATCCTAGTATAGTACAGTGTAGATTTTGTCTCTTTGCATTTGTATCCGGTTGGAATACAGATGCGGGTGTGTATGCACAGTATCGGGGTTTTCCTGTAATTTATTACGGGACCAGTTTTCTGGAGTTGCCAGTTTGCATTCCGTTCCGGCCGGTTTTCCTTTGTTCTTTCACGGCCGGACTTTTTGACGGAGGGTGTTATTTGCAAGTTTGCAAATAACATATTGTGGAGGGGTTTCTTGCATATGGATTGATTATGAAAGCATCTTTTGATACCATTCTTTTCTATCATCATTTTCTTGCTTTATGTTGATTGGAATTGATTTGATATTGTGATGATGGTTTTGGGTGTGGTCACCATTTTTCTTCTACTACACTCACCTCCCTCTTGTATTAGTTTTTCCCTCCACCATTCTTCAAGAGGAGGCCGGCCACACTTGAGAGGGGATGAGGAGAGAGTTTCATTTTGTATGTGGCATTTTTCCTTCATCTCATTTCTTACTAGGAAAAATGAAAGCACCATTTTTCCTTATCTTCATTCCTCCACATCCATGGCAATATCACCCCAAGAAACAACCACTACACTACAACCTACAGTACCCTTGGACGCGTCGGCTAGCCAACTTCACGCCCGAGTTGCCTCGGTCCAGAGGTGGGAGCCCGTAAAAGAAATCGGCTACGTGGTGCCCTTTCCGACGAGAAGACGACGAACAGTGATACCGCGGGAGATCGGGACGACGACGAGAAGACCGAAGGACACGAATCGCTCGGTATACTTCTCTACCCTTCTCTTGATAGCTAGCATTAGGTTAATGGTCACGATCCGGGTTTATTGTCCGCGGTAGCGCCAGTTTAAAAGTTAAGAAAATTTTTGATTCCGCATTTTGGCCTCGGATAGACGGCCGGGTCGCTGCCGTGGCGCAACAAAAACAACCAAAATATGACGTACGCTTATGCCATTCGCATTCGCCACGGGGCCCCGTCATCACCCGTTAGGTTACTTTACTAACGACAGAGCGGGGGCTGGGCTAGCGCGGCTGTAAAACATAAGCAACGCCTAAATAGTTATTATATATAAGTATATAGCAATGATAGACATTACAGATCACAGATGAATACATTGGATATATTAGGAATCCGCAATCCGTTCGAGCCTGCAACGAAAAGCGGATTACACGGTCGCGGTGAATAGCCAATACCCCACCCAAGACCCCTACGGGTGCGGCAAACTACCCGCCAAGTACCCGAAGCGAAGCAACCTCCCTCAACACCGTGAGTAGGCCACTCGGCACTTCGAGATACCCGGTAGTTTGTGCACCCCCTCCATGGGTCTATCCTAAGAGCAAAAACAGTAAAAAGAATTATACAATGACGGCTACAACCCCGACCCGGTTGTGCGGCCAAACAAATAATAATATTACATCAATTTACATATTACAATGAATGAAAGAAAAAGAAACACTCATCTTACATCCACCCCGGCTATTCACCCGCGACAATCCCACACATTCATATACACATACCATCATCAAACACAGATCACAGATATGTATAACCCCGACTAATCGACATATAGCGATTAACCGACGTTCAATACATATAAACATCACAGATATAACCCTTTAGTCAAAGAGTATTGAAGTTCGATAAAAAATACGGATTTATAGGCCCCCAAAAACAAATTTCTATTCTGGAAAACCTGGGCACATATAAACCATCTTAAAAATCTTAAAACCAAGCCAGAAAAACACTGCACCAAACTCGACCCAGAGCCGAGCCAATACGGTCGCGGTTGCGCGGCAATAGCTTGCTATTGCCGCGGAACCGCGGCTCTTTGGTCGAATCTCTGGATCGTTTTTGGTGGCTTTCTTCACAAAACCCTGAGATGATTTTTGGAGTAAGATTTATTTTGTTTTGAACAGAAAAAAAATTAACAGAAACTTAGGGTTTTGAAAACTCGGTTTTTCGATTTTTCCGATTCGAACTTCGATACACTTTACTACTTAGCTAGTTTATGTTTAGTTAGGCTCTGATACTATTATAAGTCCACGTTGCCCACCCCGGTGCTTGCGGGGAGGCGGAAAACGGAATAAAAATCGAATTTTTATCAACTTAGGCAATATGGACTAGACAAAGAAGGATCTTTGCTAAACAAAAACAAGCTAAAGCTAACTAGAAACTAGCTAAGTGTTAGAAAGGTTATACCTAGGGCTTTATGTCCTTCTCTCCTTGCTCTTTGGAGTAGTGGAAAAAGGTCACCTTTGTCGTCTTCTCTCGTCGAAGAAAGATCCACCCGAAAGCCTCAACATTTGGCTTCAACTCCAAGCTAGAAGTAACTAAGGTGCAAGAAGTGCTAATCCTTGAACCCTAGATGAGAGTAGAGATTATCAAGAAGGGGTTTTTCTCAAGCTCAAGTGTTTCTCAACACATGAGAGGGGAGAGCTTGAGGGAGAGGAAGAACAAGAGAGAGAAAGTAAATGATAGAATGAGAGAAAAATAAACCATTCTCACATATATGTGTGAATTATTGTAATTAGATAATTAGCTAGATAATTGTCTTGGTTAATCAAGACATGACCATTATCATTTCATATTTAATGCTAATTGCAAGGATCAAAGAGCATCTTTTATATGGAATGATGATGGTCTATATGTCAACTAGGGTCAACAAATCAAGATAGTCAAATGGTCAATAACCATAACCATGCACAATTATATTAATATCAATTAACCATAATACACACATAAGCATTAGGGTTAATAAAATGACAATGGTCATTAACCTTAACCAAAGTCCTCTCCCTCTGTCTCAAGCAACTGTGCATACGCACCCGTATCCGTGATCCGAGGAACACGAATACAAAGAGATAAAACCAATCCCAAATCATATACTTGGATCCGGCTTAAACCAAAGCCCGCTAGTATAAGCTGTCCGGACAACAAACGTGCACAAGTGCGCGGATGTGAACGAACCCTGTCGCAAAACCATGCGACCTCTACACATTTTGCCTAAAGGCGAATAGCTCTCTGTGTGGGACTCTAAAGACTCGACACTACGCTGGCAGTGGGTTTAACCATAGACCGCAAGCGGCACTAGCTGTACGTAACGGTCCCCAGGTAGATGTCGATAAGAAGACTGACGAGGTGAACCCCATCTGAACTCCTACTGAGCCTGTATGCGACAGTCTCCGTACAGTCCGGTCTGTTCGTCTGATACATCGCATGGCGGGCCTAGGGGGCGGTGATCGTCAGTCCCCTAATAGCGGTACAAGTCATGTCGGAGTGTAGCCCAGAACACCCTGAGATAACACTGAAAACCTACCAGTATATCTCGCTTACCCTGACCAGGGACTACTCGTGTAATGGCTCTCCTGGACACAGCGCGATGTCAACCCTCAATACCGGGAGAGACGAATCCTGTCTAACCGTCACTGCCTCCAAGTGCTTCGGGACTGCACCCAAAAACTGCCTGTTTGCACGACTCCTTTGAGTCGTGGTAGGGTAGTAATCAATGTGCAGTGGGAACACACTCGAGGAGAAGTGACAGTGTCAAGTCAACGGACTAAGATGTACTCATGTCACCTGGGAACTGTTAACTGACGATAGGTATAATACCAACCGATAGTTCCCAACGAGTCCTGTCCAGTGTACTCGTAACCTAACGAGCATCCGTATACTATCTCAAGTACGACGTACTGACGGCTGTGGGACAGACCGTCTCCCACACTGGGATGAGAAGCGCATACGCTAGTCTACTCCGGAGTATCGATGCCCTGTCTCGATAGTCCAACGACTAGGGACCTGTATAAGGATGTGCTTATGGATCACCTAGCTCCCACGAGTGTGAGCGCCATCACAACGCTGGTAATCAAGCAATAATCGTAAGGGCTCTACTAATATGTATATCTGCGATATGCTAAAAGAAAAACATGCACATATTAAAGCAGAGACAAACCAAGTAGCATACTACTATTTCGAGCAAGATTGTATATACAACCTGTAGGGTTCCTAGGCACACTTGTGAAGGTTCAAAAGGCATCAAACATGCCCGGATTAAATTTTAGACGTGCCGAACAACCCAAAGCCGGGATCTTTGCTAGATTATTAGGGTTTAACATGCAATAAGATAACTTTTATCTAAGTGTGAGGGATTACAACCTTTGTAGTCCGCTCCTTCACTTCACAAGCTCCGAGTAGAAGTCCCTTTGCCGCGATCCACGATCTCCCGGACTCATGAGAGGCTCCACGACTCGAACGATCCATGCTAGCTCGAAGTATTCCAAATCTCCGATGATCTACCTTGAAGTTGCTTCGACTCAAGCTTTCTCACTCAAAAGAGTAGAACACACTAATCCCATGGGCTAGATGAGATGAGGATGAGAGAGTAGTAATTTTGCTTTCTTTTTAAATCATTTTCTCATATTTTATCATCACTTTAGGATTTTCAAGAGAGCTTCTTCAAGAGAGATGAAGAAGACGATGATAATGGAAAAAGAATAATGATCATCTCAAATCCTTTTGTGATGAATAGAAATAAAACATATGATTAATATATAACCATGGTTAAGGATGAATGGCTAAGAATGAGTAGAGAAACAACTAGAGTTAGGGTTTGGTTAAGTTAAAAATGTGTCATCACAAAATATCACAACCATGACAAAAAGAAAAATGCTTCTAGAAGGAACTTGAAGCATCTAACCCTAATCAAACCCTAACCTCAATTAATCATCCTTAAACATGTTTAACAATTAATCATATCATGTCACAATAATATATATCACATATATATTATATATTTGCAACAAAAGAAAATAATACAATTAACATATATCGCATATATATATCAATGTATCATCCACTGAGAAAATGAAATAATAAAGCGAGCCAATATTAGATAATGTAATACAATATATCATATATATTATTATACATTAAATCATCGAATCAACACTTGAATCGATGATCCGGCTATATCGAATATTACCGACTAATATATCATGTACCGATTCATCGAATCAACACTTGATCCGATGACCCGGTTCATATCCATATATCGCGAGAATATAATACGGTATCCCATATCGCATTATTCACGCTCCTGCGCATATCACATATGCGCCACTACTCCGTTTCTCCTGAGCCAAGAAACCTCTGTGTAGGACTCTAAAGAATCGTCAATACGCCGGTAGCAGGTGATGATCATATCAAACACCCACAAGCTGCAAGCGGTCTGCTAAACGTAACAGCCACCCAGGTATTGAGCGATCAGAAGATCAACAAGCTAGCCTGTGCGTTCTCCTGTGAATCCAATCAGTAACACTCCCGTACAGTCCGGTCTGTTCGTCTGATATGTCGCATATCAAGTCTAGGGGTGGTATACGTCAGACCCCAGTAACCGATAAGTCGTGTCGATGTATGGCTCATAACGGGTCGAGAAACTACTAGTAACACTTACCAGTAAATCTCCATATCAGCCCTGACCAGGGACTTCCAGTTATAGCCAATCGAACACAGCACAACATCAACTCCCTATACCGGGAGAGACGAATCCCCTCCTATCGCTCATTGCCTCCATATGATTCGGGACTGTACCCAAAAGCCACCGTTTTGCACGCCCTCTTGGACGTGGTAAGGTGGAAATCAAAGCACAGTGGGAATCACACAAGACTCCATGACGATCTCGGGTCTACAGACTACCCTGTACCAGTGTCACCGGAGAACTGCCATCTGACGTGTGGTATATCACCATCTGGGAGTTCTCGGCGAGTCCGTCCAGTGTACCCAGTCTCCACTGAGCACCCGTACACCATCTCTGATGTCTAACACCGATGGATATGGGATCATCCATCGCCCATCATATGGGTCAAGATGCGTATACGCTAGTCTACTCTGGCGTATCGATGCCCTGTCTCGATATACCCTCGACTAGGAACAGTTATAGGATGTACTCATCGACTACCGCGGCCCCACTAGTATGATCTCATCATAGTCCCAGTAGTCGAGTACAAATCCTAAGGGCTTTATCAACATGTGAGAGTAAAACAGTAAACCAATACAAGTCAACATGTTAAGATAAAGTGAAACCAAATAGCATACTATCATGACGAGCAAGAAAGTCATCTCTATATATAACCAAGCATCCATTATAATATACATCATATGTACAACAATGGCCTCTAGGGCATATACATAACTAACAATCTCCCACTTGCACTAAGGCCAGCTGCTGTAGTATCGCATACCTAGCATCCCGAATAATCTCTCAAACTGTATCTGGGGAATAGCCTTCGTGAATGGATCCGCAGTGTTATCCTTCGTATCTACTCTCCTGACCTCGATCTCCCGGCGATCAACTATCTCCCTGATCAGGTGATACCGCCTCAGAATATGTCTGGACTTCTGATGGGACCCGGGTTCCTTGGCTAACGCCACAGCTCCATTGTTATCGCAATACAGAGGTATTGGATGCTCAATGGATGGAACCACACCAAGTTCACTAATGAACTTCTTGATCCAGACAGCCTCTTTGGCAGCATCGTTGGCAGCGATGTATTCAGCCTCCATCGTCGAGTCTGCAACGGTATCCTGTTTGGAACTCTTCCAACATACCGCCCCTCCATTGAGGGTGAAGACAAAACCCGAATGCGACTTAGAGTCGTCCTTATCACTTTGGAAGCTGGAATCGGTAAAGGACTCCACCTGGAGTTCTCCGTTACCATACACCAAGAACATCTCTTTATTCCTTCGCAAGTACTTGAGAATGTTCTTCACTGCTGTCCAATGACTCTCTCCTGGATCTGCTTGATACCGACTCACTACACTTAGTGAGCATGCTACATCGGGTCTGGTACACAGCATCGCATACATGATAGAGCCTACTGCCGAAGCATAGGGTATCCCTTGCATGCGAGCTCTCTCCAAATCAGTCTTGGGAGACATCTCTTTGGAGAGAGTGAGTCCAGAGATCGTGGGTTGGTTCCCACGCTTGGATTCATCCATACTAAACCTCTTTAGCATGGTGTCAATGTACCTGGATTGGGACAATCCCAGTATCCGTTTAGATCTATCTCTATAGATCATGATTCCCAATATGCAGCAGGCATCACCTAGATCTTTCATTGAGAATCTCTGTGATAAGAAGAGCTTGACTGATTGCAGCATAGGAATATCATTTCCTATCAAGAGTATGTCATCCACATACAATACGAGGAAGACAACCTTACCCTCTGCTACCTTCTTATAGATACAAGGTTCATCTATATTTTTGATGAAGTCAAACTCTTTGACTACAACATCAAAACAGATGTTCCAACTCCGTGATGCTTGCTTTAACCCATAAATGGATTTAAGCAGCTTGCACACCTTTCCGCTGCTCCCACTATCTACGAAGCCCTCTGGCTGAGTCATGTACACGCACTCTTCTAAATCACCATTTAGAAAGGCGGTCTTAACATCCGTTTGCCAGATTTCGTAGTCATGGTATGCAGCAATGGCAAGTAAGATCCGGATGGACTTAAGCATAGCTACTGGAGAAAAGGTTTCGTCATAGTCCACACCTGGTCGTTGACGAAAACCCTTCGCTACCAGTCTAGCTTTGAAAGTCTCAACTTTTCCATCTACACCAAATTTCTTTTTAAAGATCCACTTGCTCCCAATGGGTTTTACCCCTTCAGGAGCATTTTCCAAAGTCCATACTTTGTTGGTGTACATGGATTCCATCTCAGATCGCATTGCATCCAGCCATTTCACAGAGTCACCACTCGTGATGGCCTGCTCGAAACTAGTGGGGTCATCATCATCCATTATGCAATCTTCGCTTCCACCATCAATGAGAAAACCGTAGTATCTCTCAGGTGGACGAGAAACCCTACTAGATCTGCGGAGAGGCTGGGGTTCGTCGGGTACTACTGAATCCTTTGGTTCCACTAAATCATCTGTTGTAGTTTGTTCTGCTGGAACTTCTTCCAGTTCTACCTCAGAGCCACTAATTTCTTTTTCAAGAAATTCCTTTTCTAAAAAGGTGGCATGTTGAGCAACAAACACCTTTTGTTGTTCACTGTGGTAAAATAGATATCCATACGAATTGCTTGGATATCCTACAAACTTACAAAGAACTGATCGTGCCTCGAGTTTGTCCGGATTTTGCTTTTTAACATAGGTCGGACAACCCCATATCTTAACTCTTTTAAGAGACGGTCTCTTCCCATTCCATATCTCATATGGATTGGTAGGCACTGATTTAGTTGGAACTCTATTCAATAGATATATGGCTGTCTCCAGCGCATACCCCCAAAAGGAAATAGGTAACTCAGCTGTGCTCATCATAGAGCGCACCATATCTAATAGGGTGCGATTCCTCCGCTCCGATACACCGTTGTGCTGTGGTGTATAAGGAGGAGTAAGCTGAGAGAGAATCCCATTCTCTTTTAGATAATCTAGGAACTCATTGCTTAAGTATTCACCTCCTCGATCAGATCGAAGAATCTTAATACTTTTGCCCGTTTGATTTTCTACTTCGTGCTTATATTCTCTGAATTTCTCAAAAGCTTCAGACTTATGTTTCATCAGGAATACATATCCGAATCTTGAGAGATCGTCATTGAATGTAATGAAGTAGGAAGAACCGTTCCTGGCATGCGTAGACATGGGACCGCATACATCACTATGTACCAGTCCTAAGAGTTCGGTAACTCTTTCTCCGTGTCCACTAAACGGAGCTTTGGTCATTTTTCCTTTGAGACATGAATGGCAAGTATCATAAGATGATAATTCGAACGGATTCAAATAACCATCTTTATGTAACTTAGCCAGTCGTGTCGCATTGATATGACCAAGTCTACAATGCCACAAGTAGGATTCGTTCATATCTGAACTTTTCGTCTTGTGTGTGTTTTGTATATTCAGGACGGTATTCTGATTTAGAATGAATATGCCATTATGTAACGAGCCTGATGCAATCAACTTTTGATCTAGGAATATGTTCATAACATTATCCTTTACTACAAAATTATATCCTTCTTTACTCAATAAAGAAACTGATATAATGTTGCACATCATGTTCGGTATATAATAGCATTCATTTAGAATCAGTGTATTACGACTTGGTAATACAAGGTGATATCGCCAACTGCTTTGGTTGCAACATTTGCACCGTTCCCTACTAGAACGGAATGATCATCTTTTCCCAGTTCTCTACCTTTACGTAGCCCATGCAACTGTTTGCATATGTGGGACCCTGATCCGGTATCTAATACCCAGGACGTAGGGTGAACTGAGAAACAGTTCTCAATAACTAACACACCCGAAGAAGATGCATCAACATGCATGTTATTTTGGGCGGCTTGAGAATCCAGATATTCTCCTGTTTCCTGTTCAGTCTTATAACTCTTATAAGAAAGAACGGGTCTAACGTTCCCTTGCTCAGTACAATAATCGGGTTCAGTCAATACATCCATATTATTATCTTGATTATGGCCTGAAATGGTCGCTACTTGGAGAGAGAGAGAAGAAAACACTTTAGCGTATGCTCTTGCAAGATTAGATTGGTTATTATCTTATCTAATCAGGATGTCTCCCACTGTTTTTTATCAAATCTACCTTAAAACCCTAAAAGGTAAGATTAGCCGGGATTAATTACACCCTACAATTTCGTCAATCTTTCAGCCAGATCAGTGTCGGTACTTTGAGGGAGGTTCCCCGTGCTTTCGCACGGACCTAATTAAAGTAAACCTCGTTTTCCCAGAGGCGTAACCTCGTTAACACTTTTCTAGACACCTACTTGAATGACTAATTGTCCTGTGTAAAACACTCCCAGGAGTAACACTTACTCGCAGTGGGTATCGGGATCCAACTATCTCATAGGAGGTATGCAATCTCATTGCAAATTTCAACACTTGAAATTCCCGATAATGCTTTTACCCCTAGCAACTTATGACCTTGGCTATGGTCAACAAATCATAAGCGCTAGTCAAGTTTAACCCGTCATTTCTTGATTGAATTAAACCCACCCGTACGACCCTTGGCTAAGGTCAACAAAGTCGCACGACTACCCTGACTCAATCACATCTCATGTTTTAGCAGATAAATACTAATTAGCTACCGTACACCACGCCTTGGCTAAGGTCAACAAACGCAGCACGAATACTAACTAGTCTCTATCTGAAATGACGGAGGGCTACGCAGGTTTTTCAGAAAACCCTGAGCGTAATGAACTTGATATCGTCGTAGAATCGAGTGAAGTTTTGAAAAGGAGTGTTTTTGAGGCTTTTCTTAGTTTCGCTAAAGGGGTCACTCCCGGTGAAGGGATCGTCGGCCCTTTCCTCATCGAATAAGGTGCAGGATATATCACATATACCGCTGTGCAAAGCAAAACACTAAAAGCAATCAAAAGACAAACCGCGTTTTGTAGCATCTGCCAGTTTTGCTAAAGGAGTCACTCCCGGTGAAGGGATCTCGGTCCTTTCCTCATCGAATAAGGTGCAGGATATATCGCATATATCACTGTGCAAAGTAAAACTGTAGCTACCCTTTTTATAAAGTTTTTGATTCTACAACATCTTTAGGTTTCTTTTCTTTTATTAATCTCATTAATAAATATCCCATCAGCTTATGCTTCCTAAGCATCACAGAAGAAACGAAAGCAGTAATATTTATATATCAGCATATATATATAGTATAAGCATTCGTCTCAGGCAGTAATATGATCTCATCACAGAACATTACAGCAGAAGAACATATATGAAATATTGGATATACTAGGACGTCCGTGTTTTCAATACGAGCCTGTATAAAACACGGATTCCACGGTCGCGACGAATAGCCAAACCCACATCCCAAGACCCCTACGAGAGCGACAAGTAACACTGCCAATTCTAGGGTTAGGAGACCCAGTCTCGACTCCTCGAGATGGCCTCCCACTGGACCCTAGAACCCGGTTACTTGTGCTCCCCTCCTTGGGTCTACCTAATGCGGAAAAGTAAATAATATACACTGGTGACATCAACCGCAACCTGGAAGTGCCCCAAATAAAAGAATATTACATTACAAATGAATTTTACATGAATGAAAATAAAAACCCTCATCTCACATAAAACCCCCGGCTATTCAGAACGCGACGATCCAATATCACATATCACAGCAACACATAATATCACATATCATCAACGTAAGTAAATATGCGCATCCCATTTGTCGTTGACATATAGCAACGAAACCGGCGATATCACATATTACACTTACGGTCACAGAAAAGAAAGTGTAAAACTACAATATTTGGAATCCACAATTACTTTAGACATCGTAAATCCGAAATATCACATACTTCGCATTTCATGCCTAACTCTATAAATTCCACATATTGTATCACATTCCAGATAAATAAACAGTATTAAACTTTTCGAACAGATAATCAAACACCCAAAATTTCCTAAACTGCTCAACACCTGAGCGGGGTTCAAATAATCCCAGAATATGTCACAGTACCGGTGATCCAGCCGTAGAAGGGTCAAGCCAACGCCTCACATGTGGCACGCCGTACTGCCCCAAACCCGAAGGTTCAAAAGGCAGTTCAAGATGGTCACATAATCGAGTTAAGGTTTGTTGTCTTCTAGAGGGTCCACCGCTTAACTTGTACAATTTTTCCGAAAGATTTAAACCCGAATAAATTTCAACACTTGAAAGTTTGCCGTACCGGGAAACAGTAAGTTAATGATATCCGTTCAAATAGTTTAACAGTTTCTAAATATCCGGAAAAAATACGAACTTAAATATTCCGATCGAGTCTACTATTACAAAACAAACCTCAGAATTTTAAACACCTGAAACAGATTAAAAATACCCAGAATAGTCAGCAAGTACCTACGGTCTATACCATGAAGCCACGTGTCCCAATCCTACAATTAGGCCGCGGAACCGCCGCGAGAACCATGTTACTGCCGCGGTTCCGCGCTAAGTTGGTGGAATTGTGGGCATGTGTTTCATGGTAATTCTTGGAATTCCCTGCTGATTTTTTTACATATTTTTAATTCTGAAAAATCCTAAAATTTAAAAAATTTCTAGAGAGGGGTCAAGTTTCGTCGTTTCGGGTTTGATCGGAGTTTTAACTTCGTAAACACATCTCCTAATGCACTAGCTAGGCTCTGATACCACTGTAGGGTTCCTAGGCACTCTTGTGAAGGTTCAAAAGGCATCAAACATGCCCGGATTAAATTTTAGACGTGCCGAACAACCCAAAGCCGGGATCTTTGCTAGATTATTAGGGTTTAACATACAATAAGATAACTTTTATCTAAGTGTGAGGGATTACAACCTTTGTAGTCCGCTCCTTCACATCACAAGCTCCGAGTAGAAGTCCCTTTGCCGCGATCCACGATCTCCCGGACTCATGAGAGGCTCCACGACTCGAACGATCCATGCTAGCTCGAAGTATTCCAAATCTCCGATGATCTACCTTGAAGTTGCTTCGACTCAAGCTTTCTCACTCAAAAGAGTAGAACACACTAATCCCATGGGCTAGATGAGATGAGGATGAGAGAGTAGTAATTTTGCTTTCTTTTTAAATCATTTTCTCATATTTTATCATCACTTTAGGATTTTCAAGAGAGCTTCTTCAAGAGAGATGAAGAAGAAGATGATAATGGAAAAAGAATAATGATCATCTCAAATCCTTTTGTGATGAATAGAAATAAAACATATGATTGATATATAACCATGGTTAAGGATGAATGGCTAAGAATGAGTAGAGAAACAACTAGAGTTAGGGTTTGGTTAAGTTAAAAATGTGTCATCACAAAATATCACAACCATGACAAAAAGAAAAATGCTTCTAGAAGGAACTTGAAGCATCTAACCCTAATCAAACCCTAACCTCAATTAATCATCCTTAAACATGTTTAACAATTAATCATATCATGTCACAATAATATATATCACATATATATTATATATTTGCAACAAAAGAAAATAATACAATTAACATATATCGCATATATATCAATGTATCATCCACTGAGAAAATGAAATAATAAAGCGAGCCAATATTAGATAATGTAATACAATATATCATATATATTATTATACATTAAATCATCGAATCAACACTTGAATCGATGATCCGGCTATATCGAATATTACCGACTAATATATCATGTACCGATTCATCAAATCAACACTTGATCCGATGACCCGGTTCATATCCATATATCGCGAGAATATAATACGGTATCCCATATCGCATTATTCACGCTCCTGCGTATGTCACATATGCGCCACTACTCCGTTTCGCCTGAGCCAAGAAACCTCTGTATAGGACTCTAAAGAATCGTCAATACGCCGGTAGCAGGTGATGATCATATCAAACACCCACAAGCTGCAAGCGGTCAGCTAAACGTAACAGCCACCCAGGTATTGGGCGATCAGAAGATCAACAAGCTAGCCTGTGCGTTCTCCTGTGAATCCAACCAGTAACACTCCCGTACAGTCCGGTCTGTTCGTCTGATATGTCGCATATCAAGTCTAGGGGTGGTATACGTCAGACCCCAGTAACCGATAAGTCGTGTCGATGTATGGCTCATAACGGGTCGAGAAACTACTAGTAACACTTACCAGTAAATCTCCATATCAGCCCTGGCCAGGGACTTCCAGTTATAGCCAATCGAACACAGCACAACATCAACTCCCTATACCAGGAGAGACGAATCCCCTCCTATCGCTCATTGCCTCCATGTGATTCGGGACTGTACCCAAAAGCCACCGTTTTGCTCGCCCTCTTGGACGTGGTAAGGTGGAAATCAAAGCACAGTGGGAATCACACAAGACTCCATGACGATCTCGGGTCTACAGACTACCCTGTACCAGTGTCACCGGATAACTGCCATCTGACGTGTGGTATATCACCATCTGGGAGTTCTCGGCGAGTCCGTCCAGTGTACCCAGTCTCCACTGAGCACCCGTACACCATCTCTGATGTCTAACACCGATGGATATGGGATCATCCATCGCCCATCATATGGGTCAAGATGCGTATACGCTAGTCTACTCTGGCGTATCGATGCCCTGTCTCGATATACCCTCGACTAAGAACAGTTATAGGATGTACTCATCGACTACCGCGGCCCCACTAGTATGATCTCATCATAGTCCCAGTAGTCGAGTACAAATCCTAAGGGCTTTATCAACATGTGAGAGTAAAACAGTAAACCAATACAAGTCAACATGTTAAGATAAAGTGAAACCAAATAGCATACTATCATGACGAGCAAGAAAGTCATCTCTATATATAACCAAGCATCCATTATAATATACATCATATGTACAACAATGGCCTCTAGGGCATATACATAACTAACACAACTGTGAATATCCCAAGCTTCCATCAAGTAATATACAAACTAGTATGATACAGTAATGGCCTCTAGGGCATATACACTAAAACTCCGGTTGTCTTTCAGGCTTTATATGACTTGCCGTTAAGACCTTGAAGCCAGGAATTTGTCCTTCGCTTCGTTTTCTTTGTCATGTCTGAATCCTGCTGGAGGAAGGACATTGTTGTTGACATCTCGTCTGCTGTATCGAGACGAATGTTGAGGTGGAGCTGGGATTTTTCCATCACTCCGCTTTGCTGACCGTGGGGTCTTTTGTTGACGTTGCATCTGCATCCTGCTGGACGTGGCTCTGTTTCGTTGCGACTCTGAGGTTGGTTGTTGACGTCATGTCTGCATCTGGTTGGAGTGAGGATAAACACCGTTGGTGATCTCTAAGTTGTCGATATCGACATCGAGACCCTGAAGCTAAGGATCTTCTTTTGCTTCTGGTGTTGACATTGTGTCTGCAATATTGCGACAAATGTCGAGATTGTCTCTAGGTTGTCTATGAACCGTCGAGATTTGGTTTCGCTTTCTGGTGGAGCCTGTTAGGAAGGTATGGTTCCCTCTTTGTTTGTGCCCCTGGATTGTATACAGGGATCGATGTGATCTCACCTGTAGGGCAAAAGTTTTATTCATTTTTTTTATCATTATTTTATTTCCGCGATGCTCTATCGTTTCAGCTTTTATATCGCGAAGGTCGCGATTGCCTAATCATTTCGGCTATTTTTCGCGGTGCCCAATCATTTCGGCTATTTATTTTATTTTTACTCGCTGCTTTTTATTGCGAGTTGCCCAATCATTTCGGCTATTGATTTTATTTTTACTCGCAGCTTTTTATTGCGAGTTGCCCAATCATTCGGCTATTTATTTTATTTTTACTCGCTGCTTTTTATTGTGAGTTGCCCAATCATTTCGGCTATTTCGTATGCATGTATGACTCACAGATTTTTTATCGCGAGTGTGGAACTTGGAATCTGGTGCCAATCTCAGCATCAACATCGCTACAACTGGAATATTGCCAGGAGCGAATCATCATTTGCCATGAAAAGGCTTGGAATTTGATATCGGTTTAGGCATCGGCATCGCTACAACTGGGATATTGCCAGGAGCGAACCATTATTTGCCTCTGTTGATATCGAACAAAGGTGGCTTAGCGAACAGGGTTAGGATCCTGTCGACTAAGGCTTTTGAATTCATGAGCCGTAAGGGTCTCACAAAGGTATTTCTCCCTACGAGTCGTGAGGATCTCGTAGGTGTGTTTTCTCCTTAAGAATCGTGAGGATTCCTAAGTGCATGTTCTCTTGTAAGTCGTAAGGATCCTACAAGAGGGCTTTTCTCCTTATAAGTCTAGAGGACTTACAAGGGTTGTTCACCATGCGAACATATCCCCCAGTCATGTATGGGACTTGGTTAGGGAAATGCTTATTCGCGCCCGTGGATTGTATACAAGGGTCAGTATGAGCCGCCTGTAGGGCAATATCGCAGGTTGTGGGGGGTTTGCTTAAGCACAGGTTTAGGTCTCTGTAACTTAAGACTTTCAAATCTTATGAGCCGTGAGGGTCCCATAAGAGAGTTCTCCTTACGAGTCGTGAGGATCTCGCAAGTGTATTTTCTCCTTAGGAATCGTGAAGATCCCTAAGTGTGTTTCTCCCCTGTGAGTCGTAAGGATATCACGCGGGTGGTTTCTCCTTACAAGGTCGAGAGGACCCTATAAGTGTCTTTTAACGAGGTTGCGCCCTTTCGGGTTTTCACAAACACTCGCCGGTAGTCCTGCTGTTTTTACTCACGGAGCCCTTTCGGGTTTTCATCCGTGCCCATTTTGCTTATGGACATACCGTTTTTATTTTTTATTCTTTTTATTTTCTTCTTCTTCCCTTTTTTTTACGAGGTCGCGCCCTTTCGGGTTTTCACGAACACTCGTCGGTAGCCCTGCTGTTTTTACTCACGGAGCCCTTTCGGGTTTTCATCCGTGCCCTTTTTTGCTTATGGACATACCGTTTTTATTTATTATTATTTTTTCTTTTTTTTTATTCATCTCGTCAGCCTAAGGATGCTGCGGTAGTAGTTTAAGGACATTTCGGTCCATCATTAGTTTAAGGACGTTTCGGTCCGTAGCTAGTTTTTGGACGTAGTGGTCCGTTATTAGTTTAAGGACGTTTCGGTCCGTCGTCGCCGTATTTGAGGCGAATCTCTAGTTTACCGAATTTTCTGTCTTTGGGGCTTTCTCTGTGACTGAGCCTGATGCCCCCGGCGTATCCATCTTTCTCGGAGCGTGCGGTTGTGGCGGGCTCACCTTCCAGTTTTCGGAGATAACGAACTTGCCCTGTTGGTATTGGTCTTCAACCCAGTTTTTGAAGACGTAGCAATCCTCGATCAGGTGACTTACCGTTTGGTGGTAAGGGCAATAATTTAGATCGTTAACATCGCCTGGACGCAACGGACGTTTTGGACTCGGCAGATTGATGAGTTTGTTGCGCACTGCCAGCTCGAACAGTCTCCTTGTTTTATCTTGAGGAAACGAGTAAGGACGTTTCAACTTTTCATGGAGGGGTTGCCGCTTGTTGTTTCGGCAAACGACCGGTCTAGGGCCACTCGATTGCTGTTGAGTGTTGGCTACGAGGGCTGTTTTTCCCTTCCCTTTATCCTTTCTGCTCGATCCTTTGTTTGCGGGGCCGAGATTTTTTCCGAGTAGCGTGCGATTGCACGGCTGAACGTTCTTGCAACTCCTCAATTCTTTCATTTTTGAAATGGATTCCTTGAGGAGAGGGTTGAAGGCAGCTTCTTCGTCAGAGTCGCTTCCAAAGGTGATAATTTGCGATCTCTTGGAGTCGGTTATGTGACAGTCGTCGGCGGCTCTTCCGCGCTCATCTATCGCATTTTTCTGATGTCTACGAGCTTCACGCTTTGTCCTGTTGAAGTGTTGTTTTTGAGCGACATACCCTTGCCACCAACACTTAAAGGAGTCGCAGTCTTCGGTAGGATGTATGATCTTCTGATGATATAAGCAGAACTTAGGATGCATCTCTACTCCACCGAGAGTATTTTCTTCAGAAGGTGGTAGCTTCATTCCCACTGATAGGGCTTTGGCGAACCTTTTCCTCATCTTGAATTTGTTTTTATCCGGAGCGGATGACTTTTGATTTGACGGAAGTGCCTCGATTCTTTGGTCTAGTAGTCGGCGTTTGGCTCTTTCCAGTATGGCCATCTCATTCTCTTGATTGGCTTTAACTTTCGGACGAATCTCATTCAGGAAGGCATCGATCAACTCGTCCGACGGCTGTGGAATTTCTAGCTTAGGGTTCGCCTTCAGTTTCTCGGCGCAAGGAGCCTCTTCATCATCTGCCAATGAGTGAGAGATCACATGACAAGTCATTATGCAGTCTTCGGATTCACCTGATGAGTCTTCTCCATCGTTTTCGTCCTAGACAAAAGAACAGGTTGCCCCCAGCATGTCCGTCTTCTTCAGAGTGTGCGGCTGTGGCGGGCTCACCTTCCAGTTTTCAGACAGCGCGAACTTGCCTTGTAGGTACTGATCCTCGATCCACCCCTTAAAGACGAAACAATCCTCGATCGGGTGACTTACCGTTTGGTGGTAAGGGAAATAATTAGGATTATTAAGATCGCCTGGCTGCGACAGATGCTTTGGACTCGGCAGATTGATGAGTCTGTTGCACACTGCCAGCTCGAACAGTCTTCTCGTTTTATTCTGAGGAAACGAGTAAGGACGTCCCAGTCCCTCCTCGAGGGATGGGCGCGGACGCACGATGTTTTGGCGAACGGCCGGCTTTGAGTTGCTCGACTGTTGTTGAGCATTGGTGACGACGATCGCTTTCCCTTTTCCTTTCTCATTTCGAGAATCTGGTTTTGGAGGAGACGGTCCATGGCCCATCTGGTCTATTTGGGCTAATTTGTTGATCAAGGCCTGGAAGGTGGTCGGCCTGAAGAACATCATGAATTGCGAGATGGTCGCTTGCTGATCAAGAGTGCCCACGAACTTGCCTACCTCAGGTGCCTCTTCTATGCGTTGTTCGTATTTTGACCAAAGGTTCCGCCATCGTGTTGCGTATTGGACCCATGTTTCGCCTGGCCTTATCCTAGCATTTATCAGTGCTGTAATCGGGGTGCGTTCACTAGCACTCGCGAATCTTTGTGTAAACAATAGCTCCATCTCCGCAAATGTTTTAACAGAGTCGTTAGGTAGCTCCGAATACCATTCAAAGGCTATTTCTGCTAAGCTGCCGACGAATTGGCGAAGCAACAATTTGTCATCGCCTCCAGTATTGCCGCATAAGGCCCTGAATTGAGAGACATGTTGATGCGGATTCCCTGTCCCTTTATATACGTGGAACATAGGGATTGTATATCCCAGCTGATTTAGTCATACCAGCTTGGATAGGGTCGTCCGGTTCTAACAATTTGCGCAGCTGCTTCATTCGCCTGATGAGCCCGTATTTGCTGAGCGATATGGTCATCGAGAGCGGCCTTGGAAATGGTTTCATCCTTGGCTGCTGAAAGAGGTGGAAGAGGATTAGATGTCTCCCCTCTATCATTTTCGAGGATAATCGGAGGATCTTCAGCTGGAGGATCCTGCTGAATCATCATCCCTACCATATCCTGGAACAGGAGGGCCATTTGCTTTATATTGGCTGCTTGTTCGGCAGCCTCTTTATCCTTCTTTTCCAATATTCGTCGAAGGAATTCAGCATCAGTTTCTTGCTCCTGGCATTCATCCGAGGACATTTCAGGGTTTTCTTTTGGCCCAGTAAGTGCGGCCATCGCGTTCATCATCTCCTGAAGCTTCTGCTGCTGTTCTTGAGCTTTCGTCACGGATCGGGTGAGCGGTCGGTGACCCGCCGAAGTGCGGCTTTCCTCCTTTCCGGAAGCCATATAAACTGTGTGCACTACCATGCCCCCAGACTTGGGGCGTTTGTGTTCAGTGCTTTTACGCTTTGCCATGTTCACAGGGGCTTTTTGCGGCCTCCTTTTCCTTTGAGTGATTGACATTGAGGGGGCCGTCGCAGTGGGCACCCAAGTAGCTATTGTTGGATATATGTATGTCCTAGAGGCCATTATGTGATGGTGGATGTATCTATACATGTATATATATATTCAGTATGCATTCTTGCTCGACATGATAGTATGCTATCTGGTTCTTCTTTATCTGACATGTTGATTTGATCATGCTTTTATTCATTCATACATGCTGATAAAGCCCTGAGGATATTGGCTTGACTACTTTGATTATGATGTAGATCATACTAGTGGGACATCTGTAGTCTGTAAGCATATCCTGGAATGTCCCTAGTCGTAGGTATATCGAGACGGGGCATTGATATACCAGTGTAGACTAGCGTATATGATACTAGACCCATACGATGGGCGATGAATGTTCCCACATTCATCGATGTTTGACATCAAGATCATATACGGGTGCTCAGTGGTGACTGGGTACACTGGACGGACTCGCCGAGAACTCCTATATGGAATTATATCTATCGTCGGATAGCAGTTCTCAGGTGACACCGGTACAGGTTAGTCTGTAGACCCGAGATCGTCATAGAGTCTTGTGTGTTCTCCCACTGTAATTTGATTGCCACCCTACCACGGCTCTGCCGAGTCGTGCAAACAGGTGGCCGTTGGGTACAGTCCCGAGACACATGAAGGCGATGAGCGATAGGAGGGGTTTCGTCTCTCCCGGTATTGGGAGTTGATGCTGTGCTGTGCCCGACTGGTTATATCAGCAAGTCCCTGGCCAGGGCTGCTGAGAATTGCTGATAAGAGTTATTAGTAGTTTCTCGATCTGTTATAGACCATTCACCGGCACGACTTATTGAGTTATAGGGGTCGACGTGACCATCCCTAGGCTCGATATGCAGCATATCTGACGAAGAGACCGGACTGTACGGTAGTGTTGCCGGTTGGCTCGACGGGAGTTGTAGCAGGTTCGCTTGTTTTCTTCTGATTGCTCAATACCCGGGTGGCCGTTACGTTTAGCTGACCGCTAGCGGTTTGGGGGTACTTGATATGATCATTACCCTCTGCCGGCGTATTGACGAGTCTTAGAGTCCCATAAAGGAGTTACCCAGTCCAGGCGAAACGTTGTGGTGCGCGTATACGATATGCGATTGCACCCGATTAAAATGTGCGTATAGGATACCGAACATTGATCGGGCGGCTTGCTTTTGGTGGGGTCATATGTGATATGGCCGGATTGATAAATCAAGTGTTGATTTATCATTTAACCATTAGTTTTCTCACTTAAAACCTTTTCTTGCATGATGGATGTATGCATGTATATATGTGTTTCTTTCTTTCTATTTTGTTTGCATGCACATGTGGATGTGCATACATACACACATACATACACCCATCTATCATGGTTGTTTACACATGGAAATGGTGGCAATATAAGACTCACACCATAGATTAAGTGATGGATTATTATTTGATTTTTGTATTTAAAACAAATTGAAAGAAAAGGATAATTCTTTCTAGCTTCTACATTCTTCTTTTAACCTAACCAAGCTCACCTACCTTTAACCTTGAGTTATCCTTCTCTTTATGACTTAAACTCAAGTTAAATAATGTCTCCATCATTTTAACCATGGTTGATAGTGAGAAGAAATAAAATATATAATGATATATTTCATTTCTTCTTACTATGGTTATTTTATCATCTCTTGTTTAAATATTGCCACCATCTTCTTCCTCCTTCATTTTTGCTCTCTATTTTCTTCTAGTGAGCAATATACACATAAAGAAAGGTTTTTGAAGTGAGATTCCAAACCACAACATCATTCTACACAAGTTTAGCCAACTTGTTTAGAGTGTTCTCTTCGATTCTCGAAGTTGCGAGCTTGGACGGGGATCTCCGGGTGGATCGTTGTGGACGCGAGAGGACTTCAAGAGGACCTTCTTCCAACACCCAAGACACCAAGGAGTCCAGCGAAAGGGAGCTACAAAGGTTGCAGTCTCGAAACCCTAGTTTTGTTCGCTTTAAGTTTCATAACCCTAATTTTCTAGGATCGATTCCTTTGCATGCTTGTTTAGCACCATCAAAATCCAAACTTTGAGACATGTGATGCTTCAAAACTCATTATAGGGTGCTAGACAAACCTTTCATTGGTATCAGAGCTACTAGGCATGGGATGTCGACCTATGGGGGGTTCTCACTGTGTGACAGTGTGGCGAAGCATAGGCTCTTACCCCCAGGGTGTCCCGAGACCGGAAGGTGTTTCGGCGGGTTGTAGTCCTTGCGAGGGGGCATGCGTAAAAAGTAGCGGCTGAGGGACCTGTTGGTGCCACGGCGACCCCATTGGATGGGGTGGCTGCCTGACCAACATTGGTATCAGAGCTACTAGGCATTGGATGTCGACCTATGGGGGGTTCTCACTGTGTGACAGTGTGGCGAAGCATAGGCTCTTACCCCCAGGGTGTCCCGAGACCGGAAGGTGTTCCGGCGGGTTGTAGTCCTCGCGAGGGGGCATGCGTAAAAAGTAGCGGCCGAGGGACCTGTTGGTGCCACGGCGACCCCATTGGATGGGGTGGCTGCCCGACCAACATTGGTATCAGAGCCGACCTAGAACATTAGGCGACGCTTTTACGAAGTAAAAATCCCGATCGAACAAAAATACGACGTTTTTGGACCCTCTCTGGACAAATTCTAAAATCTGACCATTTTCAGAATTAAAAATACTTAAAAAATACAGCAGGGAAATCTAAGAATTATGGTGAAATATGATGCAATGAACAGTTAATATGGCCGCGGAACCGCGGCAATTCCTTGCTTAGGCCGCGGCTTCGCGGCCGTACAGTGGTATCATGCCATGAAAATTGCACTATAATTCTTGTGTCTCCTTGTACAATGTTTTTAGGTATGTTTAATCTGAATATAGTTCTGTATTTTCTGGAGATGGTTTTGGACGCATAGATTCGATCGGTATTTTCATTTCGTTGCTTTTCAGGGTAAATTAGAAAGTATTGAAGTGTTTGAACGAGTATCATTTGATCATTATTCACGGGGTTTAAATACTTTGGAGATACGTGCAAGTCTTTTTGTGGTGGTCCCTCTAGAAGACAACAAACCTTAACTCGATTATGTGACCGTCTTGAACTGCCCTTTGAACCTTAGGGTTTGGGGCAGTACGGCGTGCCACATGTGAGGCGTTGGCTTGACCCTTCTACGGCTGGACCGCTACTACTGTGTCACACTTCGGATTTTTTGAACCCTGCTCAAGTGTTGAGCTTTAGTGAATCTTGGGTACTTGATCGTTCGTTCGAAAACTTTAATACTGTCTGTTTATCTGGAATGTGATATAATATGTGGAATTCATATAGTTTAGGCATGAAATACGAAATATGTGATATTTCGCATTTATGATGTCTAAAGAGAATGTGGATTCCAAATATTGTAGTTTTACACTTTCTTTTCTGTGACCGTAAGTGTAGTATGTTCGATATCGCCGATTTCGTTGCTATACATCAACGACAATTGGGGTACACATACTTACTTACGTTGATGATATATGATATTATGTGTTGCTGAGATATGATATGCAGGATTGTCGCGATCGAATAGCCGGGGGGTTTTATGTGAGATGAGAGTTTTATATTTTCATTCATGTAAATTCAAATGTAATGTAATATTCTTTTATTTGGGGCACTTCCGGGTTGAGGTTGTGTCACCAGTGTTGTATATTATTTACTTTTCCGCATTAGGATGGACCCAAGGAGGGGAGCACAGGTGACCGGGTTCTGGGGTTCAGTGGGAGGCCATCTCGAGGAGTCGAGACCGGGTCTCCTAAACTCCAGAATTGGTAGGGTCACTTGCCGCTCTCGTAGGGGTCCAGGGTGTGGGCTAGGCTATTCATCGCGACTGTGGAATCCGTATTTTCTATTCTGGCTAAATACTAAATACGGACGTCCTAGTATATCCCACGTTATATCTATGTTTCTGCTGCCTGTGTTCTGTGATATCTGAGACGAATGACATATTATATATATGATATATAGTAGACGTTGCTTATGTTTTACACCCGCCCTAGTCCCGTCCCGCTATGCCGTTAGTTAAGTAACCTAACGGTGCATAACGGAACATTGCGGCGAATGCGGATGGCATAAGCGTACGTGTTATTTTCGTTTCTTTTCTGTGATTGGCTTAAGGACTTAAATGATGGGATTACATTAATATGATTAATGTAAAGAAAATAAACCTAAAAAGATGTTGTAGAATCAAATTTGAAAACCACTCGGCTCTTTATGAAAAAGCTATATTTCAAAACTGCGGAGCACAAGCCACTCCTTTTGAAAACCGTTTGATTCTACAACGATATCAAGTTCAAAGCGTTAAAGATTTCTTAAAAATCATTCGCAACCCTCCGTCATTTTAGGAAGTAGAGTACTTAGTATTCGTGCTACGTTTGTTGACTTTAGTTAAGGCGTAGTGTACGGTAGCTAAGTGATGTCTTCCTACACTGCATATGATGCAGATTAATTAGAACATTCATGCGACTTTGTTGACCATAGTTAAGGGTCATATGGGTGGGTCTAATTGATCAAGAAATGACGGGTAGAACTTGACTGGTACTTATGATTTGTTGACCATAGTTAAGGTCATAAGTACTAGGGGTAAAAATTACATCGGGAATTTCAAGTGTTGAAATTTGCAATGAGATTGCATACCTTCCATGTGTAAGTCGATGTACTTCACCCCAGTACTTGTGGGGAGGCGGAATATTCAAAAACAATCAAGTTTAAACAACGAACATCGACTAACCGCTTGAATCGAAGCTAAACTATAAATAACCGTATGATATGAGTTTCTTTTCACAAGTGATTAGGGATTATACCTAATGAAACCGGTCCTTCGTCTTTGTGTCCTCCTTTGTTCTCCTCGGCCTTCTCTAGGTAGTAGACGATCCACCCGAGAGCGAAACTCCAAGCTTAACCTCTAACTTGAGGTAACTAATCAACTTTGATTGCTAATCAAAGATGAAAGGATGATGTAGAGTGTAGGTTATGGATTGTTTAGTCTAACTAATCCTTTGATCTCAACACATGAGGATTAAGGATTAGGGTTTGAAGATGAGAGCTTGAGGAGAGAGAATGTGTGATAAGATAATGAGAGGAGAGAGAGTGTATCATAATATATTATGAAGCATTTCTTTTTAAGAATAATCAATAAAGGAAATGAATAAGCATGCTTCATAAAATATCTTGTGATGATTCATTAGCATGAGTCATTAAGCAATAAATGTGCATTAATGAAGTGAATGAATCACCACCATGACTCACTCTCTTATCCAAAAGAAACCTCCTTAGTCACATCTTCTAGAAGCTTCTCGAGTAATTACGAGAACGCCCCTCCGATCCGTAAAAATACGGAAAAACTTTAGACTGTAAAAATCCAATAACCAGATACCAGTAACTGGCTTAAACCAAAGCCGACTGGTAAAAACTGTCCGAAAGTCGTACGCGCGTAAACGCACGTATGCGTCCGAACCCTTTGTCGCAAAACCATGCAACCTCTATATCGTTTCGCCTGGAGTAGGAAACTCTCTGTGTGGGACTCTAGAGACTCGACTACTACGCTGGCAGTGGGTTTAACCACAGACCGCAAGCGGCACTAGCTGTACGTAACGGTCCCCAGGTAGTTGTCGATAAGAAGGCCGATGAGTAAACCCATCCGAACTCCTACTGAGTCTGATGTGACAATCTCCATACAGTCCGGTCCGTTCGTCCAAGACTATCGCATATCGGGCCTAGGGGGGCGGCAAGCGTCAGTCCCCTAATAGCGGTATAAGTCGTGTCGGAGTAAAGCCCATTACACCCTGAGAAACTACTGGAACCTACCAGCAAATCTCGCTTGCCCTGGCCAGGGACTTTGCGTAATGGCTCTCTGACACAGCACGATATCTACTCCCAATACCGGGAGGGACGAATCCTGTCTAACCGCCACTGCCTCCAAGTGCTCGGGACTGTACCCAACTGCTACCTGTTTGCACGACTCCTTTGAGCCGTGGTAGGGTAGCAATCTAAGAACAGTGGGACACACTCGAGGCGAAGTAGCAGTGTCAAGTCTGCGGACTACGCTGTACTCATGTCACCTGGGAACTGTTTACTGACGACTGGTATCAAACCAACCAACAGTTCCCTGTGAGTCCTGTCCGGTGTACCCGTAACCTAACGAGCACCTGTATACTATCTCCAGTACGACGTACTGACGGCTGTGGGACAGACCATCTCCCCAACTGGGATGAGAAGCGTACACACTAGTCTACTCCGGAGTATCGATGCTCTGTCTCGATAATCCAACGACCAGGGACCTGAATAAGGATGTGCTTGTAGACTACCCAGCCCCCACTAGTGTGACTGCCATCACAACGCTGGTAGACAAGCAAGATCCTAAGAGCTCTATCAATATGTACACTCACATATTAAGATAGAAAAACCAAGTAGCATACTACCATGTTTAGCAAGACTGTTATATACATGTGAATATCCCAAGCTTCCATTAAGTAATGTACAAGCTAGTATGATACAGTAATGGCCTTCTAGGGCATAAACACTAACAATCTCCCACTTGCACTAGGGCCATGTACTGGCATATCGTAGACCAATGATCTCGAGTAGCCTCTCGAACTGAATCTGAGGAAGGGCCTTCGTGAATGGATCAGCAATGTTCTCTTCTGAAGCAACTCTCCGAACCTCGATCTCCTGACGATCAATGATCTCCCTGATCAGGTGATACCGCCTCTAGATGTGTCTGGACTTCTGATGGGACCTTGGTTCCTTCGCTAAAGCTATAGCTCCGTTGTTGTCGCAATACAGAGGTATTGGATCAACTATGGTAGGAACCACCTGAAGTTCTGTTAGGAACTTCTTCATCCAGACTGCTTCTTTTACGGCATCGCAAGCAGCTATATACTCCGCTTCCATCGTCGAGTCAGCAACGGTGTCCTGCTTGGAGCTCTTCCAGCACACCGCCCCTCCATTGAGGGTAAAGACATAACCCGACATGGACTTGGAATCGTCCTTATCACTCTGGAAGCCGGAATCAGCAAAGGCCTCCAACCTGAGGTCTTTTCCGCCGTAAACCAAGAACATCTCCTTAGTCCTCCTCAGGTACTTGAGAATGTTCTTTACTGCTATCCAGTGTTTCTCCCCTGGGTCTGACTGATACCGGCTTACCACGCTCAGTGCGTAAGCTACATCTGGTCTGGTACACAACATCGCATACATTATAGAGCCTACCGCAGAAGCGTAGGGTATAATAGACATGCGTTCCCTTTCCAAATCAGTCTTGGGAGACATCTCTTTGGAGAGGGTGATTCCGTGACAAGCCGGTAGATTACCGCGCTTAGAATCTTCCATACTGAATCTTTTCAGTACAGTGTCGATATACCTGGACTGCGAAAGTCCCAACATCCTCTTGGATCTATCACGATAGATCCGGATCCCCAGAATGTAAGAGGCATCACCCAGGTCTTTCATGGAGAACCTGTGTGACAAGAATCCTTTGACAGATTGTAGCATAGGAATGTCATTTCCTATCAATAGAATGTCATCCACGTACAAGACGAGGAATACGACACTTCTGGCCACAACTTTACTATATATGCACGGTTCATCTGGATTTTTGATAAAGTCATATTCTTTGACTGTCTCATCAAAACAGATGTTCCAACTCCGCGATGCCTGCTTTAGTCCGTAAATGGACTTAAGCAGCTTGCATACTTTCTCGCTGCTCCCACTCTGATTGAAACCCTCTGGCTGATCCATATAGACGCTCTCTTCTAAATTTCCATTCAGAAAAGCCGTCTTTACGTCCATCTGCCAGATTTCATAATCATGGAAGGCAGCAATAGCAAGAAGGACCCGAATGGATTTGAGCATAGCCACTGGAGAAAAAGTTTCGTCATAGTCCAAACCAGGTCTTTGACGAAAACCCTTTGCAACAAGTCTAGCCTTATAGGTTTCCACCTGTCCATCTACACCAATCTTTTTCTTGAAGATCCATTTGCATCCTATGGGTTTTACCCCATCTGGAGCAAAGTCCAAAGTCCATACTTTGTTGGTGTACATGGACTCCATCTCGGTCCGCATTGCATCTAGCCATCGTACCGAGTCGCCGCTCTGGATGGCCTGCTGGAAGTCAGTAGGTTCATCATCATCTATGATGCAATCCTCTCTATCCCCGTCTATGAGAAAACCGTAGTATCTCTCAGGCGGACGAGACGGCCTACTACTCCTGCGGAGGGGTGCGGGAATGTTCTGTTCTTCTTGAACCTCTGGTTCTACCAAACTTTCAGTAACAGCTTGTGGTTCTGGAATTTCTTCCAGTTCTATTGCGCTCCCACTCTTCTGATTTTCTAAAAATTCAGTTTCTAAGAAGGTGGCATGACGAGAAACAAAGACCTTTTGTTCCTCTGCGTAATAGAAATAATATCCCTTGGAGTTCTTTGGATATCCCACAAGCTTACACAGTACTGATCGTGCCTCGAGCTTGTCCACATGCTGCTTTTTTACAAAAGCTGGACACCCCCATGTCCTAAAATGTTTTAGACAGGGTTTCTTCCCACTCCACATCTGATATGGTGTGGTAGGCACAGTCTTGGTTGGAACCTGGTTCAAAAGATATGCCGCTGATTCTAGCGCATAACCCCAGAAAGATCGCGGTAACTCAGCATTACTCATCATGGATCGTACCATATCCAATAGGGTTCGATTCCGTCTCTCCGATACACCGTTGTGCTGTGGAGTGTATGGAGGAGTAAGCTGAGAGAGAATTCCTTTCTCTTTTAGGTAACCTAGGAACTCGGCACTTAAGTATTCTCCACCTCGATCAGATCTTAGTGTCTTAATACTTTTGCCTGTTTGGTTTTCTGCTTCATTCTTGAATTCCAGGAATTTCTCAAAGGCCTCTGATTTATGCTTCATTAAGAAAACATATCCATACCTAGAGAAATCATCTGTAAAAGTAATGAAGTAGGAATAACCACCTCTCGCATGTGTAGACATTGGACCGCATACATCACTGTGTATGAGTCCTAAGAGCTCGCTTGCTCTTACTCCTTGTCCAGTGAATGGAGTCTTTGTCATCTTTCCTTTGAGACAAGATTGACAAGTGTCATAAGTTTGATATTCGAACGTGTCCAAATATCCTTCTCTATGCAACTTAGTCAACCTTCTCTCATTGATGTGACCCAGTCTACAATGCCATAAGAAAGCTTTATTTAAATCTGGAGACTTTCTTTTTAGTGTGTTCTGGACATTGAAAATTTGGAGTTGGTTTAACACATATATGCCGTTATTTAGAGTACCGGACCCAATCAAACCATGATTAAGGTGGATGTTGACAACATCTCTTACAAACGTGAAATCATAACCTTTATTTGATAACAAGGAAACTGATATGATATTACACGTTAAGCTGGGTACAAAATAACAGTTATGTAAAACCAAAATGTGTCCACTCGTCAATCCTAGGTGATAATCCCCGACGGACGCAGCTCCCACGCTAGCTCCGTTAGCAACCCTGAGGATCATATCACCTTCCTCCAGCACTCTACGGTTTCTCAGTGCCTGCAATGAATTGCAAATATGAGATCCTGATCCGGTATCCAATACCCAGGAAGTAGAGTTGATCGACAGACAATTCTCAATTACAAACACACCTGAAGTCGAAGCCACAGCTTGCTTCGGTTCCTGGTTCTTGGCGTTCCACGCCTTGCAATCCTTCTTCCAGTGCCCTTTCCTGTGACAATGGAAGCACTCATCCAGGCCAACTACCGGTGCTGCAATCTTTTTCTTTCCCTTCTTTCCCACCTTACTTACACCTCCTCTAGGTCTGGGTGCGGCCTTCTTCTTCCTTCCTTTGGCCCTAGCCTTGGACCCGGAAGAAGATGCTCCGCCAACAAACATAGCGGGTGTTTCCCTTGCCTTCTGCAAGGTGCCCTCCGCACTCCTTAACATGTTCAGGAGTTCCGCAAGTTCAACTTCTTTTCCTTGAAGATTGAAGTTGAGGATAAACTGGGCGTAGGTGGGAGGAAGGGACTGGAGAACAAGGTCTGTATAGAGCTCATTATCCAAAGTCGTCCCAAGGTCTGCGAGCTCTTCTATATAGCCAATCATCTGTAGGACATGTTCACCTACCGATGACCCGACAGCCAACCTCGCTCGAAACAATTTCTTTGAGGTCTCGTATCTTGCTATACGAGATTGCTCTCCATAAAGTTCCTTTGTATGGAGAAATATGCCATCTAGGGACATATCCTCGTGCCTCCTCTGATGTTCATTATTCATCGAGGCAAGCACGATGCACTTGGCTCTCGCGCAATCTAAATCCCAGGTTTTGCGGATTTCCTTATCCGCATCACTGGATTTGGGACCAGGGACAGCAGGTGCCGTAGCGGTGAGGATGTACCCCAATTTGTCGTAGGTCAAGGCCATCTTGACATTCCGCAGCCAATCTTTATAGTTTGGCCCCGTCAGTATATTTTTCTCTAAAATTAACTTAAGTCCAGTCATTTTCAGGGTCGCTGCAATTAGGAGAGAGAGAAGAAAACTCTTTAGCATGATGCTCTTGCAAGTTTAGAGTGGTTTTTAGTTTATCTAAACTGGATGGCTCCCACTGTTTCTCGAATCCTTCCTCAAACCATAAAAGAAGAATTAGCCAAGACTATTCTCACCGTACAATACTTGCTTAACCGTTCAGCCAGGCCGGTGTCGATACTTCGAGGGAGGTTTTCCAACGCTTTCGCGAAGTTCCTTAATTAAGTAACCTCTTTTCTCTGGGGGCGTAACCCCGCTGACACTTTTCTGGACACCTACTAGGTTTATAGCATTGATCGTTAAGTGACGAATATCCTGATAAGTATCAAGTACTCACAGTAGGATCGGGATCCAAATATCATCGTCTGATAATGTTGTAGGAATGCTACCAACATTCATCAAACTCAAAATGGTATGCATCTCTTTGCAAATTTCAGTTTCTTTAGAAATTCCCGATATAAGTTTTTGCCCCATGCTCTTATGACCTTGACTAAGGGCCAACAAATCATAAGTCACATGTCAAGTTCTGCCCATCATTATCCTGTTGATTTGAACCCACCCGTATACTCTTGACTAAGGGCCAACAAAGTAATACGACTGTCCCAAACCAACTCATCTATCTATGCAACAAATGAATACCCCAGCAGCTACCAATCACTATGTCTTGACTAAGGGCCAAACAAACATAGCTTGAATACTACTGACTATTCATAAGAAATGACGGAGGGCTACGACTGGTTTTGGCGAAACCGTGAACGTAGTGAACTTGATATAACCGAAGGAACCTGATAGCTTTTAAAAGGAGTGGTTAAATCTCCGCATTTAAAATTATCTGTTTTAAAAATAACCGTATGGTTTCTTTTAAATTGTTCCAACGGTTTAAACTTTGGTTTATTTTACTTTGCATTATAGATAATGCGTCCCATCATTAACCTATCATTGCAGAAAACAACGAAAATATAACGTCCTCTTATGCCATCCGCATTCGCCACGGGGTCCCGTCATCACCCGTTAGGTTACTTAACTAACGACAGAGCGGGGGCTGGGCTAGCGCGGGTGTAAAACATAAGTGACGTCTAAATAGCTACAATAAATATAGATATTTTACATTCGTCTGACGCAATGATATTCATTCCAGAACACAGATAAACAATATTGGATTTGCAAGCAATCTGTATTTCTTTTGAGCCTGCAAGAAAAGACAGATTACACAGTTGTGATGAATAGCCGTTTACCCCACCCTCGACCCCTACGGGTACGGCAAACTACCCACCCGGCAGTCTGTGTACCCCACCTTGGGTCAGTCCTAGGAGCAAAAACAGTAAAATGAAATAATACAACGGTGGCTACAACCGCAACCTGGAAGTGCCCCGCGAAAATAATATTACAACAAATTACACTTACAACAAATGAATTAACCAATAACCCATTGCGAACCCCGGCTATACACCACAACAGTCCAATACAGTTTATATGCACAAACAGATATAACCATTTCAGAAATGTGCAACCCTCTGCCAACCGACATACTAGCAGTTAGGGGAGGTTTACGAACACATTAAACAATCACAGATATAATCCAATACGCAAATACTGTACTTTTCGATCGAATAAACAACATCAATATTGCTCCAAAATCTGCTCTGTTAAACAGTAACCTGAGCAATAATTAAATATTCCAGAAAACCCCAAATGTCACAGGGGACCCACACAAGAAAGACGAGTCCATGACTCGGCCAAAGAGCCGCGGAAGGGCGGCGGATCCCACCGATCCGCCGCGCTTTCGCGGCCGAGTTGCCGATTCATGGGCTCGAATTTCTTGGGTGTTCTCCTGGACTCCTTTCTAGCTCTCTGAACATACCAGAAAAATTTTAGGACTTCATTTTAAGTTCGACAGAAACTAAACAGAATTAGGGTTTTCCGGCTTCGTTTTTTCGTTCGAAATTCGTACAAATTTGCGATTAAGTTATTTAGTGTTTAGCGAGGCTCTGATACCACTGTAAGTCGATGTACTTCACCCCAGTACTTATGGGGAGGCGGAATATTCAAAAACAATCAAGTTTAAACAACGAACATCGACTAACCGCTTGAATCGAAGCTAAACTATAAATAACCGTATGATATGAGTTTCTTTTCACAAGTGATTAGGGATTATACCTAATGAAACCGGTCCTTCGTCTTTGTGTCCTCCTTTGTTCTCCTCGGCCTTCTCTAGGTAGTAGACGATCCACCCGAGAGCGAAACTCCAAGCTTAACCTCTAACTTGAGGTAACTAATCAACTTTGATTGCTAATCAAAGATGAAAGGATGATGTAGAGTGTAGGTTATGGATTGTTTAGTCTAACTAATCCTTTGATCTCAACACATGAGGATTAAGGATTAGGGTTTGAAGATGAGAGCTTGAGGAGAGAGAATGTGTGATAAGATAATGAGAGGAGAGAGAGTGTATCATAATATATTATGAAGCATTTCTTTTTAAGAATAATCAATAAAGGAAATGAATAAGCATGCTTCATAAAATATCTTGTGATGATTCATTAGCATGAGTCATTAAGCAATAAATGTGCATTAATGAAGTGAATGAATCACCACCATGACTCACTCTCTTATCCAAAAGAAACCTCCTTAGTCACATCTTCTAGAAGCTTCTCGAGTAATTACGAGAACGCCCCTCCGATCCGTAAAAATACGGAAAAACTTTAGACTGTAAAAATCCAATAACCAGATACCAGTAACTGGCTTAAACCAAAGCCGACTGGTAAAAACTGTCCGAAAGTCGTACGCGCGTAAACGCACGTATGCGTCCGAACCCTTTGTCGCAAAACCATGCAACCTCTATATCGTTTCGCCTGGAGTAGGAAACTCTCTGTGTGGGACTCTAGAGACTCGACTACTACGCTGGCAGTGGGTTTAACCACAGACCGCAAGCGGCACTAGCTGTACGTAACGGTCCCCAGGTAGTTGTCGATAAGAAGGCCGATGAGTAAACCCATCCGAACTCCTACTGAGTCTGATGTGACAATCTCCATACAGTCCGGTCCGTTTGTCCAAGACTATCGCATATCGGGCCTAGGGGGGCGGCAAGCGTCAGTCCCCTAATAGCGGTATAAGTCGTGTCGGAGTAAAGCCCATTACACCCTGAGAAACTACTGGAACCTACCAGCAAATCTCGCTTGCCCTGGCCAGGGACTTTGCGTAATGGCTCTCTGACACAGCACGATATCTACTCCCAATACCGGGAGGGACGAATCCTGTCTAACCGCCACTGCCTCCAAGTGCTCGGGACTGTACCCAACTGCTACCTGTTTGCACGACTCCTTTGAGCCGTGGTAGGGTAGCAATCTAAGAACAGTGGGACACACTCGAGGCGAAGTAGCAGTGTCAAGTCTGCGGACTACGCTGTACTCATGTCACCTGGGAACTGTTTACTGACGACTGGTATCAAACCAACCAACAGTTCCCTGTGAGTCCTGTCCGGTGTACCCGTAACCTAACGAGCACCTGTATACTATCTCCAGTACGACGTACTGACGGCTGTGGGACAGACCATCTCCCCAACTGGGATGAGAAGCGTACACACTAGTCTACTCCGGAGTATCGATGCTCTGTCTCGATAATCCAACGACCAGGGACCTGAATAAGGATGTGCTTGTAGACTACCCAGCCCCCACTAGTGTGACTGCCATCACAACGCTGGTAGACAAGCAAGATCCTAAGAGCTCTATCAATACGTACACTCACATATTAAGATAGAAAAACCAAGTAGCATACTACCATGTTTAGCAAGACTGTTATATACATGTGAATATCCCAAGCTTCCATTAAGTAATATACAAGCTAGTATGATACAGTAATGGCCTTCTAGGGCATAAACACTAACACCATGTGATGGTTGGATCCCGATCCCACTGTGGGCAATAGTTGCTCCTAGAAGAGTTTTACAGTTTACAATTAGCTAACTCATTAGGTGTCTAGAAAGGTGTTAACGGGGCTACGCCTATGGGAAAACGAGGTTTACTTTAATTAGGTCCGTGCGAAAGCACGGGGAACCTCCCTCAAGTACCGACACTGGCCTGGCTGAACGGTTAGCGAAGTTGTAGACTGTAATTAATCCTGGCTAGTTTTCTTTTTAAGGTTTGAAAGAAAAACTTGATTAAAGCAGTGGGAGATATCGATTAGACAAGATAATAACCAATCTGATCTATGCAAGAGCTTTCACTGAGTGTATTCTTTTCTCTCTCTTAATGGCAGATACCCATGACTGGACTCAAGCTTCTACTAGATAAAAACAAACTGAATGGGACCAACTATAAGACTGGCTGAGGAATCTGAAAATCGCCTTGACTTATGATAGAGTATCATATGTCCTCACGGCTTCAGCCCCGCCCGTCCCAGGTCCAAAATCCTCAGTTGCGGACGTTGAAGTCCGCAAGACATGGGACGCTGACTGTGCCACGGCCAAATGCCTCGCGCTTGCATCGATGGACAATACACATCAAAAGCAGCACGAGAATATGGATATTCAAACCATATTTCTCCATACAAAGGAGTTTTATGGAGAGCAATCCCGCGTATTACGATACGAAGTATCAAAGAAATTGTTTCAGATACGAATGGCCCCTGGCACACCAGTAGGAGACCATGTTCTGAAGATGATAGCTCTTATAGAAGAGCTTGAGGACCTTGGATGGACGATGGACAATGAACAATATATAGATATTATTCTGCATTCCTCCCCTCCACCTTTGCTCAGTTCATAGTGAACTTCAACATGCATGGCATGGAGAAGGAACTCCCTGAACTCCTTAATATGTTAAGGAGTGCAGAAAGCACTATGAAGTTAGCAAAAACTCCCGTTATGACTATTGGACAGTCTTCCTCTTCTCGCCCGAAAGCTAAGGCCAAGGGAAAGAAAAAGAAGAAACCCACTAATCCTAAGGGCGGAGTTAAAAAGGTGAAGGGAAAGGGAAAGTCCAAGACTGGAGACTCAGGGAAGGGCGAATGTTTTCATTGCCATAAGACAGGACATTGGAAGCGCAACTGCACGGAGTACTTAAGTCTCAAGAAGCAGCATGGTGATGCTTCTGCTTCAGGTGCGTTTGTGACAGAAAATTGTTTTTCAATAAACTCTGCTTCCTGGGTATTGGATACCGGTTCAGGTTCTCACATTTGCAATTCTATGCAGGGACTGAGAAATAGCAAGGTTTTGAAGACAGGTGACCATACTCTCCACGTTGGAAATGGTTCCAATGTACATACAGTCGTAGTGGGAGAGTATCACTTGGGGTTGCCATCTGGATGTATTTTGATTTTGAATCCATGTTATTTTGTACCAAGTATGCTATGTAATATAATATCCGTTTCTTTGTTGGACAATGAAGGATATAATTTTTTATTGCAGAACAATGTTATGAACATTCACCTAAATCAAATGTTGGTTGGGTATGGTACGCTTAATAACGGAATATATGTCCTAAATCAACACACAGTTTTCAGTATACAACACACTAATAAAAAAAAACTTTCAAAATTAAATGAAGCTTTTCTTTGGCATTGTAGACTTGGTCATATTAACGAAACAAGACTAAACAAGTTACACAAAGATGGATATTTAAACTCTTTTGAATATAAATCTTATGCGACTTGCCAGTCTTGTATCAAGGGTAAAATGACCAAAACTCCGTTTACCGGACACGGAGAAAGAGCTACTCAGCTCCTTGGCCTCATACATAGTGATGTATGCGGGCCAATGTCTACACCGGCTAGAGGCGGTTTTTCATACTTCATTACATTCACTGACGACTTCTCAAGATTCGGTCATGTATTTTTATTAAAGCACAAGTCCGACGCTTTCGAGAAATTCATTGAATATAAACAAGAAGTAGAAAAACAAACCGGCTTGATTATTAAGATGCTTCGATCAGATCGAGGTGGTGAGTATCTCAGTACAGAATTTGCAAACTTCCTAAAAGAGAATGGGATTCTCTCTCAGCTCACTCCTCCTTACACACCACAGCACAACGGTGTGTCAGAACGACGGAATAGGACCCTATTAGATATGGTCCGGTCCATGATGAGTGACGCTGAGTTACCAGTCTCGTTTTGGGGGCATGCATTGGAGACTGCAGCGTTTCTACTAAACAGGGTTCCAACCAAAGCCGTGTCTACCACGCCATATGAGATATGGAATGGGAAGAGACCATCTCTTAAGAGAATTAAGATTTGGGGTTGCCCGGCCTATGTTAAAAAGCAGAATCCGGACAAACTCGAGACACGGTCAGTCATGTGTAACTTTGTGGGATATCCAAAGAATTCTTATGGATATCTGTTCTACCACAAAGAGGAACAAAAAGTGTTTGTTTCTCAGTATGCCACATTCTTAGAAAAAGAGTTTTTCACAGATAAAGATGATGGCAAGGTAGTGGATCTAGAAGAGGTTCTAGAAACACAAACTACTAATGACGATTTGGTTGAACCAGTTGTTGCAATAGAAACTGAGGAACCTCAGCCACTCCGAAGGTCTGGTAGGACTTCTCGCCCACCGGAGAGGTACTACGGTTTCCTCATTGATGGTGACGGAGAAGATTGCATCATGGATGATGATGATCCTACCAGTTTTCAGCAAGCTATCACGAGTGGTGACTCTGTGAAGTGGCTGGATGCCAAGAGATCCGAAATGGAGTCTATGTACACCAACAAAGTATGGACTTTGGACGTTGTACCCCCTGGGGTAAAACCTGTAGGGTGCAAATGGATCTTTAAAAGAAAGATTGGTGTAGATGGGCAGGTAGAGACCTATAAGGCAAGACTTGTGGCAAAAGGTTTTCGTCAAAGACCAGGTTTGGACTATGACGAAACTTTTTCGCCCGTAGCCATGCTTAAATCCATTCGGATCCTACTTGCTATTGCTTCTCACTACGACTATGAAATCTGGCAGATGGACGTTAAAACAGCATTTCTAAATGGAGATTTAGAAGAATGCGTTTATATGGATCAGCCAGAGGGCTTCATTGACAGTGGGAGCAGCGGGAAAGCATGTAGACTGCTTAAATCCATATATGGGTTAAAGCAGGCATCTCGGAGTTGGAACATCTGTTTCGATGATGTCATCAAAGAGTTTGATTTCATCAAAAATCCAGATGAACCTTGTGTTTATAAGAAGGCTGTAGGAAGAGCTGTCACATTCCTCGTATTGTACGTAGATGACATTCTTCTGATAAGAAATGATATTCCTATGCTACAGTCAGTCAAATCATTCTTATCACTAAGGTTCTCCATGAAGGACCTGGGTGATGCCACATACATCCTGGGCATAAGGATCTATAGGGATAGATCCAAAAAGTTATTGGGATTGTCCCAAACCAGGTACATCAACACCATCCTAAAAAGGTTTAGTATGGAAGACTCCAAGCGGGGTGCCTTACCCGCTTGCCATGGAGTCACTCTCTCCAAGGATTCTTGTCCAAAGACCGATGAAGAGAGAGCTCGCATGAGCATTATACCCTATGCTTCGGCAATAGGATCTATAATGTATGCGATGTTATGTACACGCCCAGATGTAGCTTATGCACTTAGTGTTGTAAGCAGGTATCAATCCAACCCAGGGGAGAACCATTGGACAGCTGTGAAGAACATTCTTAAGTACTTACGAAGGACTAAAGAATTGTTCTTGGTGTATGGTAATACAGATCTCCAAATGGAGGCCTTTACCGATTCGAGCTTCCAGAACGATAAGGATAACAACAAATCTATCTCAGGGTTTGTATTTACCCTCAATGGAGGGGCGGTAAGTTGGAAGAGTTCCAAACAGGATACCGTTGCAGACTATACGATGGAGGCTGAGTACATTGCTGCAAATGATGCCGCCAAGGAAGCCGTCTGGATGAAGAAGTTCGTCTCGGAGCTAGGAGTAGTTCCAACCATTATTGATCCAATACCTTTGTATTGTGACAATAATGGGGCTATGGCATTAGCCAAGGAGCCCAGATCCCATCAGCGGTCCAGACACATCCTGAGGCGTTTTCATTTGATCCGGGAGATTGTAGATCGCCGCGAGATCGAGATTAGGAGGGTAGACACAAAGAATAACGCCGCGGATCCATTCACCAAGGCCCTCCCTCAGCCGCAGCATGAGCGACTTTTTGAGATGTTGGGTATGAGATACGCCAATAACTGGCCTTAGTGCAAGTGGGAGATTGTTGGATATATGTATGCCCTAGAGGCCATTATGTGATGGTGCATGTATCTATACATGTATATATATATTCAGTATGCATTCTTGCTCGACATGATAGTATGCTATCTGGTTCTTCTTTATCTGACATATTGATTTGATCATGCTTTTATTCATTCATACATGCTGATAAAGCCCTGAGGATATTGGCTTGACTACTTTGATTATGATGTAGATCATACTAGTGGGACATCTGTAGTCTGTAAGCATATCCTGGAATGTCCCTAGTCGTAGGTATATCGAGACGGGGCATTGATATACTAGTGTAGACTAGCGTATATGATACTAGACCCATATGATGGGCGATGAATGTTCCCACATTCATCGATGTTTGACATCAAGATCATATACGGGTGCTCAGTGGTGACTGGGTACACTGGACGGACTTGCCGAGAACTCCTATATGGAATTATATCTATCGTCGGATAGCAGTTCTCAGGTGACACCGGTACAGGTTAGTCTGTAGACCCGAGATCGTCATAGAGTCTTGTGTATTCTCCCACTGTACTTTGATTGCCACCCTAGCCTGTTAAAGACTAAGGCAGTGGAGTTGGGCGACCCGTTGAGAGGGGCCACGGTAGTTGTAAGCCGATCAAGGACCGACTTCTTTAGAGCTTCTTGCGACGCCATTGGGGCATTGAAGCTAATCGGCGGGAGCATGGTCCCGAAGAACAGTCCAGTGGTGGCTTGAGTTACTTGCTCCACTGGTATCTTGAAAAGAAAGGCCGCTTGGGGCCCGTAAGTCACTCCTCCAACAGGGACAGAGCGAGAGTTGCAGTTGCAGGAAGTGCAGTTTGAAACCATTGATCTTCTGTTTTCATTCTGCACGGAGCAAGACACCAAATCTTAGTACCTTGAATCCACAGGCAACCACAGCAAACCGTGATTTGTTCTCGAACACGACACACGAAGTGTGGAGTGGAAAGAGGAAAAGGTCCCACCGAGCGTTCCAGAATCTGTTCCCCTCCGAATGGCAGCCAGGACGACGTGGGGACGTCTTGCCTGAGATTCGGGGCAGATGCTATTTGGTTTTATCCGTCCACCTCTCCGAAGATGCCAAGTTGATTTATGGCACCGTGTACCGGAGGTTTAGACGGATGCAGCCGATGTAGCAGACTTCATCAGATTCCCCCTCGTTCGAGGGGTTTTTGATTGTGGGGACGCTCTTCCCTGCAGGCGCAAGCCCCTGTAGTTAATTACTCTACCGCATCGCGGTAACAACTTTCTCCTTCTCCATAATTTCACTTCGTGTCGTGGGTGTTTGTTTTGTTTGTGGTTGCCCGTGGATTGTATACGGAGACTATTTATTTCATCGCCCGTAGGACGCAGATTAGTCCAAATCCGTATTTTCTTAGATTTGGGTTTTGGGTTTTGGTTTAAGGACACGTTAGCCATGTTTGAGGATAAGATCAACTTAAACGTTGTTAAGGATACGTTAGTCTGATTTGAGACTAAGATCAACTTAACGGAAGAGCATTTTAGGGCTCTATTGTTCCAGTTTAAAGACATAGTGGTCCATTGCCAGTTTAGGGACGTGGTGGTCCATCATTAGTTTAGGGACATTTCGGTCCAAGTTCCAGTTTAGGGACATGGGGGTCCATATTATTTGTGGCCGTTGGGACCCGTCACCTCTCTGACGTCGTTGAGGGATTACAACGATAGGTGTCAGAGGAGTTCAGAGATGTACCCTCGAACCGGATGTAGATTGATTTAAGAGAGCCGACGTGCTCAGTTAATTTAATTTGAGGACTTATGGCCATGATTGGGTTAAGTCCAGCTGAGAAATGTCCAACGTTTTTATTTTCGGCCTATTAGGCCTGTGCTAGGGCTTTGCCCATGTTTAGTAATGCACAGCATTTTATTCTGGCCTGTTAGGCCTTTCTGATTTGGGCTCTGTCCTTTTATAAATGATGCAGGGCATCTGCTTGGGCTCTGCCCTCTTTTAAAATAATGCATAACATTTAATTTGGCCTATGAACCCTTTTTAAATTGGGCCTGGCCCTTTTGCAAATAATGCAATGCATTAATTATTTGACAATGGCTTGTCAGGCACTTTGCGCCAAATAATGAGCGCAAGCACTCGTGGAAGCGACACGTGTCGCACTCTGGTGAGCGCAAGAGCAACAGTGCAGTTTTTGCAAGTGCAAGGCACTATTAATTTGAGAATCTTTTAGAACCAATGGTTCATGAGTGCAAAGCACTGTTATTATTATTTTTTTATTGGAGATCATTGATCTTGTTCTTAGATCAATGATCTATTAGAAGAAATTCTTCTATCTTAAAGGCTTTTACCTTTTCTTCTTTTGACATTTCTTCAGAGTTCTCTCTGTTGGAAGTTCTTGATTTCTCACCAATTGTTTCTCCCTTTGAATTGAGGTCTAGGGTCCTTTTTATAGTGCCCATAAATTAGTTAAATTTGTTAAAGAGATTTTTCTCTAAGTGATTTGGGGAATTTTCCCCACCGTTGGATCTTTTGATCCAAGGGCTTCTGTTTTACAGAAGGCAATCTTCTTGTTTTAACAAGAACAGAAAAATCTTACTCTAATTTAATTCTGTTTGGCGCAAACGTCCCAGCGCGTGACACGTGTCAAGCAGCGCACAGCGCAACGCAACAGCGCTTGCTCAACTGCGCTGACACGTGTCGCGCAGCGCAAAGCGCAGCGCAACTGCGCTGACACGTGTCGCGCAGCGCATCTGCGCTGACACGTGTCAAGCAGTGCACAGCACAGACACGTGTCGCGCAGTGCAGTGCTTGCGCAATTGAAGCATTGCTTCCTTTTGTTTTTTAATAGAGCTTTGCTCTGACTGGACGCGCTGCCTCGGGCGCTGCGCTGATGTATCAGCTTTTGACACGTGGCGCGTTGCGCGCAGCGCAAAGAATTTGAAGCGTTCCTTCATTTACTAAAGTTTAAATTTTCAAAGTAGAGCTTTGCTCTGATTGGGGGAAGATGAAGCGTCGCTTCATCTTCCGTCTTGGAATTTGAATAGAGCTTTGCTCTGATTGGGGTAAACAATCCCAAGCTTCCAAAATGTAATATACAATCCAGTACTATACAATAATGGCCTCTAGGGCATATATCACTAACAATCTCCTACTTGTACTAAGGCCATGTATTGGCATATCGCAGACCTAACATCTTGAATAGCCTCTCGAACTGCGTCTGAGGGATGGCCTTTATGAGTGGATCTGCAGTGTTGTTATCCATGTCTACTTCCGCACATCTATCTCCCGACGATCCATGATCTCCCTGATCAAGTGATACAGCCTCAAGATATGTCTGGACTTCTAATGTGACCTTGGTTCCTTCGCTAAAGCTATAACCCCGTTGTTGTCATAATACAAAGGTATTGGATCAACAATGGACGGAACCACCTGAAGTTCTGTTATGAACTTTCTCATCTAGACTGCTTCTTTCGCGGCGTCACAGGTAGCGATATACTCTGCCTCTATCGTTGAGTCGGCAACAGTGTCCTGTTTGGAGCTCTTCCAATAGACCGCCCCTCCATTGAGGGTGAAGACATAACCTGACATGGATTTAGAGTCATCCTTGTCACTTTGGAAGCTGGAGTCAGCGAATGCCTCGATCTGGAGGTCTTTACTGCCGTACACCAAGAACATCTCCTTAGTCCTTCACAGGTACTTGAGAATGTTCTTACTGCTATCCGGTGCTTCTCCCAAGGGTTTGACTGATACCTGCTTACCACGTTCAGTGTATAAGCAACATCTGGTCTGGTACACAACATCGCATACATTATAAATCCTACCGCAAAAGCATAGGGTATAATATTCATGCGATCCCTTTCCAAATCAGTTTTAGGAGACATCTCTTTGGAGAGGGTGATCCCGTGATAAGCTGGTAGATTACCGCACTTGGAATCTTCCATACTGGATCTTTTCAGTATGGTGTCAATGTACCTGGACTGTGAAAGTCCCAACATCCTCAGATGTATCATGATAGATCTGGATCCCCAGAATGTAGGAAGTATCACCCAGGTCTTTCATGGAGAACTTCTGTGATAAGAATTTTTTGACTGATTGTAGTATAGGAATGTCATTTCCTATCAGGAGAATGTCATCTATGTAGAAGACGAGGAATACCATAGTTCTCTCTACAATCTTACTATAAATGCATGGTTCATCTAGATTTTTGATAAAGTCAAATTCTTTGACCGTCTCATCAAAGCAGATGTTCTAACTTCGCGATGCCTGCTTTAATACATAAATGGATTTAAGCAACTTGCACACTTTTCCGCTGCTCCCACTCTCTATGAAACCCTCTGGCTGATCCATATAAACACATTCTTCCAAATTTCCATTCAGAAAAGCGGTCTTTATGTCCATCTGCCAAATTTCAGAATCATGGAAGGCAACAATGACAAGTAAGATCCGAATGGATTTAAGTATAGCCACTGGAGAAAAGGTTTCATCATAGTCCAAATCAAGTCTTTGACGAAAACCTTTTGCTACAAGTCTAGCCTTATAGGTTTCAACCTGTCCATTTGCACCAATCTTCTTTCTGAAGATCCATTTGCAGCCTACGGGTTTTACCTCTTGAGGTGTAATGTCCAAAGTCCAAATTTTGTTGGTGTACATGGATTCCATTTCGGTCCGCATTGCATCTAGCCACTTTACTGAGTCTCTGCTCATAATGGCCTGCTGATAACTAGTCTGCTCATCATTGTTGATGATAAAATCCACTTGGGGGGTAGGGACCTGAGAGCACCCCATAAGGGTGCTCTTGGGTCTGCCCAGCTCTTGGCGTCACCTCGTGGTGGCCCCGGGGCTAGACACCCCTAAGCCCCCAATGCGACAGTTAATTTTGTAGTCTTCGCTTTCACGAAGATTCGGGCGAGTTTTGACGGGGCCCCGTGGCGAATGCAGATGGCATAAGCGTAAGTCATATTTTCGTTGTTTTCTGCAATCGTAGGATTAAATGATGGGACGCATTAAATTAATGCAAGAAAATAAACCAAAGTAAAGTCGTTGGAACAATTTCAAAACCACTCGGTTTCTTTTCAAAAACAACTTTTAAATGCGGAGCTTAAGCCACTCCTTTTAAAAGCTATCACGTTCCATCGATTATATCGAGTTCACTACGTTCTTTGCCAAAACCATTCGTAGCCCTCCGTCATTTCATATGGATAGTCAATAGTATTCAAGCTGTGTTTGTTGGCCAAAGTCAATGCACATTGATTGGTAGCTATTGGATATTCATATGCAGCATAGATAGATGCGTTGGTTTGGGACAGTCGTACTGCCTTGTTGGCCAAAGTCAAGGGTAGGTACGGGTGGGTTCAAATTAACCTAGAGAATGACGGGTAGAACTTGACATGTGACTTATGATTTGTTGGCCAAAGTCAAGGTCATAAGAGCATGGGGTAAAAATCCACATCGGGAGTTTCTAAAGAAACTGAAACTTGCTAGCGCTGCATACCATTTGGAGTGTGATGATTCTGGTAGGATTCCTTCAGTTTTGTCACACGATGATATTTGGATCCCGATCCTACTGTGAGTATATGCTACTCCTCGGGAAATTTCTCACTTAACGATCAATGCTATAACCCAAGTAGGTGTCTAGAAAGGTGTTAGCGGGGCTACGCCCCTAGGGAAAAGAGGTTCTTTAATTAAGGAACTTCGCGAAAGCGTTGGAAAATCTCCCTCGAAGTACCAACACCGGTCTGGCTGAACGGTTAAGCAAGTATTATACGGTGAGATTGATCCCGACTAATTCTTCCTTTTTGGTTTTAGGAGGGATTCGAGAAACAATGGGAGCCATCCTATTTAGACAAACTAAAAACCACTCTAAACTTGCAAGAGCATCACGCTAAAGTGTTTCTTCTCTCTCTCCTAATTGCAGCGACTAATCGTCATGACCGGACTAAAGTTATTACTAGATAAAAATATACTGACATGGCCAAATTACAAAGATTGGCCCAGGAATGTCAAAATGGCAATCACTTATGACAAGTTGGGGTATCTCCTTACCACCAAAGCTCCCCCTGTCCCAGGTCCCACCTCCAGCGTCGCGGATAAGGAAATCCGTAAGATCTGGGAGATCGACTGCGCGAAGGCCAAGTGCCTCGTGCTTGCCTCTATGGACAATGAACATCAGAGGAGGCACGAGAATATGGACCTCGAATCCATATTTCTCCATACTAAGGATCTGTATGTAAGTGCACGGCGGCGCCCCGACCGTCAATCCGACGCCGGAATGCGAAAGCGGTGATTTACTTTATCTTTTCAAACCGGCACCACCGCGCACTATAAACCCGGATCGGGCCATTAAACTAGTCCTAGCTATCTAGAGAGGGGGTTGAGAAATATACCGAGCGATCCGTGTCCTTCGGTCTTCTCGTCGTCATCTCGATCTCACCGCAGAATCTCAGGTCTCCATCACGTCGCCGGAAGGGCACCACATCGCCGGCTTCTTTTACGGGCTCCCACCTCTGGTCCGAGGCAACTCGGGCACGAAGCTGGCGAGTCGACGTGCCCAAGATTTACTGTAGAAAAATGTAGAACTCATGTCTCATTTTGGGGTTAATTGAAGTTTCCTTTGGTGGAGGATATGAGATAAGCTTTTGGAGGAGGAGCTAAAAAGATTTTTGCCTAGCCAAATGAGCAAAAATTCCTCACTACCAAATTGGGACAGCCCCCTCAATGAGCTTGGCCAGCCATAGAGAATAGAATGGAGGAGAAAATGAGAGAGGAGAGCAAAGACAAGGGGGTGGGTGGAAAGCAATGATGCAAGTAAGTGATGATGAGAGAATCCAATGATCACCTACTAAAACCCACACTCCATCAACCAATCATCTCATCACAAAGTCAAGCAATCATGAACCATGGAAGGTCAAGGGATGGGGCTCCATCATGAAACCATCATGATACAAAAGTATGCAAAGACAACCCTCCAAATAGCTAATGTTTCCTGACTTAAAATCAGGAAAGCTTCTGTGGAAAGCTTCAAAAAGGGGCCACGTGCTTACACGTGACCAGCAGTCACGTGTTGACACGTGACCAGCAGTCACGTGTTGACACGTGACCTATAAAGTGCAGAAAAGGCGCACATTGAGTCGCTGAGCAAAGTCAAGGAAAAGAGCTTCAGAAGAGGTCGCGTGCTCCCACGTGACCAGGGTCACGTGTCGACACGTGACGTTCAAAGCAGCAAACTCGCTCTCCAATTGAACCGAGGAAAGAAGTGCCAGACAGGGGTCACGTGCTCACACGTGACCAGGGGTCACGTGGTAGCACGTGATGGCTAAAACAGCAACCAGAAGACAGCGCAGAAAGAAAGAGGATCCTTCGTCCCAAAGGGGGTCACGTGTCTACACGTGACCATGGGTCACGTGGTCACACGTGACCGGCTTTCAAAGCCCATTTTTGATGACAGAATTAAATTCCGAAGGAAATTTGAATGCTTCCAAAGGAAAGTGAGTATCTGGGACCAATCAAATTAAAGATTCAGAGATGATTAAATATCATCTATCTATGGAAAATCTCGGGTTTGGAAAGATTTCCCCCTTAAATCTAACCAAAATAACAAGGGAGAATCTCTGGATTTGAAATCCAACGGTGAATAAAATTCACCTAATAATCCAAAGGTCCAGAACGAATGAAGGATGCAAATCAGATCTCTCAACGAAGATTCGTCAAAAACCAACTGATTCAGCTGCTTCTCCTATAAATAGGAGCCAAGAGACACAAAAAAGATATATACATGCGCAGAGAAGAGAAAGAAAAAAGGAGGAGAGCTTTGATACTTTGAAAAGACTCGGATCTTCTGCAAAAAAAACTAGGTAAGAAAGGGAAAGCCTTTTGAAAGAAAGAGAATTTAATTCTCAACAGAGTTTAACTCTGATACATAAAACAGAAGAGCAGATTTCTTCTCTCTTTGATAGAGGATCTGCAAAGTGCACATCTCCCCTTAAGGTTGAGAATTTAATTCTCAATGGGTCGAGATCCTGCCATGCAGATCCAAAACATAGAGAAAGAATGCAAGCATGAGAATTTAATTCTCACAGAACTATAGGAATTTAATTCCTCTAAGATAAAAGTAGGGCTTGACCCTGTGTTATGGGAATTTAATTCCTTCAGAACAGAGAAAAATAGGGTTTAACCCTAATTAAGAATTTAGTTCTGTTGAAACAATGGGAATTTAAGTCCCTTAATCATAATCTGACGGGAAACGGAAGTTTGATTCCTTAAAAAGTTTTTATTAGGGTTTAACCCTATTCAGTTCTTCACATAAACGAGGAATTTAATTCCTACAGAAGGTTCAGGGATCGAAAGGAAGTAGGAATTTAATTCCTTTGAAAATTAAAGCCCGAGGAATTTAATTCCTGAAAAGAAAGATCAACAGATTCTCTAAACAACATACATGGAGGTAGGGTCACGTGCCACCACGTGACCCTCTCAAAAGAGCTACAGAAGTCCCTTTGAGGCAGCACCCCACGTGATCCACGTGACCTTGGCAGAAACTCTAATACACAGGCATTTGAATGCCCATCACGTGATGGCACGTGATGCTTTGAAGGAAATGATAATTTCAGCAGAACAAATGAAGGGAGGGCGCTCTCACGTGCTGCCACGTGACCCTTCTTGCCTTAGTGTTTAACACTAAAATTAAAACTCTCAAGCCCAGTGTTAAAACACTGTCGGGCCTTAGCATTCAATGCTGATTAAAAAGCCTTATTTGCAGTGTTCAACACTGATCTGTTTTAGTGTTTAACACTAATTTGAAAAAGCCTTATTGCTGGTGTTTAACACCAATTATCTCTCAATGTTGAACACTAACTTGTCAACCTCATTCCCAGTGTTCAACGCTGATTGCTCTGAAGTGTTTAACACTAGGCTTTGGCCCAATTGACTAAAGGGATAGAGGCAAAGCCTCTCCTGATTGGACTTAGCCCAAGCTGGCCATAAGTCCTCAATTCATGATTAACTGGGCTAATGGGCTCATAACATAATTAATCAGTCTTAACCCCAAATTGGGCCAGGGACTATTCAAGCCATTCCGGTTCTAGGGTACATCTCATCACTCCTTTGATACTTGGCATTGTAATCCCTCAATGTCTTCAAAGAGGTGACGGGTCCCGACGACCACACATCGATATGGACTGTGGGGTCCTTAAACCCATGTTTAATACAAAATTCCTGGTCACGTGGAACGCGGATAACGTCACTCTTTGACCCCGCGGAAAACGCCCAGAGCGGAGCCTAGTCCTCGCCTAACGCGGCAGTAAACCCGTGTGAAGCATCTAGTGCAAACTTCCTGGTTACGTGGAACGTGGATAACGTCACTCTTTGACCCCGCGGAAAACGCCCAGAGCGGAGCCTGGTCCTCGCCAAGCGCGGCAGTGAACCCGTGTGAAGCATCCAGAGCACATACCGGACTATGGAGTCCTTAAACCCATGGACTACGACGTCCTTAACCTCGACCGAGATGTCTTAAAACTAACAACGGACTGTGGGGCCCTTAAACCCATGGACTATGACGTCCTTAACCTTGACCGAGATGTCTTAAAACTACCCATGGACCGCAATGTCCTTAAACTACCCATGGACCGCAATGTCCTTAAACTACCCATGGACCGCAGTGTCCTTAAACTAGAACATTAGAGCCCCGTATGCTCTTTTGTCGGATCTAAACGGTCCCCTTTTAAGTTGATCTTAGCCTCAAAGATGGCTAACGAATCCTTAAAACCTTCAAGCAAACTGGACTACGAATCCCCCAAGTTAACTCTGGCTCGAGGGTACATCTCTGAACCCCTCTGACATCCGTCGTTGTAATCCTTCAACGTCGTCAGAGAGGTGACGGGTCCCGATGGCCACACACATACGATGGACCGCCATGTCCCTAAACTGGAACATTAGAGTCCAAACACTCTTTTGTAGGATCTAAACGATCCCGTTAAGTTGATCTTAGTCACAAAGTTAGACTAACGTATCCTTAACAAACGTTTGAGTTGATCTTAGCCTCAAGTATGGCTGACGTATCCTCAAACCAAACCCCCAAACCCAAATTTAAGATAATGCGGATTTGGACTAGTCCATGCCCTACGGGCGACGACATAACTCAGTCTCCGTAAACAATCCACGGGCAATAAAAAACAAAAAAAACACCCACGACACGAAGTGACCATCTGGAGAAGGAGAAAGTTGTTACCGCAACGCGGCAGCGTAATTAACTGCAGGGGCTTGCGCCTGCAGGGAAGAGCGTCCCCACAATCAAAAACCCCTCAAACGAGGGGGAATCTGACGAAGTCTGCTACATCGGACGCATCCGTCTAAACCTTCGATACACAGGTGCCATAAATCGACTTGGCATCTTCAGAGAGGTGGACGGATAGCACCAATTAGCATCTGCCCCGAACCTCAGCGCCAAGACCATCGCGGTCCTGTGCGCCGTCTTTCGGAGGGGAACAGATTCTGGCACGCCCGGTGGGACCTTTTCCTCTTTCCACTCCACACTTCGTGTGTCGTGATTCGCGAACCAATCGCGGTTCGCTAATGATTGCCCTTGGGTTTCAAGATACTAAGAATTGGAGTCTTGCCTATTGCAGAAAACAAAGGATCAATGGCTGCTACTTCCGCGAAGTCCTTCAACTGCTCAAACTGCAATTGCGACCAACGCTCTACCTCGCCAGGAGGTATAGCCTATGGACCCCGAGCTGCTTCGTTGTTCACAATGCCGGTGGACCAAGTGACTCAAGCCACTACCGGATTGTTCTTTGGGACCATACTCCCACCATCAAGCTTCACGGCGCCGGTGCTAACAAAGGAAGCTCTCAAGAAGTCGGTCTTTGACCGTCTTACCCCTACCGCGGCTCCTCTCGACGAGTCACCCGACGTCAACGCCCCGGTCTTCTCTAGATTGGGCCAGAAATCCCGCGAACCTATCATGAGACCTACAATCTCAGAGAAGGCTGCTTCTAAGAAGATGGCCGCTCCTGCCCCAGAAGTTGTCAGGACAACCTCTCCGGCCAAAAGGTCGGTCTTTACAAGGTTGACGGCTTCAGCTCCCGCTCCTGCTGCACGAAAGACATCGGTCTTTGACAAGCTAACACCAGCAGTGACCCCCCACCTACACAGGGGGCAAGATGAAGTCATTTTCACCGCTGAGCCAGCGCCGTCCGCTCGACGCGCTCGACGTCGTCATTGGCGCCGAATAAGGAAGACTGGGGGCAACTCCCCCTCCGGACTGACCCCACCAGCCCCGGTGGCCGAAGTTAATGCTGCTGTTCCAACTGGGAACAGCTTTGAAATGCTAAATAAGGTGCGAAGGAATTCCCCTACGGCAGTACTGAAGAGGTCTCCTCCCTCACTAAAAAAGGTTGTCGAAATAAAACCCGAACAGCCCCAATTTCCTCAACGGCTGTCTTCAAAAATCTATAAGGTTTGGCGGCAAGCCCGAGACTCGATTATCGATCCAAACTTCTCCCGCCAGCACAAGAAGCCGAAAATCCAACCGGAAGCTGGTCACCAGGCTAAACCCCAAAAGGTTGTCTGGACGCCCGCCTTAGCGGCCCCCTCAACCTCCGTGGCTCATAAAAAGAGGAAGCCGGAGAAGACCCCGCAGCATGCAACGACGGCTAAAAGCACTAAGCCTAGACGCCCTAAGTCTGGGGGCATGATGGTCCACACCGTATACATGGCCTCTGGAAAGGAGGAGAGCCGCACTTCTACAGGCCACCGACCACTAACCCGATCCGTAACGAAATCCCAGGAGCAGCAACAAAAGCTCCAAGAAATGATGAATGCTATGGCCGCGCTCACCGGGCCAAAGGAAAGCCCAGAAGCGTCCTCAGACGCACGCCGGGAGGAAGAAACCGACGCTGAATTCCTTCGCCGGACACTGGAGAAAAGGGACAAAGAGGCTGCTGAACAAGCGGCCAACATACAACGGATGGGCCTTCTCTTTCAAGATGTGATAGGAATGATGATCCAGCAGAACTTACCCGCCGAAGATCTTCCGATTGTTCTTGAAGACGACCGAGGAGAGACGTCAAATCCACCACCAGCCCTCTCGACGGCCAAGGAAGAGACGATCTCTAAGGCTGACTTGGCTGACTACATAGCCCAGCAAATCCGAGTTCATCACGCGACTGAGGCAGCTGGTCAAATCGTGAAAACCGGGCGGCCGTATCCGAGCTGGTACGACCAAATCAAATACCCGCAAGGCTATACGATACCAAAATTCCACGTGTATAAGGGGACCGGCAATCCCCATCAACATGTCGCCCAGTTCCGGGCCCTCTGCGGTAACACCGGCGGTGATGATAAATTGCTGCTCCGCCAGTTCGTGGGTAGTTTATCAGAAACGGCGTTCGAATGGTATTCGGAACTCCCGAACGATTCTATCAAAACGTTCGTTGAAATGGAGCTGTTGTTCACTCAGCGATTTGCAAGTGCCAGCGAACGCACTCCAATAACTGCACTTATTAACGCCAGGGTAAAACAGGGCGAAACCTGGGTCCAGTACGCCATACGCTGGCGGAATTTTTGGTCGAGATGCGAGCAACGCATTGAGGAGGCACCCGCAGTGGGCATGTTTGTGGGAACCTTAGACCCCCACGCAACCATCTCCCAGTTTATGATGTTTTTTAAGCCAACCACATTCCAGGCTTTAATCGACAAGTTGGCTCAGATGGACCAGATGGGTCATAGGCCACCTCCCCCGAAGTCGGAACCTCGGAATGAAGCTGAAGCGTCCCTACTCGTTCCCACGAGACAAGACGAGACGGTTATTTGAGCTGGCAATACGCAACAGACTTATTAACCTCCCAAATCCAAGGCGACCGCCACAACCCACCGAGGTGAATAACTCCAACTACTGCCCTTACCATCAGACGGTAAGTCATCCGATTGAGGATTGCTTCGTCTTCAAAGGATGGATCGAAGATCAATACCTCCAGGGGAAGTTTGTACTGTCTGAAAAGTGGAAGGTGAACCCGCCACAACCACATACTCCTAAAAAGGCAGACACACCGGGGGAAACCTGCTCCTTTATCGAAGAAGCTCCATGGGAGGTCGTGCTATCAACGAAGACCAAAAAAATGCTGAGAGACCTCCATGCATGCCCTGCGATCGAATGGAAGGACCCTCTTGAACCTCAAATTATCGAAGGGATGTTGAAGCCCCGCACAATCGCGAAGACTCGTGACAAGGGCCCAAATACTCACGCCCAACCGTCAAAATCTTCAAAGAAAAAGAAGAAGAAATCCAAGAAGCCCGCGAGGCTCGGAGACGAGCGAACAAACTTGCAGAAGCAAATCGACGCGCTGGAAGAATACAATCAAAAAGCGCGAACTCCTGTCACACTGCAAGAGTTCCTCAGCCACGTCTTTCAAAAGGACGATGATGGAGAGAGCTCGTCGGATGAATCCGAGGGATATGCGGCAAGTTGCAACGTGATCTCCCACTCGTTTACCGATGATGAGAAAACTCCTAGCACTAAGAAGCCGAAGGCAGAGCCCGAACCAGAGCGTGCGAGGCTGACAACTGATATGATCAATGCCTTCCTAGACGAGATTCGTCTAAAAAGTAAAGCGGATCAGGAGTGTGAGATGGCAGCATCAGAAGGAACCAAATGCGGGCGACTGAACGAAAGAGTTGAGCTACCCCTGCCAGAGCGAAAGGCATCCGAAATGGACAAGAAAATATTCAAGACAAGGAAAAGGTTCGCCAAAGCCATGTCAATGGGAATGAAGCTACCACCTTCAAAAGGAAATAGGCACAATGGGGCGGAGAGGCACCCTGACTATTGCGCATATCATCGGAAAATCTCACACCCCACGGAGGAGTGCGACGCCTTTAAGATATGGTGGCAAGGATATGTTGCTTGTCGGCAACATTTTAAGCGCATGAAACGCGAGAGTCGTCGGGAGCGAAGAAGTACTGTCGAAGGGCGCAACAAGACTACTGGCAACTGTTACATGGTTAACGCCGGGGGGTCACAAGTTCTCACTTTTGGGAGCGACTCTGATGAAGAAATGGCTCTGGGCCCTCTCTTTAAAGAATCCGTTCTAGGGAAAGAAGAGGAATCGGAGGCCTGCGAGAACATTCAGCTGCGCAATCGCACACTCCCAGAAAAGAATCTCGGGCCCGTAGGCCGAAGAGATAAGGGAAAGGACAAGGTCACCGAAGATATCACTTTAGATGACCAAGTCACAAAAGAACTAACTACCAGAGACCCTCCTAGGAGGAGCAAAGTGGACTATAACATCCTCGCGCATCTAAGGAAGCTACCTTCTCAGCTTAGCATTCTCGACGCCCTCCTATTATCAAAAGAAGCGCGGGACTCACTAATTAAGGCATTACAAGAACCTGAGCAATTCCAAGCCTTTCTCGCCACTGAAAGGATGAAGGATGAACTGGAGGAAGTGCATACAGCCGATATCACTTTCGGTGATGAAGACCTCCTTCTCGGGACGTGCGACCATAACCGTCCCCTGTATGTCTCCGGATACTGCCATGATATCAAGATAGGCAAGATCTTGGTGGATAATGGATCCTCCGTCAATCTCCTTAATGTTCGGGTGTTGAAGGAAATCTGCATGAGTGTGCAACATATCGCTCGTGACAAAATCACTATCTCCGGTTTCGATTCACAATCGTCACGGACTCTCGGATCTGTAATATTAACATTACGCTTCGGACTTCTCGTCACGGACATCAAATTCCATGTCATCGACGCCAAGACCTGCTACAACGCCTTGCTCGGTCGTCCTTGGCTACACGAATACAACATCGTCCCTTCTACACAACATCAGTGTATGAAGTACTTTAAGGACGGTTTCGAGTACACCGTAACAGGTGAGTTGAACCCATTTTCCGTGAACGAAGTCCGCAAATACGAAGATGCGAAATACTTTTTGCCAGACTTCGAAGATACAGAAGGGTGTCGCAACTCGGAGAACAAAGCCGCCGCCACCATCCCTGTTTTCGGAAGCGATACCGAAGAAGAGGAAGAGATAGTTTATACAGAGCCATCTCAACGCAACAATCGGGGGACGCCCGCCCCCATACCGGTCTTCGGAAGTGATTCAGAAGATGAGGTCAATGCCGTATTCTCCAATCGGCTTTCAATGCAAGCACCCCTCAGCGATGGCCATAGTTTGCAAATCACCATGGTACCGCGAAAACACTACAAAGATCTCGACACGCTTCAAGCTCACAATGTGCAAGACCTGCAAACGTTTTACGTCCCTCCCAGGCGTAGGGGTGAGAAAGTGATCCTATTTTACCGATCTTCAGAGTCGAAAACAGAGAAAGAGATCTGGCATGGCGCAGATGCTACATGCGACAGACTCCAACCCATCCGACTGCCCAGATACTATACGAACGGATTAAAGAAGCTATTGAAGCGCCAAGGAGTACCCTTAAAACAAACTGTTCGACGGGCTCGTTTCTACAACAGGATTTGGGATGTCCCTGGAACCCAACGCAAATTGCCCAACGGGAAGATGGAAACACTTGGGCTTGGATACGCAAGAACCGGAAAACGGGAGCGGGCCCACAGCAGCTACGCTATATATACCTTTGACGAAGAAGAGGACGCCCTGTCAGGAGATGCCGATCCCTCGTCAAAACCAGACCCTGCGATTGAAGCACCAAGTCCGTCGTTCGAAGAACAAACGGGCAAGCCTATAAGGGAAGTGAGTCAGAAAGCTCGGGAAGACCACAGCCGCGAAACGGCCATCTATGAGAAGGCCAGGACGCAACGTCTATTTCAACAGATTGCAAAAGACAAAGACGTTCATCCTTGTCAACCCATCATGCGAAAGACCCAATGCGGAGACGGAAATAAGTCGAAAAGCGGAAAGAAGAGCCGACAACAACGCCGCAGGATTAGAGGGTTACGTAATCGGGTATTGCACAGCTCGGATTCGTCCTTCATAGAAAAGATGAGTCGAGCGTACTCCTTCCCCCGAGACAAGACGGAAAGGTTACTCAAACTCGCCCTAAAACATCGAATGATCGCGCTTCCAGAGTCTAGGCATCCTGAGCAAACTAGCAAGGCCTCTCATCCGAGTTATTGCTCTTATCACCAAGCCATAGGACATCCTACCGAAGACTGCTTCACCTTCAAGAACTGGGTCGAGGACCAGTACCGACGGGGTAGGTTTTCTTTATCCGACGGCTGGAAGATAACGCCACCGCAAAAGCATGAGCCCAAGGCCGCAAAAGCAGAACCGGGCCCGCCTCAGTCTAGAGAGCGGGTTCGCACTTGTTATATGATTACGATATTAGAAGAAGAGCCCGAGAGCGTAGATGACCTTTCCCGATGCTTTGAGAACGGCGATGATGAGTTGATCTCAGAATTCCCGCCAGCTCCGAAAGAACTGGAAGATGGTATACATAATACTGCAGATAACCTCAAGAAGATTGAGTTGGGATCGGCAGACGACCCGCGACCGACATTTGTCAGTGAATTGTTATCCGAAGAGAGGGTGGCCGCGTTAAAGAACGTGCTTCTACGGCATAAAGACTGCTTCGCGTGGAACTACTCCGAGATGCCAGGATTAGACCCGGACATTGCTGTGCATAGATTAGCAATATCCCCAGATATCAAGCCAGTCAAGCAGGCGCCAAGGAGGATGCGACTCGAGCTTGAGATGAGCATCAACGCCGAAGTCAAGAAGTTGATCGATTCCGGATTTATCCAGGAAGTCCAATATCCCGACTGGATTGCCAATATCGTCCCGGTAATGAAGAAGAATGGGACGGTACGCATATGCGTGGATTTCAGGGATCTCAATAAAGCCTGTCCAAAGGATGATTTCCCAGTACCGGTAACCGAACTAATGATAGATAACACGTCAACTCACGAGGTTTTCTCCTTTATGGATGGTTCGTCAGGATACAATCAGATAAAGATGCATCCCGAAGACCAGAAGCATACCGCTTTCCGCACCCCTTTGGGTATATTTTGCTACAAGGTTATGCCCTTTGGCCTCAAGAACGCTGGCGCTACCTACCAAAGGGCCATGAAAAAAATCTTCGATGACCTCATACATGACGTCGTCGAGTGCTATATCGATGACCTCGTAGTAAAGAGCATGTCATACGAAGAGCATTTAAACCACCTGGAGACTGTGTTACAACGCCTCCGGCAATATAATTTGAAAATGAATCCCCTCAAATGCGTGTTTGGAGTCTCCTCGGGCAAATTCCTAGGATTCATTGTTCGACACCGAGGTATTGAAATCGATCCGTCAAAGATCAAAGCGATCATGGAAATGCCTCCGCCAAGAACTCTCAAACAGTTGTGGTCTCTCCAAGGGAAGCTCGCATACATCCGGCGATTTATCGCCAACCTTTCTGGCAAATGTCGCCCCTACAGTCACCTGATGAAGAAGGGAACCCCATTCGTCTGGGATCAAAAATGCCAAGGTGCACTAGACGAGATCAAGCAGTACCTGCAGAACCCGCCGGTATTGGCTGCGCCGGTCAAGGGAAAACCCCTCATTCTTTATACAACCGCCCTCGAAGGTTCCTTGGGCGCACTATAGGCGCAAGAGAACGATCAGGGGAAAGAGAGAGCACTCTACTACTTAAGTCGAGTCCTACTCGGGGCAGAAAGCAATTACTCCCCCATTGAAAAACATTGCTTGGCATTGATATTCGCGATAACAAAGCTCAGGCACTATGCGTTGGAGCATGAAGTCCGTCTCATTTCAAAGGTGGACCCCCTTAAATACTTGATGTCGAAAGCCATATTGACGGGACGACTCGCTAAGTGGGCCCTGCTCCTGATGGAGTTCTCGATAACGTATCAACCTCTCAAGGCAGTGAAAGGTCAGGCTATTGCCGATTTCCTCGCTGAGCACCCGATACCGGCCGATTCTCCGCTGAGCTGTGATTTGCCAGACGAACATGCATTTGATGCGATTGGCACCGGTAGCACTCGATGGGAGCTCTATTTCGACGGAGCGTCCTCCATAAAGAAACAGAAACAAGGTATCCCAATGATCAAATCGGGGATAGGCCTCATCTTTGCGACTCCACAAAGAGGGATAATGCGCTTCGCCTTCTCCTTAACAGAACCGAGAACAAACAATGAAGCCGAATACGAAGCCCAGATAGCAGGCCTCGAAATCGCCATTGACATGGGAATTGAAGACCTCCTCATATACGGGGATTCTCAGCTGGTCGTTAGTCAAGTAAATGGTGACTACCAAACGTGCAAACCGGAGTTGGTGAGATACGGCGAAAAGGTGCAACAACTGTTGGCCCAAATTCCCTCCTATACTTTAGAGAACATACCACGCGCGGAAAACAGCAAAGCAGACGCGTTGGCCAAACTCGCTAAAGAACTGGCTGACGAGAACCTCGATGACGTCAGAATCGTGGTACAAAGCCGTCGAGTGCTCGCCCCGGCAGAAATATCTCCGGAATCATGCAAAGAAAAGGGAGCGACTGAGCAGATGACCCTACAAATAAAAGACCATGAGAAGGCCGAGGACTGGAGGGAAATCTTCGTAGACTACTTTAAGTCCCGCCGAATGCCCGAAGAAGCGTCCTCAAGACATCAGCTCATGAAACGAGCTCTATCTTTCGCTCTCGTCAACGATACCCTATACAAGAGATCGTTTGATTCCCTATGGCTGAGATGCTTAGGATCTGACGAAGCAGAAAGAGTCATTCAGGAAGTTCATGACGGACTTTGCGGTTCTCACCAAGCAGGCCCGAAGATGAAGTTAAAGATTAAACGAATGGGCTACTACTGGCCCACGATGATCCAGGACTGCCTCGAGTATGCGAAGCAATGCCACTCGTGCCAGATCCATGGAGACTTTATCCACCAACATCCGAATCCGCTACACCCAACGGTGGCCAGCTGGCCATTCGAGATGTGGGGGACTGACATAGTCGGCCCCATTGAACCAGCATCATCTCGGGGACATCGTTTTATCCTGGCGACAACTGATTACTTCTCCAAATGGGCAGAGGCAGTACCACTGAGGGAAGTGAAGACGGAGAATATCCTCCATTTCTTCAAGACGCACGTCATCTATCGGTTTGGAACCCCACGGCGGATTATCTCCGATAACGGGCCAGCCTACAGAAGCCATAAGATTAGCCGCTTCGCGCAGCAGCACAATATAGACTGGAGGTATTCTTCAGTTTACAACCCACGAGCCAACGGTCTGGCCGAGGCCTTCAATAAGACCTTGACGAAGATCATAAAAAAGACCGTTTCCCGGAATAAGTGAGACTGGCATGAGAGGCTGCAAGAAGCCCTTTAGGCTTATCGAACTACATTCAAGACGGCCATGAACACAACGCCGTACGCATTGGTATTTGGGACGGAAGCAGTACTCCCCCTTGAGATAGAGTTACCCTCTCTACGAGTGGCAGTCCACCACGAGCTGACGGACGAAGAAAATGCTCACCTTCGGCTTGAGGAGCTCGATGCCGTAGACGAAAGCCGGCTCATAGCGCAACAACATCTGGAAGCCTACAAAGCAAAGATGACGTGCTCGTACGAAAGATTGACCAGGCCGAGGACATTCCGACAAGGCGAACTCGTGCTAGTGGTCAAGAGACCTATGATCCCCAATCGTGCCAAACGGGGAAAATTTGAGCCAAACTACGAAGGCCCTTACATCATAGACAAGGTCTACCAGGGTGGAGCCTATCTGCTCATGGACATGCACGGTGAAAGACCTTTCAGGCCAATAAACGGCCGTTTCTTAAAGAAATACTACGCTTAAATGAGCCATAGCCTGGGTCAATGACAGATGACGACGACTATGTCCGCTCGCTATCTTCCTAGGCTCAGACTTTACAAGCAGCAGCCGGCCTTCCCAGAACGAGGGACCGAAACGTCCTTAAACTAACGACGGACCGAAACGTCCTTAAACTAACGAGGGACCGAAACGTCCTTAAACTAACGACGGACCGAAACGTCCTTAAACTAACGAGGGACCGAAACGTCCTTAAACTAACGACGGACCGAAACGTCCTTAAACTATCAACAGACCGAAACGTCTTTAAACTAACGATGGACCGAAATGTCCTTAAACTAACAACGGACCGGAACGTCCTTAAACTAGCGACGGACCGAAACGTCCTTAAACTAACGACAGACCGAAACGTCCCTAAACTACTGCCGCAGCATCCTTAGGCTGACAAGATAAAAAAAAAAGGATAAAAGGGAGAAAAAATAAAAAAAAATGAAATGATAAAAAAAAAGGAAAAAAAACGGTATGTCCATAAAGCAAAATGGGCACGGATGAAAACCCGAAAGGGCTCCGTGAGTAAAAACAGCAGGACTACCGGCGAGTGTTTGTGAAAACCCGAAAGGGCGCAACCTCGTTAAAAGACACTTATAGGGTCCTCTCGACCTTGTAAGGAGAAACCACCCGCGTGAGATCCTTACGACTCACAAAGGAGCAACACACTTAGGGATCCTCACGATTCCTAACGAGAAAATACACTTACGAGATCCTCACGACTCGTAAGGAGAATTCTCTTATGAGACCCTCACGGCTCATAAGACTTGAAAGTCTTAAGTTACAGAAACCTAAACCTGTTCTTAAGCGAATCCCCCACAACCTTCGATATTGCCCTACAAGCGGCTCGTACTGACCCTTGTATACAATCCACGGGCGCGAACAAACGTTTCCCTAACAAAGTCCCACCCGTGACTGGGGATATATCCATATGGTGAACAACCCTTGTAAGCCCTCTCGACTTATAAGGAGAAAATCCTCTTTGTAAGATCCTTACGACTTACAAGAGAACATGCACTTAAGAATCCTCACGATCCTTAAGGAGAAAACACACCTGCAAGATCCTCACGACTTGTAGGGAGAAACACCTTTGTGAGACCCTTACGGCTCATGAAGTCAAAATCCTTGGTCGGCAGGACCCTTAACCCTGTTTACTAAGCCACCTTTGTTCAAACGTCGACAGAGGCAAATGATGATTCGCTCCTGGCAACATTCCAGTTGTAGCGGTGCTGATGCCGAAACCGGTATCCAAAAATCCGAGCTGGCCGCGAAAAAGCTAGCGAGCCACACATGCATGACAAAATAGCCGAAATGATGGGGCAACTTGCAATAAAAAGCAGCAAGCAAAAATGTATGCATGACAAAATAGCCGAAATGATGGGGCAACTCGCAATAAAAAAAAACAGCGAGTGAAAATGAAATAAATAGCCGAAATAATTGGGCACCGCGAAAAATAGCCGAAATGATGGGGCAATCGCGACCTTCGCGATATAAAAGCTGAAATGATAGAGCATCGCGGAAAAAGAAATAAAATAAAAGTGAAATCCTCGCCCTACAGGTGATGTTACATCTAACCCTGTATACAATCCAGGGGCGCAATCAAAGAAGGGATCATACTCCTCCCCCGGGTTTCATCATAAGGAGAAGCCAAATCTCGGCGATTCACAGATAGCCTAGTGATCACCAACGCGGCATTCGTCTCGATACAGCAGACGCGATACCAGCAAATGAAGCGAAGGCCAAATTCCTAGCTTCAACGTCTTGACGGTAAGTCATATAAAACCGGAAAGACATTCAGAGATCATCTCATACCAACATGGAGTGATCACCACCTCGACGTTCGTCTCGACACAGCAGACACAATGTAACATTTTCAAAAATATAAAATATTAATTTTGGGAATTTGTTATTATTTAATATTATTTTATTGATTATTTTAATATTAAATGCAAATAAATAGGAAAAATGTTAGAAAAATTATGAAAAATTATGGAAAATTCTAAAATAGGGTAAATTAATGAATTATGACATTTTTAAGTTTTTGTGATTAATTTGACACTAATTTAGTGCTAATCGCGATTAAAATCGCTAATCGGGTTTTTTGGCAATTTTGTGCAAAACTTGCACATATCACTTTTTCTCATACTTATGCTTTTTCTTTCATGTGTTTCTTATTTGGGATTACTATTGAGGTGAGAAGGTTTGGGTTAAGGATTAAAAGAGAAAAGGAAAAGAAAAAAGAAAAGAAATGAGAATGGGGTTGGTGAGAGAGGTATGGGTGCATATTGACTTAGCCATTCCCTTGGTTTTCCTCCTCATTTCTCTCCCTCATCTTGAGCTCCTGCTGCTGCTGCTCCTTTCCCCCCCTTCCTCCACCTTCAATCCCTCATTTCATCTCAAAAATCAACTCAAAACCTCACATCCCTTTTATTAAAAATGTGCACAAGCTCGAGATCTTCAGGATGGACCTAGAAAGATTGGATTGTGGCCACTTGGGGCAACTCAAGAAAATTCTTGAGTTGCCAATTGAGGTAATTTCTGAACCATTATCTTAGTTTTAGCATTTCCTATACCCCTTTGCATGTTTAGAATCGATATTGTGTGATATTTTGGACATGATGAAAACCTAGTTAGGGTTTGAGAGAAACGTGAGTTGTAATTTGAAATTGAGCTCAGTAGAGGACTTGTAAACACCCTAGTGCATGAATTGGAACCCAAAACCTAAAGCTGGAACCAGAAATACGGATTTTAGAAACCGATATCGGGGAAAATGTGAAGTCTGTGAGGGTTATTTTGAATCTGCTATTACCCCGAGAACCCTAAAATAATATTGGATGGACAGTGAGATGTGCAGGCACAATGGAACCAACACCCCAAACCCCAGCTCCCCATTCCAAACTGAGGCCGCCGGAATCCCCATTCTGGCCGCAAATTGCGGCCCGACCAGTGAGGAATTGCCTCGTTTTGCGTGCCTGGCCCCATTTCCTATAGTTTAGACCCTGGGTACTTCTAGTTTTGACATATTCCTTCTAGGGTAAAATCTGGGACATATTTCCTAAGTTGCCGTTTTGAATTCGTGTTTCCGTATTCCGTATTTTCATTTCTGCATTGGTGTATTTCGTTTTACCTCGACTATTTGTCGTTTATACGACGATATAGAGGATCTATTGATGGTTTTGAAGGCGTGCCATAGGTTCTCACCTATAGGCCCCTTATCGTATCGTTTTGGATTTCATGCGCCGTTTTAGCTTGGATTTGGTTTTAATGCGCATATACGATATTTGATGTGTAGGTACCCATGAAGACTTCGGAACGACAAGCAAATACGTGGTGACATCCGCAAATGATGATGCAAGGTGAGTAGATTATATCTACAGGGGGAAATCGGGTGGATGGCGTATAGCACCCCCGCAGTCCGTAGATAGATTATTATGCAGTTTATTGTGTTTATAGGTGTTTTATGGATGGTTAGGGTTAGTAATGACTAGTGTAGTCATAGTCGCGAACCCTAGGATAGAATTACACCTATACACACACCCTTGCTTATCACTTACACTTGCACTGTGTTTGATCATATGGGATGACTTTGGAGATGAGTTGACGATGTGGGCTTGGTGCCCTGAGATCGGTGATTTGATACGATTCATATGTGGGATATGACTTGTGATTTCTTGCGGGCTTGGGATATGTGTTTACCCCCGCATGCATACTTCATTGATGGTATCGGTTTGTACTAGACATAGAGTAGTACCCCCAGACTATATGATCTGATGATAGTGATACCTGTTATGTGATGAGATAGTGAGATGTTGACCTGTACCCAGCTTTTGGGGATGCCGTGCGATGATTTACCGTACGAGCCGATATTGATGATAGATCCGCACTCATAACTCGAGGATATCTTACGATATGACATTGAGGCGAGATCACCGACTATATATCTATACATATACATTGACTCAGTTTTAGGTGGTTTCCACACCTACCCCTCCTGATTGACCTGTTACTTAGATGTAGTTGCATAGTAGATACTTCACTGTGGTGTTGACTACTAGATTCCTGCATTTCCATACTATCCACATTGCTGGCATATGTTCATTGCTATATTATCATCATGCTGTTAGGACACCAGCACCATTATCGATGATGCGTATGTTCCACGTACACTATTTTCCGGCTCACACACTTCATCATCGATAATTGCCATGTCACCACACAGTAGTATTATTGCATCAGGATATGACCTTGTATGTGCATACCATTATTCCATGTTGCATGATATGTTGTTATACTTGCACTTCATTTATATGTCACTTACATCATACTTTCTGATGATGCGCATTGGGATGTTTGTTTCCATGATATTTCTGGATTTGGGGAACCGTGGGTATTTCAAGTGATTATGTAAATGTTTTGAAACCCGGTTACCCTTGATATGATATTTCAGCTTCCACCATGAGTTTTATCGGTTCTGATTTATATACCCCTACGAGGAGGCGTCGAGGCCGTACGAGGGTACATGGTGGGGCCCGGAGTACCCCGGGGCAAGAAAGAGATGTCGATGTGCTATGAGCCGATGAGCCCGGCTGGGGAACCATACTGTCCGGTGATATTACCTTTCGCTCGGCGGATATCCGGGGGATACCGCCTGGAGCCGAGAGATGGGCGTACTGCTGGGGCCGACGCCGCAGACGGAGCCCAGAGATGGACATGGGTTGACTCGTACTGCAGGGGGCCGAGGGCCGATACCGCAGACAGAGCCCCATATGGATGAGGATTTACGTGTCGATGCTATGCACGGGTTTTCATGAGGTTTTTCCATGACATTGTTTATATCCTCATACTTGCATACTTGATGCTTACTGTCAGTGGGTGACAGGTGGACGGGTTCCACATATATACAGACTTGGATCATGTACAGACATGGATCATATACGGACTGGTTTTACACTTATCATACTTCATTTGTATATATAACAGGGTATGAGGGCGCTGTTATATATACCCTTACACCAATATTAGTGGAATGGGACGCTAATATATGTGTATTGATATCATTGATATTTCACCATATTTACTTCATGCAGACATACCTTACACTGATGACATGTTTTTACCTGAGTACCTGGCACTACATACATGTTTAGAGGTTACCTTGCCACCTTATTACACTCAGATGCACTCTTGTGGATTGTATTTTGATCGTTGACTTAGGATTATGTCTTGCATTCGATTTCTGCTTGTAGATGTTTCTATTCACGAGTTGGCAACTCACCCCCGTTGTGCCACAGTTCTTGCAGGTTCTGCCGTACAGGTTCTTTTGCGGCATTTCTGGCACACTCCTTTCTTGCGGGTGACTTGCTTCTGGTAGGTGGATTTTTTCGCATCAAGAACCACCCTTGTATTTATTTTATTCATTGTATCTAGAATTTCCATCAACCAAAACTTGTATATTCTTTCAGACTTAGAGACAGTGTTGTATTATTCGACCTTAGAGTCGCGCTTAGTAGGTATTGCGGTTTCTTGCTACTTTTGAGCTTTCTTTGGTTTTGATCATCGCCACTTGGCGTTGTATATTATCATATCTTTGCATGGTTGTGACCGTCGATTGACGAAGAGCTAGCTCCCGCTTGGGGATGCCTTTATCAGTTTATATATTGTTATTCATGTTGTACCCCATTCGGGGCCAGTTTTACAAGAGAAACTCTGCCGAAATTTTTAGAAAAGACTTTATTGTTTTCAAAACGTACCTTCGGCTTAGTTATTTAAAAACCTTGATTTCAAACCTGTATTTCTTCACTTCTTTAAACCAGTTTTCTTTATTTATTCTCCAAAATGGTTTTAGATTTCTGGGCTTTTGGCTTACTTGGATCAGATGGAGTCCTATAGGCTTCATATGGTTCAAGTGCCAGTCACGTGCTCTTTCGGGTCGTGACAAAGTTGGTATCAGAGCGCTAGGTTGACCTTGGTTCGAGTTTAAGTTTGACTATGTGGAGCCTAGGGAGTTGTTTATATACGGAACTTAGGCTTGACCTTACGGAACTTAGACTTGGTCGAGGGGGTGTAAACCCGAACTTTCGTCGTTTTAGGATGACCCTTGGTTGATGGATTAGGTGACTAAAGTAGAGTGACGTACCGTTGGTATGTTCCGCGGCATACTTACGACACGCCACTCCGCTTAAGGAACCTTAGGATGTGCATACTTTTCGAAATCAGTGATTCTCTTCATATCCAGGATTATACATCCATTTGAGATCCCCGATTCTATTAGTTCATGATCATATCTTCATTGATGCTGTTCCTTCCTATGATCATGTATCCACTTTGGATCTGTTGTTTCCTTCTTGTCATTGATGTGCTCTTTTGATACTCGATTGAGGTTCCTGTCACCATGTTTGAGCGCAGTTTGGGCTGCTGCTAGGGTTACGGCCGGTGTGAGCTCGTTTGGTACGAGGGCCGACCATTGTGTTTTCTGGTGACATGGAAACGTCTCGAGTTAGTGTTGGTGATTGTGACCTCTGGTGGAGGCGAATGCTTGGTCTTGCACCGGATGATCGAGCCACTGTTAGAGCTGCCAGTTGAGAGAGGACTGTTGATGTACAGCATACCTCAGGGGTTGTGATGTCGCCTACCGTGCAGACAGATGGACCAGCTGTTGCTGAGATTGACAGGATGTTGCTTTCGGAGCTTACGAGCTGAGATTGCCGGAGCTTTCAGGCAGATACGCGACAGATGGTAGCTAGTCTACCCGATTTGAGAGGCGAAGGTGATTCGTCCGAGTTTGCGCCTGAGCGGGCCCAGTTGAGTTGAAGATTTCCAGTGTGGAGAGTCTTACTCAGATCTAGAGCAGGCTGATTCGGAGATGACCGCTTATGTATTGCCTTTCCTGGAGGATTGAGGCGTTGTTCGGTGTACAGGCATATGAGCCAGTTGTTGCTGCAAAGGATGAGATATCGCCCAGATGATTGGAGCTGTTGCAGCATGAGCATGTTCTTAGAGAGATGTTAGCGAGTTGCTAGTCACCGAGGATGGATGACTAGGACGTGTGGTGAGTTCGCTTACCCCGATGCGAGGTCATCAGGTGGATCGATTCCAGCTAGAGACGACTTCACGCAGGTTCGTTGAGAGTCGATAGAGACGATCGAATGTCAGGCGCCTATTTTCCAAGTTTAAAGTATACGGAAAGACATGCAGGTGATTCTATGGACCCTCTAGAAGAATGAAACCCTAACTCGACTTAATGACCGTGTGACAGCCTTTGAACCTTAAGGGTTTACGGCGGTTCCGCGGCGCCATTAGTGAGGCTTGGGTTTGCCCTTCTACGGCTGGACCACCGACGCTGTGGCATGTACCCGATACTATTAAACTGTACCCGAGATGTGAGCTCTTGGGGGATTATGAGGTTCTGACGAGTCGATCGGACGGTTCGACATCTTTCGGATATCGTGATGGGATACTGCTTGGGAGACTCCAGATACGAGCGTAGCCGTCGGAGCGCAGTTCATGCAGCCATGATGAGACGAGTCCGAATCAGTCGACATTTGAGCAGAGTGAAGTAAAGAGTTCGCGAGATATTTCGACGAGATGACGTCCCACTCCGCTGACATTAGAGATGTGATGTGCACCCCGAGGCGTGGTATATGGATATATCTTCCAGAAAGAAGCGCGATAAGTATGCAGCCGTTCCGGAAAGAGCTTTAGCTTCAGCATGGGATGACGACTTCCGGGCATTTCGGCAGGATTGAGAATTGAGAAAGGAACCCGACAGGACCCTTCGGGAAACAATACGAGAAGACCTGGACCAGGAGTGGTCGTATTGCGCGCACCCAGCAGGATAGAGTTCAGCATTGTCGACGATGTGGTTGACCAGGTTCGGATAAGGAACTTACACAGATGCGTTGCGAATTGATCAAGGACGGACGAGTGATGAGTATTCCTCCGATGGTTGGGACGTGTTCCCGAGGACCAGTTCGACCTGACATCTTCTACAGAGTGATGAAGCTACAGAATACTTGATTCGAGTCCGTGTGAGAGACTTCAGATTGACCGTGGCCGAGAACAGTGCAGTGCATAGTAGCTTGGCGTGACGTCATAGTGGACAACGATGGAGACAGTTGGAACAAGAGGTTCGTGTGAGACACTGACGAGCTGTCATTGCTTCCCGTCGAGACTAGAGACCTGACATGCTTACAGAGACGTTGGGATGCGACCAGTTTCTGAGAAGATGTTGTTCTGAGGACACAGTGTCTTTTGAGCGAGAAGAGGTTGTGCAGGAGAGCCAGCCTCCGTACAGATCGGCATAGGCATGATTGGAAGAGACCTTGAGCAGGATTCCTTCCAGGACGTTGCTGCAATGATGTTTGCACCCAGGATCAGATGTGAGACGTGCTTTCAGAGAGCCAGAGGTCGACGCCAGTGACATGCTGCCTTACGAGTGGTCGTGAGGTTTGACCGAGAGGTGACCAGAGAAGTACCAGAACGGAATCGTCCCCGTTAGCACATCTGACAGGGCCGATGAGCCGATTGACCGCGTGATAGGTGATCCGCAGCGAAGATAAGAATCCAGAGACGGAGGACGCCAGACCGTGAGCAAGAGGCAGGTAGATATCCTGCGCTGCTAGCAGTGGATTGCACCGACTCCTTCTCGACCTTGAAGGAGGAACTACCGACGACGGTATTTATGATTTGTGATTTTGTGATTCGATTATCACGTATCCGTCATTTTGGATTTTGGTATTTTGGGCGTTCGGTTTGCATGATTTAGTTTTGATGACTGAGTTTTATGATATTGGTTTCATGCACCCACTGGATATTTATATATTTTGCGATGAGTTATTACATTTGAGATATTGATTGAGATTTCATGCCTATCGTATTCAGTGATTTGATCTGCACTTCCAGCGTAGTTTTCATGCATCTTTAGTGTTTTGATATACGATTTTGGTGCACGCCAGATGCACTAAATCGGAATTCTTCGTGCATTTCATAGGCACCTGATTTTTTCTGTCAGGCACACACGTTGCCTACGACAGATGTTTCGTGCACACCCGTTGCACTTAGATGTTGTTTTCTATACCTGTTTGACACATATATGGATTTTGATTCCTTGCGCACCAGACGCACAGGATATTCTTATATATGCATTTTGGGGATTGATTCTAGTAGAGTAGTACTTTTTTTTTTTATGATATTCTCTACGTGTTGATGTTTTCGGAACCCCGACAAATGGATTATTACTGAAATGGTTTTAGTAGTGGGGGTTTAAATTTAAATTCGGGGACCGAATTTCTTTAAGGAGGGTAGATTGTAACATTTTCAAAAATATAAAATATTAATTTTGGGAATTTGTTATTATTTAATATTATTTTATTGATTATTTTAATATTAAATGCAAATAAATAGGAAAAATGTTAGAAAAATTATGAAAAATTATGGAAAATTCTAAAATAGGGTAAATTAATGAATTATGACATTTTTAAGTTTTTGTGATTAATTTGACACTAATTTAGTGCTAATCGCGATTAAAATCGCTAATCGGGTTTTTTGGCAATTTTGTGCAAAACTTGCACATATCACTTTTTCTCATACTTATGCTTTTTCTTTCATGTGTTTCTTATTTGGGATTACTATTGAGGTGAGAAGGTTTGGGTTAAGGATTAAAAGAGAAAAGGAAAAGAAAAAAGAAAAGAAATGAGAATGGGGTTGGTGAGAGAGGTATGGGTGCATATTGACTTAGCCATTCCCTTGGTTTTCCTCCTCATTTCTCTCCCTCATCTTGAGCTCCTGCTGCTGCTGCTCCTTTCCCCCCCCCCCTTCCTCCACCTTCAATCCCTCATTTCATCTCAAAAATCAACTCAAAACCTCACATCCCTTTTATTAAAAATGTGCACAAGCTCGAGATCTTCAGGATGGACCTAGAAAGATTGGATTGTGGCCACTTGGGGCAACTCAAGAAAATTCTTGAGTTGCCAATTGAGGTAATTTCTGAACCATTATCTTAGTTTTAGCATTTCCTATACCCCTTTGCATGTTTAGAATCGATATTGTGTGATATTTTGGACATGATGAAAACCTAGTTAGGGTTTGAGAGAAACGTGAGTTGTAATTTGAAATTGAGCTCAGTAGAGGACTTGTAAACACCCTAGTGCATGAATTGGAACCCAAAACCTAAAGCTGGAACCAGAAATACGGATTTTAGAAACCGATATCGGGGAAAATGTGAAGTCTGTGAGGGTTATTTTGAATCTGCTATTACCCCGAGAACCCTAAAATAATATTGGATGGACAGTGAGATGTGCAGGCACAATGGAACCAACACCCCAAACCCCAGCTCCCCATTCCAAACTGAGGCCGCCGGAATCCCCATTCTGGCCGCAAATTGCGGCCCGACCAGTGAGGAATTGCCTCGTTTTGCGTGCCTGGCCCCATTTCCTATAGTTTAGACCCTGGGTACTTCTAGTTTTGACATATTCCTTCTAGGGTAAAATCTGGGACATATTTCCTAAGTTGCCGTTTTGAATTCGTGTTTCCGTATTCCGTATTTTCATTTCTGCATTGGTGTATTTCGTTTTACCTCGACTATTTGTCGTTTATACGACGATATAGAGGATCTATTGATGGTTTTGAAGGCGTGCCATAGGTTCTCACCTATAGGCCCCTTATCGTATCGTTTTGGATTTCATGCGCCGTTTTAGCTTGGATTTGGTTTTAATGCGCATATACGATATTTGATGTGTAGGTACCCATGAAGACTTCGGAACGACAAGCAAATACGTGGTGACATCCGCAAATGATGATGCAAGGTGAGTAGATTATATCTACAGGGGGAAATCGGGTGGATGGCGTATAGCACCCCCGCAGTCCGTAGATAGATTATTATGCAGTTTATTGTGTTTATAGGTGTTTTATGGATGGTTAGGGTTAGTAATGACTAGTGTAGTCATAGTCGCGAACCCTAGGATAGAATTACACCTATACACACACCCTTGCTTATCACTTACACTTGCACTGTGTTTGATCATATGGGATGACTTTGGAGATGAGTTGACGATGTGGGCTTGGTGCCCTGAGATCGGTGATTTGATACGATTCATATGTGGGATATGACTTGTGATTTCTTGCGGGCTTGGGATATGTGTTTACCCCCGCATGCATACTTCATTGATGGTATCGGTTTGTACTAGACATAGAGTAGTACCCCCAGACTATATGATCTGATGATAGTGATACCTGTTATGTGATGAGATAGTGAGATGTTGACCTGTACCCAGCTTTTGGGGATGCCGTGCGATGATTTACCGTACGAGCCGATATTGATGATAGATCCGCACTCATAACTCGAGGATATCTTACGATATGACATTGAGGCGAGATCACCGACTATATATCTATACATATACATTGACTCAGTTTTAGGTGGTTTCCACACCTACCCCTCCTGATTGACCTGTTACTTAGATGTAGTTGCATAGTAGATACTTCACTGTGGTGTTGACTACTAGATTCCTGCATTTCCATACTATCCACATTGCTGGCATATGTTCATTGCTATATTATCATCATGCTGTTAGGACACCAGCACCATTATCGATGATGCGTATGTTCCACGTACACTATTTTCCGGCTCACACACTTCATCATCGATAATTGCCATGTCACCACACAGTAGTATTATTGCATCAGGATATGACCTTGTATGTGCATACCATTATTCCATGTTGCATGATATGTTGTTATACTTGCACTTCATTTATATGTCACTTACATCATACTTTCTGATGATGCGCATTGGGATGTTTGTTTCCATGATATTTCTGGATTTGGGGAACCGTGGGTATTTCAAGTGATTATGTAAATGTTTTGAAACCCGGTTACCCTTGATATGATATTTCAGCTTCCACCATGAGTTTTATCGGTTCTGATTTATATACCCCTACGAGGAGGCGTCGAGGCCGTACGAGGGTACATGGTGGGGCCCGGAGTACCCCGGGGCAAGAAAGAGATGTCGATGTGCTATGAGCCGATGAGCCCGGCTGGGGAACCATACTGTCCGGTGATATTACCTTTCGCTCGGCGGATATCCGGGGGATACCGCCTGGAGCCGAGAGATGGGCGTACTGCTGGGGCCGACGCCGCAGACGGAGCCCAGAGATGGACATGGGTTGACTCGTACTGCAGGGGGCCGAGGGCCGATACCGCAGACAGAGCCCCATATGGATGAGGATTTACGTGTCGATGCTATGCACGGGTTTTCATGAGGTTTTTCCATGACATTGTTTATATCCTCATACTTGCATACTTGATGCTTACTGTCAGTGGGTGACAGGTGGACGGGTTCCACATATATACAGACTTGGATCATGTACAGACATGGATCATATACGGACTGGTTTTATACTTATCATACTTCATTTGTATATATAACAGGGTATGAGGGCGCTGTTATATATACCCTTACACCAATATTAGTGGAATGGGACGCTAATATATGTGTATTGATATCATTGATATTTCACCATATTTACTTCATGCAGACATACCTTACACTGATGACATGTTTTTACCTGAGTACCTGGCACTACATACATGTTTAGAGGTTACCTTGCCACCTTATTACACTCAGATGCACTCTTGTGGATTGTATTTTGATCGTTGACTTAGGATTATGTCTTGCATTCGATTTCTGCTTGTAGATGTTTCTATTCACGAGTTGGCAACTCACCCCCGTTGTGCCACAGTTCTTGCAGGTTCTGCCGTACAGGTTCTTTTGCGGCATTTCTGGCACACTCCTTTCTTGCGGGTGACTTGCTTCTGGTAGGTGGATTTTTTCGCATCAAGAACCACCCTTGTATTTATTTTATTCATTGTATCTAGAATTTCCATCAACCAAAACTTGTATATTCTTTCAGACTTAGAGACAGTGTTGTATTATTCGACCTTAGAGTCGCGCTTAGTAGGTATTGCGGTTTCTTGCTACTTTTGAGCTTTCTTTGGTTTTGATCCTCGCCACTTGGCGTTGTATATTATCATATCTTTGCGTGGTTGTGACCGTCGATTGACGAAGAGCTAGCTCCCGCTTGGGGATGCCTTTATCAGTTTATATATTGTTATTCATGTTGTACCCCATTCGGGGCCAGTTTTACAAGAGAAACTCTGCCGAAATTTTTAGAAAAGACTTTATTGTTTTCAAAACGTACCTTCGGCTTAGTTATTTAAAAACCTTGATTTCAAACCTGTATTTCTTCACTTCTTTAAACCAGTTTTCTTTATTTATTCTCCAAAATGGTTTTAGATTTCTGGGCTTTTGGCTTACTTGGATCAGATGGAGTCCTATAGGCTTCATATGGTTCAAGTGCCAGTCACGTGCTCTTTCGGGTCGTGACACACAACATCAAGCGAAACGGAACAGCGGCAACCCCAAGTTCCATGGCTCGGCGATACATATCACCAAGAGTCAAACCTCCATCCCGTGAAATGCGGATACAATCAACAAACTTCCTGGTTACATGGAACACGGATAACGTCACTCTTTGACCCCGTGGAAAACGTCCAGAGCGGATCCTGGTCCTCGCAGAGCATGGCAGTGAACCCATGTGAAGCATCCAGAGCGGAGCCTAGTCCTCGCCTAACGCGGCAGTGAACCCGTGTGAAGCATCTAGTGCAAACTTCCTGGTTACGTGGAAAGCGGATAACGTCACTCTTTGACCCCGTGGAAAACGTCCAGAGCGGATCCTGGTCCTCGCAGAGCATGGCAGTGAACCCATGTGAAGCATCCAGAGCGGAGCCTAGTCCTCGCCTAACGCGGCAGTGAACCCGTGTGAAGCATCTAGTGCAAACTTCCTGGTTACGTGGAAAGCGGATAACGTCACTCTTTGACCCCGTGGAAAACGTCCAGAGCGGATCCTGGTCCTCGCAGAGCAAGGCAGTGAACCCATTTGAAGCATCCAGAGCGGAGCCTAGTCCTCGCCGAACGCGGTAGTGAACCCGTGTGAAGCATCTAGTGCAAACTTCCTGGTTACGTGGAAAGCGGATAATGTCACTCTTTGACCCCGTGGAAAGCGTCCAGAGCGGATCCTGGTCCTCGCAGAGCACGGCAGTGAACCCGTGTGAAGCATCCAGAGCGGAGCCTAGTCCTCGCCTAACGCGGCAGTGAACCCGTGTGAAGCATCTAGTGCAAAATTCCTGGTTACGTAGAAAGCGGATAATGTCACTCTTTGACCCTGTGGAAAGCGTCCAGAGCGGATCCTGGTCCTCGCAGAGCATGGCAGTGAACCCGTGTGAAGCATCCAGAGCGGAGCCTAGTCCTCGCCTAACGCGGCAGTGAACCCGTGTGAAGCATCTAGTGCAAAATTCCTGGTTACGTAGAAAGCGGATAACGTCACTCTTTGACCCCGTGGAAAGCGTCCAGAGCGGATCCTGGTCCTCGCAGAGCACGGCAGTGAACCCGTGTGAAGCATCCAGAGCAGAGCCTAGTCCTCGCCTAACGCGGCAGTGAACCCGTGTGAAGCAGCTAGTGCAAAATTCCTGGTTACGTAGAAAGCGGATAATGTCATTCTTTGACCCCGTGGAAAGCGTCCAGAGCGGATCCTGGTCCTCGCAGAGCACGGCAGTGAACCCGTGTGAAGCATCCAGAGCGGAGCCTAGTCCTCGCCTAACGCGGCAGTGAACCCGTGTGAAGCATCTAGTGCAAAATTCCTGGTTACGTAGAAAGCGGATAATGTCACTCTTTGACCCCGTGGAAAGCGTCCAGAGCGGATCCTGGTCCTCGCAGAGCACGGCAGTGAACCCGTGTGAAGCATCCAGAGCGGAGCCTAGTCCTCGCCGAGCACGGCAGTGAACCCGTGTGAAGCATCTAGTGCAAAATTCCTGGTTACGTGGAACGTGGATAACGTCACTCTTTGACCCCGCGGAAAACGCCCAGAGCGGAGCCTGGTCCTCGCCAAGCACGGCAGTGAACCCGTGTGAAGCATCCAGAGCAAACACCGGACTGTGGAGTCCTTAAAATCCACGGACTATGACGTCCTTAACCTCGACCGCGATGTCTTAAAACTAACGATCAACCACCCCTATTCCTTACAGATTTTTGCCTCGGTTTAAGGGTACATCTCTTCACTCCTTTGATGCCTGGCGTTGTAATTCCTCAACGTCTTCAAAGAGGTGACGGGTCCCTGCAACCAAACATCGGACTGTGGAGTCCCTAAATCCACGGACTATGAGGTCCTTAACCTTGACCGTGATGTCTTAAAACTAACATCGGACTGTGGAGTCCCTAAATCCACGGACTATGAGGTCCTTAACCTTGACCGTGATGTCTTAAAACTAACATCGGACTGTGGAGTCCTTAAATCCACGGACTATGAGGTCCTTAACCTTGACCGCGACGTCTTTAAACTACAATACCTGGAGAAACCCCTGACTCCGTAAAACACGGATAAGGGTGACCACATCCAGCACTTACAAGTCCTCACGACCTGTAAGGAAGAAAAACTCTCTTGTGAGATCCTTACGACTCTCAAGGGAAAACCCGCTTAAAATCCTCACGATCTCTAGGAAGAACTTACACCTATGGGATCCTCTCGACCTGTAGGGAGAAAAACTCTTTATGAGACCCTCGTGGCTCATAAAATGCAAGAGTCTTAGGAAGCAGATCTTAACCCTGAATCCTGAGCCATCGCTGTCCTGCAAGGAGATCAAGATAGAATGTCCGCAGAATACAAAGGGGACGCACCATTGAAGGGAAGAATATGTCTTCATTTATAAACCTCCCTTCGACAACAATACTCGATCTAAAGCCAGCACAAACCACCCGATACGGGAGATAACGAGGCAAGTTTCCGATCTATATCCTATCAGGCGCGCATTTGCAACTGTACGAATGTTGCTCGAGGCACTGATGTGCATGCAACGTAACGATGGTACTCGTAATTAAAGAAAAATAGACGGCTCATTTACGCAAGCAAGACACACGTACGACTATCTGACAAGCATGAAAATTCAACAGAAAGCATGCAAACCACCAATGATTAAAGGAATACATTGATTCAAACATACTACATTGGTGGGAAAAGATCACCAAATAAGGGATCAGAAATACAAGGGTTAACAAAGCAAAACACAAAATTCTCCAACTCTCTCTCCGCCTTCTCCAGCACGTCAAAGCGGCGGTTTTCGCGAGGAGTCGCTCCCCACCGGTTGGAGCCGTGCTCATCAGCGAAAGCAGACATGACGGCCCGACGAGCTCTTATCTGACTCAGTAAATGAACTAAGTGATCCTTCAGAGCTTGAGTGATCAGACAAGCCTCATGAAAGCACTCAAGCTTGTCCTCCGCTGCGTCAAGGATCGCCGAAGTCATCTCCGCCGGATGAGGGGGTATATCGGCAAGCACAGACATGAGGATCATCCGGAGCCAAATGGAGCCCATGGGAAGAGGAGAGCCCCGACGGGTCAGTAGCTCATACATCACCGTGTCACATTCATCGTCGGTGAGAAGGGGATCTGCCAGCCGCGCAGCGAAGCGAGGGATTATCTCCTCAATGGGCACATCCCATGGTTGCCGACGAGCATGGGGACGATTGCAAGCCATGGCGATTGATCGGGTTCTCAAAGGTGATCACCTTAAGGTATGAATGGGTTTCTCTATGAAGAAAAGAAGTAAGGAATGGGTTCAGGTTATAAAGGGGAGCATTTAATGCCATGCACAAAAAATGTTGTGCATGGTGGGACTATTCTCAAAACCCGGAAAGAAGGGGAGAGCGTTGGAAATGAAATCCAACGACGCATCGGAATCAGGTTAGGGAAATGAAACGTCCCCGTCAAGAAGATCCCTGCATGCGCAACACGTGAGCACTAGCTTTTGATTGAAAAATAAGGCGGCACTACACAGACACAACAGAGAACTAAGCTCTGAGAACGAGAATCAAATTCTTAAAAGAAAGGTTTGAAAGGAAGGACATGAAAAGGTGAAAGCGCTTCTGAGAGGACAATTCATCTACCCAGATCCCTAGAGGAATCCAACGGTCACAAAGATGACAGCGTTGCACTCACGTGCAGACACTTGAGAACAACGCTGTGGGGGCATTTGTTTCCTGATTTAAAATCAGGAAAGCTTCTGTGGAAAGCGTCAAAAAGGGGCCACGTGCTTACACGTGACCAGCAGTCACGTGTTGACACGTGACCTATAAAGTGCAGAAAAGGCGCACATTGAGTCGCTAAGCAAAGTCAAGGAAAAGAGCTTCAGAAGAGGTCACGTGCTCCCATGTGACCAGGGTCACGTGTCGACACGTGACGTTCAAAGCAGCAAACTCGCTCTCCAATTGAACCGAGGAAAGAAGTGCCAGACAGGGGTCACGTGCTCACACGTGACCAGGGGTCACGTGGTAGCACGTGATGGCTAAAACAGCAACCAGAAGACAGCGCAGAAAGAAAGAGGATCCTTCATCCCAAAGGGGGGTCACGTGTCTACACGTGACCATGGGTCACGTGGTCACACGTGACCGGCTTTCAAAGCCCATTTTTGATGACAGAATTAAATTCCGAAGGAAATTTGAATCCTTCCAAAGGAAAGTGAGTATCTGGGACCAATCAAATTAAAGATTCAGAGATGATTAAATATCATCTATCTATGGAAAATCTCGGGTTTGGAAAGATTTCCCCCTTAAATCTAACCAAAATAACAAGGGAGAATCTCTGGATTTGAAATCCAACGGTGAATAAAATTCACCTAATAATCCAAAGGTCCAGAACGAATGAAGGATGCAAATCAGATCTCTCAACGAAGATTCGTCAAAAACCAACTGATTCAGCTGCTTCTCCTATAAATAAGAGCCAAGAGACACAAAAAAGATATATACATGCGCAGAGAAGAGAAAGAAAAAAGGAGGAGAGCTTTGATACTTTGAAAAGACTCGGATCTTCTGCAAAAAACCCTAGGTAAGAAAGGGAAAGCCTTTTGAAAGAAAGAGAATTTAATTCTCAACAGAGTTTAACTCTGATACATAAAACAGAAGAGCAGATTTCTTCTCTCTTTGATAGAGGATCTGCAAAGTGCACATCTCCCCTTAAGGTTGAGAATTTAATTCTCAATGGGTCGAGATCCTGCCATGCAGATCCAAAACATAGAGAAAGAATGCAAGCATGAGAATTTAATTCTCACAGAACTATAGGAATTTAATTCCTCTAAGATAAAAGTAGGGCTTGACCCTGTGTTATGGGAATTTAATTCCTTCAGAACAGAGAAAAACAGGGTTTAACCCTAATTAAGAATTTAGTTCTGTTGAAACAATGGGAATTTAAGTCCCTTAATCATAATCTGACGGGAAACGGAAGTTTGATTCCTTAAAAAGTTTTTATCAGGGTTTAACCCTATTCAGTTCTTCACATAAACGAGGAATTTAATTCCTACAGAAGGTTCAGGGATCGAAAGGAAGTAGGAATTTAATTCCTTTGAAAATTAAAGCCCGAGGAATTTAATTCCTGAAAAGAAAGATCAACAGATTCTCTAAACAACATACATGGAGGTAGGGTCACGTGCCACCACGTGACCCTCTCAAAAGAGCTACAGAAGTCCCTTTGAGGCAGCACCCCACGTGATCCACGTGACCTTGGCAGAAACTCTAATACACAGGCATTTGAATGCCCATCACGTGATGGCACGTGATGCTTTGAAGGAAATGATAATTTCAGCAGAACAAATGAAGGGAGGGCGCTCTCACGTGCTGCCACGTGACCCTTCTTGCCTTAGTGTTTAACACTAAAATTAAAACTCTCAATCCCAGTGTTAAAACACTGTCGGGCCTTAGCATTCAATGCTGATTAAAAAGCCTTATTTGCAATGTTCAACACTGATCTGTTTTAGTGTTTAACACTAATTTGAAAAAGCCTTATTGCTGGTGTTTAACACCAATTATCTCTCAATGTTGAACACTAACTTGTCAACCTCATTCCCAGTGTTCAACGCTGATTGCTCTGAAGTGTTTAACACTAGGCTTTGGCCCAATTGACTAAAGGGATAGAGGCAAAGCCTCTCCTGATTGGACTTAGCCCAAGCTGGCCATAAGTCCTCAATTCATGATTAACTGGGCTAATGGGCTCATAACATAATTAATCAGTCTTAACCCCAAATTGGGCCAGGGACTATTCAAGCCATTCCGGTTCTAGGGTACATCTCATCACTCCTTTGATACTTGGCATTGTAATCCCTCAATGTCTTCAAAGAGGTGACGGGTCCCGACGACCACACATCGATATGGACTGTGGGGTCCTTAAACCCATGTTTAATACAAAATTCCTGGTCACGTGGAACGCGGATAACGTCACTCTTTGACCCCGCGGAAAACGCCCAGAGCGGAGCCTAGTCCTCGCCTAACGCGGCAGTAAACCCGTGTGAAGCATCTAGTGCAAACTTCCTGGTTACGTGGAACGTGGATAACGTCACTCTTTGACCCCGCGGAAAACGCCCAGAGCGGAGCCTGGTCCTCGCCAAGCGCGGCAGTGAACCCGTGTGAAGCATCCAGAGCACATACCGGACTATGGAGTCTTTAAACCCATGGACTACGACGTCCTTAACCTCGACCGAGATGTCTTAAAACTAACAACGGACTGTGGGGCCCTTAAACCCATGGACTATGACGTCCTTAACCTTGACCGAGATGTCTTAAAACTACCCATGGACCGCAATGTCCTTAAACTACCCATGGACCGCAATGTCCTTAAACTACCCATGGACCGCAATGTCCTTAAACTAGAACAATAGAGCCCCGTATGCTCTTTTGTCGGATCTAAACGGTCCCCTTTTAAGTTGATCTTAGCCTCAAAGATGGCTAACGAATCCTTAAAACCTTCAAGCAAACTGGACTACGAATCCCCCAAGTTAACTCTGGCTCGAGGGTACATATCTGAACCCCTCTGACATCCGTCGTTGTAATCCTTCAACGTCGTCAGAGAGGTGACGGGTCCCGATGGCCACACACATACGATGGACCGCCACGTCCCTAAACTGGAACATTAGAGTCCAAACACTCTTTTGTAGGATCTAAACGATCCCGTTAAGTTGATCTTAGTCACAAAGTTAGACTAACGTATCCTTAACAAACGTTTGAGTTGATCTTAGCCTCAAGTATGGCTGACGTATCCTCAAACCAAACCCCCAAACCCAAATTTAAGATAATGCGGATTTGGACTAGTCCATGCCCTACGGGCGACGACATAACTCAGTCTCCGTAAACAATCCACGGGCAATAAAAAACAAAACAAACACCCACGACACGAAGTGACCATCTGGAGAAGGAGAAAGTTGTTACCGCAACGCGGTAGCGTAATTAACTGCAGGGGCTTGCGCCTGCAGGGAAGAGCGTCCCCACAATCAAAAACCCCTCAAACGAGGGGGAATCTGACGAAGTCTGCTACATCGGACGCATCCGTCTAAACCTTCGATACACAGGTGCCATAAATCGACTTGGCATCTTCGGAGAGGTGGACGGATAGCACCAATTAGCATCTGCCCCGAACCTCAGCGCCAAGACCATCGCGGTCCTGTGCGCCGTCTTTCGGAGGGGAACAGATTCTGGCACGCCCGGTGGGACCTTTTCCTCTTTCCACTCCACACTTCGTGTGTCGTGATTCGCGAACCAATCGCGGTTCGCTAATGATTGCCCTTGGGTTTCAAGATACTAAGAATTGGCGTCTTGCCTATTGCAGAAAACAAAGGATCAATGGCTGCTACTTCCGCGAAGTCCTTCAACTACTCAAACTGCAATTGCGACCAACGCTCTACCTCGCTAGGAGGTATAGCCTATGGACCCCGAGCTGCTTCGTTGTTCACAATGCCGGTGGACCAAGTGACTCAAGCCACTACCGGATTGTTCTTTGGGACCATACTCCCACCATCAAGCTTCGCGGCGCCGGTGCTAACAAAGGAAGCTCTCAAGAAGTCGGTCTTTGACCGTCTTACCCCTACCGCGGCTCCTCTCGACGAGTCACCCGACGTCAACGCCCCGGTCTTCTCTAGATTGGGCCAGAAATCCCGCGAACCTATCATGAGACCTACAATCTCAGAGAAGGCTGCTTCTAAGAAGATGGCCGCTCCTGCCCCAGAAGTTGTCAGGACAACCTCTCCGGCCAAAAGGTCGGTCTTTACAAGGTTGGCGGCTTCAGCTCCCGCTCCTGCTGCACGAAAGACATCGGTCTTTGACAGGCTAACACCAGCAGTGACCCCCCACCTACACAGGGGGCAAGATGAAGTCATTTTCACCGCTGAGCCAGCGCCGTCCGCTCGACGCGCTCGACGTCGTCATTGGCGCCGAATAAGGAAGACTGGGGGCAACTCCCCCTCCGGATTGACCACACCAGCCCCGGTGGCCGAAGTTAATGCTGCTGTTCCAACTGGGAACAGCTTTGAAATGCTAAATAAGGTGCGAAGGAATTCCCCTACGGCAGTACTGAAGAGGTCTCCTCCCTCACTAAAAAAGGTTGTCGAAACAAAACCCGAACAGCCCCAATTTCCTCAACGGCTGTCTTCCAAAATCTATAAGGTTTGGCGGCAAGCCCGAGACTCGATCATCGATCCAAACTTCTCCCGCCAGCACAAGAAGCCGAAAATCCAACCGGAAGCTGGTCACCAGGCTAAACCCCAAAAGGTTGTCTGGACGCCCGCCTTAGCGGCCCCCTCAACCTCCGTAGCTCATAAAAAGAGGAAGCCGGAGAAGACCCCGCAGCATGCAACGACGGCTAAAAGCACTAAGCCTAGACGCCCTAAGTCTGGGGGCATGATGGTCCACACCGTATACATGGCCTCTGGAAAGGAGGAGAGCCGCACTTCTACAGGACACCGACCACTAACCCGATCCGTAACGAAATCCCAGGAGCAGCAACAAAAGCTCCAAGAAATGATGAATGCTATGGCCGCGCTCACCGGGCCAAAGGAAAGCCCAGAAGCGTCCTCAGACGCACGCCGGGAGGAAGAAACCGACGCTGAATTCCTTCGCCGGACACTGGAGAAAAGGGACAAAGAGGCTGCTGAACAAGCGGCCAACATACAACGGATGGGCCTTCTCTTTCAAGATGTGATAGGAATGATGATCCAGCAGGACTTACCCGCCGAAGATCCTCCGATTGTTCTTGAAGACGACCGAGGAGAGACGTCAAATCCACCACCAGCCCTCTCGACGGCCAAGGAAGAGACGATCTCTAAGGCTGACTTGGCTGACTACATAGCCCAGCAAATCCGAGTTCATCACGCGACTGAGGCAGCTGGTCAAATCGTGAAAACCGGGCCGCCGTATCCGAGCTGGTACGACCAAATCAAATACCCGCAAGGCTATACGATACCAAAATTACACGTGTATAAGGGGACCGGCAATCCCCATCAACATGTCGCCCAGTTCCGGGCCCTCTGCGGTAACACCGGCGGTGATGATAAATTGCTGCTCCGCCAGTTCGTGGGTAGTTTATCAGAAACGGCGTTCGAATGGTATTCGGAACTCCCGAACGATTCTATTAAAACGTTCGCTGAAATGGAGCTGTTGTTCACTCAGCGATTTGCAAGTGCCAGCGAACGCACTCCAATAACTGCACTTATTAACGCCAGGGTAAAACAGGGCGAAACCTGGGTCCAGTACGCCATACGCTGGCGGAATTTGTGGTCGAGATGCGAGCAACGCATTGAGGAGGCACCCGCAGTGGGCATGTTTGTGGGAACCTTAGACCCCCACGCAACCATCTCCCAGTTTATGATGTTTTTTAAGCCAACCACATTCCAGGCTTTAATCGACAAGTTGGCTCAGATGGACCAGATGGGGCATAGGCCACCTCCCCCGAAGTCGGAACCTCGGAATGAAGCTGAAGCGTCCCTACTCGTTCCCACGAGACAAGACGAGACGGTTATTTGAGCTGGCAATACGCAACAGACTTATTAACCTCCCAAATCCAAGGCGACCGCCACAACCCACCGAGGTGAATAACTCCAACTACTGCCCTTACCATCAGACGGTAAGTCATCCGATTGAGGATTGCTTCGTCTTCAATGGATGGATCGAAGATCAATACCTCCAGGGGAAGTTTGTACTGTCTGAAAAGTGGAAGGTGAACCCGCCACAACCACATACTCCTAAAAAGGCAGACACACCGGGGGCAACCTGCTCCTTTATCGAAGAAGCTCCATGGGAGGTCGTGCTATCAACGAAGACCAAAAAAATGCTGAGAGACCTCCATGCATGCCCTGCGATCGAATGGAAGGACCCTCTTGAACCACAAATTATCGAAGGGATGTTGAAGCCCCGCACAATCGCGAAGACTCGTGACAAGGGCCCAAATACTCACGCCCAACCGTCAAAATCTTCAAAGAAAAAGAAGAAGAAATCCAAGAAGCCCGCGAGGCTCGGAGACGAGCGAACAAACTTGCAGAAGCAAATCGACGCGCTGGAAGAATACAATCAAAAAGCGCGAACTCCTGTCACACTGCAAGAGTTCCTCAGCCACGTCTTTCAAAAGGACGATGATGGAGAGAGCTCGTCGGATGAATCCGAGGGATATGCGGCAAGTTGCAACGTGATCTCCCACTCGTTTACCGATGATGAGAAAACTCCTAGCACTAAGAAGCCGAAGGCAGAGCCCGAACCAGAGCGTGCGAGGCTAACAACTGATATGATCAATGCCTTCCTAGACGAGATTCGTCTAAAAAGTAAAGCGGATCAGGAGCGTGAGATGGCAGCATCAGAAGGAACCAAATGCGGGCGACTGAACGAAAGAGTTGAGCTACCCCTGCCAGAGCGAAAGGCATCCGAAATGGACAAGAAAATATTCAAGACAAGGAAAAGGTTCGCCAAAGCCATGTCAATGGGAATGAAGCTACCACCTTCAAAAGGAAATAGGCACAATGGGGTGGAGAGGCACCCTGACTATTGCGCATATCATCGGAAAATCTCACACCCCACGGAGGAGTGCGACGCCTTTAAGATATGGTGGCAAGGATATGTTGCTCGTCGGCAACATTTTAAGCGCATGAAACGCGAGAGTCGTCGGGAGCGAAGAAGTACTGTCGAAGGGCGCAACAAGACTACTGGCAACTGTTACATGGTTAACGCCGGGGGGTCACAAGTTCTCACTTTTGGGAGCGACTCTGATGAAGAAATGGCTCTGGGCCCTCTCTTTAAAGAATCCGTTCTAGGGAAAGAAGAGGAATCGGAGGCCTGCGAGAACATTCAGCTGCGCAATCGCACACTCCCAGAAAAGAATCTCGGGCCCGTAGGCCGAAGAGATAAGGGAAAGAACAAGGTCACCGAAGATATCACTTTAGATGACCAAGTCACAAAAGAACTAACTACCAGAGACCCTCCTAGGAGGAGCAAAGTGGACTATAACATCTTCGCGCATCTAAGGAAGCTACCTTCTCAGCTTAGCATTCTCGACGCCCTCCTATTATCAAAAGAAGCGCGGGACTCACTAATTAAGGCATTACAAGAACCTGAGCAATTCCAAGCCTTTCTCGCCACTGAAAGGATGAAGGATGAACTGGAGGAAGTGCATACAGCCGATATCACTTTCGGTGATGAAGACCTCCTTCTCGGGACGTGCGACCATAACCGTCCATTGTATGTCTCCGGATACTGCCATGATATCAAGATAGGCAAGATCTTGGTGGATAATGGATCCTCCGTCAATCTCCTTAATGTTCGGGTGTTGAAGGAAATCTGCATGAGTGTGCAACATCTCGCTCGTGACAAAATCACTATCTCCGGTTTCGATTCACAATCGTCACGGACTCTCGGATCTGTAATATTAACATTACGCTTCGGACTTCTCGTCACGGACATCAAATTCCATGTCATCGACGCCAAGACCTGCTACAACGCCTTGCTCGGTCGTCCTTGGCTACACGAATACAACATCGTCCCTTCTACACAACATCAGTGTATGAAGTACTTTAAGGACGGTTTCGAGTACACCGTAACAGGTGAGTTGAACCCATTTTCCGTGAACGAAGTCCGCAAATACGAAGATGCGAAATACTTTTTGCCAGACTTCGAAGATACAGAAGGGTGTCGCAACTCGGAGAACAAAGCCGCCGCCACCATCCCTGTTTTCGGAAGTGATACCGAAGAAGAGGAAGAGATAGTTTATACAGAGCCATCTCAACGCAACAATCGGGGGACGCCCGCCCCCATACCGGTCTTCGGAAGTGATTCAGAAGATGAGGTCAATGCCGTATTCTCCAATCGGCTTTCAATGCAAGCACCCCTCAGCGATGGCCATAGTTTGCAAATCACCATGGTACCGCGAAAACACTACAAAGATCTCGACACGCTTCAAGCTCACAATGTGCAAGACCTGCAAACGTTTTACGTCCCTCCCAGGCGTAGGGGTGAGAAAGTGATCCTATTTTACCGATCTTCAGAGTCGAAAACAGAGAAAGAGATCTGGCATGGCGCAGATGCTACATGCGACAGACTCTAACCCATCCGACTGCCCAGATACTATACGAACGGATTAAAGAAGCTATTGAAGCGCCAAGGAGTACCCTTAAAACAAACTGTTCGACAGGCTCGGTTCTACAACAGGATTTGGGATGTCCCTGGAACCCAACGCAAATTGCCCAACGGGAAGATGGAAACACTTGGGCTTGGATACGCAAGAACCGGAAAATGGGAGCGGGCCCACAGCAGCTACGCTATATATACCTTTGACGAAGAAGAGGACGCCCTGTCAGGAGATGCCGATCCCTCGTCAAAACCAGACCCTGCGATTGAAGCACCAAGTCCGTCGTTCGAAGAACAAACGGGCAAGCCTATAAGGGAAGTGAGTCAGAAAGCTCGGGAAGACCACAGCCGCGAAACGGCCATCTATGAGAAGGCCAGGACGCAACGTCTATTTCAACAGATTGCAAAAGACAAAGACGTTCATCCTTGTCAACCCATCATGCGAAAGACCCAATGCGGAGACGGAAATAAGTCGAAAAGCGGAAAGAAGAGCCGACAACAACGCCGCAGGATTAGAGGGTTACGTAATCGGGTATTGCACAGCTCGGATTCGTCCTTCATAGAAAAGATGAGTCGAGCGTACTCCTTCCCCCGAGACAAGACGGAAAGGTTACTCAAACTCGCCCTAAAACATCGAATGATCGCGCTTCCAGAGTCTAGGCATCCTGAGCAAACTAGCAAGGCCTCTCATCCGAGTTATTGCTCTTATCACCAAGCCATAGGACATCCTACCGAAGACTGCTTCACCTTCAAGAACTGGGTCGAGGACCAGTACCGACGGGGTAGGTTTTCTTTATCCGACGGCTGGAAGATAACGCCACCGCAAAAGCATGAGCCCAAGGCCGCAAAAGCAGAACCGGGCCCGCCTCAGTCTAGAGAGCGGGTTCGCACTTGTTATATGATTACGATATTAGAAGAAGAGCCCGAGAGCGTAGATGACCTTTCCCGATGCTTTGAGAACGGCGATGATGAGTTGATCTCAGAATTCCCGCCAGCTCCGAAAGAACTGGAAGATGGTATACATACTACTGCAGATAACCTCAAGAAGATTGAGTTGGGATCGGCAGACGACCCGCGACCGACATTTGTCATTGAATTGTTATCCGAAGAGAGGGTGGCCGCGTTAAAGAACGTGCTTCTACGGCATAAAGACTGCTTCGCGTGGAACTACTCCGAGATGCCAGGATTAGACCCGGACATTGCTGTGCATAGATTAGCAATATCCCCAGATATCAAGCCAGTCAAGCAGGCGCCAAGGAGGATGCGACTCGAGCTTGAGATGAGCATCAACGCCGAAGTCAAGAAGTTGATCGATTCCGGATTTATCCAAGAAGTCCAATATCCCGACTGGATTGCCAATATCGTCCCGGTAATGAAGAAGAATGGGACGGGACGCATATGCGTGGATTTCAGGGATCTCAATAAAGCCTGTCCAAAGGATGATTTCCCAGTACCGGTAACCGAACTAATGATAGATAACACGTCAACTCACGAGGTTTTCTCCTTTATGGATGGTTCGTCAGGATACAATCAGATAAAGATGCATCCCGAAGACCAGAAGCATACCGCTTTCCGCACCCCTTTGGGTATATTTTGCTACAAGGTTATGCCCTTTGGCCTCAAGAACGCTGGCGCTACCTACCAAAGGGCCATGACAAAAATCTTCGATGACCTCATACATGACGTCGTCGAGTGCTATATCGATGACCTCGTAGTAAAGAGCATGTCATACGAAGAGCATTTAAACCACCTGGAGACTGTGTTTCAACGCCTCCGGCAATATAATTTGAAAATGAATCCCCTCAAATGCGCGTTTGGAGTCTCCTCGGGCAAATTCCTAGGATTCATTGTTCGACACCGAGGTATTGAAATCGATCCGTCAAAGATCAAAGCGATCATGGAAATGCCTCCGCCAAGAACTCTCAAACAGTTGCGGTCTCTCCAAGGGAAGCTCGCATACATCCGGCGATTTATCGCCAACCTTTCTGGCAAATGTCGCCCCTACAGTCACCTGATGAAGAAGGGAACCCCATTCGTCTGGGATCAAAAATGCCAAGGTGCACTAGACGAGATCAAGCAGTACCTGCAGAACCCGCCGGTATTGGCTGCGCCGGTCAAGGGAAAACCCCTCATTCTTTATACAACCGCCCTCGAAGGTTCCTTGGGCGCACTATGGGCGCAAGAGAACGATCAGGGGAAAGAGAGAGCACTCTACTACTTAAGTCGAGTCCTACTCGGGGCAGAAAGCAATTACTCCCCCATTGAAAAACATTGCTTGGCATTGATATTCGCGATAACAAAGCTCAGGCACTATGCGTTGGAGCATGAAGTCCGTCTCATTTCAAAGGTGGACCCCCTTAAATACTTGATGTCGAAAGCCATATTGACGGGACGACTCGCTAAGTGGGCCCTGCTCCTGATGGAGTTCTCGATAACGTATCAACCTCTCAAGGCAGTGAAAGGCCAGGCTATTGCCGATTTCCTCGCTGAGCACCCGATACCGGCCGATTCTCCGCTGAGCTGTGATTTGCCAGACGAACATGCATTTGATGCGATTGGCACCGGTAGCACTCGATGGGAGCTCTATTTCGACGGAGCGTCCTCCATAAAGAAACAGAAACAAGGTATCCCAATGATCAAATCGGGGATAGGCCTCATCTTTGCGACTCCACAAGGAGGGATAATGCGCTTCGCCTTCTCCTTAACAGAACCGAGAACAAACAATGAAGCCGAATACGAAGCCCTGATAGCAGGCCTCGAAATCGCCATTGACATGGGAATTGAAGACCTCCTCATATACGGGGATTCTCAGCTGGTCGTTAGTCAAGTAAATGGTGACTACCAAACGTGCAAACCGGAGTTGGTGAGATACGGCGAAAAGGTGCAACAACTGTTGGCCCAAATTCCCTCCTATACTTTAGAGAACATACCACGCGCGGAAAACAGCAAAGCAGACGCGTTGGCCAAACTCGCTAAAGAACTGGCTGACGAGAACCTCGATGACGTCAGAATCGTGGTACAAAGCCGTCGAGTGCTCGCCCCGGCAGAAATATCTCCGGAATCATGCAAAGAAAAGGGAGCGACTGAGCAGATGACCCTACAAATAAAGGACCATGAGAAGGCCGAGGACTGGAGGGAAATCTTCGTAGACTACTTTAAGTCCCGTCGAATGCCCGAAGAAGCGTCCTCAAGACATCAGCTCATGAAACGAGCTCTATCTTTCGCTCTCGTCAACGATACCCTATACAAGAGATCGTTTGATTCCCTATGGCTGAGATGCTTAGGATCTGACGAAGCAGAAAGAGTCATTCAGGAAGTTCATGACGGACTTTGCGGTTCTCACCAAGCAGGCCCGAAGATGAAGTTAAAGATTAAACGAATGGGCTACTACTGGCCCACGATGATCCAGGACTGCCTCGAGTATGCGAAGCAATGCCACTCGTGCCAGATCCATGGAGACTTTATCCACCAACATCCGAATCCGCTACACCCAACGGTGGCCAGCTGGCCATTCGAGATGTGGGGGACTGACATAGTCGGCCCCATTGAACCAGCATCATCTCGGGGACATCGTTTTATCCTGGCGACAACTGATTACTTCTCCAAATGGGCAGAGGCAGTACCACTGAGGGAAGTGAAGACGGAGAATATCCTCCATTTCTTCAAGACGCACGTCATCTATCGGTTTGGAACCCCACGGCGGATTATCTCCGATAACGGGCCAGCCTACAGAAGCCATAAGATTAGCCGCTTCGCGCAGCAGCACAATATAGACTGGAGGTATTCTTCAGTTTACAACCCACGAGCCAACGGTCTGGCCGAGGCCTTCAATAAGACCTTGACGAAGATCATAAAAAAGACCGTTTCCCGGAATAAGAGAGACTGGCACGAGAGGCTGCAAGAAGCCCTTTGGGCTTATCGAACTACATTCAAGACGGCCACGAACACAACGCCGTACGCATTGGTATTTGGGACGGAAGCAGTACTCCCCCTTGAGATAGAGTTACCCTCTCTACGAGTGGCAGTCCACCATGAGCTGACGGACGAAGAAAATGCTCACCTTCGGCTTGAGGAGCTCGATGCCCTAGACGAAAGCCGGCTCATAGCGCAACAACATCTGGAAGCCTACAAAGCAAAGATGACGCGCTCGTACGAAAGATTGACCAGGCCGAGGACATTCCGACAAGGCGAACTCGTGCTAGTGGTCAAGAGACCTATGATCCCCAATCGTGCCAAACGGGGAAAATTTGAGGCAAACTACGAAGGCCCTTACATCATAGACAAGGTCTACCAGGGTGGAGCCTATCTGCTCATGGACATGCATGGTGAAAGACCTTTCAGGCCAATAAACGGCCGTTTCTTAAAGAAATACTACGCTTAAATGAGCCATAGCCTGGGTCAATGACAGATGACGACGACTATGTCCGCTCGCTATCTTCCTAGGCTCAGACTTTACAAGCAGCAGCCGGCCTTCCCAGAACGAGGGACCGAAACGTCCTTAAACTAACGACGGACCGAAACGTCCTTAAACTAACGAGGGACCGAAACGTCCTTAAACTAACAACGGACCGAAACGTCCTTAAACTAACGAGGGACCGAAACGTCCTTAAACAAACGACGGACCGAAACGTCCTTAAACTATCAACAGACCGAAACGTCTTTAAACTAACGATGGACCGAAATGTCCTTAAACTAACAACGGACCGGAACGTCCTTAAACTAGCGACGGACCGAAACGTCCTTAAACTAACGACAGACCGAAACGTCCCTAAACTACTGCCGCAGCATCCTTAGGCTGACGAGATAAAAAAAAGGGATAAAAGGAAGAAAAAATAAAAAAAAATGAAATGATAAAAAAAAAGGAAAAAAAACGGTATGTCCATAAAGCAAAATGGGCACGGATGAAAACCCGAAAGGGCTCCGTGAGTAAAAACAGCAGGACTACCGGCGAGTCTTTGTGAAAACCCGAAAGGGCGTAACCTCGTTAAAAGACACTTATAGGGTCCTCTCGACCTTGTCAGGAGAAACCACCCGCGTGAGATCCTTACGACTCACAAAGGAGCAACACACTTAGGGATCCTCACGATTCCTAAGGAGAAAATACACTTACGAGATCCTCACGACTCGTAAGGAGAATTCTCTTATGAGACCCTCACGGCTCATAAGACTTGAAAGTCTTAAGTTACAGAAACCTAAACCTGTTCTTAAGCGAATCCCCCACAACCTTCGATATTGCCCTACAAGCGGCTCGTACTGACCCTTGTATACAATCCACGGGCGCGAACAAACGTTTCCCTAACAAAGTCCCACCCGTGACTGGGGATATATCCATATGGTGAACAACCCTTGTAAGCCCTCTCGACTTATAAGGAGAAAATCCTCTTTGTAAGATCCTTACGACTTACAAGAGAACATGCACTTAAGAATCCTCACGATCCTTAAGGAGAAAACACACCTGCAAGATCCTCACGACTTGTAGGGAGAAACACATTTGTGAGACCCTTACGGCTCATGAAGTCAAAAGCCTTGGTCGGCAGGACCCTTAACCCTGTTTACTAAGCCACCTTTGTTCAAACGTCGACAGAGGCAAATGATGATTCGCTCCTGGCAACATTCCAGTTGTAGCGGTGCTGATGCCGAAACCGGTATCCAAAAATCCGAGCTGGCCGCGAAAAAGCTAGCGAGCCACACATGCATGACAAAATAGCCGAAATGATGGGGCAACTTGCAATAAAAAGCAGCAAGCAAAAATGTATGCATGACAAAATAGCCGAAATGATGGGGCAACTCGCAATAAAAAAAAACAGCGAGTGAAAATGAAATAAATAGCCGAAATAATTGGGCACCGCGAAAAATAGCCGACATGATGGGGCAATCGCGACCTTCGCGATATAAAAGCTGAAATGATAGAGCATCGCGGAAAAAGAAATGAAATAAAAGTGAAATCCTCGCCCTACAGGTGATGTTACATCTAACCCTGTATACAATCCAGGGGCGCAATCAAAGAAGGGATCATACTCCTCCCCCGGGTTTCATCATAAGGAGAAGCCAAATCTCGGCGATTCACAGATAGCCTAGTGATCACCAACGCGGCATTCGTCTCGATACAGCAGACGCGATACCAGCAAATGAAGCGAAGGCCAAATTCCTAGCTTCAACGTCTTGACGGTAAGTCATATAAAACCGGAAAGACATTCAGAGATCATCTCATACCAACATGGAGTGATCACCACCTCGACGTTCGTCTCGACACAGCAGACACAACATCAAGCGAAACGGAACAGCGGCAACCCCAAGTTCCATGGCTCGGCGATACATATCACCAAGAGTCAAACCTCCATCCCGTGAAATGCGGATACAATCAACAAACTTCCTGGTTACGTGGAACACGGATAACGTCACTCTTTGACCCCGTGGAAAACGTCCAGAGCGGATCCTGGTCCTCGCAGAGCATGGCAGTGAACCCATGTGAAGCATCCAGAGCGGAGCCTAGTCCTCGCCTAACGCGGCAGTGAACCCGTGTGAAGCATCTAGTGCAAACTTCCTGGTTACGTGGAAAGCGGATAACGTCACTCTTTGACCCCGTGGAAAACGTCCAGAGCGGATCCTGGTCCTCGCAGAGCATGGCAGTGAACCCATGTGAAGCATCCAGAGCGGAGCCTAGTCCTCGCCTAACGCGGCAGTGAACCCGTGTGAAGCATCTAGTGCAAACTTCCTGGTTACGTGGAAAGCGGATAACGTCACTCTTTGACCCCGTGGAAAACGTCCAGAGCGGATCCTGGTCCTCGCAGAGCATGGCAGTGAACCCATGTGAAGCATCCAGAGCGGAGCCTAGTCCTCGCCGAACGCGGCAGTGAACCCGTGTGAAGCATCTAGTGCAAACTTCCTGGTTACGTGGAAAGCGGATAATGTCACTCTTTGACCCCGTGGAAAGCGTCCAGAGTGGATCCTGGTCCTCGCAGAGCACGGCAGTGAACCCGTGTGAAGCATCCAGAGCGGAGCCTAGTCCTCGCCTAATGCGGCAGTGAACCCGTGTGAAGCATCTAGTGCAAAATTCCTGGTTACGTAGAAAGCGGATAATGTCACTCTTTGACCCCGTGGAAAGCGTCCAGAGCGGATCCTGGTCCTCGCAGAGCACGGCAGTGAACCCGTGTGAAGCATCCAGAGCGGAGCCTAGTCCTCGCCTAACGCGGCAGTGAACCCGTGTGAAGCATCTAGTGCAAAATTCCTGGTTACGTAGAAAGCGGATAATGTCACTCTTTGACCCTGTGGAAAGCGTCCAGAGCGGATCCTGGTCCTCGCAGAGCACGGCAGTGAACCCGTGTGAAGCATCCAGAGCAGAGCCTAGTCCTCGCCTAACGCGGCAGTGAACCCGTGTGAAGCAGCTAGTGCAAAATTCCTGGTTACGTAGAAAGCGGATAATGTCATTCTTTGACCCCGTGGAAAGCGTCCAGAGCGGATCCTGGTCCTCGCAGAGCACGGCAGTGAACCCGTGTGAAGCATCCAGAGCGGAGCCTAGTCCTCGCCTAACGCGGCAGTGAACCCGTGTGAAGCATCTAGTGCAAAATTCCTGGTTACGTAGAAAGCGGATAATGTCACTCTTTGACCCCGTGGAAAGCGTCCAGAGCGGATCCTGGTCCTCGCAGAGCACGGCAGTGAACCCGTGTGAAGCATCCAGAGCGGAGCCTAGTCCTCGCCGAGCACGGCAGTGAACCCGTGTGAAGCATCTAGTGCAAAATTCCTGGTTACGTGGAACGTGGATAACGTCACTCTTTGACCCCGCGGAAAACGCCCAGAGCGGAGCCTGGTCCTCGCCAAGCACGGCAGTGAACCCGTGTGAAGCATCCAGAGCAAACACCGGACTGTGGAGTCCTTAAAATCCACGGACTATGACGTCCTTAACCTCGACCGCGATGTCTTAAAACTAACGATCAACCACCCCTATTCCTTACAGATTTTTGCCTCGGTTTAAGGGTACATCTCTTCACTCCTTTGATGCCTGGCGTTGTAATTCCTCAACGTCTTCAAAGAGGTGACGGGTCCCTGCAACCAAACATCGGACTGTGGAGTCCCTAAATCCACGGACTATGAGGTCCTTAACCTTGACCGTGATGTCTTAAAACTAACATCGGACTGTGGAGTCCCTAAATCCACGGACTATGAGGTCCTTAACCTTGACCGTGATGTCTTAAAACTAACATCGGACTGTGGAGTCCTTAAATCCACGGACTATGAGGTCCTTAACCTTGACCGCGACGTCTTTAAACTACAATACCTGGAGAAACCCCTGACTCCGTAAAACACGGATAAGGGTGACCACATCCAGCACTTACAAGTCCTCACGACCTGTAAGGAAGAAAAACTCTCTTGTGAGATCCTTACGACTCTCAAGGGAAAACCCGCTTAAAATCCTCACGATCTCTAAGAAGAACTTACACCTATGGGATCCTCTCGACCTGTAGGGAGAAAAACTCTTTATGAGACCCTCGTGGCTCATAAAATGCAAGAGTCTTAGGAAGCAGATCTTAACCCTGAATCCTGAGCCATCGCTGTCCTGCAAGGAGATCAAGATAGAATGTCCGCAGAATACAAAGGGGACGCACCATTGAAGGGAAGAATATGTCTTCATTTATAAACCTCCCTTCAACAACAATACTCGATCTAAAGCCAGCACAAACCACCCGATACGGGAGATAACGAGGCAAGTTTCCGATCTATATCCTATCAGGCGCGCATTTGCAACTGTACGAATGTTGCTCGAGGCACTGACGTGCATGCAACGTAACGATGGTACTCGTAATTAAAGAAAAATAGACGGCTCATTTACGCAAGCAAGACACACGTACGACTATCTGACAAGCATGAAAATTCAACAGAAAGCATGCAAACCACCAATGATTAAACGAATACATTGATTCAAACATACTACATTGGTGGGAAAAGATCACCAAATAAGGGATCAGAAATACAAGGGTTAACAAAGCAAAACACAAAATTCTCCAACTCCCTCTCCGCCTTCTCCAGCACGTCAAAGCGGCGGTTTTCGCGAGGAGTCGCTCCCCACCGGTTGGAGCCGTGCTCATCAGCGAAAGCAGACATGACGGCCCGACGAGCTCTTATCTGACTCAGTAAATGAACTGAGTGATCCTTCAGAGCTTGAGTGATCAGACAAGCCTCATGAAAGCACTCAAGCTTGTCCTCCGCTGCGTCAAGGATCGCCGAAGTCATCTCCGCCGGATGAGGGGGTATATCGGCAAGCACAGACATGAGGATCATCCGGAGCCAAATGGAGCCCATGGGAAGAGGAGAGCCCCGACGGGTCAGTAGCTCATACATCACCGTGTCACATTCATCGTCGGTGAGAAGGGGATCTGCCAGCCGCGCAGCGAAGCGAGGGATTATCTCCTCAATGGGCACATCCCATGGTTGCCGACGAGCATGGGGACGATTGCAAGCCATGGCGATTGATCGGGTTCTCAAAGGTGATCACCTTAAGGTATGAATGGGTTTCTCTATGAAGAAAAGAAGTAAGGAATGGGTTCAGGTTATAAAGGGGAGCATTTAATGCCATGCACAAAAAATGTTGTGCATGGTGGGACTATTCTCAAAACCCGGAAAGAAGGGGAGAGCGTTGGAAATGAAATCCAACGACGCATCGGAATCAGGTTAGGGAAATGAAACGTCCCCGTCAAGAAGATCCCTGCATGCGCAACACGTGAGCACTAGCTTTTGATTGAAAAATAAGGCGGCACTACACAGACACAACAGAGAACTAAGCTCTGAGAACGAGAATCAAATTCTTAAAAGAAAGGTTTGAAAGGAAGGACATGAAAAGGTGAAAGCGCTTCTGAGAGGACAATTCATCTACCCAGATCCCTAGAGGAATCCAACGGTCACAAAGATGACAGCGTTGCACTCACGTGCAGACACGTGAGAACAACGCTGTGGGGGCATTTGTTTCCTGATTTAAAATCAGGAAAGCTTCTGTGGAAAGCGTCAAAAAGGGGCCACGTGCTTACACGTGACCAGCAGTCACGTGTTGACACGTGACCTATAAAGTGCAGAAAAGGCGCACATTGAGTCGCTAAGCAAAGTCAAGGAAAAGAGCTTCAGAAGAGGTCACGTGCTCCCACGTGACCAGGGTCACGTGTCGACACGTGACGTTCAAAGCAGCAAACTCGCTCTCCAATTGAACCGAGGAAAGAAGTGCCAGACAGGGGTCACGTGCTCACACGTGACCAGGGGTCACGTGGTAGCACGTGATGGCTAAAACAGCAACCAGAAGACAGCGCAGAAAGAAAGAGGATCCTTCGTCCCAAAGGGGGTCACGTGTCTACACGTGACCATGGGTCACGTGGTCACACGTGACCGGCTTTCAAAGCCCATTTTTGATGACAGAATTAAATTCCGAAGGAAATTTGAATCCTTCCAAAGGAAAGTGAGTATCTGGGACCAATCAAATTAAAGATTCAGAGATGATTAAATATCATCTATCTATGGAAAATCTCGGGTTTGGAAAGATTTCCCTCTTAAATCTAACCAAAATAACAAGGGAGAATCTCTGGATTTGAAATCCAACGGTGAATAAAATTCACCTAATAATCCAAAGGTCCAGAACGAATGAAGGATGCAAATCAGATCTCTCAACGAAGATTCGTCAAAAACCAACTGATTCAGCTGCTTCTCCTATAAATAGGAGCCAAGAGACACAAAAAAGATATATACATGCGCAGAGAAGAGAAAGAAAAAAGGAGGAGAGCTTTGATACTTTGAAAAGACTCGGATCTTCTGCAAAAAACCCTAGGTAAGAAAGGGAAAGCCTTTTGAAAGAAAGAGAATTTAATTCTCAACAGAGTTTAACTCTGATACATAAAACAGAAGAGCAGATTTCTTCTCTCTTTGATAGAGGATCTGCAAAGTGCACATCTCCCCTTAAGGTTGAGAATTTAATTCTCAATGGGTCGAGATCCTGCCATGCAGATCCAAAACATAGAGAAAGAATGCAAGCATGAGAATTTAATTCTCACAGAACTATAGGAATTTAATTCCTCTAAGATAAAAGTAGGGCTTGACCCTGTGTTATGGGAATTTAATTCCTTCAGAACAGAGAAAAACAGGGTTTAACCCTAATTAAGAATTTAGTTCTGTTGAAACAATGGGAATTTAAGTCCCTTAATCATAATCTGACGGGAAACGGAAGTTTGATTCCTTAAAAAGTTTTTATTAGGGTTTAACCCTATTCAGTTCTTCACATAAACGAGGAATTTAATTCCTACAGAAGGTTCAGGGATCGAAAGGAAGTAGGAATTTAATTCCTTTGAAAATTAAAGCCCGAGGAATTTAATTCCTGAAAAGAAAGATCAACAGATTCTCTAAACAACATACATGGAGGTAGGGTCACGTGCCACCACGTGACCCTCTCAAAAGAGCTACAGAAGTCCCTTTGAGGCAGCACCCCACGTGATCCACGTGACCTTGGCAGAAACTCTAATACACAGGCATTTGAATGCCCATCACGTGATGGCACGTGATGCTTTGAAGGAAATGATAATTTCAGCAGAACAAATGAAGGGAGGGCGCTCTCACGTGCTGCCACGTGACCCTTCTTGCCTTAGTGTTTAACACTAAAATTAAAACTCTCAAGCCCAGTGTTAAAACACTGTCGGGCCTTAGCATTCAATGCTGATTAAAAAGCCTTATTTGCAGTGTTCAACACTGATCTGTTTTAGTGTTTAACACTAATTTGAAAAAGCCTTATTGCTGGTGTTTAACACCAATTATCTCTCAATGTTGAACACTAACTTGTCAACCTCATTCCCAGTGTTCAACGCTGATTGCTCTGAAGTGTTTAACACTAGGCTTTGGCCCAATTGACTAAAGGGATAGAGGCAAAGCCTCTCCTGATTGGACTTAGCCCAAGCTGGCCATAAGTCCTCAATTCATGATTAACTGGGCTAATGGGCTCATAACATAATTAATCAGTCTTAACCCTAAATTGGGCCAGGGACTATTCAAGCCATTCCGGTTCTAGGGTACATCTCATCACTCCTTTGATACTTGGCATTGTAATCCCTCAATGTCTTCAAAGAGGCGACGGGTCCCGACGACCACACATCGATATGGACTGTGGGGTCCTTAAACCCATGTTTAATACAAAATTCCTGGTCACGTGGAACGCGGATAACGTCACTCTTTGACCCCACGGAAAACGCCCAGAGCGGAGCCTAGTCCTCGCCTAACGCGGCAGTAAACCCGTGTGAAGCAACTAGTGCAAACTTCCTAGTTACGTGGAACGTGGATAACGTCACTCTTTGACCCCGCGGAAAACGCCCAGAGCGGAGCCTGGTCCTCGCCAAGCGCGGCAGTGAACCCGTGTGAAGCATCCAGAGCACATACCGGACTATGGAGTCCTTAAACCCATGGACTACGACGTCCTTAACCTCGACCGAGATGTCTTAAAACTAACAACGGACTGTGGGGCCCTTAAACCCATGGACTATGACGTCCTTAACCTTGACCGAGATGTCTTAAAACTACCCATGGACCGCAATGTCCTTAAACTACCCATGGACCGCAATGTCCTTAAACTAGAACAATAGAGCCCCGTATGCTCTTTTGTCGGATCTAAACGGTCCCCTTTTAAGTTGATCTTAGCCTCAAAGATGGCTAACGAATCCTTAAAACCTTCAAGCAAACTGGACTACGAATCCCCCAAGTTAACTCTGGCTCGATGGTACATCTCTGAACCCCTCTGACATCCGTCGTTGTAATCCTTCAACGTCGTCAGAGAGGTGACGGGTCCCGATGGCCACACACATACGATGGACCGCCACGTCCCTAAACTGGAACATTAGAGTCCAAACACTCTTTTGTAGGATCTAAACGATCCCGTTAAGTTGATCTTAGTCACAAAGTTAGACTAACGTATCCTTAACAAACGTTTGAGTTGATCTTAGCCTCAAGTATGGCTGACGTATCCTCAAACCAAACCCCCAAACCCAAATTTAAGATAATGCGGATTTGGACTAGTCCATGCCCTACGGGCGACGACATAACTCAGTCTCCGTAAACAATCCACGGGCAATAAAAAACAAAACAAACACCCACGACACGAAGTGACCATCTGGAGAAGGAGAAAGTTGTTACCGCAGCGCGGTAGCGTAATTAACTGCAGGGGCTTGCGCCTGCAGGGAAGAGCGTCCCCACAATCAAAAACCCCTCAAACGAGGGGGAATCTGACGAAGTCTGCTACATCGGACGCATCCGTCTAAACCTTCGATACACAGGTGCCATAAATCGACTTGGCATCTTCGGAGAGGTGGACGGATAGCACCAATTAGCATCTGCCCCGAACCTCAGCGCCAAGACCATCGCGGTCCTGTGCGCCGTCTTTCGGAGGGGAACAGCTAATTTTCACAAATGCAAATAAGCCCTCCTCCACCAATCATCGGCCAATGAAAGATACAAAGAAATATGGCCGAAACGGAAAGCAAACTGGCAACTCCAAAAAAACTGATCACGTAATAAATTACAGGAAAACCCCGCTACTGTATTTACATACCCGCATTTGTATTCCGACCTAAATACAAATGCAATGAGACAAAATCTACACTGTAAAATACTAGAATCCGGCTTAAACCAAAGCCCGCTAGTATTAACCGTCCGATCCTAACCCGTGCAATACCGCAAGTATCTGATCGAACCCTGCCATATCTCCATACGGCCTCTACAACGTTTCGCCCGAAACTTGAGCAACTGTCTATGGGGGACTCTAAAGACTCGTCAACACTATGGCTGTGGATTTAACCACTAGCATGTCAGAGGTATTAGCCATACGTGACGGGCTACCAGCTATTGACCAAAAGGGACGTCGATGAGCGAACTCATCCTGACACCCTACTGAGCCTGTCAGTGACAATATCTGTACAGTCCGGTCCGTTCTTCTATGAGCATCGCATGGTGGGCCTAGGGGGTTGGTAAAAGTCAGACCCCCAAAAGCGGTACAAGTCGTGTCAGAGATCAGCCCAGAACACCCTGAGATACTACTGGAATACCTACCAGTAAATCTCCTGCCTTGGCCAAGGACTTTTCATGTTCTGACTCTCCTAGACACAGCGCGACCTCACCCCCAATACCGGGAGAGACAAACCCCTGAAGATCCGCTCACTGCCTCCATGTGGCTCGGGACTGTACCCAACTAAAACCTGTTTGCACGTCTCCTTTGAGCGTGGTAGGATAGTAATCAAAGTACAGTGGGAACTCACACGAGACAAATGACGATCCTCAGGTCGATGAACTAACCTGTACACATGTCACCAGGGAACTGCTATCTGACGTTAGGTATAAGACCAGCTAGCATGTTCCCGGCGAGTCCTGTCCGGTGTACTCATAACCCAATGAGCACCTGTATACATCTTAGGTGAACCAACTGACACCAGTGGCTTGTGATACCGGCCACCGCCCCTCGTCGGGGTCTCGACTGTATACACTAGTCTACTCTGGAGTATCGATGCCCTATCTCGAAACTCCCACGACTAGGGACCTTTTAAGGATGTGCTTATAGACTACCAGCTTCCACGTATATGATCGCCCTCATACTGCTGGCAGTCAAGCAAGAATCCTAGGGGCTCTATCAACATGTAATAGCGACCTATCAGGTCACCTAAAGCAGTACACGACGATAAAGATAAACCAGATAGCATACTATCTTCTTGAGTAAGACTGTTCTACTGGGACAGGTCCTCCCTCAATCATTGCAATCACGTGCCTGTGATCCAATAATTGACTCTGAGGGCACTATCTCCAACAATCTCCCACTTGCACTCAAGGCTAATTATTGCGATGTCACATACTCACAGCCCGTGTGATACCGAACATCCAACTTCTCTACTAGTCAGTCTCACAAAGCTCGTTTGCGAAACTATTGCGTTCGAGGAATAGCCTCAGTGAGTGGATCCGCCTTGATGTTTCTTTCTATGTCTCTCTATATCTCAAGTTCGCGGAGAAAGCCATCTCCCGAAATGAGCAATACCTATCATAGAATGTGTCTGGATGTCTGATGGGACCTAGCTTATAAATGAACTCCAAATCCAAACTTCTTAGACTGTATCGTCAACTGAACTTAATCAGTATACTGCGCCATGCCTCCCTCAGTATTGCCTTGGACCACCTGTCCAAAATACTGCCCCTCATCAGAAGGAAAACTATAACTCTGACAACCTCCTTGTCGTCCAGGTCACCTTGGAAGCCTGGAATGATAACTGTCTCCCGAATGAGGCTGTCGTTATCATATCCCTAGAACATCCACTTATGTTCTAAAACTGCTTCCGACTGTTTCTCTAGGATAGGATCAATGTCAACTTATTACATCTAGTGCAAGAACAATATCTGGTGTGGTACTTGACATCTCATGATTGACTCAATTGCCTGAGCAAGTGATCTGCCAATCATGCACATCCCTCTCCCCTTTAGTCTGTAAGACACCTTTAGAGAGGGTGACTCCATTACCTGCAGGTACACTACCGTGCCAGGAGTCGTCCATTCTAAATACTCTTAGAATGCTTTCTAAGTACCCTGATTGGGAAACCACCTAAATCTAGATCTAAAACCATAGATCTAGTAACCGGTATGTCTGATATAATGTCCAAGTCCCATATGGAGAAACCACTGTGTGACGACCAAAGTATAACCGATCGTAATATAGGAATATCACTTCCTACTCTGTGTATGTCATCCAAATACCATAACATCACACCCTACTACCTTATCAACAGATCCATCCCCTATTCTGATGAAGTCAAACCTATGACTGTCACATCAGAAATTGATGATCTATCTCCGCTATATTTGCTTTAGTCTATAAATAGACATAAGCCTGTTGTCCACCAATGCTTTCGCTACTCCCACTGATCATGACAATCCTCTGGCAGAGTCATATAAACGTACACTTCTAAATCCAGTTAAGAATGACGCTATACTCATCCTCCTGCCGGGTCTCACAGCCTGGAACAACAACAATGGCAAGTCTGGGTAAACAAGAACTTCCCTGTCACCGTCCTTGAGGCTACCGGAGTACCTCTCGGGTGCCTGAAGTTACCCACTATATCTGCGGAGTGGCCAATGGAATGTCAAACCAGATTGAATCTTTAGGTTCCTATCAAATCTTCAGTAATCATTTGCGGTTTTGGAATCACTTCCAGTTCTACCATACTCCCACTTCTGTTTTCTGAAAAAATCCATTTTTATTTAAACTGTGGCGAGTCAAGAACAATATCACTATTGATCTTCCAGATGGTAGAAAGTCAACCCTCGTCATAGCCTGGATCAACCCACAAACAACCATTACAGAAACATGCCTTGAGTTGTCCAGTGTCTGGTTTTAATCATAAGCCGGACAACTCCCCGTACCTTAACAATGTCAAGATATGAACTGTTCTATATCCAATATAGAAACAGAAGCACTGATTTAATTGAACCAGATTCAAATCATGCAGCTGTCTCCAGTGCATGTCAAGTAAATGGAAAAAGGCCGATCAGCGTTACTCAACTTAGGAATGCTTCCAATTCTGAGTGACCTGAAAGAGAAGCAAGTTCTCTTAATCATTACTATCAACTGAATACCATACAAAAGTATCTACATCTACAATCACTTTGAAGAATCCCGATACTTGCAATACCTGGTTCTCTACTTTATTCAAATACCTATAACTTCTCAAAATTCGGACCCTGTGTTTCCACGAAACACCTGTCTAAATACTAGAAAAGTCATAAGTAAACCGAATATAGTACGAGAACCAACCCCTCTGTTCTGATGGACCCTGGACAACATACAATACTCTGCATAAGTACTTTGAGTCTGATAACTCATTCACTGTGTGTCGTAGGTTGAAAACTATACTTATGGTTAAGAAGAATTACACCGCTGTTTAATGCTTCTTACCTAACCATCCACTGATATAGGTAAATGTCATAGACATAATTTCAAAAAGATATATCTCACTCTATAAAAATAGACGTACAGATATATCAATTTGAAATTGGTGCATAACAGCGGAATTCAAAACCAAATATTTGCCGTTCGGCAACCAACCCAGGTGACTTCCTCAAATATCACCGATTACAACGAATCCCGATATAATGAGGATGATCACCCAATTCCCAATAACTTACTCCCACTCATCATCTATAAAACCATACAGATGTGAGAATCATACCTGGTAAATACATACCCTGGAGTAAGGACTAATTGGGAAATCAGTTTTCTTTTAACAGTACACAGTGAAACTGAAACATTGAAATGTTTCGATGGGGTATCCCGGTATTCCTAGTAATGCCTCTTCCATTATCCAGATTCACAACTGTAACCGTGCAATTCTTTGCCATCTTTCCAAATCCCTTTATATGTCTTTAGTCATTACCTTCTGCACACCCCTTTAGGCCAAATGGTTTCTTCCTTCCCTACCGTTCGGCACCAGCCTATGGTTTAGAAGAAGACTATCCAATAAGCATAATGGGTGTACTGTCCTAATCCTAGGAGCACTCGCAATGCGAGAGAAGGTGAAGATAAAAGACAACCGAATAAACCTTATTCCTATTTCTCCTGAACCAGAATCCATCCCCGAACTGGAACAAGTTCCTTTCGAGTTCGTATATAACCATACGATGGAGTATCCAATAAACTGTGGATCTTCATAGTGATACGGAGTGTCCTGGAGAAATACAAAGGTGATTTAAGATTGGCGAGGAAATACCTGGTTTGGTCGTGAATATCAGTCGCAATTTACTTTGCCCTCTTACTAATCCCTTAATATATCTTTACTTAATACCTTCTGCACACCATCGTTATGCTAATTGGTTTTCTTCATTCCCTACCGTTCGGCACCAGCCTATGGTTTGGAAGAAAACTATCCAATTTGCGTAATAGGTGTACTATCTCCTAGACCAAGGAGTACTCGCAACCTGAGAGAAGGTAAAAGGAAAAGACAACTGAATAGTCCTATTCGTTTTATCCAGAACCGGAAACCATCCTCGAATAAATTCCTTCGAGTTTGTATATAACCATACGATGGTTTTGTCCAATGGAAGTGGACGTTCGTAGTAATACGGGGTGTCCTGGAGAAAAGGGTAAAAGTAGGAGTGGCAATGAGGTTTGCAACTCTGACAATCCAAATGCCAGTGTTTAAGAAGGTCCAGTTAATCTTGGTCACTGAGTCATAGTCTTGGGTCGGGTCAATGGTCGTTGCCAAAGAGAGAGAGAAAAGAAACACTCAGCGTGCACTCTAACCTAGATCAGAATGGTTACCAATTTATCTAATCTGGAAACCTCCCACTGTACCGTCAAATTCTCCTCCAAACCTGAAAGAAGAATTAGTCGGGATCACCCGAGGAGTAAACCAACTCATCAGTGGGAATCGGGATCCAACTATCATCGCATGACAACGTGACGAAATCCGCTCACGTTATCACACTCCAGAAGGTATGCGCATATCTGGCAAGTTTCAGTTTCTTTAGAAACTCCCGATGTGGATTTTTGCCCCATGCTCTTATGACCTTGACGAAGGCCAACATATCATAAGTCACATGTCAAGTTCTACCCGTCATTATCCAGGTTAATTTGAACCCACCCGTACATACCCTTGACGGAGGCCAAAATAGTAGTACGACTGTCCCAAATCAACGCATCTATCTATACTGCAGAAAAGTAACAAATAGCTACCATGCATTATGCCTTGACGAAGGCCAATGATTGTAAAGAATTCTTGTTTGTGTATGTTGGAAATTGTAAAGAAATCACAACCAAAAATTATTTGACCGCAATCAACTACGGTGTCGGATGTAGATTGTAAGTGAGTGCGGATCGTCCACCGGGACAGTGTAATAGTTCGTCTTTTGAATTAGATGAGTCGAAACTTTAAAGAAAAGAAAACAAAACAATTCATGATTTATATTTGAAGTTCAAGAATTAGAAAATATAGATCTAATAACAAGAAAAAGATAGAATCAAGAATTGAGAGTTTGATGATTTTTCCAACCAAATATCTAGAATCGAAATGAGGCTCGTAGGAATCGATCGGATCTATAGATGTGATGCAATCTCAAGATGACGTATTCTCATCCTTCCATGGATTGATACTAGATCGATGATGATCGATGAGAATTAGGGATTTCTAGTGAAACTAGGGTTTCATCGTTCATCCCTTGTTCATTCGTCGATATCATTCACATGCTAGCCTCTAGTAAATTCAAGAAACGATCGTAGATCCCTAATTTCGAGTGATAACAATCAAGAAAGCATCGCAACGAAACTAGGTCATCGATTCTTGAACTTGCTAGGGTTTACAAAACCCGTAGGACTTAAGAATATTAATATTTGTTACATCATCATTCTATTGATCGTCTCGACTCCTCGACGAGCGGAGTTTTACTCAAACATCACAACAAGAACTATAATTACAAATTGAGATCGAATCATGATGCAAGAATTTAAAGAAAACAAGATTAAAGAATTTCACCTTTTATTTATATCGACAATTTCATTACATTCGCTCAAGAACTACAAGAGGAAGAACTCGATCGTCGATTTGGCTTCGCTCGGCTCCGTGAGTCGCGGATCGACTTGGATCACTTGCTCGATTGGAGATCGGCTCCGCTCCTAAAAGGTTGAAGGGCTTCTTGCTTGATTGGTACTCGGGATCTTGAATTTGATTGGAATTAGGGTTAGGGTTTCGCACAAGTCTTGTCACTAGACTTGTGGAAGAAGACGAGAGAGTAGAGATTTAGGAATATGGAAGATTATTGAACAACTCAAGAACAACCTCAACCCTTAGATCTAGGTTCTTATTTATAGCCATCAAAACCCTAGATCTAGGATTTCAATTTTAAGTTTCCCTCCAAAAGTTTGTTGAGGAGATTTGAATTTCCCTCCAAAAATTAGTTAGAGGAGAAGCTTCTAGATGTGATCAGTTAGGAGGGAGCTTCTAGAAATAGTTTGTTAGGAGCTTAATTAAGATTAGCTTTGCTTAATGATCTTTGCTGATCTGGTAGAAGCTTCGAGGGTTTTCTGGAATTTGAAGTATACTAAAGCAATGTGGGCCCAGAGTTATGAATTTTGCACAAAATTTTGGGAGCTGAAGCCTTGGAACCGCCGCGGATCCGTGGCGCAAGCAGGCTCCTGCCGCGGATCCGCGGCTCTTTGTGGGCCTTGGGCTTTGATCTTTTCTGGTAATTCCCTCTATAATATTTGGGCCTTGTTTTGATATGTTGAATTTTATAATTCCTTCTGTATTGCTACCAGCTCTCAGGTCTTTGAGTTGGCGTAATGTTTGATCAGCAAAATGACACTTTTGGCCTTTCTTCTGGATTTTCCTGCACAATTTCTCAAGACAAGTGTTGCACGATATAGGGATGATACGATGCCATGAAATGCAGTCAATTTCCTTTATAGTGCCGGTTTTAGAGTCTAACACATGCAATCTGATATTTAACGACTGATTTGCTAATATGTGAAATATGAATACCGTACACTTCTAAATGAGTGCAAATGATAGGGAAATTGCCGGTTAAAAGATGCAATATTTTCGACTGATCAGCCAACATACATAACATGAATACTAAGTGCTACCGTTCTGAAATGACGGAGGGCTACGAATGGTTTCTGGCGAAAACCTTTAACGTAATGAACTTGATATCGTTGAAGGAACTGATAGCTTTTTAGAAAAATATAGTGACGAAAACTTTTGCTAAAGAGGTCACTCCCGGTGAAGGGATCTCGGCTCTTTCCCCGTAGAATGAGGTGCAGGATATTCCAACTGAATACCACGATGCAAAGCAAAAGTAAACGGCTATAGTGAAGTTATTGCCCTGATGCAAACTTCTGTCCAAGGGGTCACTCCCGGTGAAGGGATCTCGGCCCTTGCCTCGTCGACTGAGGAGCAGGATATTCCAACTGAATACCACTGTGCAAAACAAAAGTGAACGTCCTTGCAATAACAGCTTTTTGAAAAATTGTTCCAACAACATCAGAATAGGTTTGTTTTTAACTTGCATTGATCCGAATCAACGCAGTCCCATCAATTGATCACACCAATAAAGAACGAAAATAATGACGTACGTATATGCCATCCGCATTTGCCACTGGGTCCCGTCATTACCCGTTAGGTTAGCTAACTAACGACAGAGCGGGGACTGGACTAGCGTGGATGCAAAACATATACAACATCTACTAGTATATATATTAATATATAATATTTCGCTCAAGGCGTGATAAAATGCAACATCACAGAAATGTACAGTATCATAGATCAATACAGATATCTGGGATCCCCGGGTTTCACAGAGCCGCTACTGAAACCCGACGTTCCCCTGGTCGTGTGGATAGCCTGTGCAATGAAATCCTAGACACCTACAGGCGCGGCAAGTCACCCGCCAAAACCTGAAGCGAGGCAGTCCCCTTCAGCAACGTGAATGGACCACCCAGCACTTCATGGAATCCGGTAACTTGGGCACCCCTCCTGGGTCAACCTGTACCCCCTACGAGTGCGGCGAATAGCCCGCCAATTCTAGAGTAAAGCCCCCTCCGTCTCAATGCCATGAGATGCGGGCTCGTTGCCCTCTAGAACCCGACTATCCGTGCACCCCTCCGCGGGGTAATCCTAGTACAGAAAGTAAAATATACATACAACGGGTACATCGACCACAACCTGGTCGTGCCCCAAATTAATAATATACAATCAGACAGTGACGGCAGTCCACATGTCGGACGCTCGCCTCGCAATATCAAATGTACATAATACAACAAAAACTGTACTAGCATTGCATCCAGGCTATCCCCCACGACCAATCCGCAACATCACAGCACAATCACAGAACATCAACGTGAAAGTCACGTTCGCAAATCCGTCACCGGGCTATAGCAGTTAGACAGGATTTACCGATAAAGTGACATTCACGGTCGCAGATATAATGTAAATACTGTGAACTAATGTGTTTAAAATTTTCCGATCGATCAAAATTTACCAAATGGGCCCCAAGTATTACTGTAGCACATAAATAAATTCTGGGCCCAAAAAGAATATTCCAAAACCCCAATTTCCCTGTAAAAAGATTACTGTGCGAAAATGGTGCACTGAAGACACTGAACGGCGGCGGAACCGCGGCCAGAAAGGGGGTTTGGCCGCGGTTCCGCGGTCATCCTACTGTATCAGTTCACCAAATTTTCACAGATGTCTTATATTTCTCTGCACATCACTCTGCAACATACTGAAAAATTTTTGGAGATAAAAAAATTTCGACAGAAACTGATTGTACATGAAAACGCGGTTTTGGGATTTTTGTTCGATCGGAAATGTAAACACGTTAGACAAAGCTAGACTAGGTTAATGGCGAGGCTCTGATACCACTGTAAGTGCACGGCGGTGCCCCGGCCGTCAATCCGACGCCGGAATGCGGAAGCGGTGATTTACTTTAACTTTTCAAACCAGCACCACCGCGCACTATAAACCCGGATCGGGCCATTAAACTAGTCCTAGCTATCTAAAGAGGGGGTTGAGAAATATACCGAGCGATCCGTGTCCTTCGGTCTTCTCGCCATCGTCCCGATCTCACCGCAGAATCTCCGGTCTCCATCACGTCGCCGGATGGGCACTACATCGCCGGCTTCTTTTACGGGCTCCCACCTCTGGTCCGAGGCAACTCGGGCACGAAGCTGGCGAGTCGACGTGCCCAAGATTTGCTGTAGAATAATGTAGAACTCATGTCTCATTTTGGGGTTACTTGAAGTTGCCTTTGGTGGAGGATATGAGATAAGCTTTTGGAGGAGGAGCTAAAAAGATTTTGCCTAGCCAAATGAGCAAAAATTCCCCACTACCAAATTGGGACAGCCCCCTCAATGAGCTTGGCCGGCCATAGAGAATAGAATGGAGGAGAAAATGAGAGAGGAGAGCAAAGACAAGGGGGTGGGTAGAAAGCAATGATGCAAGTAAGTGATGATGAGAGAATCCAATGATCACCCACTAAAACCCACACTCCATCAACCAATCATCTCATCACAAAGTCAAGCAATCATGAACCATGGAAGGTCAAGGGATGGGGCTCCATCATGAAACCATCATGATACAAAAGTATGCAAAGACAACCCTCCAAATAGCTAATTTGCACAAATGCAAATAATCCCTCCTCCACCAATCTTCGGCCAATGAAAGATACAAAGAAATATGGCCGAAACGGAAAGCAAACTGGCAACTCCAAAAAAACTGATCCCGTAATAAATTACAGGAAAACCCCGCTACTGTATATACATACCCGCATTTGTATTCCGACCGAAATACAAATGCAATGAGACAAAATCTACACTGTACAATACTAGGATCCGGCTTAAACCAAAGCCCGCTAGTATTAACCGTCCGATCCTGACCCGTGCCGCACGTATCTGATCGAACCCTGCCATATCTCCATACGGCCTCTACAACGTTTCGCCCGAAACTTGAGCAACTGTCTGTGGGGGACTCTAAAGACTCGTCAACACTATGGCTGTGGATTTAACCACTAGCACGTCAGAGGTATTAGCCATACGTGACGGGCTACCAGCTATTGACCAAAAGGGATGTCGATGAGCAAACTCATCCTGACACCCTACTGAGCCTGTCAGTGACAATATCTGTACAGTCCAGTTCGTTCGTCTATGAGCATCGCATGGAGGGCCTAAGGGGTTGGTAAAAGTCAGACCCCCAAAAGCGGTATAAGTCGTGTCAGAGATCAGCCCAGAACACCCTGAGATACTACTGGAATACCTACCAGTAAATCTCCTGCCTTGGCCAAGGACTTTTCATGTTCTGGCTCTCCTAGACACAGCGCGACCTCACCCCCAATACCGGGAGAGACGAACCCCTGAAGATCCGCTCACTGCCTCCATGTGGCTCGGGACTGTACCCAACTAAAACCTGTTTGCACGTCTCCTTTGAGCGTGGTAGGGTAGTAATCAAAGTACAGTGGGAACTCACACGAGACAAATGACGATCCTCAGGTCGATGAACTAACCTATACACATGACACCAGGGAACTGCTATCTGACGTCAGGTATAAGACCAACTAGCATGTTCCCGGCGAGTCCTGTCCGGTGTACTCATAACCCAATGAGCACCTGTATACATCTTAGGTGAACCAACTGACACCAGTGGCTTGTGAGACCGGCCACTGCCCCTCGTCGGGGTCTCGACTGTATACACTAGTCTACTCTGGAGTATCGATGCCCTATCTCGAAACTCCCACGACTAGGGACCTTTTAAGGATGTGCTTATAGACTACCAGCTCCCACGTATATGATCGCCCTCATACTGCTGGCGGTCAAGCAAGAATCCTAGGGGCTCTATCAATGTGTAATAGCGACCTATCAGGTGACCTAAAGCAGTACACGACGATAAAGATAAACCGGATAGCATACTATCTTCTTGAGTAAGACTGTTCTACTGGGACAGGTCCTCCCTCAATCATTGCAATCACGTGCCTATGATCCAATAATTGACTCTGAGGGCACTATCTTCAACACTGTATGGGAAGCAATCCCGTATCGCCAGATACGAAGTCTCGAAAAAGTTGTTTTCAGCGAGATTGGCCGTCGGATCATCGGTAGCGGAACACGTGCTTAAGATGATTGGCTTCATTGAAGAGCTCGCGGACCTTAGGACCACGTTAGAGAACGAGCTCTATACGGACTTGATTCTCCAGTCCCTTCCTTCCACTTACGCCCAGTTTATCCTGAACTTCAACTTGCAAGGAAAAGAAGTTAAACTTCCGGAGCTTCTCAACATGTTGAGGAGTGCAGAGGGCACCCTACAGAAAGGTAGGGAAACATCTACTTTGTTTGTTGGAGCACCTTCCTCTTCTAGGTCCAAGGCGAAAGCCAAGGGAAAGAAGAAGAAAACCCCCACCAAACCAAGGGGCGGTGTTAGTAAAGTGGAAGCCAAGGAAATGGCAAAAGCAACAAAGGTAGCGGGAAAGCTTGTGGGAAAGGAAGAGTGCTTTTACTGTTACAAGAATGGACACTGGAAAAAGGATTGCAGGGCTTGGATGGCCAGAAACCAGGACCCGAAGCAAGTTGCGGTTTCGGGTTCAGGTGTGTATGTTATTGAAAACTGTCTATCAATAAACTCTACTTCCTGGGTATTGGATACCGAATCAGGATCTCATATCTATACTTCTTTGCAGGCACTGAGAAAGCATAGGGTTTTGAAGGCAGGTGATATGACCCTCAAAGTTGCAAACGGAGCTGGCATGGATGCTGAGTCCGTGGGGGACTATCACTTGGGATTGTCAGATGGACATGTTTTGGTTTTACGGGATTGTTATTTTGTACCCAATGCAACTTGTAATATCATATATGCATCTTTATTGTCTAAAGAAGGTTATGAATTTGCATATGTAAGCAATGTTGTGAACATTCACCTTAATCAAATTTTGATTGGGTCAGGTACATTAAGCAATGGTATATACGTATTAAACCAACCACAGATTTTCAATGTCCAGAATACAAACAAAAGAAAGTCTCCAGAAATGAATCATGCTTTCTTATGGCATTGTAGACTGGGTCACATCAATGAGAGAAGGTTGACGAAGTTACATACAGAAGGATATTTGGATCCGTTCGAATATCAATCATATGCAACTTGTCAATCCTGTCTCAAAGGAAAGATGACAAAGACTCCGTTCACTGGACACGGAGTAAGAGCGAGCGAGCTCTTGGGACTCGTACACAGCGATGTGTGCGGTCCAATGTCTACACATGCGCGAAGCGGTTATTCTTACTTCATTTCTTTTACGGATGACTTTTCAAGGTACGGATATGTCTTCTTAATGAAACATAAATCTGAAGCCTTTGGAAAATTCCAGGAATACAAGAATGAAGTAGAAAAACAAACAGGCAAAAGTATCAAGACATTGAGATCTGATCGAGGTGGTGAATACTTGAGTGCCGAGTTCCTGGATTACCTAAAAGAGAATGGAATTCTCTCTCAGCTTACTCCTCCATACACTCCGCAACATAACGGTGTATCGGAGAGACGGAACCGAACTCTATTGGATATGGTACGTTCCATGATGAGTAACGCTGATTTACCGCGATCATTCTGGGGATATGCACTAGAATCAGCTGCATACCTTTTGAACCGAGTTCCAACTAAGACTGTGCCTACTACACCATATCAGATGTGGAGTGGGAAGAAACCCTATCTTAAGCACATTAAGACATGGGGATGTCCAGCTTTTGTCAAAAAGCAGCATGTGGACAAACTCGAAGCACGCTCAGTACAATGCAAGTTTGTGGGATATCCAAAGAACTCCAAGGGATATTTCTTCTATTGCGAAAATGAACAAAAGGTTTTTGTTTCTTGTCATGGACACTTCTTGGAAACTGAGTTTTTGGAAAATCAGATAAGTGGGAGCGCAATAGAACTGGAAGAAATTCCAGAACCACGAGCTATTACTGAAATCTTAGAAGAACCAGAGGGTTCGAAAGAACATGACATTCCTACGCCGCTCCGCAGGAGTAGTAGGCAGTCTCATCCGCCCGAGAGATCCTAAGGTTTTCTCATAGACGGGGATAGAGAGGATTGCATCATTGATAGTGATGAGCCGACTAGCTTCCAGCAGGCCATTCAGAGTGTTGACTCGGTAAAATGGATGGATGCAATGCGGACCGAAATGGAGTCCATGTACACCAACAAAGTATGGACTTTGGATGTTGCTCCAGATGGGGTAAAACCCGTAGGATGCAAGTGGATCTTCAAGAGGAAGATTGGTGTAGATGGACAGGCTGAGACTTATAAGGCTAGACTTGTTGCAAAGGGTTTTTGTCAAAGACCTGGTTTGGACTATGACGAAACCTTTTCTCCAGTGGCTATGCTGAAATCCATTCGGGTCCTTCTTGCCATTGCTGCCTTCCACGATTATGAGATTTGGCAGATGGACTGTCACGACCCGAAGGTACGGAACGTGACTGGCACTTAGATTACGAGACGTCTAAAGGCGTACCATAACCTAAGTCAGCCAAAGCCCAGAAGAATCTAAACCAAAATCAAAAGAGAGTGAAGGAAAAATCTTACATGAAAACGATTTGTAAATCAATTAAGTTGCATTGAAACCTTTTTTTTTTAAAAACATCAAAAATTCCCGAAAATTTCGGCAGAGTCTCCCTTGTATTTTCTATCCCCCAAAATGGGTACAACAAGATATATATAACCTGTAATCATAAAATGGCATCCCCATGCGTGAGCTAGCTCTTCGCCCAAGGCGGATCACAACCACATGCAATATATAATTAATATCAAGAAAAAAGTATAAAAGAAACGCAAAATATCAGAAAACACAACGCCGGCTCAAGTGAGCTCGACCCAAAAGAAACCACAAATATACAAATCTCTCAGTCTCATCACTAGGTCGCATATACAATATAAAGTGGTAGATGGAGAATACTAGATACAATGATAGAGCAAAAATAAACAAAGTGTGCTCGCAACCCACCTACGGGCGATGTCGCGAGTCTGAGCAAAAGGAGCTGATGATAAGATAGCCCGTCGCTACAAGGGTGATGGGTCCGACCTGCAAGACACTGTGGCACAACGGGGGTGAGTTGCCAGCTCGTGAGTAGAATATAACATCTAATAAGGCAATCGTAAGAATGCACGTAATGCGTCACAACATGTATGTCCATATGTGATATAATATCTCTAGTATGCATGCACGTGTATGCAATGTCATTACTAACTCTTTAAGTGTTTTAAATGCTAAGGGTACTGCATTCTTAATTTTAGAAAATGAATATCTGTATAATAGCTAAGTACCATCAAGAAATCATCTGAAAACCCGTGTCAAGCATCGACACCAAATATGAAATCATATCTGTCTCAATATCTCACTGTAACAATGTCTCAAATATCGGGCTCCGTCAGTCCGGATCGGCCCATATCATCAAATCTCACGACAACGGTCGGTATCCTCCGGATATCCGCCGCGCCAGACATCACCGGAAGGTAGTCCTCCCCTGCCAGGCTCATCGTCTACAACTCGATCTTCTTGCCCCGGGGTACCATACCGGGCCCACCATGTACCCGAGACGGTTCATCCACTCCTCGAATCGGGTCTCGAAATCCAACAGAAAACATGAAAACTCATGGTGGACGACACATACATCACGAGAAAACCGCAACTTTGTTTTTTAAAAAAAATGATAAGTATAAGCTTTTGTTAAATTCTTGCGGTTTTCCTAAAAAATCCAGAAATCGCAGCAATACTGAAATCCTCAAGAAAATCATAATGTCCACATGTTATATATGATAAATGTCTATGATATCAATGTATACGATGTGAATTTTGGCTAGAAATCTATGTAAATATGATGATAATGCGAGGTATATACATGCTATGCAATTTCATATATCATGCACGATGCAGGGCGATACTAAGCTAAACAGGTTCTATAGTGCACGTGGCATGGCAATTACCAAAGGCGTGTGTGTCACATGAATAGTGCGCATGCAACAGATGCCAATGGTAATGGTGTTCGTGTCCTACGAAGTGTTATCGCATATGTGCATATGAATATCCATGCAATCTAGCATACAATTAACTATAAGGGTATGCAGTGTAAATAAAGGGGTAAGCTAACTAACAATATAAATCTTGCAAGAAGTAGGGTAATCCTAATTAGGGGGCGCCTCGCGCCATCCAGACGATTCCCCCATAGATGAATACATCTACTCACCTGAATGCCTCGCTAATCCGATCCGACCACCGCCTTGCCTTTACGCGCCGTGTCTGATGTTTCCCCGACCGATCCTATATTTGCACAACACCAAGCATAAGATTACATATCCTAAAACGATGCAAGTCACAATATACAAATATCGACGCTCTCGAATTAAACATAACGTGCACTCGGTGCGCGGGAAAACACACGAAAATCGCTAAATCTTAACTAGAATCGTCATTTCGGGGAAATCGACAAAACTAAAACCCGGCTAGACAAAACCCTGCATTCACGCACTCTAATAGTCATATACGAAGCTAATTATATCGCTAATATAACGCAATTAGATCGCATCCTAATTTTTATAAAAATCTAGTAAGCAATTTCATACCGATTCGACGCAAATATCGAAATTTTATCGATCTAGCGAGCGTAACATCGCACAATTAACCATTCTAACTAATTAGATAACCAAACCCTAGCTTAACTCCATCAACCATGCTACAAACCCTAATTTGGAATCAAATCCCTCTCTTGATTTTCATGAACAAGTAATTACAACTAAATTAATACTTCAAAATTCAATTTTAGCACATTTAAACTACAAGTTAACAAACTAGTTTAGAAATTTCACCTCATAAATTGAACCCTAGTTTGCTCAAGCCACCAAAGAAGCCTCATTTCTTCAAGTTTTGAACTAAATTTGGTTGAGGAGAGAGTGGATTAGGGTTTTGTTTTGAATTGGAGAAGAAAATGGTGAATTTTTATGGATTTTTCATGATTTTTGAAGCAAGAATTGAGGTGAAAAGAGGGGGTGCTGCTGCTATTTTTCGGCCAGAGGTGAAGAGGAGGAGGGTGTGGGGGTTGTGTAGAGGTTTCTAGGTCAAAAAACCCTTTATGCTTCCATTTAATGCCTTTCACATCAAGTTTTTACAAAAAAACCCCATTTTACTTCTTTTTTTCATTAAATTTCAAACCCTAAAACTAAAATATTATAAACTTATGATACAATTTATTAACACTCTATTTTAGTTTATAAAGATTCCTAATTATGAAATTTACCTAATTAAATTTGTATTTATCACTAATTTATTGTATTTTTAAAAGCTTAAAATAATAAAAAAAAATAATTAATTACGAATTTTTTTTTATTTAACTAGAAAATTATAAGTGACATTTTAGTGACAAAATTATAGTAATATCTTATCTAAATTTTGTATAATTAGGTCTACAATGAAAAATACCTATTTTAACTTTTTACGGAAAAAGCCGAAAAATTAGCCGATTACCGAAAAACTGCCTAAACGATTTTCGAAGGGTTACAATCTTCCCCCCTTAAAGAAATTCGGTCCCCGAATTTAGAATTTAACTACGCGTACCTTCAAAAAGATGGGGATATCTCTTCCTCATCTCGACCTCGGTCTCCCAGGTGACCTCCTCGCTGTTCGGGCCACGCCAAAGGACCTTGACGGACGGTATAACCTTCGACCTCAATTTCTTCACCTGCCGATCCAGAATGACCACCGGCTGCTCGGTGAAAGGAAGAACATGCTCTAGCTGGATCGTCTGGTGCTGAATCGCATGGGAAGGATCATAAAGGTACTTGCGGAGCATCGAGACATGGAATACGGGGTGAACATCGGGGAAGCTGGGCGGAAGAGCTAACCGATAAGCGACTGGACCAACACGCTCTAGGATCTCGAAAGGACCAACATATCTAGGACTCAGTTTCCCTTTCCGCCCAAATCTCATCATACCTTTCATCGGAGAGACCTTCAGGAAAACATGATCGCCAACAGCGAACTCGAGTCGGCGACGGCGCCTGTCAGCATATGACTTCTGCCTGCTCTGTGCCGCTCTCATCCTGTCCCGAATCAGCTGTATCTTCTCGGTCGTCTCCTGCACAATCTGCGGCCCCAAAACACTGCTCTCCCTGAGCTCTGTCCAACATACAGGCGATCGACATCTCCTCCCATATAAAGCCTCAAAAGGTGCCATCTGAATCGTCTCCTGGAAGCTATTGTTGTAGGAAAACTCGATCAAAGGCAAATGACGATCCCAGCTACCACCGAAATCTAAAATACAAGCTCTGAGCATGTCCTCAAGAGTCTAAATAGTACGCTCCGACTGACCGTCAGTCTGCGGATGAAAGGCTGTGCTAAAACTCAATCGGGTGCCCAATGCTTCCTGGAGTTTCTGCCACAATCGGCTGGTAAACTGGGTGCCCCGATTGGACACGATGCAAGTCGGAACACCATGCAGTCGCACTATCTCATCAATATAAACCTGGGCGTACTGAGAAAATCCAAAAGTGGTCTTCTCTGGCAGGAAGTGAGCCGCTTTCGTCAGTCGATCCACAATCACCCAAATAGAGTCATACCCTCGACTGGTCCTGGGTAGACCCACGATGAAGTCCATGGAGACCTGCTCCCACTTCCACTCAGGGATGGGCAAAGGCTGTAACTCGCTGGCTGGCCTCTGGTGCTCGGCCTTGACTTGCTGACAAGTCAGGCATCTCGACACAAAGTCTGTAATATCCTTCTTCATCCCGTCCCACCAGTAAGCCTCTCTCAAATCACGGTACATCTTGGTGGAACCTGGATGCACACTGTATACTGATCTATGTGCCTCCTCAAGAATATCACGCCTCAGTCCCTCTGAATCTGGCACGCACAGTCGAGTCCCAAATCGAAGTATCCCCTAATCATCAATCACGAACTCAGAAACTCTGCCCTGCCGAATCTGCTCAATAATCTCTAAGATACGGGCAACGCCGGACTGTGCCTCACGGATACGGTCAAGTAACTATGGGCGTGCTCTGAAATGGGCCAGCTGTCCCCCTGTAGGAGTAAACTCGAACTGCACTCTGCTGTCACATAACACCTGCCAATCCGCCGTCGACTGCATCGGTACTGCGCTCAAACAAGATAAGCTACCTCCGAGCCTCCTACTCAAAGCATCTGCCACCACATTCGCCTTGCCCGGATGGTATAGAATCTCGCAGTCATAATCCTTCACCAACTCCATCCAACGGTGCTGTCTCAGGTTCAGGTCTCGCTGCTGGAAGATATACTTCAAACTCTTGTGGTCAGTGAATATCTGGCACGACTCACCGTATAGGTAATGTCTCCAGATCTTAAGTGCAAATACCACTGCAGCCATCTCTAAATCATGGGTGGGGTAGTTCTGTTCGTGTTTCCTCAGCTGCCGAGAAGCATACGCGATAACTCTGTCGTGCTGCATCAATACACAGCCCAGCCCCACTCGAGAAGCATCACAATATACCACGAACCCGCCTGATCCTGAAGGCAATGCTAACACTGGTGCAGTAGTCAGACGGGTCTTCAACTGCTGGAAACTATCCTCACATTCTTGGGTCCAATCAAAAGGAACCCCCTTCCGGGACAACCCGGTCAATGGTGCAGCAATGCGGGAGAAATCCTGGACAAAACGTCGATAATAGCCGGCCAGACCTAGAAAACTGCGAACCTCTGTAACTGATACTGGTCTAGGCCAACGCTGAACTGCCTCGATCTTCTTCGGGTCCACATAAATACCATCTCTCGTCACCACATGACCTAAGAAGTCGACACTGTCTAGCCAGAATGCGCACTTGGAGAATTTGGCGAACAGCTGATGCTCCCTCAAAGTCTGCAATGTGATACGTAAGTGCTGCTCATGCTCCTCCCGGCTCCAAGAATAAACCAAGATGTCGTCAATGAACACAATAATGAACTGATCGAGATACGGCCTGAATACACGGTTCATCAAATCCATAAATGCTGCTGGGGCATTGGTGAGCCCGAACGACATCACCAAGAACTCATAATGACCATATCGAGTACGGAAAGCGGTCTTCGGAATATCCTCCTTCCGAACCCGCAACTGGTGATAACCTGACCGTAAATCAACCTTCGAGAAGAACCTTGCACCCTAGAGCTGATCGAATAAGTCATCAATGCGGGGTAGGGGATATCTGTTCCGCACAGTAATCCGGTTCAGCTGACGATAATCAATGCATAAGCGCATACTTCCGTCCTTCTTCTTAACAAACAGGACGGGAGCACCCCAAGGTGACACACTCGGTCGGATAAGCCCTTTATCCAGCAAGTCCTGTAACCGATCCTTTAGCTCTCTCAGCTCCGTCGGGGCCATCCGATAAGGCGGTATAGAGATAGGCCCCGTGCCGGGGATCAAGTCAATACAGAACTCAATCTCACGCTTTGGTGGCAGACCAGGTAGCTCGTCAGGGAATACATCAGGAAACTCTCTCACAATAGGGACCTGGTCCAACGGAACCTCTGTGGAGCTAGTATCACAAACATAGGCTAAGAATCCCTGACACCCTTTTCTTAAGATCTGACCAGCGCGAAGAGAAGAAATCAAGCTGGGAAGGGTAGCGCTACGATCTCCCTGAATAACCAGAACCGGCCCACCAGGAAAACTGAATCTGACTGCTTTTTCACGGCAGTCTACGGATGCATAACAGGTGGCTAGCCAGTCCATACCAATAAGAACGTCAAAGTCTAGCATATCGAGGAGAATCAAATCAACTGAAGAATCTCTCTCCCCGATACGAACGGAACATGATCGATACACAAAACGGGCAACAAAAGACTCGCCTACCGGTGTAATAACGACAAGCGGCTGAACTAACGGAGAAGACTCTCGGCCTAACCTCGGTGCAAAGTACGTGGATACATAGGAATGTGTGGAGCCTGGATCAAATAATACCCTTTCATCAAAAGAACATACTGGTAGAGTACCTGTCACGACGGCATTGGATAGCTGTGCATCCTGAGGAGTCAACGCGAACACTCGGGCCTGTCCACCACTAATAGCTGGCTATCCTCTGCCTCTACCTCGGCCTCTGCCTCTGCCTCTGCCTCTGTCGCCTCGTCCTCTCTGAACCGGACCGCCACGCCCACGGCCTCTAGAAGCATCTGGCTGGCGTGGAGCATCATCAGGAGTAGGAAGTAGAGCTCTCTGAGGAGGTGGTGAGGGTGGTAAGGTCACATGCGGAACTGTCGCCACGCCCTGACGTCCCATGGTACAGTCTCTGACAGGGTGGTACTGACTCCCACACCGAAAACATCCTGGAGACGACTGCTAGGTCTGTGGATATGAACCAAATAACTGACCTCGTCTCAATCCTCTACCTCCACCATCTCCCGGAAATAATCTATCACGATGTCTGCCCATCTGCCGCTGAGCTGGCGTATCAGTACGGATCCTCTTCGGCCCAGAAACGACCGGAGTCTCAGAAATACGCTCCTCCAAAAGTAAGGCTGCATCCATCGCGGCTGCGTATGTATCAAAGTGCTGGGTGCCGATGGCAAGGAATAGCTGTGTATCAAGCCCTCGCACAAACCTCTTTATTCTCTTCTCTTCTATGTCTACTAGATACGGAGCATATCGAGACAACTGGGTAAACTGTATATCATACTCTGACACCGTCATCCCAGGAGTCTTGCGCAAAGACTCAAAACTACGGGCTCGAGCATCTCGGACACTCTCCGGAAGGAAACGGGCAAGAAATGCAGATGTAAACTCATCCCATGTCATAGAAGGTAGACCTGCAGCTCGGCCTCTCTCTACTGAATCGTACCATGTCTGGGCAAGACCCTCCAGACGAAAACTCGCAAACTCCACCAATCTATCATCAGAACACCTCAACGAACGGCAAATCCGAGCCATCCTATCAAGAAATGCCTGTGGGTCCTCTGTCGCATCTGTACCGGTAAAAGCCGGAGGTCTCAATCTCATGAACTCCTGTAGTGAAACAGGGATAGTCACCGTAGTAGCAGCCGGAGTGACCATCTGTGCAGCAGGTACAATCGTGGTCTGTGCGGTGGAAGGAACGTCCTCGGATCTCTGTGCCCGACTGGACTCAACTAAAGATCCCATCATCTGTCGCAACTTTTGCATGCCGGCCTCTAATCTGGCAATACGGTCTGGATAAGGCGGATCAGTATGACCCTGAGGGGTAGGCGTATCCTCCCGCTCGATCCTCGCCTCAGACGAGCCCGCTCGAATCTCATCCCCAGCGGCAGCCCGCTGAGCTCTCGTAGTCTTTGGCGGCATCGAAGCTGGAATAAGGAACATGACTGATAAGAACATTGCAATTGAATTAAGGAATGCAAGGAATCAAGAAAGGAAATACAAGTAATTATGTCCTAAGGTTACTTAGGCGGAGTACCGTATCGTAAGTATGCCGCGGATCATACCCACGCTACGCCACTCTGCTTAAGTCACCTACTCCATCTACCAAGGTCGTCCTACACTCAGGAAAGTAAAACCTACGCTCTGATACCAACTTTGTCATGACCCGAAGGTACGGAACGTGACTGGAACTTAGATTACGAGACGTCTAAAGGCGTACCGTAACCTAAGTCAGCCAAAGCCCAGAAGAATCTAAACCAAAATCAAAAGAGAGTGAAGGAAAAATCTTACATGAAAACGATTTGTAAATCAATTAAGTTGCATTGAAACCTTTTTTTTTAAAAACATCAAAAATTCCCGAAAATTTCGGCAAAGTCTCCCTTGTATTTTCTATCCCCCAAAATGAGTACAACAAGATATATATAACCTGTAATCATAAAATGGCATCCCCAAGCGGGAGCTAGCTCTTCGCCCAAGACGGATCACAACCACATGCAATATATAAGTAATATCAAGAAAAGAGCATAAAAGAAACGCAAAATATCAGAAAACACAACGCCGGCTCAAGTGAGCTCGACCCAAAAGAAACCACAAATATACAAGTCTCTCAGTCTCATCACTAGGTCGCATATACAATATAAAGTGGTAGATGGAGAATACTAGATACAACGATAGAGCAAAAATAAACAAAGTGTGCTCGCAACCCACCTACGGGCGATGTCGCGAGTCTGAGCAAAAGGAGCTGATGATAAGATAGCCCGCCGCTACAAGGGTGACGGATCCGACCTGCAAGACACTATGGCACAACGGGGGTGAGTTGCCAGCTCGTGAGTAGAATATAACATCTAATAAGGCAATCGTAAGAATGCACGCAATGCGTCACAACATGTATGTCTATATGTGATATAATATCTCTAGTATGCATGCACATGTATGCAATGTCATTACTAACTCTTTAAGTGTTTTAAATGCTAAGGGTTCTGCATTCTAAATTTTAGAAAATGAATATCTGTATAATAGCTAAGTACCATCAAGAAATCATCTGAAAACCCGTGTCAAGCATCGAGACCAAATATGAAATCATATCTGACTCAATATCTCACTGTAACAATGTCTCAAATATCGGGCTCCGTCAGTCCGGATCGGCCCATATCATCAAATCTCACGACAACGGTCGGTATCCTCCGGATATCCGCCGCGCCAGACATCACCGGTAGGTAGTCCTCCCCTGCCAGGCTCATCGTCTACAACTCGATCTTCTTTCCCCGGGGTACCATACCGGGCCCACCATGTACCCGAGACGGTTCATCCACTCCTCGAATCGGGTCTCGAAATCCAACAGAAAACATGAAAACTCATGGTGGACGACACATACATCACGAGAAAACCGCAACTTTGTTTTTTAAAAAAAATGATAAGTATAAGCTTTTGTTAAAGTCTTGCGGTTTTCCCCAAAAATCCAGAAATCGCAGCAATACTGAAATCCTCAAGAAAATCATAATGTCCACATGTTATATATGATAAATGTCTATGATATCAATGTATACGATGTGAATTTTGGCTAGAAATCTATGTAAATATGATGATAATGCGAGGTATATACATGCTATGCAATTTCATATATCATGCACGATGCAGGGCGATACTAAGCTAAACAGGTTCTATAGTGCACGTGGCATGGCAATTACCAAAGGCGTGTGTGTCACATGAATAGTGAGCGTGCAACAGATGCCAATGGTAATGGTGTTCGTGTCCTACGAAGTGTTATCGCATATGTGCATATGAATATCCATGCAATCTAGCATACAATTAACTATAAGGGTATGCAGTGTAAATAAAGGGGTAAGCTAACTAACAATATAAATCTTGCAAGAAGTAGGGTAATCCTAACTAGGGGGCGCCTCGCGCCATCCAGACGATTCCCCCATAGATGAATACATCTACTCACCTGAATGCCTCGCTAATCCGATCCGACCACCGCCTTGCCTTTACGCGCCGTGTCCGATGTTTCCCCGACCGATCCTATATTTGCACAACACCAAGCATCAGATTACATATCATAAAACGATGCAAGTCACAATATACAAATATCGACGCTCTCGAATTAAACATAACGTGCACTCGGTGCGCGGGAAAACACACGAAAATCGCTAAATCTTAACTAGAATCGTCATTTCGGGGAAATCGACAAAACTAAAACCCGGCTAGACAAAACCCTGCATTCACGCACTCTAATAGTCGTATACGAAGCTAATTATATCGCTAATATAACGCAATTAGATCGCATCCTAATTTTTATAAAAATCAAGTAAGCAATTTCATACCGATTCGACGCAAATATCGAAATTTTATCGATCTAGCGAGCGTAACATCGCACAATTAACCATTCTAACTAATTAGATAACCAAACCCTAGCTTAACTCCATCAACCATGCTACAAACCCTAATTTGGAATCAAATCCCTCTCTTGATTTTCATGAACAAGTAATTACAACTAAATTAATACTTCAAAATTCAATTTTAGCACATTTAAACTACAAGTTAACAAACTAGTTTAGAAATTTCACCTCACAAATTGAACCCTAGTTTGCTCAAGCCACCAAAGAAGCCTCCTTTCTTCAAGTTTTGAACTAAATTTGGTTGAGGAGAGAGTGGATTAGGATTTTGTTTTGAATTGGAGAAGAAAATGGTGAATTTTTATGGATTTTTCTTGATTTTTCATGATTTTTGAGTGAGGGCAGGTAAGTATATGGTTATTGTCGTGAATCAGGACATTGGAAGAGGCATTACTAGGAAAACCAGCTAACCCCTTTGGATCATTTTCATGTTTCAGTTTTCACTGTGCGATGTTAATTGATAACTGTTTTCCCAGTTGGAATCTAACTCCAGGGTATGTATTTACCAGATCAGTTTCTCACATCTGCATGTTATTACGGATGGTGAGTGGGAGTAAGATATTGGGAATTGGGTGATTAAATCCTCATTATATCGGAATTCGTTGTAATTAGTGATATTTGAGGAAATCATCTGGATTTTGCCGGATGGCAAATATTTGGTTTTGAATATCCGTTGTTATGCACCAATTTCAAACTGATATATCTGTACATTTATTTTATAAAGTGATATATAACTTTTTGATATTGTGTCTATGACACTTACCTATATCTGTTGGTGATTAGGTAAGGTGCATTCAACAGTGGTGTAATTCTTCTTAACCACACTACAGTTTTTCAACCTACAACGCACAGGGTTTGAGTTATTGAACTAAGGGGACTTATACAAAGTATTGTATGCTGTCCAGTGTCCGTTAGGACAATGGGATTGGTACTCATACTATATTCTGTTTACTTGTGACTTCTCCAGTTCTGGACAAGTATTTCGTTGAAATGCAAAGTCCAGATATTGAGAAGTTATAGGTATAAGAATGAAGTAGATAACCATTTGTTGTAAGTGTCAGGATTCTTCAAGGAAGTCGAAGATATAGATACTTGCGTTTGGTATTCAGTTAATAGTAACGGTTTTGAGAACTTGCTTCTCTTTCGGGTTACTCATATGTGGATGCACTCCTAGATGAGTAATGTTGATTGTCCTCTTTCCATTTGGTTGATATGCACTGGAAACAGCTGCATGATTTTGAATCTGGTTCAAATTAGATTAGTGCCTTTGTTTCTATATTAGGTATATATAGAATCGATTTATATCTTAACGATGCTAAGGTATAGGGAGTTGTCTGGCTGATGCTTAAAACCAGAATCTGGATAAACTCAAGGCACGTTTCAGTAATGGCTGTTTGTGGGTTATCCCGGGCTTCGACGAGGGTTAACTTTCTACCATCAGGAAGATCAATATTATATTGTTCTTGACTCGCCACAGTTTTAGTAAAATGAATTTTTTCAGAAAAACACAAGTGGGAGTATGGTAGAACTGGAAGTTATTCCAGAACCACAAACGATTACTGGAAATTTAATAGAACCTAAAGATTCAATTGGATTTGATGTTCCGTTAACCACTCCGCAGATTTGGTGGGTAACCTCAGGCACCCGAGAGGTACTTCGGTCTTTTCAGAGACGGTGACAGGGAGGTTCTTGTTTACCCAGTCTTGCCTTTGTTGTTGTTCTGGACTATAAGTCCCGGCAGGAGGATGAGTATAGCGCCATTCTAAACTGGCTTTAGAAGTGCATGTGTATATGACTCTGCCAGAGGGTTGTTGAAGTCAGTGGGAGCAGCGGAAGCATAGTGGGCAAGTAGCTTATGTCTATTCATAGACTAAAGCAGCTATAGCGGAAATAGATCATCTAATTTTGATGAGACAGTCAAAGGCTTTGACTTCATCAGAATAGGAGATGGATCTGCTAAGAAGGTAGTAGAGAGTGATGTCCAGGTATTGGGATGACATGCACTTGATAGGAAAGGATATTCCTATACTACGATCAGTTATACTATGGTTGTCACAAAGTTGTTTCTCCACAGTGGATATGGATATAATATCAGGTTTTCTGGTTACTAGATCTATGGTTTTAGATTTAAATTTGGGAAGTATCCCAATCTGGGTACTTTGACATTAAATGGATGATTCCTGGCATGGTGGTGTACCTGCAGGTGATGGAGTCACCCTCTCTAAAGGTGTCTTACAGACTAAAGGGGAGAGGGATCTGCATGATTAGCATATCACTTGCTTAGGCAATTGAGTTAATCATGAAATATCAAGTACCACACCAGATATTGTTTTTGTACTAGATGCAATAAGCAGATATATCAATACAATTGTGGAGAAACATTGGGAAGCAGTTTATGAACATAAATGAATGTTCTTGGGAAATGATTACGGCAGCCTCCTTCGGGAGACGGTTATCATTTCAGGCTTCCATGGTGACCTGGACGACAGAATGATTGTCAGAGTTATAGTTTTCCCTCTTTTGAGGGACAGTATGTTGGACAGGTGGTCCAAGCAGATACTGAGGAAAGGCATGGCACATAATACTGATTAAATTCAGTGGACGATACAGTCTAAGTAGTTTGCTGGATTTGGAGTTCATTTATGAACTGGGTCCCATCAGACATCCAGACAAATTCTAAGACCAGTATTACTCATTTCGAGAGATAGTTTTCTCCGCGAAGTTGAGATGTAGAGAGATACAGAAAGAAACATTGGAGCGGATCCACTCACTGAGGCTTCTCGAACGCAATCATTTTTCGCAAATAGGCTTTGCGAAACTGATTAGTAGAGAAGTTGGGTGTTCGGTATCACACGGGCTGTGAGTATGCGACATCGCAATAATTGGCCTTAAGTGCAAGTGGGAGATTGTTGGTTATAGTGCCCTCAAGGCAATTATCATAGTCGCGGACTTGTGATTATGATGATTGAGGTAGGACCTATACCGATAAAACAGTCTTACTCAAGATGATAGTATGCTATCTGGTTTGTCTTTATCATCATGTATGTGTTGATAGAGCCCTTAGGATTCTTGCTTGACTGCCAGCAGTATGAAGGCGATCATATTTGTGGGAGCTGGGGTCTATAAGCACATCCTTAAATGTCCTTAGTCGTAGGAGTATTGAGACCGGGCATCGATTCTCCAGTGTAGATTAGTGTATATTGATCGAGACCCCGACGAGGGGCGGTGACCAGGTCTCACAAGCCATCGGTGTTAGTTTGTTCACCTAAGATAGTATACAGGTGCTCATTGGGTTATGAGTACACTGGACGGACTCGCCGGGAACCTGCTAGTTGGTATTATACCTATTGTCAGATAGCAGTTCCCAGGTGACATGTGTACTGGTTAGTCTGTCGACCTGAGATTGTCATTTGTCTCGTGTGAGTTCCCACTGTGCTTTGATTACTACCCTACCATGGCTCAAAGGAGTCATGCAAACAGGTTTTAGTTGGGTACAGTCCCGAGCCACATGGAGACAGTGATCGGATCGTCGGGGATTCGTCTCTCCCGGTATTGGGGGTTGATGTCGCGTTGTGTACGGATGGCCATCACCATAAATCCGTGGCCACGGTGGACGAGAACTACCGATCCAGGATCGATAGATTCTCAGGTGGTGATGGGTTTCATACCGGCACTAAATGTCGTGTTGTTGGGGATCTGACTTTATCCACCCCCCTAGACTCGATATGCGATACTCTTAGACGAACAGACCGGACTGTACGGATATTGTCACTGTCAAGCTCAGTAGGGGTTCAGCATGAGTTTGCTCGTCGGCCTCCCTTTCGCTCAATACCTGGGTAGCCGTTACGTACAGCTAGTGCCGCTGACGTGCTTGTGGTTAAACCCACTGCCAGCATATTGACGAGTCTTTAGAGTCCCACATAAAGGGTTTTCACGGTTCAGGCGATATGGTGTACATGTTGTATGTTGATACATACGGGTGTCCGATTAAATATGTGCACTTACTGCGCAGACTTTAATCGGACGGTTGATAATACTAGCGGCCTAGGATTAAGCCAGTTTATTAAATCAAGTTTTGATTTAATAATTTATATATGTATTTGTATATACGTATTCTAGTATTATTGTTCACTATACGTTTTCTCTCTCGGCTATTTGTATTTTTGTACGAATACGCGTATATGTATTTCGGTACATGTACCGGGAAGTATTCCGTATTTCTACGGAATAGCTTCTAGAAGAAGATGCCACCTCATTTATATGATTTTCCATTTATGGAAATTCATTTGTTTTTTTAAATGAGGTGGAAAAGGAGGTTTGGCATGAACATGGAACATAGCATGGTTCAAAGTATGGTTTGCATTATTTTATTGCATTAATGGGAAAAGAAAATGATTTTTGTTGATTGGAGAGAGAGGGGGGGCCGGCCATTTTTTTGGATGGTGTTTTCATTTGGTTACATGATTAACATGCTAGCTCTCTCTCTCTCTCACTTTCTAATTCACACAAAGAAACTTAGCTATTTTCTTATGCTCATGCCAAAAGCTTTACCACCTTCATTCATCTTCCATGGATGCTCTCTTGAGTTCATTGGATGAGAGAAAATCATAGTGACACACTAGTACACCCCCATTCTCCATCGCTAGCGACTTTGGAGCGTCGGTTACCTCGTTTGTCGAGGTTGGAGCTTGCGCCGTTTCCCTCGGGTGGATCATCAGAGACGAAGGAAGACCGGTAATCAAACGACATCAAGGAATCGCTAGGAGCTTGGAATGAAGACCGAAGGACACGGATCAACTCGGTATAACCTTTCTAACTCTTAGTTAGCTTGCTCGTTTAGGGTTTAAGGTCGATCCGGAAATCGGGTCGCGGTAGCGCCGGTTTAGAAAATTTTTGTTCCGCATTTTGGCCGCGTTTCGACGGCCGGGACGCTGCCGGGACCCTTCATGGTATCAGAGCCACCCTTTAAACCCCTTACTAGCTTGGTTAGATGTGCTTAAAAGATCGATCGACGGATTTTACCGAAATCACGATTTCATTTATGCAGTTGCTGTCGATTTTTAAATGTGGTCAAAAAATTATTTGACACCGTTTAAAAACAACAGAAACTGTCGGCTTGGAATTTGCAGTTTTTAGTTTTCCGGTCGGATCGATGTTTTAAACGCGTTAGCACAAGTTAGTATAGCAAAATGGTGAGGCTCTGATACCACTGTAAGTCTACGCTAGCGCCCCGGCCGTCGAACGACGCCAAAATGAGGAACAAAAACTTTTAACTGGCGCTATCGTATACTTTAACCCGGATCTACCATTATTGCTAAACTAACAAACTGTAAAGAGTGTAGAAAGATTGTACCGAACGATCCGAGTCCTTCGTTCTTCAACCATCATCCCACGCTCCGTTGCGGCTGCTCCGATCTCGTCGATCTCCGATCTCCTCGTCGAGGTGGCACCACATGATCGGTTCTTTAAACGGGCTCCCGCCTCTCACTCGAGGCAACTCGATCGTCAAGTTTGCTAAAAGAGATGACCAAGATTGATATAGAGAATGAGTAGATGACTTTGTCTCACTTCGTCCAAGTCCGTGGACGATCGGTTAATGAAGTTGCCGTGGAAATCGGGTGATGGAATGAAATGAACTGTAAAATTCCATACACCCCAAACTATCATAATCTTTTTCTACAAATGAAATCAACAACCATGAGAGAGAGAGGAGGGGGCCGGCCTTATAAAGAGAGGGGGGTGACCATAGGAGATGGGGGGTAACCACATCATGAAGCTTATCATGTATGAAAAGATCTTAATCAAAACAAAAAGCATTAAGGTTAAAGCATGACTCACAAACCTAGTCATCATGCATTAATGATCCCTTAAATGCAACCAATGAAAACTCAACACCAATAATCCTAGTCACCTCATCTAGAAACTTCTAGAAGAATCCACACTCATCTCAAGAAAAGATAAACCCGTCTTTAACCAAATGTTAAAAGACGGCTGATAGAAAACTGGAAACTGGCAACTTCCAAAAGTGATCCTGAAACAACTTTCAGGATAACCCCGAAACTGTATAAATATACCCGCATTTGTATTACGACCGAATACAAATGCAACTGAGACAAAGATATTATACCTACTCAATATAATACTCGGATCCGGCTTAAACCAAAGCCGACCAGTATCATCTGTCCGAAAATCGACACGTGCGTAAACGCACGTGCATTTTCCGAACCCTGCCATAAAACCATACGGCCTCTACAACGTTTCGCCCGAACTTGGGAAACTGTCTGTGGGGGACTCTAATGACTCGTCAGCACCCTGGCAGTGGGTTTAACCACAAACCGTCAGCGGCACTAGCTATGCATAACGGCTGCCCATGGACTGACCTCAAGGGTGGCCGAGGAGCGAACTCAAGGGAGACCGATGAGCGAACTCCTCCGAAAACCCTACTGAGCCTAACAGTGACAATGTATATACAGTCCGGTCCGTTCGTCAATGAGTATCACATATCTGCCTAGGGGGCTAGTAACGTCAGACCCCCAATAGCAGTATAAGTCGTGTCGGAGTGAAGCCCAATTACACCCTGAGATACTACTGGAGTACCTACCAGTAAATCTCCTGCCATGGCCATGGACTTTGTGTAATGGCTCTCCTAGACACAGCACGACCTCGCCCCCAATACCGGGAGAGACGAATCCCCTGCCGATCCGCTCACGTGCCTCCATATGGCTCGGGACTGTACCCAAAAACTACCTGTTTGCACGACTCCTTTGAGCCGTGGTTGGGTAGAAATCAAAGCACAGTGGGAACTCACACGAGACAAATGACGACCTCAGGTCGATGAACTAACCTGTACACATGTCACCAGGGAACTGCTATCTGACGATAGGTATAGTACTAACTAGCAGATTCCCGGCGAGTCCTGTCCGGTGTACTCATAACCCAATGAGCACCTGTATAAATCTTAGGTGATCCAACTGACACCAGTGGCTTGTGAGACCGGCCACCGCCCCTCGTCGGGGTCTCGACTGTACACACTAGTCTACTCCGGAGTATCGATGCCCTGTCTCGAAACTCCCACGACTAGGGACTACAATTAAGAATATGCATATAAACTACCCAACTCTCACGTATATGATCGCCATCATACTGTTGGTAGTAAAGCAAGATCCTAAGGGCTCTATCAAAGTGTAACATGCAATCAGTCACCTGAACATGTACACGACTGATAAAGGCAAACCAGATAGCATACTATCATCTCGAGTAAGACTGTGCTTCCGGGATAGGTCCTCCGCAATCATTGTAATCACGTACCTGCGATCCAATAATTGACTATGAGGGCACTATCTCCAACAATCTCCCACTCGCACTCAAGGCTAATATTGCGATGTCGACTACTCACAGCCCGTGTGAAACCGAACATCCAACTCCTCTACTAATCAGTTTCACAAAGCCCGTTTGTAAAACTATTGTGTTCGAGAAATAGCCTCGGTGAGTGGATCCGCCTAGAAGTATCTTTCTTTATCTCTCTTAATCTCAAGTTCGCGGAGAAAGCCATCTCCCGAATTGAGTAGTACCTGTCTTAGAATATGTCTGGATATCTGATGGGACCTTAGTTCATAAATGAATTCCATATCCAAACTTCTTAGACTGTATGGATCACTGAACCTAATCAGTATCCGGCACCATGCCACCCACAGTATCCTCTGGAACCACCTGTCCATAATACTGTCCCTCGTCAGAGGGAAAACTAAAACTCTGACAATCACTCTGTCATCCATGTCACCTTTGAAGCCTGGAATGATAACCGTCTCCCGAAAGAGGCTGCCGTTATCAAATCCGTAGAACATGTACTAATGTTCTAAAACTGCTTCCTTATGTTTCTCCAGGATTGGATTAATACAAACTTATTGCATCTAGTGCAAAAACAACATTTGGTGTAGTACTTGACATCTCATGATTGACTCAATTGCCTAAGCAAGTGATCTGCCAATCATGCACATCCCTCTCCCCTTTAGTCTGTAAGACAGCTTTAGAGAGGGTGACTCCATCACCTGCAGGTACACCACCATGCTAGGAGTCAACTATCCCAAAAACCATTAGAATATCTGTCAAAGTACCCACATTGGGAAACTACCCAAATCCAGATCTAAAACCATAGATCCAGAAACCAGAATGTCAAATATTATATCCATATCCTGTCTGGAGAAACAACTGTGTGACGACCACAGTACAACCGATCGTAGTATAGGAATTTTACTTCCTACTCTGTGTATGTCATCCAGATACTATGACATCACACCCTACTACCTCCTTAACTGATCCATCCCCTATTCTGATTGAAGTCAAAACCATGACTGTCACATCAAAATTAGATGATCTATCTCCGCTATAACTGCTCAAGTCTATAAATAGATATAAGCTACTTGCCCACTATGCTTCCGTTGCTCCCACTGACTACGACAACCCTCCTACCGGGTCTCATATCCTGGAACAACAGTAGTGTCAAGTCTTGGTAGATAAGAACCTCCCTGTCACCGTCCTTGAGGCTACCGAAGTACCTTTCGGGTGTCTGAGGTTACCTACCATATCTGCGGAGTGGCTATTGGAATGTCAAACCTGATTGAATGTATAGGTCCTATTAAATTTTCCGTAATCGTTCGCGGTTCTGGAATCACTTCCAGTTCTACCATACTCCCACTACTGTTTTCTGAAAAAGATCCATTTTTACTAAAACTGTGGCGAGTCAAGAACAATATCACTATTGATCTTCCAAATGGTAGAATATCAACCCTCGTCATAGCCAAGGTCAACCCACAAACAGCCATTACAGAAACGTGCCCTGAGTTATCCAGTGTCTGGTTTTAATCATAAGCTGGACAACTCCCCGTACCTTAATTTCTTTTAAGGTACGATCCATTCTATATCCAATACGGAAACTTTGGCACTTATTTAATTGGAACCATATTCAATCCATGCATCTGTCTCCAGTGCATATCAACTTAATGGAAAGAGGCTAATCAGCATTACTCAACTTAGGAATCCATCCAATTATGAGTAACCTGAAAGAGAAATACGTTTCTCAAAACCATCACTATAATCTGAATACCAATCACAAGAATCTACATCTTCGATCTCTTTGAAGAATCCCGATACTTGTGATACCTAGTTCTCTACTTTATTCTTATACCCACAACTTCTCAAAACTTAGACCATGTATTTCTACGAAACACTCGTCTAAATACTAGAGAAGTTATAAGTAAACAGAACATAGTACGAGGACCTACCCCTGTGTCCTGATGGACACTGGACAACATACAATACTCTGTATAAGTCCGCTGAGTTGAACAACTCATAACCTGTGCGTTGTAGGTGGAAAACTGTACCCTGGCGATTTCCTCAAATATCACCAATTACAACGAATTCCGATATAATGAGGATGATCACCTAATTCCCAATATCTTACTCCCACTCATCATCTGTAAAACCATACAGATATGAGAATGAAACCTGGTAAATACATACCCTTGGAGTAAGTGTCTAATCGGGAAAACAGTTTTTCTTTAACAATGCACTGAAACATGAAAATGTTTCGTAGGGGTATCCTGGTATTCATAGCAATTCCTCTTCCATAATCCAATTCATGACTTCAACCGTATATTTTATTGCCATCTCTCCAAATCCCCTTTATTTGTCTTTAGTCGTTACCTTCTGTACACCATCGTTAGGCTAAATGGTTTTCTTCCTTCCCTACCGTTCGGCACCAGCCTATGGTTTGGAAGAAGACTATCCAGTAAGCATAATAGGTGTACCCTCCTAAACCAAGGAGTACTCGCATCTCGAGAGAAGGTGACGATAAAAGACAACTGAATAATACCTTATTCTTTTAAAGGTGAAATAGGAGCGGCGATGAAGTACGCGGTTTTGGTCGTGAATGATATCAGTCGCAATTTACTTTGCCCTCTTTCTAATCCCTTTATTTTGTCTTTACATATTACCTTCTGCACACCCTACTTAGGCTAATTGGTTTTCTTCATTCCCTACCTTTCGGCACCAGCCTATGGTTTGGAATAAGACTATCCAATAGGCGTAATAGGTGTACTCTCCTAAACCAAGGAGCTCTCGCAACCTGAGAGAAGGTGATAATAAAAGACAACTGAATAAACCAATTCTATTTCTCCTGAACCTGGATCCATCCCCGAAAAAGTCCCTTCGAGTTCGTATATAACCATACGATGGCTCTATCCAATGGAAGTGGATATCCGTAGTAATACGGGTGTTCTGAGAAATACAAAGGGTAAAAGAAGGAGTGGCAATGACTTATGCAACTCAGACAATCCAAAAGCCAGTATTTTAAGAAGGTTCGGTCAACCTGGTCACTGAGTCATAGTCTAGGGTCGGTCAAAGGTCGCTGCCAAAGAGAGAGAGAGAGAAAAGAAACACTCTGCGTGCACTCTAACCTAGATCAGAATGGTCATCATTTTATCTAATCCGGAAACCTCCCACTGTCCTGTCAAATTCTCCTCCAAACCTAAAGAAGAATCAATCGGGATCACCCGAAGAGTAAACCAACTCATCAGTGGGAATCAGGATCTAACTCTCATCGCATGATAACGTGATGGAATGCATCCACGTTACTCATACTCCAGAAGGTATGCGCATACTTGGCAAGTTTCAGTTTCTTTAGAAACTCCCGATATAGTTTTTGCCCCATGCTCTTATAACCTTGGCGTTAGGTCAAAATGTCATAAGTCACATGCCAAGTTCTACCCATCACTATCTTGTTAATTTGAACCCACCCGCACATGCCCTTGGCGTTAGGTCAAAATGGCAGAACGGCCGTCCCAAACCAACTCATCTATCTATGCAACAATTGAATACCCAGCAGCTACCAAACACTATGCCTTGGCGTTAGGTCAAAATACATAGCTTGAATACTACTGAATACCCAAAAGAAGTGACGGAGGGCTACGGCTGGTTTTTGGCGAAAAACCTTTAGCGTAGTGAACTTGATATCGCTGAAGGAACCTGATAGCTTTTTTAAAATATAGTGGCGAAAACCTTTTGCTAAAGAGGTCACTCCCGGTAAAGGGATCTCGGCTCTTTCCTCGTGGAATGAGGTGCAGGATATTCCACTGAATACCGCTATGCAAAGCAACATGTAATCGACTATAGTGAAGTTATTACCCTGACGCAAACTTCTGCCCAAGGGGTCAGTCCCGGTGAAGGGATATCGGCCCTTGCCCCGTCGAATGAGGTGCAGGATATTCCACTGAATACCGCTATGCATAACAAAAGGAAACGTCTTTGCAATAACACTTTTTAAATTGTTCCAACAACTCAAACAGGTTTGTTTTACTTTGCATTGATCAGAATCAACGCAGTCCCATCATTCAATCACACCAAAAAAGAACGAAAATAAAATGTATGTATATGCCATCCGCATTCGTCACTGGGTCCCGTCATCACCCGTTAGGTTACTTAACTAACGACAGAGCGGGGACTGGACTAGCGCGGGTGTAAAACATATACAACATCTAATAGTATATAAACCAATATACAATAATCGCTCCAGGCGTGATAATATGCAACATTACAGAAAAGTAATAAGCATCACAGAACAATACAGATAATCTGGGATCCCCGAGTTTCACAGAGCCGCTGCTGAAACTCGACGTTCCCCTGTCGTGTGGATAGCCTGTGCAATGAAACCTAGACCCCTACGGGTGCGGCAAGTTACCCGCCAAAACCTGAAGCGAGGTAGTCCCCACAGCATAGTGAATGGAACACCCGGCACTTCACGGAATCCGGTAAATTGAGCACCCCTCCTTGGGTCAACCTGTACCCCCTACGAGTGCGGCGAATAGTCTGCCAATTCTGAAGTGGGGCCCCTCTGCCTCTCAAAGCCATGAGATGCGGACCCGTTGCTTTCCCGAACCCGGCTATCCGTGCACTCCGTCTCGAGGCAAAACCTAGTACAGTAATGAAAAATAGTACAATAGGTACATCGACCGCAACCTGGTCGTTCCCCAAAAGAATATTATACAACAGGCAGTGACGGCTGTCCACAAGTTGGACGCTTGCCCCGCAATATCAAATGTACAAATAAACACAAACTGTACTATCATTGCACACTGCTATCCACCACGACAATTCCGCAACATCACAGCACAACACAGAACATCAACGCGAATGTCACGTTCGCAAACCCGTCTAAAAGAACTATAGCAATCAGACGCAGTTTACCGATCAAATGACATTCCCGGTCGGAGATATAATGTAAGCACTGTAAACTAACGTGTTTAAATTACGATCGACCAAATATCAAGAAGTGGGCCCCACGCAAATCTGTAGAACAGTAATAAAACCTGGGCCCAAACTATATTAACCAAAAACACCAAAATCCAACTAAGAACCCTCTGGAAAAATTTGGGAGCACGTGCTTCCCACGTGGCCGCGGATGCGCGGCCAATACAGTAGGGTTGGCCGCGTTTCCGCGCTTCCATGGAGGAATCATGAGCCCAAATTTTGCCGTGGTTCTTAGAAATGCCTGCACGGATTTTTAAGATGTACAGAATTCAATTTTGACACCGTTTAAAAACAACAGAAACTGTCGGCTTGGAATTTGCAGTTTTTAGTTTTCCGGTCGGATCGATGTTTTAAACGTGTTAGCACAAGTTAGTATAGCAAAATGGTGAGGCTCTGATACCACTGTAAGTCTACGCTAGCGCCCCGGCCGTCGAACGACGCCAAAATGCGGAACAAAAACTTTTAACTGGCGCTATCGTATACTTTAACCCGGATCTACCATTATTGCTAAACTAACAAACTGTAAAGAGTGTAGAAAGATTGTACCGAACGATCCGAGTCCTTCGTTCTTCAACCATCATCCCACGCTCCGTTGCGGCTGCTCCGATCTCGTCGATCTCCGATCTCCTCGTCGAGGTGGCACCACATGATCGGTTCTTTAAATGGGCTCCCGCCTCTGACTCGAGGCAACTCGATCGTCAAGTTTGCTAAAAGAGACGACCAAGATTGATGTAGAGAATGAGTAGATGACTTTGTCTCACTTTGTCCAAGTCCGTGGACGATCGGTTAATGAAGTTGCCGTGGAAATCGGGTGATGGAATGAAATGAACTGTAAAATTCCATACACCCCAAACTATCATAATCTTTTTCTACAAATGAAATCAACAACCATGAGAAAGAGAGGAGGGGGCCGGCCTTATAAAGAGAGGGGGGTGACCGTAGGAGAGGGGGGGTAACCACATCATGAAGCTTATCATGTATGAAAAGATCTTAATCAAAACAAAAAGCATTAAGGTTAAAGCATGACTCACAAACCTAGTCATCATGCATTAATGATCCCTTAAATGCAACCAATGAAAACTCAACACCAATAATCCTAGTCACCTCATCTAGAAACTTCTAGAAGAATCCACACTCATCTCAAGAAAAGATAAACCCGTCTTTAACCAAATGTTAAAAGACGGCTGATAGAAAACTGGAAACTGGCAACTTCCAAAAGTGATCCTGAAACAACTTTCAGGATAACCCCGAAACTGTATAAATATACCCGCATTTGTATTACGACCGAATACAAATGCAACTGAGACAAAGTTATTATACCTACTCAATATAATACTCGGATCCGGCTTAAACCAAAGCCGACCAGTATCATCTGTCCGAAAATCGACACGTGCGTAAACGCACGTGCATTTTCCGAACCCTGCCATAAAACCATACGGCCTCTACAACGTTTCGCCCGAACTTGGGAAACTGTCTGTGGGGGACTCTAATGACTCGTCAGCACCCTGGCAGTGGGTTTAACCACAAACCGTCAGCGGCACTAGCTATGCATAACGGCTGCCCATGGACTGACCTCAAGGGTGGCCGAGGAGCGAACTCAAGGGAGACCGATGAGCGAACTCCTCCGAAAACCCTACTGAGCCTAACAGTGACAATGTATATACAGTCCGGTCCGTTCGTCAATGAGTATCGCATATCTGCCTAGGGGGCTAGTAACGTCAGACCCCCAATAGCAGTATAAGTCGTGTCGGAGTGAAGCCCAATTACACCCTGAGATACTACTGGAGTACCTACCAGTAAATCTCCTGCCATGGCCATGGACTTTGTGTAATGGCTCTCCTAGACACAGCACGACCTCGCCCCCAATACCGGGAGAGACGAATCCCCTGCCGATCCGCTCACGTGCCTCCATATGGCTCGGGACTGTACCCAAAAACTACCTGTTTGCACGACTCCTTTGAGCCGTAGTAGGGTAGAAATCAAAGCACAGTGGGAACTCACACGAGACAAATGACGACCTCAGGTCGATGAACTAACCTGTACACATGTCACCAGGGAACTGCTATCTGACGATAGGTATAGTACTAACTAGCAGATTCCCGGCGAGTCCTGTCCGGTGTACTCATAACCCAATGAGCACCTGTATACATCTTAGGTGATCCAACTGACACCAGTGGCTTGTGAGACCGGCCACCGCCCCTCGTCGGGGTCTCGACTGTACACACTAGTCTACTCCGGAGTATCGATGCCCTGTCTCGAAACTCCCACGACTAGGGACTACAATTAAGGATATGCATATAAACTACCCAACTCTCACGTATATGATCGCCATCATACTGTTGGTAGTAAAGCAAGATCCTAAGGGCTCTATCAAAGTGTAACATGCAATCAGTCACCTGAACATGTACACGACTGATAAAGGCAAACCAGATAGCATACTATCATCTCGAGTAAGACTGTGCTTCCGGGATAGGTCCTCCGCAATCATTGTAATCACGTACCTGCGATCCAATAATTGACTATGAGGGCACTATCTCCAACAATCAGAGCCACCCTTTAAACCCCTTACTAGCTTGGTTAGACGTGCTTAAAAGATCGATCGACGGATTTTACCGAAATCACGATTTCATTTATGCAGTTGCTGTCGATTTTTAAATGTGGTCAAAAAATTATTTCAGACATCTTAAAAATCCGTGCAGGCAATTTTAAGGATACTGGAAAAATTTGAGCCCCTAAAGCCTCTAAAGAGCCGCGGAACCGCCGCACTAACCCCACTTTGGTGGCGGATCCGCGGCCGTTTAGTGGCGACGGGCTTTCAAATTTTTTCTGTAGCACAGAGACTTGGAATTGTGATTTTTTTCATATTCTGTTTTGGCCCAGGTTTCAGTGAAGTGTTGTTTTGCTATTGGGGCCAATTTGGAACTTTGTCGATCGATAATTTAAGCGTGCGTTTAACAGTACATACATTATATTTTGCGACCGTGAATGTCATTTGATCGGTAAACTCGTCTAATTGCTATATGTCTTTTAGACGGGTTTGCGAACGTGACATTCACGTTGATGTTCTGTGATGTGCTGTGATGTTGGTTGGATAGTCGTGGTGGATAGCAATGGTGCAATGTTATTACAGTTTTATTTCATTTGTACATTTGATATTGCGGGGAGCGCGTCCGACATGTGGACTGCCGTCACTGCCAGTTTGTATATTATTCTTTTGGGGCACGACCGGGCTGAAGTCGATGTCACCCTTGTATATTATTTTATTTTCTGTACTAGGATTACCCCGCCGAGGGGTGCACGAATAGCCGGATTCTGGAGGGCAACGGGTCCGCATCTCATGGCGTTGGGACGGAGGAGACCTTACTCTAGAATTGGCGGGCTATTCGCCGCACTCGTAGGGGGTATAGGTGACCCAGGAGGGGTGCTCAAGTTGCCGGATTCCGTGAAATGCTGGGTGGTCCATTCATGTTGCTGAAAGGGGCTTCCTCACTTCTGGTTTTGGCGGGTAACTTGTCGCGCTCGTAGGGGTCTAGGTTTCATTGCACATGCTATCCATACGACAGGGAACGTCGGGTCTCACTTACGGCTCAAGTGAAACCCGGGGCTCCAGTTTATCCACCATTCTGTGTTGCTTCTGTGATGTATCTGTGATGTTTCTTTATATCATGCCTGGGACGAATGTTATATATATATATATATTTATATATACTAGTAGATGTTATATATGTTTTGCACCCGCGCTAGCCCAGTCCCCGCTCTGCCGTTAGTTAAGTAACCTAACGGGTGATGACGTGACCCAGTGGCGAATGCGGATGGCATATACGTACATTTTATTTTCGTTCTTTTCTGGTGTGATTAATTGATGGGACTGCATAGATTCTTATCAATGCAAAGATAAAACAAACCTATATATGATGTTGTTGGAACCAAGCTTTTAAAAACGGACATTACAGACGTTCTCTTTTGCTTTGCATCGTGGTATTCATTTGGAATATCCTGCACCTCATTCGATGAGGCAAGGGCCGAGATCCCTTCATCGGGAGTGACCCCTTGGGTAAAAGTTTGCGTCAACGTAATAACTTTACTATAGTCGTTTCCTTTTGCTTTGCATCGTGGTATTCATTTCGGATATCCTGCACCCCATTCGACGGGGAAAGAGCTGAGATCCCTTCACCGGGAGTGACCTCTTTAGCAAAAGTTTTCGCCACTATATATTTATAAAAAAAAACAACTTGGATTCCTTCAATGAGATCAAGTTCATTACGTTAAAGGTTTTTCACCAAAAACTAGCCGTAGCCCTCCGTCATTTCTTATAAGTACTATTTAGTATTCATGCTATGTTTGTTGGCAAGCGTCAAGGCATAGTGTGCGGTAGCTGAATAATACTTATCTGTAGCTTGGATATGCGATTGATCGGGACAGTCGTACAGCTTTGTTGGCAAGCGTCAAGGGCTTGTGCGGGTGGGTTCGAGTTAATCCAAGACAATGACGGGTTGAACTTGACTAGTGACCTATAATTTGTTGGCAAGCATCAAGGTTATAGGTCGTTAGGGGTAAAAATCATATCGGGAGTTTCAAACATACAGGAAATTTGCCAGGCTTGCGCATACCTTCTGGAGTGTGGTGACTTGAGTGGCTTCCATCAGGTTATCATGCGATGATAGTTGGATCCCGATTCCCACTGATGAGTAGGTTTACTCCTCGGGTGATTCCGACTAATTCTCCTTTTAGGTTTGGAGGAGAATTTGAGAAAACAGTGGGAGCCATCCTGATTAGATAAAATGATTAACCATTCTGATCTAAGTTAGAGTGCACGCTGAGTGTTTCTTTTCTCTCTCTCTCTGGCTACGACTATGACCCGACCTTTGACTAAAACTCATGAACCAAGTTGACCGAAACTTCTTGAAACACTTTGGATTTTGGAATGTCACGGTGTCGCATACATCATTGCCACTTCTATATCACCTTTTCATTTCTCCAGAACACCCCGTATTATTACGAACATCCACTTCCATTGGATAAATCCATCGTATGGTTATATACGAACTCGAAGGAACTTTTTCGAGGATGGATTCCGGTTCTGAAGAAATTGAATAGGATTATTCGGTTGTCTTTTCTCTTCACCTTCTCTCAGGTTGTGAGGGCTCCTAGGATTAGGAGAGAGTACACCTATTGAGCTTATTGGATAGTCTTCTTCCAAACCATAGGCAGGTGCCGAACGGTAGGGAAGGAAGAAAACCAATTAAGCTTAAGTGTGGTGTACAGAAGGTAATAAGTAAAGACATGTAAAAGGATTAGAACAATGGCAAAGGAAATACGATCACCATCATTCACGATAAAGACCGGGTATACCCCTGCCACTCCTACATCCACTTTGCTTTTCTCCAGAACACACCGTATTATTACGAACATCCACTTCCATTGGATAAATCCATCGTATGGTTATATACGAACTCGAAGGAACTTTTTCGAGGATGGATTCTGGTTCTGGAGAGATTGAATAGGATTATTCAGATGTCTTTTACCATTACCTTCTCTCAGGTTGCGAGGGCTCCTAGGATTAGGAGAGTACACCTATTATACTTATTGGATAGTCTTCTTCCAAACCTTAGGCTGGTGCCGAAGGGTAGGGAATGAAGAAAACCAATTAGCGTAAAGAAGGTGTACATAAGGTAATAAGTAAAGACATAATAAAGGGATTGGAGTGAGGGCAGGTAAGTATATGGTTATTGTCGTGAATCAGGACATTGGAAGAGGCATTACTAGGAATACCAGCTAACCCCTTTGGATCATTTTCATGTTTCAGTTTTCACTATGCGATGTTAATTGATAACTGTTTTCCCAGTTGGAATCTAACTCCAGGGTATGTATTTACCAGATCAGTTTCTCACATCTGCATGTTATTACGGATGGTGAGTGAGAGTAAGATATTGGGAATTTGGTGATTAAATCCTCTTTATATCGGAATTCGTTGTAATTAGTGATATTTGAGGAAATCATCTGGATTTTGCCGGATGGCAAATATTTGGTTTTGAATATCCGTTGTTATGCACCAATTTCAAACTGATATATCTGTACATTTATTTTATAAAGTGAGATATAACTTTTTGATATTGTGTCTATGACACTTACCTATATCAGTTGGTGATTAGGTAAGGTGCATTCAACAGCGGTGTAATTCTTCTTAACCACACTACAGTTTTTCAACCTACAACGCACAGGGTTTGAGTTATTGAACTAAGGGGACTTATACAAAGTATTGTATGCTGTCCAGTGTCCGTTAGGACAATGGGGTTGGTACTCATACTATATTCTGTTTACTTGTGACTTCTCCAGTTCTGGACAAGTATTTCGTTGAAATGCAAAGTCCAGATATTGAGAAGTTATAGGTATAAGAATGAAGTAGATAACCATTTGTTGTAAGTGTCAGGATTCTTCGAGGAAGTCGAAGATATAGATACTTGCGTTTGGTATTCAGTTAATAGTAACGGTTTTGAGAACTTGCTTCTCTTTCGGGTTACTCATATGTGGATGCACTCCTAGATGAGTAATGTTGATTGTCCTCTTTCCATTTGGTTGATATGCACTGGAAACAGCTGCATGATTTTGAATCTGGTTCAAATTAGATTAGTGCCTTTGTTTCTATATTAGGTATATATAGAATCGATTTATATCTTAACGATGCTAAGGTATAGGGAGTTGTCCGGCTGATGCTTAAAACCAGAATCCGGATAAACTCAAGGCACGTTTCAGTAATGGCTGTTTGTGGGTTATCCCGGGCTTCGACGAGGGTTAACTTTCTACCATCAGGAAGATCAATATTATATTGTTCTTGACTCGCCACAGTTTTAGTAAAATGAATTTTTTCAGAAAAACACAAGTGGGAGTATGGTAGAACTGGAAGTTATTCCAGAACCACAAACGATTACTGGAAATTTAATAGAACCTAAAGATTCAATTGGATTTGATGTTCCGTTAACCACTCCGCAGATTTGGTGGGTAACCTCAGGCACCCGAGAGGTACTTCGGTCTTTTCAGAGACGGTGACAGGGAGGTTCTTGTTTACCCAGTCTTGCCTTTGTTGTTGTTCTGGACTATAAGTCCCGGCAGGAGGATGAGTATAGCGCCGTTCTAAACTGGCTTTAGAAGTGCACGTGTATATGACTCTGCTAGAGGGTTGTTGAAGTCAGTGGGAGCAGCGAAAGCATAGTGGGCAAGTAGCTTATGTCTATTCATAGACTAAAGCAGCTATAGCGGATATAGATCATCTAATTTTGATGAGACAGTCAAAGGCTTTGACTTCATCAGAATAGGAGATGGATCTGCTAAGAAGGTAGTAGAGAGTGATGTCCAGGTATTGGGATGACATGCACTTGATAGGAAAGGATATTCCTATACTACGATCGGTTATACTATGGTTGTCACAAAGTTGTTTCTCCACATTGGATATGGATATAATATCAGGTTTTCTGGTTACTAGATCTATGGTTTTAGATTTAAATTTGGGAAGTATCCCAATCTGGGTACTTTGACATTAAATGGATGATTCCTGGCATGGTGGTGTACCTGCAGGTGATGGAGTCACCCTCTCTAAAGATGTCTTACAGACTAATGGGGAGAGGGATCTGCATGATTAGCATATCACTTGCTTAGGCAATTGAGTTAATCATGAAATATCAAGTACCACACCAGATATTGTTTTTGTACTAGATGCAATAAGCAGATATATCAATACAATTGCGGAGAAACATTGGGAAGCAGTTTATGAACATAAATGAATGTTCTTGGGAAATGATTACGGCAGCCTCCTTCGGGAGACGGTTATCATTTCAGGCTTCCATGGTGACCTGGACGACAGAATGATTGTCAGAGTTATAGTTTTCCCTCTTTTGAGGGACAGTATGTTGGACAGGTGGTCCAAGCAGATACTGAGGAAAGGCATGGCACATAATACTGATTAAATTCAGTGGACGATACAGTCTAAGTAGTTTGCTGGATTTGGAGTTCATTTATGAACTGGGTCCCATCAGACATCCAGACAAATTCTAAGACCAGTATTACTCATTTCGAGAGATAGTTTTCTCCGCGAAGTTGAGATGTAGAGAGATACAGAAAGAAACATTGGAGCGGATCCACTCACTGAGGCTTCTCGAACGCAATCATTTTTCGCAAACAGGCTTTGCGAAACTGATTAGTAGAGAAGTTGGGTGTTCGGTATCACACGGGCTGTGAGTATGCGACATCGCAATAATTGGCCTTAAGTGCAAGTGGGAGATTGTTGGTTATAGTGCCCTCAAGGCAATTATCATAGTCGCGGACTTGTGATTATGATGATTGAGGTAGGACCTATACCGATAAAACAGTCTTACTCAAGATGATAGTATGCTATCTGGTTTGTCTTTATCATCATGTATGTGTTGATAGAGCCCTTAGGATTCTTGCTTGACTGCCAGCAGTATGAAGGCGATCATATTTGTGGGAGCTGGGGTCTATAAGCACATCCTTAAATGTCCCTAGTCGTAGGAGTATTGAGACCGGGCATCGATTCTCCAGTGTAGATTAGTGTATATTGATCGAGACCCCGACGAGGGGCGGTGGCCAGGTCTCACAAGCCATTGGTGTTAGTTTGTTCACTTAAGATAGTATACAGGTGCTCATTGGGTTATGAGTACACTGGACGGACTCGCCGGGAACCTGCTAGTTGGTATTATACCTATTGTCAGATAGCAGTTCCCAGGTGACATGTGTACTGGTTAGTCTGTCGACCTGAGATTGTCATTTGTCTCGTGTGAGTTCCCACTGTGCTTTGATTACTACCCTACCACGGCTCAAAGGAGTCGTGCAAACAGGTTTTAGTTGGGTACAGTCCCGAGCCACATGGAGACAGTGATCGGATCGTCGGGGATTCGTCTCTCCCGATATTAGGGGTTGATGTCGCGTTGTGTACGGATGGCCATCACCATAAATCCGTGGCCACGGTGGACGAGAACTACCGATCCAGGATCGATAGATTCTCAGGTGGTGATGGGTTTCATACCGGCACTAAATGTCGTGTTGTTGGGGATCTGACTTTATCCACCCCCCTAGACTCGATATGCGATACTCTTAGACGAACAGACCGGACTGTACGGATATTGTCACTGTCAGGCTCAGTAGGGGTTCAGCATGAGTTTGCTCGTCGGCCTCCCTTTCGCTCAATACCTGGATAGCCGTTACGTACAGCTAGTGCCGCTGACGTGCTTGTGGTTAAACCCACTGCCAGCATATTGATGAGTCTTTAGAGTCCCACATAGAGGGTTTTCACGGTTCAGGCGATATGGTGTACATGTTGTATGTTGATACATACGGGTGTCCGATTAAATATGTGCACTTACTGCGCAGACTTTAATCGGACGGTTGATAATACTAGCGGCCTAGGATTAAGCCAGTTTATTAAATCAAGTTTTGATTTAATAATTTATATATGTATTTGTATATACGTATTCTAGTATTATTGTTCACTATACGTTTTCTCTCTCGGCTATTTGTATTTTTGTACGAATACACGTATATGTATTTCGGTACATGTACCGGGAAGTATTCCGTATTTCTACGGAATAGCTTCTAGAAGAAGATGCCTCCTCATTTATATGATTTTCCATTTATGGAAATTCATTTGTTTTTTTTAAATGAGGTGGAAAAGGAGGTTTGGCATGAACATGGAACATAGCATGGTTCAAAGTATGGTTTGCATTATTTTATTGCATTAATGGGAAAAGAAAATGATTTTTGTTGATTGGAGAGAGAGGGGGGCCGGCCATTTTTTTGGATGGTGTTTTCATTTGGTTACATGATTAACATGTTAGCTCTCTCTCTCTCTCACTTTCTAATTCACACAAAGAAACTTAGCTATTTTCTTATGCTCATGCCAAAAGCTTTACCACCTTCATTCATCTTCCATGGATGCTCTCTTGAGTTCATTGGATGAGAGAAAATCATAGTGACACACTAGTACACCCCCATTCTCCATCGCTAGCGACTTTGGAGCGTCGGTTACCTCGTTTGTCGAGGTTGGAGCTTGCGCCGTTTCCCTCGGGTGGATCATCGGAGACGAAGGAAGACCGGTAATCAAACGACATCAAGGAATCGCTAGGAGCTTGGAATGAAGACCGAAGGACACGGATCAACTCGGTATAACCTTTCTAACTCTTAGTTAGCTTGCTCGTTTAGGGTTTAAGGTCGTTCCGGAAATCGGGTCGCGGTAGCGCCGGTTTAGAAAATTTTTGTTCCGCATTTTGGCCGCGTTTCGACGGCCGGGGCGCTGCCGGGACCCTTCATGGTATCAGAGCCACCCTTTAAACCCCTTACTAGCTTGGTTAGACGTGCTTAAAAGATCGATCGACGGATTTTACCGAAATCACGATTTCATTTATGCAGTTGCTGTCGATTTTTAAATGTGGTCAAAAAATTATTTCAGACATCTTAAAAATCCGTGCAGGCAATTTTAAGGATACTGGAAAAATTTGAGCCCCTGAAGCCTCTAAAGAGCCGCGGAACCGCCGCACTAACCCCATTTTGGTGACGGATCCGCTGCCGTTTAGTGGTGACGGGCTTTCAAATTTTTTCTGTAGCACAGAGACTTGGAATTGTGATTTTTTTCATATTCTGTTTTGGCCCAGGTTTCAGTGAAGTGTTGTTTTGCTATTGGGGCCAATTTGGAACTTTGTCGATCGATAATTTAAGCGTGCGTTTAACAGTACATACATTATATTTTGCGACCGTGAATGTCATTTGATCGGTAAACTCGTCTAATTGCTATATGTCTTTTAGACGGGTTTGCGAACGTGACATTCACGTTGATGTTCTGTGATGTGCTGTGATGTTGGTTGGATAGTCGTGGTGGATAGAAATGGTGCAATGTTATTACAGTTTTATTTCATTTGTACATTTGATATTGCGGGGCGAGCGTCCGACATATGGACTGCCGTCACTGCCAGTTTGTATATTATTCTTTTGGGGCACGACCTGGCTGAAGTCGATGTCACCCTTGTATATTATTTTATTTTCTATACTAGGATTACCCCGCCGAGGGGTGCACGAATAGCCGGATTCTGGAGGGCAACGGGTCCGCATCTCATGGCGTTGGGACGGAGGAGACCTTACTCTAGAATTGGCGGGCTATTCGCCGCACTCGTAGGGGGTATAGGTGACCCAGGAGGGGTGCTCAAGTTGCCGGATTCCGTGAAGTGCTGGGTGGTCCATTCATGTTGCTGAAAGGGGCTGCCTCACTTCTGGTTTTGGCTGGTAACTTGCCGCGCTCGTAGGGGTCTAGGTTTCATTGCACATGCTATCCACACGACAGGGAACGTCGGGTCTCACTTGCGGCTCAAGTGAAACCCGGGGCTCCAGTTTATCCACCATTCTGTGTTGCTTCTGTGATGTATCTGTGATGTTTCCTTATATCATGCCTGGGACGAATGTTATATATATATATATATATATATTTATATATACTAGTAGATGTTATATATGTTTTGCACCCGCGCTAGCCCAGTCCTCGCTCTGCCGTTAGTTAAGTAACCTAACGGGTGATGACGTGACCCAGTGGCGAATGCGGATGGCATATACGTACATTTTATTTTCGTTCTTTTCTGGTGTGATTAATTGATGGGACTGCATAGATTCTTATCAATGCAAAGATAAAACAAACCTATATATGATGTTGTTGGAACCAAGCTTTTAAAAACGGACATTACAGACGTTCTCTTTTGCTTTGCATCGTGGTATTCATTTGGAATATCCTGCACCTCATTCGATGAGACAAGGGCCGAGATCCCTTCATCGGGAGTGACCCCTTGGGTAAAAGTTTGCGTCAACGTAATAACTTTACTATAGTCGTTTCCTTTTGCTTTGCATCGTGGTATTCATTTCGGATATCCTGCACCCCATTCGACGGGGAAAGAGCTGAGATCCCTTCACCGGGAGTGACCTCTTTAGCAAAAGTTTTCGCCACTATATATTTATAAAAAAAAACAACTTGGATTCCTTCAATGAGATCAAGTTCATTACGTTAAAGGTTTTTCGCCAAAAACCAGCCGTAGCCCTCCGTCATTTCTTATAAGTACTATTTAGTATTCGTGCTATGTTTGTTGGTGTAACATTTCCAAAATAATAAAATATTAATTTTAGGAATTTTCATGATTTAATATTATTTTTTTGATTATTTTAATATTAAATTAATATTTAAATGCAAATAAATGGAGAAAAATTATGGAAAATTATGGAAAATTCTAAAATGGGTTATTTATTGGAATTATGCCATTTTTAAGTGTTTGTGATCATTTATATGCTAATTTAGCGCTAATCGCGATTAAAAATCGCTAATCGGATTTTTTTTGGCTTTTTGTGCAAAATTGTGCACATATCATTTTGGACTTGTGTTACATTTTCTAGCCATGGTTTTGTTTTGGGATCACTATTGATGTGAGAAGGTTTGGATTTAAGAAAAGAAAAGGAAAAGAAAAGAAAAAGAAAAGAATAAAGAATGGAGTTGGTGAGAGAGAGACATAGGGTTCACCTTGACCAACACTTAGCCATTTCCCTCATTTTCCCTCCCTCTTCACTCTCCTCCTGATGCTACTCCTTTCCCCTCTTCCTCCTTCTTCAAATCCCCCAAGTATCACCATTAAAACTAGCTCAAAACCACATGTCCGTTTCACAAAACATGCACACAAGCCCAAGATATATGCTATGGACCAAGAAAGGTGGCGTTTTGGTGCTGTTGAGGATTCATGAGGGCTTATTGAGGTAATTTCTTCACATTTAGAGTGTTAAATCTTGTGCTTAGGCTTTAATTCAAGTTTCATATCGATATCGGGTGAAATTGTGCACTTTGGACAAAATTAGAGAGGATTAGGGTAATTTTGAGTTGTGACCTTGCAATTGAGTTTAGGAAGTGACCTTAGACCCTATATTGACTAGAATCCCAGGCCAATCCCACTGGAAATCCAAAAATACGGAATTACGGGACTTTCATGTCGGTTTGTGAGTGTTAGAGTGTGCAGGAAAATCTGGAATGTGCTGGGACCTTTTCAGGAAAAATAAGCAATACCAGGAGCCTAGTTAGACACCCAGGAGACCACCCTAGGAAGACGAGCCCCTAATTCCTTACCTGGGCCGGCCAGGCCGGGCTTTTCAGGTATGTGGCCGGCCAAGTTGTGGTGGATTGCCTCGGGGTTGGTCCAGTAGCTCAAGTACACCCTGCATAGCACCCTAGAGTTGTTTATTTGAGCTGATTTGGCCTGAGACGAAATCTGGGATCGTTTTCTTGAGTTGCTGCTTTGAAATGTGATTTTGTTTTACGTATTTAGAATTCCAGATTTTGATATTTGTGTGTTATCTCGATCGTGTGACGTTTATACGTCTATATCGAGTGATTCCGGGTTGTTTTGCGAAGGCTAACCGTAGGTTCGAACCTATAAGCCTTTTAGCGTATCGTATTGGTTTTAGCGTGTCGTATCGGTTTTAGCGTGTCGTTTCGAGTTTGATTTGGTTTTGATGCGATGTGATACGTGTGATATGTGTAGGTACACCGCGACGATCCGAGGCGATGCAGAAGATGACGGTGATATCGACACCGACACGCAGGGTACAGGTGAGTAGATTTATATCTACGGGGAGAAGTCGGGTGGATGGCGTATAGCACCCCCGCAGTCCGTGGTGTTGTATACGAATACGTATACACACGTGTATTTATTATATGTTGTTAGGATCATTGATATTGATATTGGTAGTTTTGATGCTAAGATTGTTGGTGTAGTATAGTGCGAACCCTAGGGTAGCGATTGCACTCATACCTACATTTACACATATACTTACACACATTCTTACATTCATTCTTTCATTTGATGGTGTGTATATCTACACATGGGTATGGGACTATGTGTTTATATACGGGATTTGAGGATGATACGTGGATTTGTGATGACACTTGATGTGAGGCCGTGAGATCGGTGATTTGACACAGTCGCCTTTTGAGGTGCGATATGATAGTTTAGCGGGCCTTTAGACGTGTGCTTTACCCGCATTCATATTCTTATTGATGGTGTCGATTTGTACTAGACTGACAGTAGTACCCCAGATGTGTGATCTGATGATAGTGAACCTGTTATGTGGTGTGATATTGACCCCTACCCAGCTATTGGGATGCCGTACGACGATTTACCGTACGAGCCGATATTGATGATAGATCCGCACTCATGACTTGAGGATATCTTACGATATGGTACTGAGGCGAGATCACCGACTATCATATCTATACTTATATATATTGACTCAGATTAGGTGGTTTCATACCCCTCCGGTCCAGATTTCTTAGTGGGCATTGGACTAGACCGAGTCATACCCTTTTTCAAAACTAACGAATCGGGAATATTTTAAAGATAAGCAGAAGGGTTATACGGATATTTTCAAATGATGCATCTTTTCTTAAAACACAGTAGCCCTTACTTTACCAAAAGCCCTGATTCGTCTTATTTCAAAAGGCAAGGTTGCATGACATATCTATTGGGACAGGTTCTGTGTTTTGCGTTGATTATCCATTTCCGCATATTCCTGCTATTTGCATTGCATCGCTTGCACTGTGGTTATATTCCAGTCATGCTGCTAGGACACCAGCACCATTATCGATGATGCATATGTTCCACGTACACTTATTGCCGGCTCACACACTCATCATCGATAATTGCCATGTCACTACACTGTAGTACTATTGCATTCAGTATATGATCCTTGCATGACATGATGATGTACATACCTTCCTTTACATGTAGCATACTTCATGCTTGATTTTACGCATTGAGATATATTGTTTCTATGATATTTCTGGATTTGGGAACCGAGGGTGTTTTAAAAAGAGAATATATCATTACTTTAAAAACCCGGTTACCCTTGATATGATATTTCAGTGCGTCCACCATGTGTTTTCTCGGTGCTGAGAGCGACATGTGACACCCGAATCGAGGCGCGGATGAGCCGATTGCGGGTACATGGTGGACCCGGTATGGTTCCCCTCGGCAAGATGATCGATGAGCTTTGCCGATTGAGCCTGGAGGCGGGCGAGTACCTACCGGTGATTGGTTGGACCTGGCGGTTATCCGGAGGATACCGACCAGAGTCGATAGATGGTTTGGGCATACTGCCGGGGCCGAGGGCCGATACCGCAGACAGAGCCCACGGGCCGATCCGGACTGACGGAGCCCGATATATGAGGATTTACGTGCCGATGCTGGGCACAGTTTTCATGATGTTTTCGGGTGTCGATGCTGGGCACCCTGGTTCCATGACTTGATGTGTCGCGAGGGACACGGGTGGATTATATCCTCATATTATATTTCCATGCACAGGCTTGTGATATTTACTTGCATGATGATTATTGTCAGTGGGTGACGAGTGGACGGGATCCACGTGTGTGCAGATTTGATTACATTGATTATACCTCATATTCATGACATACTATTACCTAAGACACTAGCACGAGCACTTGGCATTACACTCATGTATAGAGATTACATTGCCAGTTTAGCATGTTTCAGCTGTATTCATTTTGAGGTTTATTTATTTCTGATCGTATTGACCTAGGATGGTCATGCATTCGATCTCTGCTTGTAGATATCTTTCTATTCACGAGTTGGCAACTCACCCCCGTTGTGCCCCAGTTTTTGCAGGTTTTTGCCGTACAGATTCCATAGCGGCATTTCTGGCACACTGCTTCATTTGGGTGACTTGCTTGGTTAGGTGGGTTCTTTTGTATCAGAACCGCTATTGTATTTGTATTTATTCATTGTATCTAGAATTTCCATCAACCAAAACTTGTTTATTCTTTCAGACTTAGAGACAGAGTTGTATTATTTCGACCTTAGAGTCGCGCTAGTAGTATTGCGGTTTTCTGGCTGTTTTTGAGTTTTCCTTCAGTTTGGATCCTCGCCCCTTGGCGTTGTATATTGTTGTTGCTTATGTGATTGTGACCGTCGATTGACGAAGAGCTAGCTCCCGCTTGGGGATGCCTTTTATCATGTTATATATATATTGTTTCTTGTTGTACCCCGTTCGGGGCCAGTTCTTACAAAAGAAACTCTGCCGAAATTTTTGGGAAAAATTACATTTTTTTTTTAAAATTCATATTCGGCTTAGTTATTTAAAAACTCGATTTTTAAACATGTTTTCTTTACCTTTTAAAACCAGTTTCTTTAATTATTCTTAAAAATGGTTTTAGATTTCTGGGCTTTTGGTTTACTTGGATCAGATGGAGTTCTGTAGACTTCATAGGATTCAAGGGCCAGTCACGTGCTCTTTCGGGTCGTGACAAAGTTGGTATCAGAGCGCTAGGTTGACCTTGGTTCGAGTCTGAGTTTGACTATGTGGAGCCTAGGGAGTTATTTATATACGGAACTTAGACTTGACCTTACGGAACTTAGACTTGGTCGAGGGGGTGTTATACCCGAACTTTCGTCGTGTAGGATGACCCTTGGTTGATGGAATAGGTGACTAAAGTAGAGTGACGTACTGTTGGTATGTTCCGCCGCATACTTACGACACGCCACTCCGCTTAAGAAACCTTAGGTTGTACATTTCCTTGCATTATGTCATATTCCTTCCTATGATCTATCTTCATCGATACTGGTTGTGGTTTTGCTGCCGCGATTGCACGGGCAGAGTGAGCTACGGCTCGAGTTGTGTCAGCATGAGCTCGTCGGGGACGAGGGCTGACCGGGGCGTGATTCCCGAGACATACGGTTGCATTGAGGCTTGTATTTGTGTTTCCGCACTTTGAGCATTTGACAGATCGCTGTTGCGAGAGTTTCCGGTTGTGCTGATCGGCACCAGAGGATTGAGCCACTGATAGAGGCCAGCTAGGTTGTGATGACCGTCGATATTATCGTTTATTCAGGATGATTGAGGCGTTGTTCAGCGTACGGACGAATGAGCCAGTTGTTGCTGCGAATGATGAGATATCGCCCAGATGATTGGAGCTACTGCAGCATGAGCTTATTCTTGAGATTTGATGGTGAGTCGCTAGTCACCGAGGAGGAATGACTAGGACGTGTGGTGAGTTCGCTTACCCCGATGCGAGGTCATCAGGTGGATTGATTCCAGCTAGAGGCGACTTCATGCAGATTCGTTGAGAGTCGATTGAGACGATCGAATGTCAGGAGCCTATTTTCCAAGTTTAAAGTATACGGAAAGACATGCAGGTGATTCTATGGACCCTCTAGAAGAATGAAACCCTAACTCGACTTAATGACCGTGTGAAAGCCTTTGAACCTTCGGGTTTGCGGCAGTTCCTCGGCGCCATTAGTGAGGCTTGGGTTTGCCCTTCTACGGCTGGACCACCGACGCTGTGGCATGTACTCGATACTATTAGACTGTACCCGAGATGTGAGCTCTTGGGGGATTATGAGGTTCTGGCGAGTCGATCGGATGGTTCGACATCTTTCGGATATTGTGATGGGACACTGCTTGGGAGACTCCAGATGCGAGCATAGCCGTCGGAGCGCAGTTCGTGTAGCCACGATGAGTTGAGTCCGAATCAGTCGATATTTGAGCAAGGTGGAGTAAAGAGTTCGCACGAGATTTCGGTGAGATGACGTTCTACTCCGCTGACATCAGAGATGTAACGTGCACGCTGAGGACGTGGTTGGCTAGATATCTCCTACTGAGTGAGGGAGATACCGAGTTCGCGATTTCGAGTCCGCGTGAGGGACTTCGGATGGACCGTAGCCGGAGGCATTGCAGTGCGCAGATAGAGACGCGATGTCGAAATGGACGATGATACAGACAAGCGGAACAAGAGGTTCGTACGAGACGCTGATGAGCTGTCATTACTTTCCATCGAGACCAGAGGTCAGATATGCATACAGAGGCGCTGGGATGCGACCAATTCCCGAGGAAATGCTGTGCTGAGGACACAGATGTCCATTGGACGAGAAGAGACTATGCGAGAGTACCAGCCTCCGTACAGATCGGCATAGGCAAGATCGACAGAGACTTTGAGCAGGATTCCTTCCAGGACATTGCCGCAAGGATGTTTGCACCAGGATCAGATGTGTGATGTGCATTCAGAGAGCCGAAGGCCGACGCCAGTGACATATTGCTTTACGAGCAGTCGTGAAGATTGACCGAGAGGTGACAAAGAAGTGCCAGAACGGAATCGTTCCTGTCAGCACTCCTGACCGGGCCGGTGAGCCGATGGATTGCGAGATTGGCAATCTACAGGAAAGATCAGGAACCAGAGGTAGAGGACGCCAGCCGCGAGCAAGAGGCAAGTGGAGATCTTGCGCCGCTAGAATTGGATGTACCGACACCTTCTCGACTTCGAGGGAAGATATACTGACGACAGTGTTTATGATTTGTGATTTTGTGATTTGACTATTACGTATCTGTCACTTTGGGATTTCGGTATTTTGGCGTCACGTTTTCATGATTGGCTTTGATGACTGAGTTCTATGATTTCTGTTTCGTGCACCATGGTTGCACTTATTGGGCATTTATACCTGGCGCATCATTATTGTTCTTGAGGTATTGATTGTGATTTCGTGCCTATTATATGCCGGTGATTTGATTTATGCTTCCAGCATAGTTTTCATGCATTTTGGTGTTATGATTTGATTTGTGCACGCTGATGCACACGGTTATGAGATTTTCCTTTGCGGTACACTTGATTTTGGTTTGAGCCGCATTATATCGTTGATTTTGACCCTGATAGTGATAGTTGATTCTTGCACTCCGTGCTTTTGATGTGACTTACGCATGTTCGGCGTTTGCTATTGGATTTCGTGATTCCGTGCATGTTGAGGGCGCAGGGTTTAGATTTTCATTCGTGCACGATGGATGCACCGATTTGGATTTTGCGCATGTTGGGCGCATATGTTTTGAGATACGATTTTGGTGCACACCCGATGCACTAAATCGAGGTTTCTTCGTGCATGTCAGATGCACCGGATTTTTGGCTGTCAGGCACACACGTTGCCTATGCCAGATGCTTCGTGCACACCCGTTGCACCTAGATGTTGATTTGTGCACCTGTTTAGCACATATTTAGATTTTTTATTTCCGTGCGCACCAGACGCGCAGGATTGTGTTATGTGCATTTTTGGGATTTATTCCTTTTGGAGCAGTACACTTTTATGATTTCAGATATTTGTTTTCATACTGAGCAGGACTAGTCAGAGGACAGTACTTGGATATATTTTGCATGCATTGATAGTTTGAAGGGATTTCCAAAGAGCGAGCTATAGTCTCAGTATATACTTACGTGTCCGATATGAAACGAAACGTTTTAAAAACAAGGAAACCCTTCTGATCGTTTTCAAAATGGCAGAACGTGCTTATTAAACGAAAGATATATATATACCTATATGGTTATTTTCTTATGAAAAACGTCCGCCACTGTGCAGTGTTAGGTGCATCGCACAGCGACTTAAAAAGATTTGGCATGCTTTTGCATCAGCTATTTACATGTATAGATTGGATGTCTACATGTGTAGTTCTGATCCATATCATATCGATTTTGTATTGGATTTGACATTGTGTTTTTACCTTGACTCCGATGATTGCGGGATGCTTGATGGAGCGTTGTTTTTGAGTTATCTGCTCAGTACCTTTGCGCATGCATTGCGCTGTGACGTTCTATGTGTTGATGATTTCGGAGCCCCGACGACTTGGGATTTGTATCGAAATGTTTTAGTACTTGGGGGTTTTAAATTTAAATTCGGGGACCGAATTTCTTTAAGGGGGGTAGATTGTAACATTTCCAAAATAATAAAATATTATTTTTAGGAATTTTCATGATTTAATATTATTTTTTTGATTATTTTAATATTAAATTAATATTTAAATGCAAATAAATGGAGAAAAATTATGGAAAATTATGGAAAATTCTAAAATGGGTTATTTATTGGAATTATGCCATTTTTAAGTGTTTGTGATCATTTATATGCTAATTTAGCGCTAATCGCGATTAAAAATCGCTAATCGGATTTTTTTTTGGCTTTTTGTGCAAAATTGTGCACATATCATTTTGGACTTGTGTTACATTTTCTAGCCATGGTTTTGTTTTGGGATCACTATTGATGTGAGAAGGTTTGGATTTAAGAAAAGAAAAGGAAAAGAAAAGAAAAAGAAAAGAATAAAGAATGGAGTTGGTGAGAGAGAGACATGGGGTTCACCTTGACCAACACTTAGCCATTTCCCTCATTTTCCCTCCCTCTTCACTCTCCTCCTGCTGCTACTCATTTCCCCTCTTCCTCCTTCTTCAAATCCCCCAAGTATCACCATTAAAACTAGCTCAAAACCACATGTCCGTTTCACAAAACATGCACACAAGCCCAAGATATATGCTATGGACCAAGAAAGGTGGCGTTTTGGTGCTGTTGAGGATTCATGAGGGCTTATTGAGGTAATTTCTTCACATTTAGAGTGTTAAATCTTGTGCTTAGGCTTTAATTCAAGTTTCATATCGATATCGGGTGAAATTGTGCACTTTGGACAAAATTAGAGAGGATTAGGGTAATTTTGAGTTGTGACCTTGCAATTGAGTTTAGGAAGTGACCTTAGACCCTATATTGACTAGAATCCCAGGCCAATCCCACTGGAAATCCAAAAATACGGAATTACGGGACTTTCATGTCGGTTTGTGAGTGTTAGAGTGTGCAGGAAAATCTGGAATGTGCTGGGACCTTTTCAGGAAAAATAAGCAATACCAGGAGCCTAGTTAGACACCCAGGAGACCACCCTAGGAAGAAGAGCCCCCAATTCCTTACCTGGGACGGCCAGGCCGGGCTTTTCAGGTATGTGGCCGGCCAAGTTGTGGTGGATTGCCTCGGGGTTGGTCCAGTAGCTCAAGTACACCCTGCATAGCACCCTAGAGTTGTTTATTTGAGCTGATTTGGCCTGAGACGAAATCTGGGATCGTTTTCTTGAGTTGCTGCTTTGAAATGTGATTTGGTTTTACGTATTTAGAATTCCAGATTTTGATATTTGTGTGTTATCTCGATCGTGTGACGTTTATACGTCTATATCGAGTGATTCCGAGTTGTTTTGCGAAGGCTAACCGTAGGTTCGAACCTATAAGCCTTTTAGCGTATCGTATTGGTTTTAGCGTGTCGTATCGGTTTTAGCGTGTCGTTTCGAGTTTGATTTGGTTTTGATGCGATGCGATACGTGTGATATGTGTAGGTACACCGCGACGATCCGAGGCGATGCAGAAGATGACGGTGATATCGACACCGACACGCAGGGTACAGGTGAGTAGATTTATATCTACGGGGAGAAGTCGGGTGGATGGCGTATAGCACCCCCGCAGTCCGAGGTGTTGTATACGAATACGTATACACACGTGTATTTATTATATGTTGTTAGGATCATTGATATTGATATTGGTAGTTTTGATGCTAAGATTGTTGGTGTAGTATAGTGCGAACCCTAGGGTAGCGATTGCACTCATACCTACATTTACACATATACTTACACACATTCTTACATTCATTCTTTCATTTGATGGTGTGTATATCTACACATGGGTATGGGACTATGTGTTTATATACGGGATTTGAGGATGATACGTGGATTTGTGATGACACTTGATGTGGGGCCGTGAGATCGGCGATGTGACACAGTCGCCTTTTGAGGTGCGATATGATAGTTTAGCGGGCCTTTAGACGTGTGCTTTACCCGCATTCATATTCTTATTGATGGTGTCGATTTGTACTAGACTGACAGTAGTACCCCAGATGTGTGATCTGATGATAGTGATACCTGTTATGTGGTGTGATATTGACCCCTACCCAGCTATTGGGATGCCGTACGACGATTTACCATACGAGCCGATATTGATGATAGATCCGCACTCATGACTTGAGGATATCTTACGATATGGCACTGAGGCGAGATCACCGACTATCATATCTATACTTATATATATTGACTCAGATTAGGTGGTTTCATACCCCTCCGGTCCAGATTTCTTAGTGGGCATTGGACTAGACCGAGTCATAACCTTTTTCAAAACTAACGAATCGGGAATATTTTAAAGATAAGCAGAAGGGTTATACGGATATTTTCAAATGATGCATCTTTTCTTAAAACACCGTAGCCCTTACTTTACCAAAAGCCCTGATTCGTCTTATTTCAAAAGGCAAGGTTGCATGACATATCTATTGGGACAGGTTCTGTGTTTTGCGTTGATTATCCATTTCCGCATATTCCTGCTATTTGCATTGCATCGCTTGCACTGTGGTTATATTCCAGTCATGCTGCTAGGACACCAGCACCATTATCGATGATGCATATGTTCCACGTACACTTATTGCCGGCTCACACACTCATCATCGATAATTGCCATGTCACTACACTGTAGTACTATTGCATTCAGTATATGATCCTTGCATGACATGATGATGTACATACCTTCCTTTACATGTAGCATACTTCATGCTTGATTTTACGCATTGAGATATATTGTTTCTATGATATTTCTGGATTTGGGAACCGAGGGTGTTTTAAAAAGAGAATATATCATTACTTTAAAAACCCGGTTACCCTTGATATGATATTTCAGTGCGTCCACCATGTGTTTTCTCGGTGCTGAGAGCGACATGTGACACCCGAATCGAGGCGCGGATGAGCCGATTGCGGGTACATGGTGGACCCGGTATGGTTCCCCTCGGCAAGATGATCGATGAGCTTTGCCGATTGAGCCTGGAGGCGGGCGAGTACCTACCGGTGATTGGTTGGACCTGGCGGTTATCCGGAGGATACCGACCAGAGTCGATAGATGGTTTGGGCATACTGCCGGGGTCGAGGGCCGATACCGCAGACAGAGCCCGCGGGCCGATCCGGACTGACGGAGCCCGATATATGAGGATTTACGTGCCGATGCTGGGCACAGTTTTCATGATGTTTTCGGGTGTCGATGCTGGGCACCCTGGTTCCATGACTTGATGTGTCGCGAGGGACACGGGTGGATTATATCCTCATATTATATTTCCATGCACAGGCTTGTGATATTTACTTGCATGATGATTATTGTCAGTGGGTGACGAGTGGACGGGATCCACGTGTGTGCAGATTTGATTACATTGATTATACCTCATATTCATGACATACTATTACCTGAGACACTAGCACGAGCACTTGGCATTACACTCATGTATAGAGATTACATTGCCAGTTTAGCATGTTTCAGCTGTATTCATTTTGAGGTTTATTTATTTCTGATCGTATTGACCTAGGATGGTCATGCATTCGATCTCTGCTTGTAGATATCTTTCTATTCACGAGTTGGCAACTCACCCCCGTTGTGCCCCAGTTTTTGCAGGTTTTTGCCGTACAGATTCCATAGCGGCATTTCTGGCACACTGCTTCATTTGGGTGACTTGCTTGGTTAGGTGGGTTCTTTTGTATCAGAACCGCTATTGTATCTGTATTTATTCATTGTATCTAGAATTTCCATCAACCAAAACTTGTTTATTCTTTCAGACTTAGAGACAGAGTTGTATTATTTCGACCTTAGAGTCGCGCTAGTAGTATTGCGGTTTTCTGGCTGTTTTTGAGTTTTCCTTCAGTTTGGATCCTCGCCCCTTGGCGTTGTATATTGTTGTTGCTTATGTGATTGTGACCGTCGATTGACGAAGAGCTAGCTCCCGCTTAGGGATGCCTTTTATCATGTTATATATATATATTGTTTCTTGTTGTACCCCGTTCGGGACCAGTTCTTACAAAAGAAACTCTGCCGAAATTTTTGGGAAAAATTACATTTTTTTTTTAAATTCATATTCGGCTTAGTTATTTAAAAACTCGATTTTTAAACATGTTTTCTTTACCTTTTAAAACCAGTTTCTTTAATTATTCTTAAAAATGGTTTTAGATTTCTGGGCTTTTGTCTTACTTGGATCAGATGGAGTTCTGTAGACTTCATAGGATTCAAGGGCCAGTCACGTGCTCTTTCGGGTCGTGACAGTTGGCAAGCGTCAAGGCATAGTGTGCGGTAGCTGAATAATACTTATCTGTAGCATGGATATGCGATTGATCGGGACAGTCGTATAGCTTTGTTGGCAAGCGTCAAGGGCTTGTGCGGGTGGGTTCGAGTTAATCAAGGACAATGACGGGTTGAACTTGACTAGTGACCTATAATTTGTTGGCAAGCATCAAGGTTATAGGTCGTTAGGGGTAAAAATCATATCGGGAGTTTCAAACATACAAGAAATTTGCCAGGCTTGCGCATACCTTCTGGAGTGTGGTGACTTGAGTGGCTTCCATCAGGTTATCATGCGATGATAGTTGGATCCCGATTCCCACTGATGAGTAGGTTTACTCCTCAGGTGATTCCGACTAATTCTCCTTTTAGGTTTGGAGGAGAATTTGAGAAAACAGTGGGAGCCATCCTGATTAGATAAAATGATTAACCATTCTGATCTAGGTTAGAGTGCACGCTGAGTGTTTCTTTTCTCTCTCTCTGGCTGCAACTTGACCCGACCTTTGACTAAAACTCATGAACCAAGTTGACCGAAACTTCTTGAAACACTTTGGATTTTGGAATGTCACGGTGTCGCATACATCATTCCCACTTCTATATCACCTTTTCATTTCTCCAGAACACCCCGTATTATTACGAACATCCACTTCCATTGGATAAATCCATCGTATGGTTATATACGAACTCGAAGGAACTTTTTCGAGGATGGATTCCGGTTCTGAAGAGATTGAATAGGATTATTCGGTTGTCTTTTCTCTTCACCTTCTCTCAGGTTGTGAGGGCTCCTAGGATTAGGAGAGAGTACACCTATTGAGCTTATTGGATAGTCTTCTTCCAAACCATAGGCAGGTGCCGAACGGTAGGGAAGGAAGAAAACCAATTAAGCTTAAGTGTGGTGTACAGAAGGTAATAAGTAAAGACATGTAAAAGGATTAGAACAATGGCAAAGGAAATACGATCACCATCATTCACGACAAAGACCGGGTATACCCCTGCCACTCCTACATCCACTTTGCTTTTCTCCAGAACACACCGTATTATTACGAACATCCACTTCCATTGGATAAATCCATCGTATGGTTATATACGAACTCGAAGGAACTTTTTCGAGGATGGATTCTGGTTCTGGAGAGATTGAATAGGATTATTCAGATGTCTTTTACCATTACCTTCTCTCAGGTTGCGAGTGCTCCTAGGATTAGGAGAGTACACCTATTATGCTTATTGGATAGTCTTCTTCCAAACCTTAGGCTGGTGCCGAAGGGTAGGGAATGAAGAAAACCAATTAGCGTAAAGAAGGTGTACATAAGGTAATAAGTAAAGACATAATAAAGGGATTGGAGTGAGGGCAGGTAAGTATATGGTTATTGTCGTGAATCAGGACATTGGAAGAGGCATTACTAGGAATACCAGCTAACCCCTTTGGATCATTTTCATGTTTCAGTTTTCACTGTGCGATGTTAATTGATAACTGTTTTCCCAGTTGGAATCTAACTCCAGGGTATGTATTTACCAGATCAGTTTCTCACATCTGCATGTTATTACGGATGGTGAGTGGGAGTAAGATATTGGGAATTTGGTGATTAAATCCTCTTTATATCGGAATTCGTTGTAATTAGTGATATTTGAGGAAATCATCTGGATTTTGCCGGATGGCAAATATTTGGTTTTGAATATCCGTTGTTATGCACCAATTTCAAACTGATATATCTGTACATTTATTTTATAAAGTGAGATATAACTTTTTGATATTGTGTCTATGACACTTACCTATATCAGTTAGTGATTAGGTAAGGTGCATTCAACAGCGGTGTAATTCTTCTTAACCACACTACAGTTTTTCAACCTACAACGCACAGGGTTTGAGTTATTGAACTAAGGGGACTTATACAAAGTATTGTATGCTGTCCAGTGTCCGTTAGGACAATGGGGTTGGTACTCATACTATATTCTGTTTACTTGTGACTTCTCCAGTTCTGGACAAGTATTTCGTTGAAATGCAAAGTCCAGATATTGAGAAGTTATAAGTATAAGAATGAAGTAGATAACCATTTGTTGTAAGTGTCAGGATTCTTCGAGGAAGTCGAAGATATAGATACTTGCGTTTGGTATTCAGTTAATAGTAACGGTTTTGAGAACTTGCTTCTCTTTCGGGTTACTCATATGTGGATGCACTCCTAGATGAGTAATGTTGATTGTCCTCTTTCCATTTGGTTGATATGCACTGGAAACAGCTGCATGATTTTGAATCTGGTTCAAATTAGATTAGTGCCTTTGTTTCTATATTAGGTATATATAGAATCGATTTATATCTTAACGATGCTAAGGTATAGGGAGTTGTCCGGCTGATGCTTAAAACCAGAATCCGGATAAACTCAAGGCACGTTTCAGTAATGGCTGTTTGTGGGTTATCCCGGGCTTCGACGAGGGTTAACTTTCTACCATCAGGAAGATCAATATTTATATTGTTCATGACTCACCACAGTTTAAGTAAAATGAAATTTTTCAGAAAAACACAAGTGGGAGTATGGTAGAACTGGAAGTTATTCCAGAACCACAAACGATTACTGGAAATTTAATAGAACCTAAAGATTCAATTGGATTTGATGTTCCGTTAACCACTCCGCAGATTTGGTGGGTAACCTCAGGCACCCGAGAGGTACTTCGGTCTTCTCAGAGACGGTGACAGGGAGGTTCTTGTCTTTGTTGTTGTTGTTTTGGACTATAAGTCCCGGCAGGAGGATGAGTATAGCGCCGTTCTAAACTAGCTTTAGAAGTGCACGTGTATATGACTCTGCCAGAGGGTTGTTGTAGTCAGTGGGAGCAGCGGAAGCATAGTAGGCAAGTAGCTTATGTCTATTCATAGACTAAAGCAGCTATAGCGGAAATAGATCATCTAATTTTGATGAGACAGTCAAAGGCTTTGACTTCATCAGAATAGGAGATGGATCTGCTAAGAAAGTAGTAGAGAGTGATGTCCAGGTATTGGGATGACATGCACTTGATAGGAAAGGATATTCCTATACTACGATCGGTTATACTATGGTTGTCACAAAGTTGTTTCTCCATATTGGATATGGATATAATATCAGGTTTTTTGGTTACTAGATCTATGGTTTTAGATTTAGATTTGGGAAGTATCCCAATCTGGGTACTTTGACATTAAATGGATGATTCCTGGCATGGTGGTGTACCTGCAGGTGATGGAGTCACCCTCTCTAAAGGTGTCTTACAGACTAAAGGGGAGAGGGATCTGCATGATTAGCATATCACTTGCTTAGGCAATTGAGTTAATCATGAAATGTCAAGTACCACACCAGATATTGTTTTTGTACTAGATGCAATAAGCAGATATATCAATACAATTGTGGAGAAACAATGGGAAGCAGTTTATAAACATAAATGAATGTTCTTGGGAAATGATTACGGCAGCCTCCTTCGGGAGACAGTTATCATTTCAGGCTACCATGGTGACCTGGACGACAGAATGACTGTTAGAGTTATAGTTTTCCCTCTTTTGAGGGACAGTATGTTGGACAGGTGGTCCAAGCAGATACTGAGGAAAGGCATGGCACATAATACTGATTAAATTCAGTGGACGATACAGTCTAAGTAGTTTGCTGGATTTGGAGTTCATTTATGAACTGGGTCCCATCAGACATCCAGACAAATTCTAAGACCAGTATTACTCATTTCGGGAGATAGTTTTCTCCGCGAAGTTGAGATGTAGAGAGATACAGAAAGAAACATTGGAGCGGATCCACTCACTGAGGCTATTTCTCGAACGCAATCATTTTTCGCAAACAGGCTTTGCGAAACTGATTAGTAGAGAAGTTGGGTGTTCGGTATCACACGGGCTGTGAGTATGCGACATCGCAATAATTGGCCTTAAGTGCAAGTGGGAGATTGTTGGCTATAGTGCCCTTAAGGCAATTATCATAGTCGCGGACTTGTGATTATGATGATTGAGGTAGGACCTATACCGATAAAACAGTCTTACTCAAGATGATAGTATGCTATCTGGTTTGTCTTTATCATCATGTATGTGATAAGTGTTGAATTAAAATGAAAAATAAATCAATATGATGAAGAAGAAGAAAAGAATGAAGACAAGAATGAAAATGATGAAGAAGATGATGAAGAAAATAAATCAATAAGTGTTGCAATATCTGGTTTCACTTTAGAATTGGATTTCTCACTTTAGAACTCAAGTTGCCATTGATGGCATCAAGCTTTCTTGAAGAAGAAGATGATGAAGAAGAAGAAAAGAATATGATAAGTGTTGAATTAAAATGAAAAATAAATCAATACTTATCATAAGCTAACTATGGTTAAGTGTAGAGAATAGACCATGGTTACTTGGATGGGTTAGGGTTTAGCATGAAGACAAGAATGGTTGCATAAGTCAAAGCTTCATGAAGCTTCAATAAGAGACAAAGAAAGCCACCATTCTCATCTAAACCTTTTCTAAATAAACAAACAAATAAATAAATAAAAAGGCAAAACCCTAATCATCTCTTAACCATGGTTTAATTCTTCACACTTAACCAAATGAGCAAGTATCATCAAACATGATACAAAGATGTGCACAAAAGTATATCACATATACAACATGTACATCAAGTGAGAAAATCCATTTAAAGTGAACCAATACCAGTTAATGCAAAGTAATATATCAAATATATAATTATACATTAAATCATTAAATCAACATTTGATTTAACGATCCGGTCATATCGCATATAACCGACCAGTATCTTATGTATCGGCTTATCGAATCAATCCCTGATTCGATATCTAGGTTATATCGCATATAACCATTCGATACATTCATCGCGAGAATGAAATACGGTATCACATACACGCATTATTCTCGGTCCTGCACATATCTCATATGCGCTCCTATTTCGTTTCGCTTGAGCCAGGAAACCTCTATGTAGGACTCTAAAGACTAGTCAATACGCCGGTAGCAGATGATGATCATATCAAGCATCCACAAGCCGCAAGCGGTCTGCTAAACGTAACGGCCATCCGGGTATTGAGCGATCAGAAGATCGACGGGCTAGCCCGCTCACACTCCTGTGAATCCAACCAGTAACACTTACCGTACAGTCCGATCTGTTCGTCTGATATGTCGCATATCAAGTCTAGGGGTGGTAAACGTCAGACCCCAATAACCGATAAGTCGTGCCGATGTGAGGCTCATAACGGGTCGAGAAACTACTGGTAATACTTACCAGCAAATCTCTGATCTGCCCTGGCCAGGGACTTCCCTGTTACGGCCAATCGAGCACAGCGCAACATCAACCCCCAATACCGGGAGAGACGAAACCCCTCCTATCGCTCATTGCCTCCATGTGACTCGGGACTGTGCCCAAAGACCACCGTTTTGCACGCCCTCATGGACGTGGTAAGGTGGAGATCAAAGCACAGTGGGAATCACACAAGACTCTATGACGATCTCGGGTCTACAGACTAACCTGCATAAGTGTCACCTGAGAACTGCCATCTGACGTGAGGTATAATACCATCTGGGAGTTCTCGGCGAGTCCGTCCAGTGTACCCATTCTCCACTGAGCACCCGTATACCATCTCTGATGTCAAACACCAATGGATATGGGATCATCCATCGCCCATCTCATGGGTCGAGAAGCGTATACGCTAGTCTACACTGGTATATCGATGCCCCGTCTCGATACACCTACGACTAGGGACTTTGAAGGATGTACTTATGGACTAACATATCCCCACTAGTATGATCTGCATCATAGTTCAGGTAGTCAAGTACACATCCTAAGGGCTTTACCAACATGTAACTTTAAGACAGTTTAAAGAGACAAGTGTACATGTTTAGATAAAGAGTAACCAGATAGCATACTATCATATCGAGCAAGAAAGTCATCTCTATATATGTCCAAGCATCCAATATAATATACATCATCTGTACAATACTGGCCTCTAGGGCATACATACAACTAACAATCTCCTACTTGCACTAGGGCCAGCTGCTGTAGTATCGCATACCGAGCATCCCGAAGAGTCTCTCAAACTGTATCTGGGGAATGGCCTTCGTGAGTGGATCCACCGTGTTGTTCTTCGTGTCAACTCTCCTGACCTCGATCTCCCGGCGATCAACTATCTCCCGGATCAGGTGATACCGCCTCAGAATATGCCTGGACCGCTGATGGGACCTGGGTTCCTTGGCCAAAGCCACCGCTCCATTGTTATCGCAATACAAAGGTATTGGATGCTCAATGGATGGAACCACTCCAAGTTCACTAATGAACTTCTTGATCCAGACAACCTCTTTGGCAGCATCGTTGGCAGCGATGTATTCAGCCTCCATCGTCGAGTCGGCTACGGTTTCCTGCTTGGAACTCTTCCAGCTAACCGCCCCTCCATAAAGGGTAAAGACAAATCCCGACTGCGACTTAGAGTCGTCCTTATCACTCTGGAAGCTCGAATCGGTAAAGGACTCCACTTGGAGTTCTCCGTTACCATACACCAAGAATATATCTCTAGTCCTTCGCAAGTACTTGAGAATGTTCTTCACAGCTGTCCAGTGACTCTCTCCAGGATCTGCTTGATACCGACTCACTATACTTAGTGAGTATGCAACATCGGGTCTGGTACATAGCATCGCATACATAATAGAGCCTACTGCCGAAGCATAGGGTATCCCTTGCATGCGAGCTCTCTCCAAATCAGTCTTGGGAGACATCTCTTTGGAGAGAGTGAGTCCAGAGATCGTGGGTTGGTTCCCACGCTTGGGTTCTTCCATACTAAACCTCTTTAGTATGGTGTCAATGTACCTGGATTGGGACAATCCCAGTATCCGTTTGGATCTATCTCTATAGATCCTAATCCCCAATATGCAGGAGGCATCACCAAGATCTTTCATCGAGAATCTTTGTGATAAGAAGAGCTTGACGGAATATCATTTCCTATCAAGAGTATGTCATCCACGTACAATACGAGGAAGACAACCTTACTCTCTGCCATCTTCTTGTAAATACAAGGTTCATCTGGGTTTTTGACGAAATCAAACTCTTTGATAACGACGTCAAAGCAGATGTTCCAACTCCGCGATGCTTGCTTTAATCCATAAATGGATTTAATCAGCTTGCACACCTTTCTGCTGCTCCCACTATCTACGAAGCCCTCCGGCTGAGTCATGTACACGCACTCTTCTAAATCACCATTTAGAAAGGCGGTCTTAACATCCATTTGCCAGATTTCGTAATCATGATATGCAGCGATGGCAAGCATGATCCGGATGGATTTAAGCATAGCCACTGGAGAAAAGGTTTCGTCATAGTCCACACCTGGTCTTTGGCGAAAACCTTTTGCAACAAGTCTAGCTTTGAAAGTCTCCACTTTCCCATCTACACCATGTTTCTTCTTGAAGATCCACTTGCTCCCAATGGGTTTTACCCCTTCAGGAGCAACTTCCAAAGTCTATAATTTGTTGGTGTACATGGAATCCATCTCGGACCGCATAGCATCCAGCCATTTCACTGAGTCCCCACTTGTGATGGCCTGCTCGAAGCTAATTGGGTCATCATCCTCCATGATGCAATCCTCACTGCCACCATCAATGAGAAAACCGTAGTATCTCTCAGGTTGGCGAGGAACCCTACTAGATCGGCGGAGAGGCTGAGGTTCATTGGGAGCTACTGAATCCTCTGGTTCAATCAAATCTTCTGTCGTAGTCTGTATTGCTGGAACCTCTTCCAGTTCTACCTCCTTGCCACTAATCTCTTTTTCAAGAAATTCCTTTTCTAAAAAGGTGGCATGTCGAGAAACAAACACCTTTTATTCCTCGGTGTGGTAGAAGATATACCCTCGCGAATGTTTGGGATATCCAATAAACTTACACAGAATGGACCTTGCCGCGAGTTTGTCCGGATTTTGCATTTTTACATATGCCGGACAACCCCATATCTTAACATAATTAAGACATGGTCTCTTTCCTTTCCATATCTCATATGGAGTGGTTGGCACGATTTTGGTGGGAACCATATTCAATAGGTCTGCAGCTGTTTCCAGCGCATAACCCCAGAAGGAAATAGGTAACTCAGCTGTGCTCATCATAGAGCGCACCATATCTAATAGGGTGCGGTTCCTCCGTTCTGATACACCGTTGTGCTGTGGTGTATATGGAGGAGTCAGCTGAGAGAGAATCCCATTCTCTTTTAGGAAGTCCAGGAATTCATTGCTCAAGTATTCACCTCCTCGATCAGATCGAAGGATTTTAATACTTTTTCCGGTTTGGTTCTCGACTTCTTGTTTATATTCTCTTAATTTCTCAAAAGCTTCTAATTTGTGTTTCATCAGGAACACATATCCGAATCTAGAGAGATCATCAGTGAATGTAATGAAGTACGAAGAACCATCCCTGGCATGTGTAGACATTGGACCGCATACATCACTATGTATCAGTCCCAATAGTTCAATAACTCTTTCTCCGTGTCCCGTAAACGGACTTTTGGTCATCTTGCCTTTGAGACATGACTGGCAAGTGTCATAAGATGAAAATTCAAACGGATTTAAATATCCATCTTTATGCAACTTAGCTAGTCGTATCGCATTGATGTGACCCAGTCTACAATGCCACAAGAAGGATTCGTTGAGTTCAGAACTCTTCCTCTTGTGTGTGTTTGTTATGCTCAGAACTGTTGATTGATTTAGAACATAAATGCCATTGCACAACGTGCCTGATCCAACCAACTTTTGGTTACGGAAAATGTTCATAACATTGTCCTGTAATACAAAATTATATCCCTCTTTACTCAATAAAGAAACCGATATAATGTTGCATATCAGGTTCGGCATGTAACAACATTCGTTCAGAACCAATGTATTACCAGTTGGTAACACAAGGTGATATTCCCCGACAGTCTTAGCTGCAACAATTGCACCATTTCCAACTCTAATGTCTTTATCACCTTCTCTAAGTTCTCTACCTTTTCTAAGCCCATGTAACTGATTACATATATGGGATCCTGATCCGGTATCTAATACCCAGGACGTAGGGCAAATGGAGAAACAGTTCTCTGTAACGAACACACCCGAAGAAAATGCATCAACATGTACTTTCTTCATTCGGGTGGCATGGGAATCCTGGTATTCCCCTATATCATGTTCATTCCTATAACTCTTATAAGAAAGAACGGAACCAACGTTCCCCAGCACAGTATAACATGCGGGTTCGGTCAATACATCCATATTATTATCTTGATTAAGGCATGAAATGGTCGCTACCTGGAGAGAGAGAGAAGAAAACACTTTAGCGTATGCTCGTGCAAGATCAAATTGGTTATTATCTTATCTAATCAGGATGGCTCCCACTGCTTTTTATCAAATCTTCCTTCAAACCCTAAAAGGAAAGACTAGCCGGGATTAATTACACACTACAAGTTCGCCAATCTTTCAGCCAGGCCAGTGTCGGTACTTTGAGGGAGGTCCCCCGTGCTTTCGCACGAACCTAATTACTGTAAACCTCGTTTTCCCAGAGGCGTAACCTCGTTAACACCTTTCTAGACACCTACTTGATCGGCTAATTGTAGTGTGTAAAACTCTCCCAGGAGTAACTCTTACTCGCAGTGGGTATCGGGATCCAACTATCTCATAGAAGGTATGCAATCTCATTGCAAATTTCAACACTTGAAATTCCCGATAATATTTTGCCCATAGTGTCCTATGACCTTGACGCAGGCCAACAAACCATAGTGCGCTAGTCAAGTTCAACCCGTCATTTCCTGATTGAATTAAACCCACCCGTACGACCCTTGACGCAGGCCAACAAAGTCGCACGACTACCCTAATCCAATCTGCATCATATGCATAAGCAGGTAAATACTAGTTAGCTACCGCACACTACGCCTTGACGCAGGCCAACAAACGTAGCACGAATACTAACTACTACTTATCTGAAATGACGGAGGGCTATGCAGGTTTTTCTGAAAACCATGAGCGTAATGAACTTGATATCGTTGTAGAATCAAATGAAGTTTTGAAATGGAGTGATTTTGAGGCTTTTCTAGTTTTGCTAAAGGGGTCACTCCCGGTGAAGGGATCGTCGGCCCTTTCCTCGTCGAATGAGGTGCGGGATATATCATATATATCACTGTGCAAAGCAGAAACTATAGAAGCAATCAAAAGTCAAACCGAGTGTGTAGCATCTACCAGTTATTGCTAAAGGAGTCACTCCCGGTGAAGGGATCTCGGTCCTTTCCTCATCGAATAAGGTGCAGGATATATCACATATACCGCTATGCAAAGCAAGAACTGTAGCTACCTGTTTTGTTTTAAAATTGGATTCTACAACATCTTAGGTTTGTTTCTTTCATTAATCACATTAATGAAGTCCCATCATTTAAATACCTAAACATCACAGATAGATATGACATACACTTATGCCATCCGCATTCGCCTCGATGTCCCCTCGTGCACCGTTAGGTTAGGTAACTAACGACAGAGCAGGGCAGGGCTAGTGCGGGTGCAAAACATAATTAACGTCTATATAATATATCATATATACTATATAAAGTATCTATCAAAGAACATCACATGATCACATCACAGATATCGCAGCAGAAGAAACATATGAAACATTGGATATACTAGGACGTCCGTGTTTTCAATACGAGCCAGTATAAAACACGGATTCCACGGTCGTGATGAATAGCCAATCCCACACCCCTAGACCCCTACGAGAGCGGAAAGCAACCCTACCAATTCTAGGGTTAGGAGACCCGGACTCGACTCCTCGAGTTGGTCTCCCACTGGACCCCAGAACCCGGTTACTTGTGCTCCCCTCCTTGGGTCTATCCTAATGCGGAAAAGTAAATAATATAAAAAAGGTGACATCTTCCGCTACCTGGAAGTGCCCCAAATAAAAGAATATTACATACAAGTTTTTACATGAATGAAAATGAAAAACACTCATCTCACATAAAAACCCCCAGCTATTCAAACACGACAATCCAATATAACATATCCAGCAACACATAACATCACATGATATCAACGTAAGTAAATATGCGCATCCTAATTGTCGTTGACATATAGCAACGAAACCGGCGATATCACATATTACACTTACGGTCACAGAAAAGAAAGTGTAAAACTACAACAGTTGGAATCCGCAACCCTTTTCGACATCACATGCCTAATCAAAATGAAATACTTAGACATCACATGCCTAACAATTATAAACCCCGCATTTTAGTCTCATTATCGAAAACTCTTTTCAATATCATATGGAACTAAACTGCTAGATTTATAACATTCATTCAGTTATCTCATAACTGTTTGTGAATTCCAATTATTGTATCCCATTCCAGATAAGCAGAAAATGTTAAACTTTCCGATCGAACATTCAAACACCCAAGTTTTCCCGATACAGATCAACACATGAAACAAGTCTAAAAACATTCAGTTCGTGCCTCAGTACCAACGGTCCAGCCGTAGAAGGATCAAGCCAACGCCTCACATGTGGCACGCCGTACTGCCCCAAACCCGAAGGTTCAAAGGGCAGTTCAAGACGGTCACATAATCGAGTTAAGGTTTGTTGTCTTCTAGAGGGACCATCGCGTTACTTGCACTACTTAGAACGTCGTTAAACTACAGAAATATCCAACAATTGGAAATTTCCCGGCAGGGGAAAAAGTGGGTATTTATATCCGGTCGAACTTTTTAACATATTCAACAATTATCCGGAAAACACACAGACAAAATTTGATAATCCGATCGAATCTTTGATTCCCAATATAACCCCAGAATACTCTTCTGTAGAGTCACAATAAAAATACCCCAGAAACTATAACATTAAATTATATGAGTTACTGTGCAGAAATTATCAGACAAGGGAACAGTACGGCCGCTGAACCGCCGCACATGCCTAGCATGTGCCGCGGTTCCGCGGTGGAAAAGTCGATTCAGGCCCTCGTATTTCACAGTAATTCAAATAACACCCTGCTTACTTTTCTGCATATTTTTAATTGACAAAAATCCACGATTTCATAAAATGTACAGAGAGCATTTTACGGTTTGGGTTTCGGTTCGATCGGGTTTCAAACGTCGTCTAGACTTCGCCTAAGGCTCTAGCTAGGCTCTGATACCACTGTAGAGTTCCTAGGCACTCTCAAGAGGTCTCACAAGGCATCAACCATGCCAATTTCAAATTTTATGGGTGCCGAGAAACCCTAATACGGATCGTCGACTAGAATTCTAGGCGAAACATTAAACTAGTTAACGACTTAACTAAAGGAGAGAGGCTACAACCTTTGTAGATCCGGTTCTACACTTCTTTAGCTCCACGTAGGCGTCCTCTCGCTGTCCATCTCGAATCCTAGACTCAATCGTCGGCTTCATCGGAAAAACGAGCGGACTAGGTCGTCGGCTTCGTGCCGAAGATGATCTACGTCGAGGCATCACAAGTTCAAGCTCCGACTTCACAAATTTATGAAACTTGTGAAGAAAACACTCAAAACAACCTGGCAAGAGGTAGAGGGTGAAGAAATAGGAGGTGGGTTCACTTTAGAATTGGATTTCTCACTTTAGAACTCAAGTTGCCATTGATGGCATCAAGCTTTCTTGAAGAAGAAGATGATGAAGAAGAAGAAAAGAATATGATAAGTGTTGAATTAAAATGAAAAATAAATCAATACTTATCATAAGCTAACTAAGGTTAAGTGTAGAGAATAGACCATGGTTACTTGGATGGGTTAGGGTTAAGCATGAAGACAAGAATGGTTGCATAAGTCAAAGCTTCATGAAGCTTCAATAAGAGACAAAGAAAGCCACCATTCTCATCTAAACCTTTTCTAAATAAATAAACAAATAAATAAATAAAAAGGCAAAACCCTAATCATCTCTTAACCATGGTTTAATTCTTCACACTTAACCAAATGAGCAAGTATCATCAAACATGATACAAAGATGTGCACAAAAGTATATCACATATACAACATGTACATCAAGTGAGAAAATCCATTTAAAGTGAACCAATACCAGTTAATGCAAATTAATATATCAAATATATAATTATACATTAAATCATTAAATCAACACTTGATTTAACGATCCGGTCATATCGCATATAACCGACCAGTATCTTATGTATCGGCTTATCGAATCAATCCCTGATTCGATATCTAGGTTATATCGCATATAACCATTCGATACATTCATCGCGAGAATGAAATACGGTATCACATACACGCATTATTCTCGGTCCTGCACATATCTCATATGCGCTCCTATTTCGTTTCGCTTGAGCCAGGAAACCTCTGTGTAGGACTCTAAAGACTCGTCAATACGCCGGTAGCAGATGATGATCATATCAAGCATCCACAAGCCGCAAGCGGCCTGCTAAACGTAACGGCCACCCGGGTATTGAGCGATCAGAAGATCGACGAGCTATCCCGCTCGCACTCCTGTGAATCCAACCAGTAACACTTACCGTACAGTCCGATCTGTTCGTCTGATATGTCGCATATCAAGTCTAGGGGTGGTAAACGTCAGACCCCAATAACCGATAAGTCGTGCCGATGTGAGGCTCATAACGGGTCGAGAAACTACTGGTAACACTTACCAGCAAATCTCTGATCAGCCCTGGCCAAGGACTTCCCTGTTACGGCCAATCGAGCACAGCGCAACATCAACCCCCAATATCGGGAGAGACGAAACCCCTCCTATCGCTCATTGCCTCCATGTGACTCGGGACTGTACCCAAAGACCACCGTTTTGCACGCCTTCATGGACGTGGTAAGGTGGAGATCAAAGCACAATAGGAATCACATAAGACTCTATGACGATCTCGGGTCTACAGACTAACCTGCACAAGTGTCACCTGAGAACTGCCATCTGACGTGAGGTATAATACCATCTGGGAGTTCTCGGCGAGTCTTTCCAGTGTACCCAGTCTCCACTAAGCACCCGTATACCATCTCTGATGTCAAACACCAATGGACATGGGATCATCCATCGCCCATCTCATGGGTCGAGAAGCGTAAACGCTAGTCTACACTGGTATATCGATGCCCCGTCTCGATACACCTACGACTAGGGACTTTGAAGGATGTACTTATGGACTACCATGTCCCCACTAGTATGATCTGCATCATAGTCCAGGTAGTCAAGTACACATCCTAAGGGCTTTACCAACATGTAACTTTAAGACAGTTTAAAGAGACTAGTGTACATGTTTAGATAAAGAGTAACCAGATAGCATACTATCATATCGAGCAAGAAAGTCATCTCTATATATGTCCAAGCATCCAATATAATATACATCATCTGTACAATACTGGCCTCTAGGCCATACATACAACTAACACCTACCACGGCTCAAAGGAGTCGTGCAAACAGGTTTTAGTTGGGTACAGTCCCGAGCCACATGGAGGCAGTGATCGGATCGTTGGGGATTCGTCTCTCCCGGTATTGGGGGTTGATGTCGCGTTGTGTACAGATGGCCATCACCATAAATCCGTGGCCACGGTGGACGAGAACTACCAATCCAGGATCGATAGATTCTCAGGTGGTGATGGGTTTCATACCGGCACTAAATGTCGTGTTGTTGGGGGTCTGACTTTATCCACCCCCCTAGACTCGATATGCGATACTCTTAGACGAACAGACCGGACTGTACGGATATTGTCACTGTCAGGCTCAGTAGGGGTTCAGCATGAGTTTGCTCGTCGGCCTCCCTTTCGCTCAATACCTGGGTAGCCGTTACGTACAGCTAGTGCCGCTGACGTACTTGTGGTTAAACCCACTGCCAGCGTATTGACGAGTCTTTAGAGTCCCACATAGAGGGTTTTCACGGTTCAGGCGATATGGTGTACATGTTGTATGTTGATACATACGGGTGTCCGATTAAATATGTGCACTTACTGCGCAGACTTTAATCGGACGGTTGATAATACTAGCGGCTTAGGATTAAGCCAGTTTATTAAATCAAGTTTTGATTTAATAATTTATATATGTATTTGTATATACGTATTCTAGTATTATTGTTCACTATACGTTTTCTCTCTCGGCTATTCGTATTTTGGTACGAATACGCGTATATGTATTTCGGTACGAATACGCGTATATGTATTTCGGTACATGTACCGGGAAGTATTCCGTATTTCTACGGAATAGCTTCTAGAAGAAGATGCCACCTCATTTATATGATTTTCCATTTATGGAAATTCATTTGTTTTTTTAAATGAGGTAGAAAAGGAGGTATGGCATGAACATGGAACATAGCATGGTTCAAAGTATGGTTTGCATTATTTTATTGCATTAATGGGAAAAGAAAATGATTTTTGTTGATTGGAGAGAGAGGGGGGGCCGGCCATTTTTTTGGATGGTGTTTTCATTTGGTTACATGATTAACATGCTAGCTCTCTCTCTCTCACTTTCTAATTCACACAAAGAAACTTAGCTATTTTCTTATGCTCATGCCAAAAGCTTTACCACCTTCATTCATCTTCCATGGATGCTCTCTTGAGTTCAATGGATGAGAGAAAATCATAATGACACACTAGTACACCCCCATTCTCCATCGCTAGCCACTTTGGAGCGTCGCTTACCTCGTTTGTCGAGGTTGGAGCTTGCGCCGTTTCCCTCGGGTGGATCATCGGAGACGAAGGAAGACCGGCAATCAAACGACATCAAGGAATCGATAGGAGCTTGGAATGAAGACCGAAGGACACGGATCAACTCGGTATAACCTTTCTAACTCTTAGTTAGCTTGCTAGTTTAGGGTTTAAGGTCGATCCGGAAATCGGGTCGCGGTAGCGCCGGTTTAGAAAAATTTTGTTCCGAATTTTGGCCGCGTTTCGACGGCCGGGGCGCTGTCGGGACCCTTCAGTACTGGCGTATCGAAGACCTATCATCTCGATCAGCCGCTCGAACTGAGTCTGGGGTAAGGCCTTGGTGAATGGATCAGCAGTGTTATCTTCCGTGGCAACTCTCCGAACCTCGATCTCCTGGGGGCCCACGATCTCCCTGATCAGGTGATACCGCCTCAAGATGTGCGTGGACTTCTGATGGGACCTGGGTTCCTTCGCTAAAGCTATAGCTCCGTTGTTGTCGCAATACAGCGGTATTGGATCAACAATGGTAGGAACCACCTGAAGCTCCGTGAGGAACTTCTTCATCCAGACGGCTTCTTTTGCGGCATCTACAGCAGCGATATATTCCGCTTCCATCGTCGAGTCAGCAACGGTTTCCTGTTTGGAACTCTTCCAACACACCGTCCCTCCATAGAGGGTAAAGACATAACCCGACATGGACTTGGAATCATCCTTGTCACTCTGGAAGCTGGAGTCACCAAAGGCCTCGATCTGGAGGTCTTTTCCGCCATACACCAAGAACATCTCCTTAGTCCTTCTCAGGTACTTGAGAATGTTCTTTACCGCTATCCAGTGTTTCTCCCCAGGGTTTGACTGATACCGGCTTACCACACTCAGTGCATAAGCTACATCTGGTCTAGTACACAACATCGCATACATTATAGAACCTACCGCAGAAGCGTAGGGTATAATAGTCATGCGATCCCTTTCCAAATCAGTCTTGGGAGACATCTCTTTGGAGAGGGTGATCCCGTGACAAGCCGGTAGATTACCGCGCTTGGAATCTTCCATACTGAATCTTTTCAGTATGGTGTCGATGTACCTGGACTGTGAGAGTCCCAGTATCCTCTTGGATCTGTCACGATAGATCCGGATCCCCAGAATGTATGAGGCATCACCCAGGTCTTTCATGGAGAACCTGTGTGACAAGAACCCTTTGACAGATTGTAGCATAGGAATGTCATTTTCTATCAAGAGAATGTCATCCACGTATAAAACGAGGAATACTAGAGTTCTCGCTACAAATCTACGATAGATGCATGGTTCATCTGGATTTTTGATAAAGCCAAATTCTTTGACTGTCTCATCAAAACAGATGTTCCAACTCCGCGATGCCTGCTTTAGTCCATAGATGGACTTAAGCAACTTGCACACCTTTCCGCTGCTCCCACTCTGAATGAAACCCTCTGGCTGGTCCATATAGACACACTCCTCTAAATTTCCATTTAGAAAAGCGGTTTTTATGTCCATTTGCCAGATCTCATAATCGTGGAAGGCAGCAATGGCAAGAAGGATCCGAATGGATCTCAGCATAGCCACTGGAGAAAAGGTTTCGTCATAGTCCAAGCCAGGTCTCTGAAGGAAACCCTTTGCAACATGTCTAGCTTTATAGGTCTCAACCTGTCCATCTACACCAATCTTCCTTTTGAAGATCCACTTGCATCCTACGGGTTTTACCCCATCTGGAGCAATGTCCAACGTCCATACTTTGTTGGTGTACATGGACTCCATTTCGGTCCGCATTGCATCCAGCCATTTTACCGAGTCAACGCTCTGAATGGCTTGCTGGAAGCTAGTAGTCTCATCACAATCAATGATGCAATCCTCTCTATCCCCGTCTATGAGAAAATCGTAGTATCTCTCGGGCGGATGAGACTGCCTACTACTCCTGCGGAGCGGCGTAGGAATGTCCTGATCTTTCGAACCCTCTGGTTCTACTAAGCTTTCAGTAATAGCTTGTGGTTCTGGAATTTCTTCCAGTTCTACTGTGCTCCCACTAATTTCCTTTTCCAAGAACTGGTGTTCTAGAAAGTGGGCATTACGAGAAACAAATACCTTTTGTTCCTCCGCGTGGTAGAAAAGATACCCCCTGGTGTTCTTTGGGTATCCCACAAACTTGCACAGTACTGAGCTTGCCTCGAGTTTGTCCGCATGCTGCTTTTTGACAAAAGCTGGACATCCCCAGATCTTCAGATATTGAAGATAGGGTTTCTTCCCACTCCATAACTCATATGGTGTGATAGGCGCAGTCTTAGTTGGAACTCGGTTCAAAAGGTATGCGGCTGATTCTAGCGCATATCCCCAGAATGATCGCGGTAACTCAGCGTTACTCATCATGGACCGTACCATATCCAATAGGGTTCGGTTCCGTCTCTCCGATACACCGTTATGTTGCGGAGTGTAGGGAGGAGTAAGTTGAGAGAGAATTCCATTCTCTTTTAGGTAATCTAGGAACTCGGCACTTAAGTATTCACCACCTCGATCAGATCTTAGTGTCTTGATACTTTTGCCTGTTTGTTTTTCTACTTCATTCTTGTATTCCTGGAATTTTTCAAAGGCTTTAGATTTATGCTTCATTAAGAAGACATGTCCGAACCTTGAAAAATCATCCGTAAAAGTAATGAAGTAAGAATAACCGCTTCGTGCATGCGTAGACATTGGACCACACACGTCGCTGTGTACGAGTCCCAAGAGCCCGCTCGCTCTCTCTCCGTGTCCAGTGAACGGAGTCTTTGTCATCTTTCCTTTGAGACAGGATTGACAAGTTGCATACGATTGATATTCGAACGGATTCAAATATCCTTCTGTATGTAACTTCGTCAACCTTCTCTCATTGATATGGCCCAGTCTATAATGCCATAAGAAAGTCTGATTTATTTCCGGAGACTTTCTTTTGTGTGTATTCTGAACATTGAAAATCTGTGGTTGGTTTAACACGTATATACCATTGCTCGATGTACCTGACCCAATCAGAACTTGATTAAGGTGAATGTTTACAACATTGCTTACAAACGCAAATTCATATCCTTCTTTAGAAACCAAAGATACAGAAATGATATTACAAGTTGCGTTGGGTACAAAAAAGCAATTACGTAAAACCAAAACATGTCCATCTGACATTCCCAGGTGATAGTCCCCCACGGCCTCAGCATCCATGCTAGCTCCGTTTGCAACTTTGAGGGTCATGTCACCTGCTTTCAAAAACCTACGCTTTATCAACGCCTGCAAAGAATTACAGATATGAGATCCTAATCCGGTATCCAATACCCAGGACGTAGAGTTTATTGATAGACAGTTTTCAATAACATACACACCTGAAGCTGAAGCCGCAACCTGCTTCAGATCCTGTGTTCTGGCTTTCCAAGCCCTGCAATCTTTCTTCCAGTGTCCACTTTTGTGACAGTAAAAGCATTCTTCCTTATCCACAAGCTTCCCTGCTAGCTTTGTTGCTTTTGCCTTTCCCTTCGTATCCTTCTTACTAACACCGCCCCTTGGTTTGGCGGGGGTTTTCTTCTTCTTTCCCTTGGCTTTCGCCTTGGACCTAGAAGAGGAAGATCCTCCTACAAACAAAGTGGATGTTTCCCTACCTTTCTGTAGGGTGTCCTCTGCACTCCTCAGCATGTTGAGGAGCTCTGAAAGTTCAACTTCCTTTTCTTGCAAGTTGAAATTCAGGATGAACTGGGCGTAAGTGGAAGGAAGGGACTGAAGAATCAAGTCCGTATAGAGCTCATTTTCCAACGTGGTCCCAAGGTCCGCGAGCTCCTCTATGTAGCCAATCATCTTAAGCACGTGTTCCGCTACCGATGATCCGACGACCAATCTTGCCGAAAATAACTTTTTCGAAACTTCGTATCTTGCGATACGAGATTGCTCTCCATACAGTTCTTTTGTATGGAGAAATATGGATTCGAGGTCCATATTCTCATGCCTCCTCTGATGTTCGTTGTCCATAGAGGCAAGCACGAGGCACTTGGCCTTCGCGCAGTCAATTTCCCAGGTCTTACGGATTTCCCTATCCGCGACGCTGGTTTTGGGACCTGGGACAGGGGGAGCTTTGGTAGTAAGAAGATACCCCAACTTGTCATAAGTGATTGCCATTTTGACATTCCTGAGCCAATCTTTGTAGTTTGGCCCTGTCAGTATGTTTTTATCTAGTCGTAACTTAAGTCCAGTCATGATGTTTGGTCGCTGCAATTAGGAGAGAGAGAAGAAACAATTTAGCATGATGCTCTTGCAAGTTTATAGTGGTTTTTAGTTTGTCTAAACAGGATGGCTCCCACTGTCTCTTGAATCCCTCCTCAAACCATAAAAGAAGAATTAGTCGGGATCAATCCCACCGCATAATACTTGCTTAACCGTTCAGCCAGGCCAGTGTCGGTACTTCGAGGGAGGTTTTCCAACACTTTCGCGAAGTTCCTTAATTAAATAACCTCTTTTCCCTGAGGGCGTAGCCCCGCTAACACCTTTCTAGACACCTACTAGGTTTATAGCATTGATCCTTTAGTGAGAAATTTCCTGAGGAGTAGCATATACTCACAGTAGGATCGGGATCCAAATATCATCGCGTGACAAAACTGAAGGAATCCTACCAGAATCATCACACTCCAAATGGTATGCAGCACTAGCAAGTTTCAGTACTTATGAAACTCCCGATGTGGATTTTGCCGCATGCTCTTATGACCTTGGCGTGAGGTCAAAATGTCATAAGTCACATGTCAAGTTCTACCCATCATTATCCAGGTTAATTTGAACCCACCCGTACCTACCCTTGACGTAAGCCAAAATGGCAGTACGACTGTCTCAAATCAACGCATTCTATCTATGCAACAGATAAATATCCGGCAGCTACCAATCATTATGCCTTGGCGTGAGGTCAAAATACATAGCTTGAATACTACCGAATATTTAACTGAAATGATGGAGGTCTACGAATGGTTTTGGCTAAACCGTGAACGTAGTGAACTTGATATAGTCGATGAAACGAGATAGCTTTTAAAAGGAGTGGCTCAAGCTCCGCATTTAAAAGTTGGTTTTTGAAAAGAACCGAGTAGTTTTGAAAGTGTTCCAACGACTTTTACTTGGTTTATTTTCTTGCATTAGTTCTTTTAATGCGTCCCATCAATTAAACCTACCATTGCAGAAAACAACCAAAATACGACGTATGCTTATGCCATTCGCATTCGCCACGGGGCCCCACCATCACCCGTTAGGTTACTTAACTAACGACAGAGCGGGGGCTGGGCTAGCGTGGCTGAAAAACATAAGCAACGCCTAAATAGATATCGTATATAGATATATAGCAATAATAGATATTACAGATCACAGATGAATACATTGGATATACTAGGAATCCGCAATTCGTTCGAGCCTGCAACGAAAAGCGGATTAAACGGTCGCGATGAATAGCCAAACCCCACCCTAGACCCCTACGGGTGTGGCAAACTACCCGCCAAGTACCCGAAGCGAAGCAACCTCCCTCAACTCGTGAGTAGGCCACTCGGCACTTCGAGATAGCCGGTAGTTTGTGCACCCCACCTTGGGTCTATCCTAGGAGCAAAAACAGTAAAAAGAAATTATACAATGACGGCTACAACCCCGACCCGGTTGTGCGGCCATATAAATAATATTACATCAATTTACATATTACAAGAATTGAAAGATAAACAAAACTCTCATCTCACAATTCCCCCGGCTATTCATCCGCGACAATCCAACGAATTCATATACACAAACCATCAACATCACAGATCACAGATATGTATAACCCCCACTGATCGACGTATAGCGATTAGCAGACGTTCAATATATATATAACATTACAGATATAACCATTAGCCAAGGTCTACAGAAAATCGACCAAAATACGGATTTGTAACCACCCCAAAAACAAACTTGTTCTCTGGAAAATCTGGGCAGAAACAAACCATCCCAAAAATCCCAAAATACCACCAGAAACAAACTGCAGGAGAAACGATCCACGGCCGAGTCAAATCGGCCGCGGATCCGCAGCAGAAGCAAGCTTCTGCCGCGGAACCGCGGCGCTTTGGTCGGCACGTGCGATCGTTTTTCTTGCCTGTTTATATAAAAGCCTGAGCCGATTTTTAAGATATGATTTATTACTTTTTGAGCAGGAAAAAAATCGGCAGAAACTAGGGTTTTCCGGGGTGTTTTGCGGTTTTTTCGTTCGGTCGATATTCTAAATACTTTGCTAACATGCTAGGGTGTATTTAGTTAGGCTCTGATACCACTGTAAGTCCATGTTACCCCTCCCGGTTCTTTCGGGCTTGCGGAAATGGTGAAAAACAATTTTTTTCGGTAAAGGTAACTTGGACTAAAAACACGGATCTAGGCTAAACTACACACTAGCAACCTAACTAGAGAGTTGTCTACTCGGTTAGGGGTTATACCTCACATGAACTCCTTCTTCTTGGACTCTTTGTAGTGGTTGGATGGTGCTTTCCTCGTCGCCCTCCTTCGTCAAAGATGGATCCACCTGAGGGCTTCAACCTTGGGCTCCTTTCTCGATCTTGAGAGAACTAAAGTATCCGGCTTGCTAGACCTTTTACCTTAGAGTAAGTAGAGTGTGGTTTAGGGTGTTTTTATCTCAAGGAGATGTTTCTCAACACATGAGTGTAGGGTGTTTTTCGTCACCCCAGTGAGATGGGAATACGCGAGCGCTTGTCAGGCGTACTACAGATTCCCCCTGCCTAGGGTAGGCCGGGGTTTAATGATTGTGGGGATCCGAATCTCCGGCAGCCGCGGACTAAGCTGCCGTTAATTACCCATCGCCTTTGGGGCGAGGGAACCTCCGATTAACGGGTTAAACTGGTCATGCAAACTCAATGTGCAGTGTGCGTGTGTTTTGAAAGGGGGTTTTGGATATATCGGGAGCCACGCAGAGTTTTTACGGGGGTCCCGCTACCCGGATAGCGGGCTGGGGGTCAAGGGGGCTAGCAGCCCCCTTGCGGGGTGCGGGGCAGCGCCCCGTTAGAAATTTTTTTCTAACAGGGACAGTGTCGTGGAGTACGTGTATGTATAAATTTGTATACATATGTATATATGTGTATATGTACACAAAAAGAGGGGGAAAAGACATCCAAGGGATGCGCAGGTGCGCAAGCGCGCGCGCCACGTGTCGGCACGCGGGCGACTTGCGCACTTGCGCAGTTGCGCAAGCGCGCGCGCCACGTGTCGGCACGCGGGCGACTTGCGCACTTGCGCAAGCGCGCGCCACGTGTCGGCACGCGGGCGACTTGCGCACTTGCGCAGTTGCGCATGCGCGCGCGCCACGTGTCGGCACGCGGGCGACTTGCGCACTTGCGCACTTGCGCAGGCGCGCGCGCCACATGTCGTCACACGGGCGCCTTGCGCACTTGCGCAAGCGCGCAGGTGAGGCACAACAGGCTTTTAGCCTAAAAAAAAATTTCTCAGAAGAGAAATCAGAGAGGAGTTGGACTCCTGAATGTGTTTTTCTTCTTTTTTTGGGGGCTTAGTGAAAGATGTTCTTCTTCTTCCTCCTGTTGCTTGCTGGATCTTGAAGATCAAGAGATGTGAAATCTCAAAATCTCTCCTTTTTAAGATCTGATAACAGATCCAAGTTCCCCTATGTGGGTTTTGTGGTGGAAAACTATTTAGTTTTGAAAAAGGAAGAGTAAAACTCTTGATTTAATTCAAAAGAAAGAAGAAGCTTTTGGAACCTTGAAGAAGAAAGAAAGAGCTCAGCTCTGAAACCTTTTTTTTGGAGAGAGAAAAAAAGTTGTTGAGATATTTCATTATCTTTGCCTTTATAGGCCATACATTTTACACATAGCCCCTTGGGCTTCACAAAATGGCATTTTGCCTATTTCATGGCTCATGTGCCATTTCTTTTTGCACATAAGCCATGGGCTTTACAAAAATTTGGCTTTATGCCCATTTTCTTACATTTATCCATAAAATAAAATAAAAGAAAATGCAACAAGATTATTTATTACAAAAATTTTATCTTGGCGTGGAGGTGGCCGGCCGCTTCATGTTCGGGCTCGACTCGGGCATGGGCCCACTGGGTCTGGGCTTGGGCCCACTTGGCTTGGGGTTGACTTGGATTTTGACTTGGTCAACCGGGGTGTAAATTTTTACCCCAACAAATTGCCCCCCATCAATAAATGCACACCACATATGTGGGTCGTGTGCATGAAATTGATGGATCTTCTTTCACGTGGAGGCGACTTGATTTGGTTCCCGCTTTTTGGGAAGCTGGCACTGCCCTTTTTACGACATGGACGGTCGTTGCTTGACATGTCTCCAGGACGGAGTGTCCGTGATAGACGTTTTCCCTGGCCCGGAGTTATCTGGTCCCCGCTTTGTAGGAATCCTGCGCTGCCCTTTTTGCGACTTGGACGGTCGGTGCTGCCATTTGAGCGACGTAGACGGTCGTTGCTGCCATTTTAGCGACGTGGACGGTCGTTTCTGCCATTTTAGCGACTTGGACGGTCGGTTCTGCCCTTTTAGCGACGTGGACGGTCGGTGCTGCCCTTTTAGCGACGTGGACGGTCGGTGCTGCCCTTTTAGCGACGTGGACGGTCGTTGCTGCCATTTTAGCGACGTGGACGGTCGTTGCTGCCATTTTAGCGACTTGGACAGTCGGTTCTGCCCTTTTTGCGACATGGACGGTCGGTTCTGCCCTTTTTGTGACATGGATGGTCGGTGCTGCCCTTTTTGCGACGTGGACGGTCGGTTCTGCCATTTTAGCGACGTGGACGGTCGATTCTGCCCTTTTTGCGACTTGGACGGTCGATGCTGCCATTTTTGCGACTTGGACGGTCGATGCTGCCCTTTTAGCGACGTGGACGGTCGGTGCTGCCCTTTTTACGACTTGGACGGTCGATGCTGCCCTTTTTGCGACTTGGACGGTCGATTCTGCCCTTTTTGCGACTTGGACGGTCGATGCTTGATTTGACTTGCTCTACTTCTTGCAGTGTCAGGGGTAGACTTGACTTGCTCCGCTTCTTGCGGTGTCGAGATTGGATTCTGACTTGCTCCGCTTTCTGTGGCGTCGGAGTGGAAGTTGACTTGTTGATTTTGATTTGGGTTGACATCAGCATCGCTATACTGGAATATGGTACCAGGAGCGAATCATCATCTGTCATGGAGAGGATTTCGGGATTTTGGTTTTTGTTTGGCATCTGCATTGCTACACTGGAATAATGCCAGGAGCAACTCATCATTTGCCCCGAGAGGATTTGGGAGAAATTGGGATTGTTTTACGCCCGTGGATTGTATACGGTTTTGCAGGATGTATGATCCAGACCGTAGGGCCGGAAAAATTTCGGGACTTTGTCGGCGTCTGCATCGCTGCACTGGAATATGGTACCAGGAGCGACTCATCATTCGCCGTTGGGGTATGAGATTTGGAATTTGGTTGGCGTCTGCATCGCTACACTGGAATATGGTACCAGGAGCGACTCATCATTCGCCACTTGGGGATTGGGGGAGCGAATTTGGTTGGCGTCTGCATCGCTGCACTGGAATGTAGTACCAGGAGCGACTCATCATTCGCCTCTTGGTGCATGGGGATTGGGGAGCGATGGCTTAGGAGACAGGTTTAGATCCCTACCACCTAAGACTTTTCAATTTTATGGGCCGTGAGGGTCCCATAACGGTATTTTCTCCCTGCGAGTCGTAAGGATCCCGCAGGTATATGTTCTCCTTAGGAGTCGTGGGGACTCCTAAGTGTGTTTTTCCTTCGTGAGTCGTAAGGATCCCACGAAGGTTTGTTCTCCTCATGTATCGTGAGGACACGTGAGTGGGTCTTCTCAATGGAGCATAATTCCAAAGGCGGAGACCAGCCGCGTGACTGGTGATTACGGTGGGGCCTGAGGGTGATGAGAATTATTTGAGCCCGTGGATTGTATACGGTAGTCAATTTGGGGACTAACCGAAGGGCCGGGAGAATTTTGAGAAATTGGATTTTGGTTGGCGTCTGCATCGCTGCACTGGAATATGGTACCAGGAGCGACTCATCATTCGCCGTTTGGGGACTTGGAATTTGGATCTTGTTTGGCATCAGCATTGCTGCACTGGAATAATGCCAGGAGTGACTCATCATTTGCCTTGGGAGGACTTGGGATTTGGGTTTTTGGTCGGCATCAGCACCGCTAACACTGAAGCGAGATGCCAGGAGCGAATCATCATTTGCCGTTGCCCGTTGGGGAACGATGGCTTAGGAGTTAGGTTTGGGTCCCTACCACCTAAGGCTTTTCAATTTTATGGGCCGTGAGGGTCCCATAAAAGCATTTTCTCCCTACGAGTCGAAAGGATTTCGTAGGTGTATTTTCTCCTTAGGAATCGTGAGGATTCCTAAGTGTGTTGCTCCTTTGTGAGTCGTAAGGATCTCACGCAGGGGTTTTCTCCTCACAAGGTCGAGAGGACTTTGTGAGTGTATTTCACCTCCTTTCCTTTTTACGAGTTTGCGCCCTTTCGGGTTTTCACAGACTCGCCGGTAGTCCTGCTGTTTTTACTCACGGAGCCCTTTCGGGTTTTCATCCGTGCCCGTTTTGCTTGTGGACATACCGTTTTTTTTTGTTTTTTTTTTTTGCCGCTGGTGGGACTTTAAAGTAGTCTCACCGGCAGGATTTGGGAGAAATAGGGGTCATTTACGCCCGTGGATTGTATACGGTTTTGCAGGATGTCTGATCCAGACCGTAGGGCTGATGTGCTCAATTCGCCTGCGACTTGGAGCATTCACGTGTAGTATTTCTTGAGATATCGGCCATTGATGGGTGGCATGGGCCTTTCTCCCTCGGCACTTATTAGTTGGTAGGATCCTCCGTCAAACACTTTCTCGATGACGTATGGTCCTTCCCAGTTTGGCTCGAATTTTCCCTTGGCATGTCGATTGGGGATAATCGGTCTTTTGAGGACCAACACCAATTCACCTTTCTTGAAGGCGTGGAGACGGGTTATCTTGTCATAAGCCCGTGACATTTGGGCTCGGTATAGCTCCAGATTTTGTTGCACCACGAGCCTCTTTTCTTCGAGGGCATCGAGTTCTTCAAGTCGAAGGAGCACGTTTTCTTCCTCCGTCAACTCATGTTGGACGGCCATTCTTAAGCTCGGAACTTCAACTTCGAGGGGGAGGACCGCCTCCACTCCGAAGAGCAATGAGTAGGGAGTGGACTGAGTTGGAGTACGGTGCGTGGTACGATCTGCCCACAATGCCTCGTGAAGCTTGAGATTCCAGTCTCTCTTGTTGGCTGAAGCATTTTTCCTCAGAAGCTTGCATAGAGTCTTATTGAAGGCTTCGGCTAGCCCATTGGCTCTTGGATTATAGATGGAGGAATATCTCCAGTCTATCTTGTGCTGAGTAGCGAACCTTGAGACATTGAAGCTCTTGAAAGAAGGCCCGTTGTCAGAAATGATTCTTCTTGGTGTACCGAAACGGTATAGAATATTATGCTGGAAGAATGTCAGAATATCTTTTGTCTTGACTTCTTTTAGCGGGACAGCTTCAGCCCATCTGGAGAAGTAGTCTGTCGCGGCCAGTATGAACCGGTGGCCTTTAGATGACGGAGGATCAATTGGGCCGACAATGTCGGTGCCCCAGACTTCGAAGGGCCACGACGCCACCGTAGGATGCAATGGATTGGGATGCTTGTGAATAAAATCACCGTGAATTTGGCAGATATAACATTTCTTTGCATGCTCCCCACAATCTCGTATCATGGTGGGCCAGTAATACCCAAGCCGTTTGATTTGAAGTCGCATCTTGGGGCCAGATTGGTGAGCACCGCAAACGCCTGAGTGGACATCTTTCATGACCTTTTGGGCTTCGGCCAATGACAGACACCTGAGCCAGAGTTGGTCATATGACCTGCGGTATAACGTGTCATTTACAAACACGTATCGGAGAGCTCTTTTCTTCAGCTGAATCCTCGCAGATTTTTCTTCGGGCAGCTTGTCATATCGAAGGTACTCTATGAAGGGTTCTCTCCAATCGGGCTTGTCTTGGACGATCGAAGCTTCTTCCGCAGGACTGCTCTTCTGTTCCGCGCTTTTCTCTTCTCGTAGAGAGACTGGGGGTAGAATTTGCCGGCTCCTGACTGTGATCAGAATTTCGTCCATTTCAGGATCAGCCAGTTCCTTGGCCAAGCGAGCGAGTACATCAGCCTTTCCGTTCAACGCTCTAGGGACTCTCGTTAGTTCAATATGAGTGAACCGTTTCATGAGTTCCACCACTCGACCTCTGTACCAAGCTAACTCGGGTTTGTATATCTTATAGTCGCCGCTTACTTGGTTGACGACGAGCTGGGAGTCACCGTAAACTCGTAGCCGACGGATTTCCATTTCTATGGCGAGCTCCAAACCAGCTATCAGAGCTTCATACTCAGCTTCATTGTTTGTCCGAGGCTCGGTGAGAGCAAAAGAACGGCGTAGGGTTCCCATTGATGGTGTGATGAACACCAATCCTATCCCTGCTTTTATCTCCGGGACGCTTGATTTACTGGAGGTTCTTATCGATGAGGCCCCATCGAAGTAGACCTCCCAACATGGCTCGTCATTCTCGAGGTGCAGCACTTGTTCGTCGGGTAACTCACAATTTAGCGGCGACCCTTCTGGTATGGGATGAGCAGCGAGAAAGTCTGCAAGAGCTTGCCCTTTTACTGCTTTCTGAGGAGTGTAAACTATGTCAAACTCAAGTAGCATGACAGCCCATCTTGCCATTCTGCCGGCTAGGCTTGCTTTGGTCATCAAGTGTTTGAGCGGGTCGACCTTGGAGATCAGCATAACCCGATGAGCGAGCAAATAGTGCCTCAGCTTCTTCACAGCAAATATTAGCGCCAGGCACTGCTTTTCGATTGGGGAATAGTTGTGTTCCGCCCCGACTAGAGTTCGACTGAGGTAGTAGAGGGCATTTTCTTTTCCTTCCTCGTTATTCTGGGCAAGGAGCGCACCGAGTGACTCGTCCAGCGCGGCAGTGTAGAGAATCAGCGGTTTATTTGGAATGGGAGCGGCCAGCACTGGAGGGTGCAACAAGTATTGTTTAACGCTTTCGAACGCTGCTTGACATTCGGCATCCCAGATAAAAGGAGCTCCTTTCTTCATGAGCTTTGAGAAGGGCCTACATCTCCCTGATAAATTTGAGATAAACCTCCGTATATAAGCAAGCTTGCCTTGAAAAGATCTTAGCTGCGTCAGACTCTTCGGAGGGGGCATCTCCATGATGGCCTTTATCTTTGATGGGTCAACTTCGATCCCTCGATGTCGGACTATGAAGCCCAGGAATTTTCTCGATGACACGCCAAAAGCGCACTTCAGAGGATTCATCTTCAGATCGTATTCCCTCAGTCTGGTGAGAACGGTCCTGAGATCTTGGATATGATCGGCCTTGGCTTTAGTCTTGACGACCAGATCATCAACATAGCATTCGACGACTTTATGGATTAGGTCATCAAAGATATTAGTCATTGCCCTTTGATATGTAGCACCTGCGTTCTTCAGTCCGAATGGCATTACCTTGTAGCAATATATTCCGATCAGGGTTCGAAATGCTGTGTGCTTCTCATCCTCAGGCGACATCTTGATCTGATTATATCCAGACGAGCCATCCATAAAGGTGAACAGTTCGTAATTTGAGGTGTCATCGACCATCATTTCCATGACCGGTAGCGGGAAGTCGTCTTTAGGACATGCCTTATTGAGGTCCCTGAAATCGACACAAACTCGGATCTGCCCATTTTTCTTCTTCACTGGGACTATGCATGCGATCCAGTCTGCATATTTCTCTTCCCTGATGAAGCCGGCATCGATGAGCTTCTTGGTTTCCTCGATGACCTTTTCTTCCAACTCCCTTCTCATTCTTCGAGGAGCTTGTTTGACTGGCTTAGCATCAGGAGATATAGCCAGCTTATGAACGGCTACCTCAGGGGAAAGGCCAGGCATTTCTTTGTACGTCCACGCGAAGCAGTCGACGAACTCATGCAGCAAGGCAATTATCTGCTCTTTCATTTCCTCCGATAAGAGTGAGCTGATGTAGGTCGGCCTTGGATTATCGGGCGTTCCTAAGTCAATCTCGGTTAGCTCATCAAAGGTTGCTTGTCCGCCATCTTCGAGCTCTTGAGGAGCTTCTTCTGGCTCGGCTATCTCGTCATCATCATTCGATCTTTCGCTGGCCTCACCAACATGGATCATGTAGCACGCTTTAGAATCAGGTTGAATGTAGCCTATTCCCCGTCTATCTGGAATCCGTCCATCGATGAGTGCTCGGACCTGGGGCGGATACCATAGCCCTTCGTAAAACTTTGCTTCGGACTCCGTTTGATGTAACCGGCATCCGCACTTCTTAAAGTATTCCCGCATCTCGGGCGCATAGTATCTGGGATTGAGGACGGCTCTTATGCCTCTCTCATAGGGAAGGCACGCGACAGAAAGGTCGTCCGGGTGCACAACGGGGTTTGACCCATAAAACAAGATGCCCTTCTGTCCACTTTTCCTCCCGGGAACGTAGAAAGTTTTCAGCTGGTCCACGGTGGAGATTGATAATGCATCGAGCTCTTTGCACATTTGCTCTGGTACCCTTGTAACGGCTAGGGACCCTTCTGCAACTTCGAAGGTCTCTCGTAGTTTCGCTTGTTGCGTGGGGGTCCAATCTGCACCGCTGTTGCACGACAGGTCCTCCTCCTCTGACTCTTCAGTGTCACTGCCAAGATGAGGGCGGACTTTGCTGCCAGATGGGCCTTCAGTAACAGATTCGTCCGTATCGCTGCCGAAATGAGGGCGAGTTTTGCGGAAGGACGGGCTTCCAGCGTCGGACTCATCAGAGTCGCTGCCGAAATGCGGGCGCACTTGGGTATTTTTGCTTTTGAAAGCGATAGCCGGCGCAGATTTGCTTTTGAGTCTTGGGGCCGTTCTATCCTCAGTCAGTTGTGGCTTAGCATTTTGGTGGTTCGTAAAGTACCGAGAATCTTCATATCGGACTTCATGCACACCGAACGGCTGGATGTCTCCGTCAATGCGTCTTTCTTCGCCATTTTTTGTGTACTTCATGCATTGATGGAGAGTTGACGGAATGATGCCGTAATCGTGGAGCCATGGCCGCCCCAAGAGAATCTTATAAGACGTGTCGGCGTCGATCACGTATATCTTAGCTTCAGTTTGCAGATCCCCAAATTTGATTGGCAGAGCTATAGACCCCAGAACTTGCTGGCAATTTTGGTTGAAGCCTTGAATGACAATCCTTTCCCTTGACAGGTGTCGGACGTCCATTGACAAACTCTTCAGAGTTCTCAAGTTCATGATGTTCACTGAGGACCCCGGATCAATCAATATGCGATTAATTCGATCTCCGTCGCTGTACCCGGTCACGTAAAGCGGCCGATTATGTTCAGCCGTTCCCAATAGCAAGTCTTCATCCTTAAATGTGACTGCGGCGGCATACAAAGCATGCTGGGCTTCTTTCAAGTTAATTTCCGCAAAGTGCGCCTGATACCGCTCGGGGTTTTGCAGAGCATGGATGAGAACATCTCTAAGCTCCTTAGATAGGACCAAGGCGTCGTAGATGCTCAGGAGAGACGGAAGCTTCCGGAGATGCGCCAAGACATTATAGTCCACCGAGGAAGGACTTATGTTTTCATCAGCCGGTTCTCTGCCATCTTCTTCATTAGCGACTTGTCTTTCCTTCCCTTTTGGGGCGTTGCCCTGATTTTGCGGTAAAGCCCTGCCGCTTCTGAGCTGGATTTGATTGGCCTTTGTGGTGAGCTCCTCGTCCTCTTCCGGAAAACAGAGATCATCCTCAGAGTCGCTGCCAAGATGGATGGCGTAGCAGGTCACTACTGGAATTTCTTCATTGGAGTCTTCTTCTAACTCCTCCAGAATTTCAGCCGCTTGTACAGGGAAGAACTCCTTCAATTGAATCAATGTTCTTTCCTTTTGCTCATATTCTTCGAGGGAATCGATATACTTTTGAATGGTCGATCTCCCTGCAGACTCTTTTTCGCGCCGAGCTGCACTTTTCTTCTTCTTGAGCTTCTTGGATTTTGAGCCTGATGGAGCCGCATTGGCAGCTGGACTGGTAGGCTTCTTCTGTCCTTCCCATTCCATCCTGGGTTCTTTCCGAAGTAGCTTTATCATCTTCTTCGTCTTATTAGATATGTGCGTACTCCACGGAGGCCGCGATGAGTCAGTTTCGTTTGTCAGGGCAGCGGGTTCGGCTGTCTGCTCCCAGAAGGCTTCAGCTTCCGTCTGTATAAAGTTGGCGGTTGCAACTTGATTGTTCACCAACACGCTTTTGGACAGCTCGATCTCTCCAGCCTTGTACTGCTTCTCGACCCAATCCTTGAAGATATAGCAATCCTCGATCGCATGGCTCACTACTCGGTGGTACGGGCAATACAGGGGATTGTCGGTCATTTTTGCTTCTTGGGGTCTTTTCGACTCCGGCAGTTGTAGGCCATTGTTCAAGGCATCTTTAAATATCTTGCGGACCTTGTCCCTTCTGAAAGAGTAAACCTTGTTCTTTTTCTCCTCTAGGGAAGGCCCATCTCCTCCCAGCTATGGCTTTCGAGACCGGTTGGTTTTGGATTCGCCCGCCCTTCGCTTTTCTTCATTGTCGGAGGCATTGAAGACATTGGTACTGCTGGAACTCCCGCTTCTACGGTTGTCGTCCCGCTTGCTTTTCCAGGTTTTGTCTCTCTGAGAGTCCGGCGGGGACTCTTGCTTCGAGCGTTCTAGCATTTGGACTTTCTTGGTTAGCTCCTGAAATGTCTTGAGGCCCGCTGTACACAAGAATGGGACCATCCAATTGCTGAGGTTCCCAATGAGAAGGCTGACGGACTGGTCCTGCTCCAGCGGCGGTTCGCACTTGACTGTAAGATTACGCCATCGGGCGATAAAGTCGGTGTTGCTCTCATTCTTCCCCGGCTTGGTCCTCACAAGGTCGGCAATTGAGATTTTATCACTGACGCTCATGAACCTTTGCCGGAACAGAGACTCCATTTGGGCAAAGGTAATGACGGACCCGTCCGGTATACTCGCATACCAGTCGAAGGCGACGCCGGTCAGGCTGTTGACAAACTGACGAAGAAGGAGCGCATCGTTGCCCCCTGTATTTCCGCACGATGCTTTGAAGTGGGCGACGTGCTGGTTTGCATTCCCCGTTCCATCAAATCTTCCGAACTTAGGAATGACGTAGCCGCTTGGGAACTCAATCAGATCGTACTGCGCGGGATATGGCCGCCCACTACTGCCGATTTCTTTCTGAGCTTCAGCTTCGGCCACCAATGTTTTAACCTTGCTGGTGACCAAATCCATTATCCGATCCTGTGTTAGCGGGATAGTGCTATCTGGGGCCAAGGCGTCCCCAGAAGCGGAATGTAGCCGGCTGTCATTCGGCTCGACCAGTCTTGGTCCCAAAGGAACAGGCATTGGCTGCCTCGGATTGTCATCACCCGGCTGATTAGTAGCGGCTTGTGCTTGATTAGGAGGCGCTCGAGCAATTTGAGCCGTAAGTTGCATCACCACGTTCGTTAAGTCGTCAATCTTCGAATAGAGCTTGGCCATCTCTTTATCTTTGCTCCTGAGCTGTTTTCGAAGTTCTTGAAGCAGCTCTTGCTCCGCAGTCCTAGGGCGGAAAGTCGGCTCTTCCTCGCTGTCCGAGCTTGACTCTACATGGACCGAGGGGTCTATCTGCCTATCATCCTCATCGAGAGGGTTTTCTTCATCCAGTAGGGGCGGCTGTTCTTGGGTGGCGGCAACCACATTCAGGCTAGATTGGGCTTGGGATGTGGTGGCCCCGTCCTTGCTTTTGCTGCGAAGGTTGTCGCTAGGGCGCCCGCCCGCCATATAGACCGTATGGATGGTATATCCGGACGTCTTTCTATCATTGGCAGCTGATTTCATGGATCGCTGTCTTGGCCCCCTTGTTTCGGTAGCTGGTAGTCGATTGAAGACGGCTGGCCCAACCAGGTTCTTAAATGGTGCTGGCGCATCTTTTCTGGGTTTTCCCCGCTGCTTTCGTGCGGCACAGAGTGCTTGATAGACTCTTGATGAGACTGTGTCATAATTTCTCCGTTGGGGCCGGGACACGTCTCTTTGTGGCACTGTTCGAACCGCTTTTTTCTTGATTCTGGTGGTCATGGCATTTTTCTGAACCCACTTTAGAGGCTCGAAGGAATTGCTGATTCTTACGTCCGACTCAGCCGTCGTCGCGGGGCAACCCTGCACTTGGAACTTCACACGATTCCATTTGGCCGAAGCCTTGGCCCTTTTATTGGCTCGATACCTGAGACGCTTCTGCCTTAACTTTTCTGTTCTAAGCACCTGGCAGACTTCGGCTTTTTGGGAAGACGCCGCAGACCGGGCGATGGAGGGCCTTGGAGATACGCTCGATTGTGCATTTGTTGGAGTTATCGCCTGAGCTCGTCCGCAACTTTTAATGTTGCCCTTCACATCGGAAGTCTTGCCCCCAGCTAGAGCGCCAGGGACTCGTTCAGACACCATCTTAAGTTTCGGTTGTGGTGCCTTGGCGATCACGACATTCGGCCTCTTACCCCTTGAGACCGGCTTGGCCACCTGTTCCGCTGGGATCTCTGCCAGATGAGCGCTTCCGGCAGGGTAGATGATGACAGAGCCAAACTGGCGGGGCGGTTCCACCCATTGTCGACTGAGGCTTGCGGGGAGAACCACACGAGCGTTGATCTTGACCACGTACGGAATCGGGGTCGCTTTGGAAGTTGAATTCGTCTGGGAAGACATTGTCGTCGAAGGTTGATTGCTGCACGGAAAAAAAACATCATTTTAGTATAAGCAATCGATATGTATATTGATTGAGTTCGCATGAATGTTTAACCCGAAATATGGGAGGAGAGATTGGTCCCACCGGGCGTGCCAGAATCTGTAGGGTGTTTTTCGTCACCCCAGTGAGATGGGAATACGCGAGCGCTTGTCAGGCGTACTACAGATTCCCCCTGCCTAGGGTAGGCCGGGGTTTAATGATTGTGGGGATCCGAATCTCCGGCAGCCGCGGACTAAGCTGTCGTTAATTACCCATCGCCTTTGGGGCGAGGGAACCTCCGATTAACGGGTTAAACTGGTCATGCAAACTCAATGTGCAGTGTGCGTGTGTTTTGAAAGGGGGTTTTGGATATATCGGGAGCCACGCAGAGTTTTTACGGGGGTCCCGCTACCCGGATAGCGGGCTGGGGGTCAAGGGGGCTAGCAGCCCCCTTGTGGGGTGCGGGGCAGCGCCCCGTTAGAAATTTTTTTCTAACAGGGACAGTGTCGTTGAGTACGTGTATGTATAAATTTGTATACATATGTATATATGTGTATATGTACACAAAAAGAGGGGGAAAAGACATCCAAGGGATGCGCAGGTGCGCAAGCGCGCGCGCCACGTGTCGGCACGCGGGCGACTTGCGCACTTGCGCAGTTGCGCAAGCGCGCGCCACGTGTCGGCACGCGGGCGACTTGCGCACTTGCGCAAGCGCGCGCGCCACGTGTCGGCACGCGGGCGACTTGGCACTTGCGCAAGCGCGCGCCACGTGTCGGCACGCGGGCGACTTGCGCACTTGCGCAGTTGCGCATGCGCGCGCGTCACGTGTCGGCACGCGGGCGACTTGCGCACTTACGCAGGCGCGCGCGCCATGTGTCGTCACGCGGGCGCCTTGCGCGCTTGCGCAAGCGCGCAGGTGAGGCACAACAGGCTTTTAGCCTAAAAAAAAAATTTCTCAGAAGAGAAATCAGAGAGGAGTTGGACTCCTGAATGTGTTTTTCTTCTTTTTTTGGGGGTTTAGTGAAAGATGTTCTTCTTCTTCCTCCTGTTGCTTGCTGGATCTTGAAGATCAAGAGATGTGAAATCTCAAAATCTCTCCTTTTTAAGATCTGATGACAGATCCAAGTTCCCCTATGTGGGTTTTGTGGTGGAAAACTATTTAGTTTTGAAAAAGGAAGAGTAAAACTCTTGATTTAATTCAAAAGAAAGAAGAAGCTTTTGGAACCTTGAAGAAGAAAGAAAGAGCTCAGCTCTGAAACCTTTTTTTTTGGAGAGAGAAAAAAAGTTGTTGAGATATTTCATTATCTTTGCCTTTATAGGCCATACATTTTACACATAGCCCCTTGGGCTTCACAAAATGGCATTTTGCCTATTTCATGGCTCATGTGCCATTTCTTTTTGCACATAAGCCATGGGCTTTACAAAAATTTGGCTTTATGCCCATTTTCTTACATTTATCCATAAAATAAAATAAAAGAAAATGCAACAAGATTATTTATTACAAAAATTTTATCTTAGCGTGGAGGTGGCCGGCCGCTTCATGTTCGGGCTCGACTCGGGCATGGGCCCACTGGGTCTGGGCTTGGGCCCACTTGGCTTGGGGTTGACTTGGATTTTGACTTGGTCAACCGGGGTGTAAATTTTTACCCCAACAATGAGATTTGCTCTCCTTGAACTAGAGGAGGAAGAAGATGAAGAGAAGAGAGAGAAACAATATGATAGAATGAGATGGTATTTTACAACCATAACATATATGTGATTTATCTAATAATAATATTAATTGAAAATGAAAAAGGTGATGGATAGTTTGAAGGGACCATTATCATATCACAATAAATGTATTTTGCAAAGATCAAAGAGCATCTTGAAAGGTAATGATGATGGTCAATGTTTCAAACCTAGTCAACTAGTCAACCTTGGTCAACAAGTCAACAAACCCAACCATGACACAATTTCATTTAATTAATATTATTAATTGATAAATCACAAGATCATTAGGGTTTGGAAAAAGACGACTGTCAACAGTGCATATACACCCGTTCCAAAACCCTAATGAAAAACCTCTTCCTCCGCCTCAATCAACTGTGCATACACACCTGCATTCATGTTCCGAGGAACATGAACACAATGAGATAAAACTAACCCCAAAGCATATACTAGGATCTGGCTCAAACCAGAGCCCGCTAGTAATGACTGTCCGGACACCAAACGTGCACAAGTGCGCGGATGTGAACGAACCCTGTCGCAAAACCATGCGACCTCTACTTTGTTTTGCCCAAAGGCGAATAACCCTCTCTGTGGGACTCTAAAGACTCGACACTACGCTGGCAGTGGGTTTAACTACAGACCGCAAGCGGCACTAGCTGTACGTAACGGTCCCCAGGTAGATGCCGATAAGAAGACTGACGAGATAAACCCATCTGAACTCCTACTGAGTCTGTATGTGACAATCTCCGTACATTCCGGTCTGTTCATCTAAGAACATCGCATGGCGGGCCTAGGGGGCGGTAAACGTCAGTCCCTACTAGTGGTACAAGTCGTGTCGGAGTGTAGCCCAGAACACCTGAGATAACACTGGAAACCTACCAGTCTATCTCGCTTGCCCTGGCCAGGGACTTTGTGTAATGGCTCTCCTAGACACAGCGCGATATCAACCCCCAATACTGGGAAAGACGAATCCTGTCTAACCGTCACTGCCTCTAAGTGCTTCGGGACTGCACCCAAAAACTACCTGTTTGCACGACTCCTTTGAGCCGTGGTAGGGTAGTAATCAAAGTACAGTGGGAACACACTCGAGGCGAAGTACAGCCGGGTTTGGGGCAGTATGGCGTGCCACATGTGAGGCGTTGGCTTGACCCTTCTACGGCTGGACCGCTACTACTGTGTCACACTCTGGGTTTTTGAACTCCGCTCAAGTGTTGAGCTTTAGCGAATCTTGGGTATTTGATCGTTCGTTCGAAAACTTTAATACTGTCTAATTATCTGGAATGTGATGCAATGTGTGGAATTCATATTACTAGACATGAAATACGAAGTATGTGATATTTCGCATTTACGATGTCTAAAGAGAATGTGGATTCCAGATATTGCAGTCTTATACTTTCTTTTCTGTGACCGTAAGTGTAGTATGTAGTGGTATTGCCGATTGTCGTTGCTATACGTCGACGACAATCGGTATATGCATACTTACTTACGTTGATGATATGAGATATTATGTGTTGCTAAGATATGATGTGCAGGATTGTCGCGATTGAATAGCCGGGGGGTTTTATGTGAGATGAGAGTTTTATATTTTCATTCATGTAAATTCAAATGCAATGTAATATTCTTTTATTTGGGGCACTTCCGGGTTGAGGTTGATGCCACCAGTGTTGTATATTATTTACTTTTCCGCATTAGGATGGACCCAAGGAGGGGAGCACGGGTGACCGGGTTCTGGGGTTCAGTGGGAGGCCATCTCGAGGAGTCGAGACCGGGTCTCCTAAACTCCAGAATTGGTAGGGTCGCTTGCCGCTCTCGTAGGGGTCCAGGGTGTGGGCTTGGCTATTCATCGCGACTGTGGAATCTGTATTTTCTATTGTTGGCTAAATACTAAATACGGACGTCCTAATATATCCCACATTATATCTATGTTTCTGCTGCGATATCTGTGATGTGATCATGTGATGTACTGTGATAGATACTTTATATAGTATATATGATATATTATATAGACGTTACTTATGTTTTACACCCGCACTAGCCATGCCCTGCTCTGTCGTTAGTTACCTAACCTAACGGTGCACGAGGGGACATCGAGGCAAATGCGGATAGCATAAGTGTACGTCGTATTTATCTGTGATGTTTAGGTGACTTAAATGCTAGGACTTCATTAATGTGATTAATGAAAGAAAAGAACCTAAAAGATGTTGTAGAATCAAATTTTCAAATAAAAGAGTAGCTACAGTTTTGCTATGCATAGCGATATATATGATATATCCCGCACCTTATTCGATGAGGAAAGAGCCAAGATCCCTTCACCGGGAGTGACCTCTTTAGCAAAACTGGCAGATGCTACAAAACTTGGTTTGGTCATTGATTGCTTTTGGAGTTTTGCTTTGCACAGTGATATATATGATATATCCCGCACCTTATTCGATGAGGAAAGAGCCGAGATCCCTTCACCGGGAGTGACCTCTTTAGCAAAACTAATGAAAGCCTCAAAATCACTCCATTTCAAAAGTCACACGATTCTACAACGATATCAAGTTCATTACGCTCATGGTTTTTCTGAAAAACCTGCGTAGCCCTCTGACATTTCAGATAGATATTACTTAGTATTCGTGCTACGGTTGTTTGGCATTCGTCAAGGCGTAGTGTACGGTAGCTATTTACTATTTATCTGTAGCATATGATGCGATTGGATTAGGGTATTCGTACGGCGTTGTTTGGCATTCGTCAAGGGTCGTGCGAGTGGGTTTAATTCAATCAAGAAATGTATGGGTTGAACTTGACTAGCGCACTATGGGTTGTTTGGCATTCGTCAAGGTCATAGTACGTTAGGGGCAAAATATTATCGGGAATTTCAAGTGTTGAGATTTGCAATGAGATTGCATACCTTTTATGAGATAGTTGGATCCCGATACCCACTGCGAGTAATTATTACTCCTGGGAGAGTTTTACACAGGACAATTAGCCGATCAAGTAGGTGTCTAGAAAGATGTCAACGGGGTTACGCCTCTGGGAAAACGAGGTTTACTTTAATTAGGTCCGTGCGAAAGCACGGGGAACCTCCCTCAAAGTACTGACACTGGCCTGGCTGAAAGATCGGCGAAGTTGTAGGGTGTAATTAATCCCGGCTAGTCTTTCCTTTTAGGGTTTGAAGGAAGAGTTGATAAAAACAGTGGGAGCCATCCTGATTAGATAAAATAATAACCAATCTGATCTTGCAAGAGCATACGCTAAAGTATTTTCTTCTCTCTCTCTCTCCAGGTAGCGACCATGTCATGTCTTAATCAAGATAATAATATGGATGTATTGACCGAACCCGCATGTTATACTGTGCAGGGGAACATTGGACCCGTTCTATCTTATAAGTGTTATAAGACTGAACAGGAAACATGAGAATGTCTGGATTCTCACGCCGCCCAAACGGAGAACATGCATGTTGATGCACCTTCTTCGGGTGTATTTGTTATTGAGAACTGTTTTTCAGTTCACCCTACGTCCTGGGTATTAGATACCGGATCAGGATCCCACATATGTAAACAGTTACATGGGCTACGGAAAGGTAGAGAACTGGGAAAGGGTGATCATTCCGTTCAAGTAGGGAATGGTGCAAGTATTGCAGCCAAAGCAGTTGGCGAATATCACCTTGTATTACCAAGTCGTAATACACTGGTTCTGAATGAGTGCTATTATATACCGAACATGATGTGCAACATTATATCAGTTTCTTTATTAAGTAAAGAAGGATATAATTTTGTAGTAAAGGATAATGTTATGAACATATTCCTAGATCAAAAGTTGATTGCATCAGGCTCGTTACATAATGACATATTCATTCTCAATCAAAATACAGTCCTCAATTTACAAAACACACACAAGAGGAAGAGTTCAGAAATGAACGAATCTTTCTTGTGGCATTGTAGACTTGGTCATATAAATGCGACACGACTAGCTAAGTTACATAAAGATGGATATTTGAAACCGTTCGAATTATCATCTTATGACACTTGCCATTCATGTCTCAAAGGCAAAATGACCAAGACTCCGTTTACGGGACATGGAGAAAGAGTTACGGAACCCTTAGGGCTGATACATAGTGATGTATGCGGTCCAATGTCTACACATGCCAGGGACGGTTCTTCCTACTTCATTACATTCACTGACGATCTCTCTAGATACGGACATGTGTTCCTGATAAAACACAAGTCCGAAGCTTTTGAGAAATTCAGAGAATATAAGAACGAAGTAGATAACCAAACGGGCAAAAGTATTAAGATCCTTCAATCTGATCGAGGAGGAGAATACTTGAGCAATGATTTTCTGGATTATTTAAAAGAGAATAGGATTCTCTCTCAGCTCACTCCTCCTTATATACCACAGCACAACGGTGTATCGGAACGGAGGAACCGCACCCTATTAGATATGGTGCGCTCTATGATGAGCACATCTGAGTTACCTATTTCCTTCTGGGGGTATGCGCTAGAGACAGCCATACATCTACTGAATATGGTCCCCACCAAATCTGTGCCTACCACTCCATATGAGATATGGAAAGGGAAGAGACCATGTCTTAACTATGTTAAGATATGGTGTTGTCCAGCCTATGTCAAAAGACAAAATCCGGACAAACTCGAGGCAAAATCAGTCTTATGTAAGTTTATAGGATATCCCAAAAATTCATAAGGGTATATCTTCTACAACCCCGAGGAACAAAAGGTGTTTGTTTCTCGACATGCCACTTTCTTAGAAAAAGGTTTTCTTATGAAACAGACAGGTGGCATTGAGGTAGAACTGGAAGAGGTTCCAGCGACACAAACTATAACAGAAGACTTGGTAGAACCAGAGGATTCAGTAGTACCTGATGAACCCCAGCCGCTCCGCCGATCTAGCAGGGTTTCTCATCCGCCTGAGAGATACTACGGTTTTCTCATTGATGGTGGAAGCGAGGATTGCATCATGGAAGATGATGACCCAACTAGCTTCGAGCAGGCCATCACGAATAGGGACTCGGTGAAATGGCTGGATGCAATGCGGTCTGAGATGGAATCCATGTACACCAACAAAGTATGGACATTGGAAGTTGCTCCTGAAGGGGTAAAACCCATTGGGAGCAAGTGGATCTTCAAGAAAAAACTTGGTGTAGATGGGAAAGTGGAGACTTTCAAAGCTAGACTTGTTGCAAAGGGTTTTCGTCAAAGAACAGGTGTGGACTATGACGAGACCTTTTCTCCAGTAGCTATGCTTAAATCCATCCGGATCATGCTTGCCATCGCTGCATATCATGATTACGAAATCGAGAAAATGGATGTTAAGACCGCTTTTCTAAACGGTGATTTAGAAGAGTGCGTGTACATGACTCGGCCAGAGGGCTTCGTAGACAGTGGGAGCAGCGGAAAGGTGTGCAAGCTGCTTAAATCCATTTATGGATTAAAGCAAGCATCGCGGAGTTGGAACATCTGCTTTGACATCGTTATCAAAGAGGTTGATTTCGTCAAAAACGTAGATGAACCTTGTATCTATAAGAAGGTGGCAGAGAGTAAGGTTGTCTTCCTCGTATTGTACGTAGACGACATACTCTTGATAGGAAATGACATTCCTATGCTGCAATCGGTCAAGCTCTTCTTATCACAAAGATTCTCAATGAAAGATCTTGGTGATGCCTCCTGCATATTGGGAATTAGGATCTATAGAGATAGATCCAAACGGATATTGGGATTGTCCCAATCCAGGTACATTGACACCATACTAAAGAGGTTTAGTATGGAAGAATCCAAGCGTGGGAACTTACCCACGATCTCTGGAGTCACTCTCTCCAAAGAGATGTCTCCCAAGACTGATTTGGAGAGAGCTCGCATGCAATGGATACCCTATGCTTCGGTAGTAGGCTCTATCATGTATGCGATGCTATGTACCAGACCCGATGTAGCATACTCACTAAGTGTAGTGAGTAGGTATCAAGCTGATCCTGGAGAGAGTCACTGGACAGCTGTGAAGAACATTCTCAAGTACTTACGAAGGACTAAAGAGATGCTCTTGGTGTATGGTAATGGAGAACTCCAAGTGGAGTCCTTTACCGATTCGAGCTTCCAGAGTGATAAGGACGACTCTAAGTCGCAGTCGGGATTTGTCTTTACCCTTTACGGAGGGGCGGTTAGCTGGAAGAGTTCCAAGCAGGAAACCGTGGCAGACTCGACGATGGAGGCTGAATACATCGCTGCCAACGATGCTGCTAAAGAGGCTGTCTGGATCAAGAAGTTCATTACTGAACTTGGAGTGGTTCCATCCATTGAGCATCCAATACCTTTGTATTGCGATAACAATGGAGCGGTGGCTTTGGCCAAGGAACCCAGGTCCCATCAGCGATCCAGGCATATTCTGAGGCGGTATCACCTGATCCGGGAGATAGTTGATCGCCGGGAGATCGAAGTCAGGAGGGTTGACACGAAGAATAACACTGCGGATCCACTCACGAAGGCCATTCCCCAGACACAGTTTGAAAGACTCTTCGGGATGCTCGGTATGTGATACTACAGCAGCTGGCTCTAATGCAAGTGGGAGATTGTTAGTTGTATGTATGCCCTAGAGGCCAGTATTGTACAGATGATGTATATTATATTGGATGCTTGGACATATATAGAGATGACTTTCTTGCTCGATATGATAGTATGCTATCTGGTTGCTCTTTATCATAACATGTATACTTGTCTCTTTATACTGTCTTAGAGTTACATGTTGGTAAAGCCCTTATGATGTGTACTTGACTACCTGTACTATGATGCGGATCATACTAGTAGGGACATGGTAGTCCATAAGTACATCCTTCAAGGTCCCTAGTCGTGGGTGTATCGAGACAGGGCATCGATATACCAGTGTAGACTAGCGTATACGCTTCTCGACCCATGAGATGGGCGATGGATGTTAGTGTTTATGCCCTAGAAGGCCATTACTGTATCATACTAGCTTGTATATTACTTAATGGAAGCTTGGGATATTCACATGTATATAACAGTCTTGCTAAACATGGTAGTATGCTACTTGGTTTTTCTATCTTAATATGTGAGTGTACGTATTGATAGAGCTCTTAGGATCTTGCTTGTCTACCAGCGTTGTGATGGCAGTCACACTAGTGGGGGCTGGGTAGTCTACAAGCACATCCTTATTCAGGTCCCCGGTCGTTGGATTATCGAGATAGAGCATCGATACTCCGGAGTAGACTGGTGTGTACGCTTCTCATCCCAGTTGGGGAGATGGTCTGTCCCACAGCCGTCAGTACGTCGTACTGGAGATAGTATACAGGTGCTCGTTAGGTTACGGGTACACCGGACAGGACTCACAGGGAACTGTTGGGTGGTTTGATACCAGTCGTCAGTAAACAGTTCCCAGGTGACATGAGTACAGCGTAGTCCGCAGACTTGACACTACTACTTCGCCTCGAGTGTGTCCCACTGTTCTTAGATTGCTACCCTACCACGGCTCAAAGGAGTCGTGCAAACAGGTAGCAGTTGGGTGCAGTCCCGAGCACTTGGAGGCAGTGGCGGTTAGACAGGATTCGTCCCTCCCGGTATTGGGAGTAGATATCGTGCTGTGTCAGAGAGCCATTACGCAAAGTCCCTGGCCAGGGCAAGCGAGATTTGCTGGTAGGTTCCAGTAGTTTCTCAGGGTGTAATGGGCTTCACTCCGACACGACTTATACCGCTATTAGGGGACTGACGCTTGCCGCCCCCCTAGGCCCGATATGCGATAGTCATGGACGAACGGACCGGACTGTATGGAGATTGTCACATCAGACTCAGTAGGAGTTCGGATGGGTTTACTCATCGGCCTTCTTATCGACAACTACCTGGGGACCGTTACGTACAGCTAGTGCCGCTTGCGGTCTGTGGTTAAACCCACTGCCAGCGTAGTAGTCGAGTCTCTAGAGTCCCACACAGAGAGTTTCCTACTCCAGGCGAAACGATATAGAGGTTGCATGGTTTTGCGACAAAGGGTTCGGATGCATACGTGCGTTTACGCGCGTATGACTTTCGGACAGTTTTTACCAGTCGGCTTTGGTTTAAGCCAGTTACTGGTATCCGGTTATTGGATTTTTACAGTCTAAAGTTTTTCCGTATTTTTACGGATCGGAGGGGCGTTCTCGTAATTACTCGAGAAGCTTCTAGAAGATGTGACTAAGGAGGTTTGTTTTGGAAAGAGAGTGAGTCATAGTGGTGATTCATTCACTTCATTAATGCACATTTATTGCTTAATGACTCATGTTAATGAATCATCACAAGATATTTTGTGAAGCATGCTTATTCATTTCCTTTATTGATTTATTGAAAATAAGAATGCTTCATAATATTATGATACACTCTCTCTCTTCTCTCATTATCATATCACACATTCTCTCTCCTCAAGCTCTCATCTTCAAGATACTAACCTTAATCCTCATGTGTTGAGAACAAAGGTTTAGTTAGACTAAACAATCCATAACCTACACTCTTTATCATTCTCTCATCTTTGATTAGCAATCAAAGTTGATTAGTTACCTCAAGTTAGAGGTTTAGCTTGGAGTTTTGCTCTCGGGTGGATCGTCTACTACCTAGAGAAGGCCGAGGAGAACCAAGGAGGACATAAAGAAGAAGGACCGGTTCATTAGGTATAATCCCTAATCACTTTTGTGAAATGAAACTCATAGAATACGGTTATTTAGAGTTTAGCTTCGATTCAAGCGGTTAGTCGATGTTTGTTGTTTAAACTTGATAAGTTTTTGTAAATTCCGCCTCCCCATAAGTACTGGGGTGTACTACATCGACTTACAGTGGTATCAGAGCCTCGCTAAACACTAAATAACTTAATCGCAAATTTGTACGAATTTCGAACGAAAAAACCAACCCGGAAAACCCTAATTCTGTATAGTTTCTGTCGAACTGAAAATGAAGTCCTAAAATTTTTCTGGAGTGTTCAGAGAGCTAGAAAGGGGTCCAGGAGAACACCCAAGAAATTCGAGACCATGAATCGGCAACTCGGCCGCGGAACCGCGGCGGATCGGTGGGATCTGCCGCGCTTCCGCGGCGCTTTGGCCGAGTCATGGACTCGTCTTTCTTGTGTGGGTCCCCTGTGACATTTGGGGTTTTCTGGAATATTTAATTATTGCTCAGGTTACTGTTTAACAGAGCAGATTTTGGAGCAATATTGAAGTTGTTTATTCGATCGAAAAATACAGTATTTGCGTATTGGATTATATCTGTGATTGTTTGATGTGTTCGTAAACCTTCCCCAACTGCTAGTATGTCGGTTGGCAGGGGGTTGCACATTTCTGAAATGGTAATATCTGTTTGTGCATATAAACTGTATTGGACTGTTGTGGTGTATAGCCGGGGTTAACAATGGTTTATTGATTTATTCATTTGTTGTAAATGTAATTTGTTGTAATATTATTTTCGCGGGGCACTTCCAGGTTGCGGTTGTAGCCACCGTTGTATTATTTCATTTTACTGTTTTTGCTCCTAGGACTGACCCAAGGTGGGGTACACAGACTGCCGGGTGGGTAGTTTGCCGTACCCGTAGGGGTCGAGGGTGGGGTAAACGGCTATTCATCACAACTGTGTAATCTGTCTTTTCTTGCAGGCTCAAAAGAAATACAGATTGCTTGCAAATCCAATATTGTTTATCTGTGTTCTGGAATGAATATCATTGCGTCAGACGAATGTAAAATATCTATATTTATTATAGCTATTTAGACGTCACTTATGTTTTACACCCGCGCTAGCCCAGCCCCCGCTCTGTCGTTAGTTAAGTAACCTAACGGGTGATGACGGGACCCCGTGGCGAATGCGGATGGCATAAGAGGACGTTATATTTTCGTTGTTTTCTGCAATGATAGGTTAATGATGGGACGCATTATCTATAATGCAAAGTAAAACAAACCAAAGTTTAAATCGTTGGAACAATTTAAAAGAAACCACTCGGTTATTTTTAAAACAGATATTTTTAAATGCGGAGATTTAACCACTCCTTTTAAAAGCTATCAGGTTCCTTCGGTTATATCAAGTTCACTACGTTCACGGTTTCGCCAAAACCATTCGTAGCCCTCCGTCATTTCATCTGGGTTTTCAGTAGTATTCAAGCTATGTATTTTGACCTAACGCCAAGGCATAGTGTTTGGTAGCTGCTGGATATTCATTTGTTGCATAGATAGATGAGTTAGTTTGGGACAGTCGTATTATCATTTTGGCCGAACGTCAAGGATATATACGGATGGGTTCAAACTGACAGGATAATGATGGGCAGAACTTGACATGTGACTTATGACATTTTGACCTAACGCCAAGGTCATAAGAGCATGGGGCAAAAACTTATATCGGGAATTTCTAAAGAAACTGAAATTTGCAAAGAGATGCATACCATTTGGAGTTTGATGAATGTTGGTAGGATTCCTTCAACATTATCATACGATGATATTTGGATCCCGATCCTACTGTGAGTATATGCTACTTATCAGGATATTCGTCGCTTAACGATCAATGCTATAAACCTAGTAGGTGTCCAGAAAAGTGTCAGCGGGGTTACGCCCCCAGAGAAAAGAGGTTCTTTAATTAAGGAACTTCGCGAAAGCGTTGGAAAACCTCCCTCGAAGTATCGACACCGGCCTGGCTGAACGGTTAAGCAAGTATTGTACGGTGAGAATAGTCTTGGCTAATTCTTCTTTTATGGTTTGAGGAAGGATTCGAGAAACAGTGGGAGCCATCCAGTTTAGATAAACTAAAAACCACTCTAAACTTGCAAGAGCATCATGCTAAAGAGTTTTCTTCTCTCTCTCCTAATTGCAGCGACCCTGAAAATGACTGGACTTAAGTTACTTTTAGAGAAAAATATACTGACGGGGCCAAACTATAAAGATTGGCTGCGGAATGTCAAGATGGCTTTGACCTATGACAAACTGGGGTACGTCCTCACCGCTACAGCACCTGCTGTCCTTGGTCCCAAATCCAGCAATGCGGATAAGGAAATCCGCAAAACCTGGGATTTAGATTGCGCGAGAGCCAAGTGCATCGTGCTTGCCTCGATGAACAATGAACATCAGAGGAGGCACGAGGATATGTCCTTAGATGGCATATTTCTCCATACAAAGGAACTTTATGGAGAGCAATCTCGTATAGCAAGATACGAGACCTCAAAGAAATTGTTTCGAGCGAGGTTGGCTGTCGGGTCATCGGTAGGTGAACATGTCCTACAGATGATCGGCTATATTGAAGAGCTCGCGGACCTTGGGACGACTTTGGATAATGAGCTCTATACAGACCTTGTTCTCCAGTCCCTTCCTCCCACCTACGCCCAGTTTATCCTCAACTTCAATCTTCAAGGAAAAGAAGTTGAACTTGCGGAACTCCTGAACATGTTAAGGAGTGCAGAGGGCACCTTGCAGAAGGCAAGGGAAACACCCGCTATGTTTGTTGGCGGTTCATCTTCTTCAGGGTCCAAGGCTAGGGCCAAAGGAAGGAAGAAGAAGGCCGCACCCAGACCTAGAGGAGGTGTTAGTAAGGTGGGAAAGAAGGGAAAGAAAAAGTTTACAGCACCGGTAGTTGGCCTGGATGAGTGCTTCCATTGTCACAGGAAAGGGCACTGGAAGAAGGATTGCAAGGCGTGGAACGCCAAGAACCAGGAACCGAAGCAAGCTGTGGCTTCGACTTCAGGTGTGTTTGTAATTGAGAATTGTCTGTCAATCAACTCTACTTCCTGGGTATTGGATACCGGATCAGGATCTCATATTTGCAATTCATTGCAGGCACTGAGAAACCGTAGAGTGCTGAAGGAAGGTGATATGATCCTCAGGGTTGCTAACGGAGCTAGCGTGGGAGCTGCGTCCGTCGGGGATTATCACCTAGGATTGACAAGTGGACACATTTTGGTTTTACATAACTGTTATTTTGTACCCAGCTTAACGTGTAATATCATATCAGTTTCCTTGTTATCAAATAAAGGTTATGATTTCACGTTTGTAAGAGATGTTGTCAACATCCACCTTAATCATGGTTTGATTGGGTCCGGTACTCTAAATAACGGCATATATGTGTTAAACCAACTCCAAATTTTCAATGTCCAGAACACACTAAAAAGAAAGTCTCCAGATTTAAATAAAGCTTTCTTATGGCATTGTAGACTGGGTCACATCAATGAGAGAAGGTTGACTAAGTTGCATAGAGAAGGATATTTGGACACGTTCGAATATCAAACTTATGACACTTGTCAATCTTGTCTCAAAGGAAAGATGACAAAGACTCCATTCACTGGACAAGGAGTAAGAGCAAGCGAGCTCTTAGGACTCATACACAGCGATGTATGCGGGCCAATGTCTACACATGCGAGAGGTGGTTATTCCTATTTCATTACTTTCACGGATGATTACTCAAGATACGGATTCATTTATCTGATGAAACATAAATCCGAGGCTTTTGAGAAATTCCAAGAGTATAAGAATGAAGTAGAAAACCAAACCGGCAAAAGTATAAAGACACTTAGATCTGATCGAGGTGGTGAATACTTGAGTGCCGAGTTCCTAGGTTACCTAAAAGAGAAAGGAATTCTCTCTCAGCTTACTCCTCCATACACTCCACAGCATAACGGTGTATCGGAGAGACGGAATCGAACCCTATTGGATATGGTACGATCCATGATGAGTAATGCTGAGTTACCGCGATCTTTCTGGGGTTATGCGCTAGAATCAGCGGCATATCTTTTGAACATGGTACCTACCAAGACTGTGCCTACCACTCCATATCAGATGTGGAGTGGGAAGAAACCCCATCTACAGTATGTAAAGATCTGGGGATGTCCAGCTTTTGTTAAAAAGCAGCATGTGGACAAGCTCGAGGCACGATCAGTAAAATGTTTGTTTGTGGGATATCCAAAGCACTCCAGGGGATATCTATTCTATTACGCAGAGGAACAGAAGGTATTTGTTTCTCGTAATGCCCATTTTCTAGAACATCAGTTTTTAGAAAAGGAATCAAGTGGGAGCGAAATAGAACTGGAAGAAATTCCAGAACCACAAACTACTGCTGAAAGTTTGGTAGAACCAGAGGTTCAAGAAGAACAGAACATTCCCGCACCCCTCCGCAGGAGTAGTAGGCCGTCTCGTCCGCCTGAGAGATACTACGGTTTTCTCATAGATGGGGATAGAGAGGATTGCATCATAGATGATGATGAACCTACTGACTTCAGGCAGGCCATCCAGAGCGGCGACTCGGTACGATGGCTAGATGCAATGCGGACCGAAATGGAGTCCATGTACACCAACAAAGTATGGACTTTGGACTTTGCTCCAGATGGGGTAAAACCCATAGGATGCAAATGGATCTTCAAGAAAAAGATTGGTGTAGATGGACAGGTAGAAACCTATAAGGCTAGACTTGTAGCAAAGGGTTTTCGTCAAAGACCTGGTTTGGACTATGACGAAACTTTTTCTCCAGTGGCTATGCTCAAATCCATTCGGGTCCTTCTTGCTATTGCTGCCTTCCATGATTATGAAATCTGGCAGATGGACGTAAAGACGGCTTTTCTGAATGGAAATTTAGAAGAGAGCGTCTATATGGATCAGCCAGAGGGTTTCAATCAGAGTGGGAGCAGCGGGAAAGTATGCAAGCTGCTTAAGTCTATTTATGGACTAAAGCAGGCATCGCGGAGTTGGAACATCTGTTTTGATGAGACAGTCAAAGAATATGACTTTATCAAAAATCCAGATGAACCGTGCATATATAGTAAAGTTGTGGCCAGAAGTGTCGTATTCCTCGTCTTGTACGTGGATGACATTCTATTGATAGGAAATGACATTCCTATGCTACAATCTGTCAAAGGATTCTTGTCACACAGGTTCTCCATGAAAGACCTGGGTGATGCCTCTTACATTCTGGGGATCCGGATCTATCGTGATAGATCCAAGAGGATGTTGGGACTTTCGCAGTCCAGGTATATCGACACTGTACTGAAAAGATTCAGTATGGAAGATTCTAAGCGCGGTAATCTACCGGCTTGTCACGGAATCACCCTCTCCAAAGAGATGTCTCCCAAGACTGATTTGGAAAGGGAACGCATGTCTATTATACCCTACGCTTCTGCGGTAGGCTCTATAATGTATGCGATGTTGTGTACCAGACCAGATGTAGCTTACGCACTAAGCGTGGTAAGCCGGTATCAGTCAGACCCAGGGGAGAAGCACTGGATAGCAGTAAAGAACATTCTCAAGTACCTGAGGAGGACTAAGGAGATGTTCTTGGTTTACGGCGGAAAAGACCTCAGGTTGGAGGCCTTTGCTGATTCCGGCTTCCAGAGTGATAAGGACGATTCCAAGTCCATGTCGGGTTATGTCTTTACCCTCAATGGAGGGGCGGTGTGCTGGAAGAGCTCCAAGCAGGACACCGTTGCTGACTCGACGATGGAAGCGGAGTATATAGCTGCTTGCGATGCCGCAAAAGAAGCAGTCTGGATGAAGAAGTTCCTAACAGAACTTCAGGTGGTTCCTACCATAGTTGATCCAATACCTCTGTATTGCGACAACAACGGAGCTATAGCTTTAGCGAAGGAACCAAGGTCCCATCAGAAGTCCAGACACATCTTGAGGCGGTATCACCTGATCAGGGAGATCATTGATCGTCAGGAGATCGAGGTTCGGAGAGTTGCTTCAGAAGAGAACATTGCTGATCCATTCACGAAGGCCCTTCCTCAGATTCAGTTCGAGAGGCTACTCGAGATCATTGGTCTACGATATGCCAGTACATGGCCCTAGTGCAAGTGGGAGATTGTTAGTGTTTATGCCCTAGAAGGCCATTACTGTATCATACTAGCTTGTATATTACTTAATGGAAGCTTGGGATATTCACATGTATATAACAGTCTTGCTAAACATGGTAGTATGCTACTTGGTTTTTCTATCTTAATATGTGAGTGTACGTATTGATAGAGCTCTTAGGATCTTGCTTGTCTACCAGCGTTGTGATGGCAGTCACACTAGTGGGGGCTGGGTAGTCTACAAGCACATCCTTATTCAGGTCCCCGGTCGTTGGATTATCGAGATAGAGCATCGATACTCCGGAGTAGACTGGTGTGTACGCTTCTCATCCCAGTTGGGGAGATGGTCTGTCCCACAGCCGTCAGTACGTCGTACTGGAGATAGTATACAGGTGCTCGTTAGGTTACGGGTACACCGGACAGGACTCACAGGGAACTGTTGGTTGGTTTGATACCAGTCGTCAGTAAACAGTTCCCAGGTGACATGAGTACAGCGTAGTCCGCAGACTTGACACTACTACTTCGCCTCGAGTGTGTCCCACTGTTCTTAGATTGCTACCCTACCACGGCTCAAAGGAGTCGTGCAAACAGGTAGCAGTTGGGTGCAGTCCCGAGCACTTGGAGGCAGTGGCGGTTAGACAGGATTCGTCCCTCCCGGTATTGGGAGTAGATATCGTGCTGTGTCAGAGAGCCATTACGCAAAGTCCCTGGCCAGGGCAAGCGAGATTTGCTGGTAGGTTCCAGTAGTTTCTCAGGGTGTAATGGGCTTCACTCCGACACGACTTATACCGCTATTAGGGGACTGACGCTTGCCGCCCCCCTAGGCCCGATATGCGATAGTCATGGACGAACGGACCGGACTGTATGGAGATTGTCACATCAGACTCAGTAGGAGTTCGGATGGGTTTACTCATCGGCCTTCTTATCGACAACTACCTGGGGACCGTTACGTACAGCTAGTGCCGCTTGCGGTCTGTGGTTAAACCCACTGCCAGCGTAGTAGTCGAGTCTCTAGAGTCCCACACAGAGAGTTTCCTACTCCAGGCGAAACGATATAGAGGTTGCATGGTTTTGCGACAAAGGGTTCGGATGCATACGTGCGTTTACGCGCGTATGACTTTCGGACAGTTTTTACCAGTCGGCTTTGGTTTAAGCCAGTTACTGGTATCCGGTTATTGGATTTTTACAGTCTAAAGTTTTTCCGTATTTTTACGGATCGGAGGGGCGTTCTCGTAATTACTCGAGAAGCTTCTAGAAGATGTGACTAAGGAGGTTTGTTTTGGAAAGAGAGTGAGTCATAGTGGTGATTCATTCACTTCATTAATGCACATTTATTGCTTAATGACTCATGTTAATGAATCATCACAAGATATTTTGTGAAGCATGCTTATTCATTTCCTTTATTGATTTATTGAAATTAAGAATGCTTCATAATATTATGATACACTCTCTCTCTTCTCTCATTATCATATCACACATTCTCTCTCCTCAAGCTCTCATCTTCAAGATACTAACCTTAATCCTCATGTGTTGAGAACAAAGGTTTAGTTAGACTAAACAATCCATAACCTACACTCTTTATCATTCTCTCATCTTTGATTAGCAATCAAAGTTGATTAGTTACCTCAAGTTAGAGGTTTAGCTTGGAGTTTTGCTCTCGGGTGGATCGTCTACTACCTAGAGAAGGCCGAGGAGAACCAAGGAGGACATAAAGAAGAAGGACCGGTTCATTAGGTATAATCCCTAATCACTTTTGTGAAATGAAACTCATAGAATACGGTTATTTAGAGTTTAGCTTCGATTCAAGCGGTTAGTCGATGTTCGTTGTTTAAACTTGATAAGTTTTTGTAAATTCCGCCTCCCCATAAGTACTGGGGTGTACTACATCGACTTACAATGGATGATCCCATATCCATTGGTGTTTGACATCAGAGATGGTATACGGGTGCTCAGTGGAGACTGGGTACACTGGACGGACTCGCTGAGAACTCCCAGATGGTAGAACTCCCAGATGGTATTATACCTCACGTCAGATGGCAGTTCTCAGGTGACACATGTGTAGGTTAGTCTGTAGACCCGAGATCGTCATAGAGTCTTGTATGATTCCCACTGTGCTTTGATTTCCACCTTACCACGTCCATGAGAGCGTGCAAAATGGTGGTTTTTGGGTACAGTCCCGAGTCACATGGAGGCAATGAGCGATAGGAGGGGTTTTGTCTCTCCCGGTATTGGGGGTTGATGTTGCACTGTGCTCGATAGGCCGTAACAGGGAAGTCCCTGGCCAGGGCTGATTAGAGATTTACTGGTAAGTGTTACCAGTAGTTTCTCGACCCGTTATGAGCCTCACATCGGCACGACTTATCGGTTATTGGGGTCTGACGTTTACCACCCCTAGACTTGATATGCGACATATCAGACGAGGAGACCGGACTGCACGGTAGTGTTGCCGGTTGGATCGACGGGAGTTGTAGCAGGTTCGCTTGTTCTCTTCTGATCGTTCAATACCCGGGTGGCCGTTCCATTTAGCTGACCGCTTGCAGCTTGGGGGTGCTTGAAATGATCATCACCCACTGCCGGCATATTGACGAGTCTTAGAGTCCCACAAAGGAGTTACCTAGTCCAGGCGAAATGTTGTCGTGCGCGTATGCGATATGCGCATGGACCCGATTAAAATGCGCGTATAGGATACCGTATATTGTTCGGGCGGATTGCTTTTGGTGGGGTCGTATGTGATATGGCCGGATTGATAAATCAAGTGTTGATTTATCATTTAACCATTAGTTTCTCACTAGAAATCATTTCTTGTGTTTGATGGATGTATGCATGCATGTATGCTTTCTTTATAGATTCATGCACATATGGATGTGAATACATACATACATACATACATACATACATACATCATCTATCATGGTTGTTTATACATAGAAAATGGTGGCAATATAAGACTCACACCATGGTTTATATTATGGATTATTATTTCTATTTATGCTAAAACAAAAGAAATGAGATAAGATTAAATCATGGATTAGTTTCTACACTCTTCTTTTGACCTAACCATGTTCACCTACCTTTTGACCATAGTTTAATCTTTCTCTTGTGTTTTAACTAAAGTAAAATTAAATATCCATAAAAGATAACCATGGTTTTAGATGAAGAAGGAAAAATATATATACTTATATTTTTCTTTTTCTCATGAGAGTTATTCTTCTCTTCTTCTAAAAATAGCCATCATCTTCTTCAACCTTGATCTCTTGCTCTCTAGACTTTTGTAGTGAGCAATATACTCATCAAGTTAGGATTTTGAAGTGAGAAAGAGAACCACAACACCATTCTACACAAGTCTAGCCCACTTGTCTAGAGTGTTAGCTTCCATTTTCATTCTTGATCTTGTGAAGTTGCAAGCTTGGACAAAGCGGACTCCGGGTGGATCATCGTGGACCTAGAAGAGTTCAAGCGGACCATTTCCAAACCCCAAGTAGCCGAGGTGTCTAGCGTATGGAGCTACAAAGGTTGTACTCTCAAAACCCTAGCTTAACCTACTCATGATGATGTGTTATTTTAGAAACCCTAATTTTTCTAGGAACGATTCTATGTTTGTTAACTTAGCACCTTAAAATTCCATCTTTGGTACATGTGATGCTTCCAAACCCTTCATGAGGTGCTAGGTTAACCCAACATCTCGTTTCTACCAAACTGCCCGGAAGTCATTGTCCTTTACTAAATCCGTTTCTTGTTCCGGAACGGCTGCATACTCATCGCGACTCCTTTTGGAAGATATATCCATATTCAACGCCTCTACATGCGTATCACATCTCTGATGTCGGCGGAGTGGAACATCATCTCATCAAGATCTTGTACGAACCTCTTACTCCATTGTCGACTGATTCGGACTCGTCTCTTCGTGTCTGCATGGACTGCGCTCCAATGGCTATACTCGTATCTGGAGTCTCCCAAGCAATGTATCCCGTCATATGATATCCGAATGACGTCGAACCCTTCGATCGATTGTCAAAGTCTCATAATCCCCCAAGAGCTCAACATCTTAAGTACAGTTTAATAATATCGAGTACATGCCACATCACCAATGGACCGGCCGTAGAAGGGCAAACCCAAGCCTCATTAATGGCACCGCTAAACTGCTGCAAACCCTAAGGTTTCAGAGTGTTCTCATGGTCATTACATCGAGTTAGGGTTTCATTCTTCTAGAGGGTCCACGGAAATACTTGCATGTTTTTCCGAATACTTTAAACTTGGAAAATGGGTTTCTGACATTCGATCACCTTCTATCAACTCTCAACGTACCTGCATGAAGTTGTCTCTAGCTGGAATCAATCCATCTGATGACCTCGCATCGGGGTAGGCAATGAATCACATGTCCTAGTCATTCCTCCCTGGGTGACTAGCGATCTTCTATCATATCTCTAAGTACAACTCGTGCGGCAATAGCTCCAAACATCTGAGGCGATATCTCATCATTCGTAGCAACAACTGGCTCATTCGTTCGCACGCTGAACAGTGCCTCTGTAAGTGCGCGGCGGCGCCCCGGCCGTCGATCCGACGCCGGAAACGCGGAAACGAAAATATTTTCAAACAAGAAAACCGGCACCACCGCGCACAAAAATCCTGGATCGGGCCATTAACCTAGCTACTAGCAAACTAAAAGATGGGTAGAGAGATATACCGAGCGATCTGTGTCCTTCTGTCTTCGTCTCCACTCTGATCTCCTCGCGGAATCTCCAGTCGTCGCCTCCTCGTCGAAACGGGTACCACATCGCCGGATTCTTTTACGGGCTCCCACTTCTGAACCGAGGCAACTCGGGCGCGAAGTTGGCTAGCCGACGCGTCCAAGGAATGCTGTAGGCAAGTGTAGAATGGTTGTCTCTTGGGGTTATAGAAGTTGCCATGATGGAGGTGAAGAAAGAATGGACTTTGGAGTGAGGTTGATGAATTTTTGTGTAGCAAGCAAAAATGAGATAATCAAATTTTCCTCATGCAAAATGAAACCTCTCCCTCACTCCAAGTGGCCGGCCTCCTCTATTAAATATGGTGGAGAAAAACTCAAGAAGGGAGGTGAGTGTAGGATAGCTCAAGGTGACCATAAGAAATGTGAAGAAAACTAGGAATAAAAGTCACACCATATCAAATCTTTTCTTATCTCATTAATGCAAAGGATGAGAATAAAATGGAATCTCATGATGCTAAATCTATCATAATACCACAAATGCAAGAAACCCCTCCACAAATGCTAATTTGCAAACTTGCAAATTAGCCCCTCCATCAGAAAGTCCAGCCTTGAAGGAACAAAAGAAAACTGGCCGAAACGGAATGCAAACTGGCAACTTCAGAAAACTGATCCCATAATAAATTACAGGAAAACCCCGCGAGTGCATATACATGCCCGCATTTGTATTCCCATTGAATACAAATGCAAAGAGACAAAATCTACACTGTCTAATACTAGGATCCGGCTTAAACCAAAGCCAGCTAGTAAAAACCGTCCGATCACGATCCGTGCAATACCGCACGTATCTGATCGAACCCTGCCATATCTCCATACGGCCTCTACAGCGTTTCGCCCGAAACTTGAGTAACAGTGTGTGGTGGACTCTAAAGACTCGTCAATACTATGGCAGTGGATTTAACCACTAGCACGTCAGAGGTATTAGCCATACGTGACGGGCTACCAGCTATTGACCAAAAGGGACGTCGATGAGCAAACTCATCCTTACACCCTACTGAGCCTATCAGTGACAATATCCATACAGTCTGGTCCGTTCGTCTATGAGCATCGCATGGCGGGCCTAGGGGGTTGGTAAAAGTCAGACCCCCAAAAGCTGTACAAGTCGTGTCGGAGTGCAGCCCAGAACACCCTGAGATACTACTGGAATACCTATCAGTAAATCTCCAGCCTTGGCCAAGGACTTTCATGTACTGGCTCTCCAAGACACAGCGCGACCTCACCCCCAATACCGGGAGAGACGAACCCCTGCAGATCCGCTCGCTGCCTCCATGTGGCTTAGGACTGTACCCAACTAAAACCTATTTGCACGTCTCCTTTGAGCGTGGTAGGGTAGTAATCAAAGCACAGTGGGAACTCATACGAGGCAAATGACGATCTCAGGTCGATGAACTAACCTGTACACATGTCGCCATGGAACTGCTATCTGACATCAGGTATAATACCAACTAGCAGGTTCCCGGTGAGTCCTGTCCGGTGTACTCATAACCCAATGAGCACCTGTATACATCTTAGGTGAACCAACTGACACCAGTGGCTTGTGAGACCGGCCACCGCCCCTCGTCGGGGTCTCGACTGTATACACTAGTCTACTCTGGAGTATCGATGCCCTGTCTCGAAACTCCCACGACTAGGGACCTTTTAAGGATGTGCTTATAGACTCCAGCTCTCACGTATATGATCGCCCTCATACTGCTGGTAGTCAAGCAAGAATCCTAGGGGCTCTATCAACGTGCAATAGTAACCTGTATGGTCACCTAAAGCAGTACACGATGATAAAGATAAACCAAATAGCATACTATCATCTCGAGTAAGACTGACCTACCGGCATAGGTCCTCCCTCAATCATTGCAATCACGTGCCTGTGATCCAATAATTGACTCTGAGGGCACTATATCCAACAATCTCCCACTTGCACTCAAGGCTAATTATTGCGATGTCGCATACTCACAGCCCGTGTGATACCGAACACCCAACTCCTCTACTAGTCAGTCTCACAAAGCTCGTTTGTGAAACTATTGCGTTTGAGGAATAGCCTCAGTGAGTGGATCCGCTCTGATGTTTCTTTCTATGTCTCTCTTTATCTCAAGTTCGCGGAGAAAGCCATCTCCCGAAATGAGCAATACCTGTCTTAGAATGTCTCTGGATATCTGATGGGACCTAGCTCATAAATGAACTCCAAATCCAAACTTCTTAGACTGTATCGTCAACTGAACTTAATCAGTATCCTGCGTCATGCCTCCCTCAGTATCCTCTTGGACCATTGATCAGTCGAAAATAATGTATTTTTAACACGGCAATTTCCCTATCAATTGCACTCATTTAGAAGTGTTCGGTATTCATATTTCACATATTAGCAAATCAGTCGTAAAATATCAGATTGCATGTGTTAGACTTTAAAACCGGCACTTTAAGGGAAATTGACTGCATTTCATGGCATCGCATCATCCTTATATTGCGCAACACTTGTCTCGAGATTTGTGCAGAAAATTGCAGGAGCAAAGTCAAAAGAAGCTGATCAAAAATACACCAACTCCATGTTTTCAGATCTGGTAGCAATCCAAAGGGAGAAATACAATTCAACATATCAAAGAAAGGCCCACAACTCAAGCCCAACAAGCACCAGAAGAACCAAGCCCTGAAGCTTCAAAAGCGCCGCGGAACCGCGGCGGGAGCCGGCTTGCGCCGCGGTTCCGCGGCGGTTTGGTCAGATCATCATGCCATTTTCAGTGCGTTATTCTTATCTCAGTGGCCACAGCTTAGAATGATATGTTAAATTCCAGAATTCTCTCGAAGCTTCTGCCAGATCAGCAAAGATCATTAAGCATGCTAATCCTAATTAAGCTCCTAACTAACCTCTTCTAGAAGCTCCCTCCTAACTAATCACATCTAGAAGCTTCTCCTTAACAGCCTTTTGGAGGGAAATTCAAATTTCATCTAACAAACTTTTGGAGGGAAACTAAAAATTTAAATCCTAGATCTAGGGTTTCGATGGCTATAAATAGGAACCTAGATCTAAGGGTTGTGGTTGATTAGTTGGTTCTTCATTAGTTCCTTCTTCTTCAATTTCTTCATCTTCTTCCACAAGTCTAGTGACAAGACTTGTGCAAAACCCTAACCCTAATTCCACTTCAAATTCAAGATCTTGAGTACCAATCAAGCAAGAAGACCTTCAACCTTTGAGGAGCGGAGCCGATCTCCAACCGAGCAAGTGATCCAAGCCGATCCGCGACTCACGGAGCCGAGCGAAGCAAAATCGACAATCGAGTTCTTCCTCTTGTAGTTCTTGAGCAATTGTAATGAAATTGTTGATATAAATAAAAGGTGAAATTCTTTAATCTTGTTTTCTTTAAATTCTTGCATCATGATTCGATCTCAATTTATGATTGTAGTTCTTGTGATGATGTTTGAGTAAAACTCCGCTCGTTAAGGAGTCGAGACGATCAATAGAATGATGATGTAACAAATCTTAAACTGATTTTTAAGTCCTACGAGTTTTGTAAACCCTAGCAAGTTCAAGAATCAATGACCTAGTTTCGTTGCGATGCTTTCTTGATTGTTATCGCTCGAAATTAGGGATCTGCAATCGTTTCTTGAATTTACTAGAGGCTAGAATATGAATGATATCGATGAAAGAACAAGGGATAAGATGAAACCCTAGTTTCACAAGAAATCTCTAATTCTCTTCGATCATCATCGATCTAGTATCAATTCATCGAAGGATAAGAATACGTCAATGTAAGATTACATCACATCTATAGATCCGATCGATTCCGACGAGCCTCATTTCGATTCTTGGTATTTGGTTTGGAAAAATCATCAAACTATAAATTCTTGATTCTATCTTTTTCTTGTTATTAGATCTATATTTTTCTAATTCTTGAACTTCATTTACAAATCATGAATTGTTTTCTTTTCTTTTCTTTAAAGTTTCGACTCATCTAATTCAAGATACGAACTATTACACTGTCCCTGTGGACGATCCGCACTCACTTACAATCTACATCCGACACCGTAGTTGATTGCGGTCAAATAATTTTTGGTTGTGATTTCTTTACAATTTCATACTACACATCAAGAATTCGTTTCAATCAAATGGCGCCGTTGCCGGGGATAGTGTGCTAATTGTTCGTTAGTTTGAAATTTGAGTTGAAAAGTTTATTCCATCTATATTTTTAGATCAAAATTCGCGCAAACCCTAAACGTGTTGTGATTTGTTGCGAGGAAATCTGGGATCATTGGAGCTTGGGAAAAATTATTCTGAAAATTCCAAAGAGCTTTTTAAGTGAACAGGAACCTACTGTGAAAGTTTCGTGTAGTGATCTGATATTTCCACCGCGGAACCGCGGCATTAGGCGACTCCCGCGGCAGAACCGCGGTGCTACAGTGGAATCACTGTTCAAAAATTTTCGGTAACTCTCTTGACTTTCTTATCTACTTCCTCATCTACTCCAATTAACATTTTGTGCAGGTTTCTTTGCAAATAAATCGCAGCGCCGCAAAAAGAAAAATAAATTGTGCGTGTTTTTGATTTTTGTGGTTGTTTGCATATTAATACGGAAATTAAGGGGCACGGCCAAATCCAGATTTGGTGGGGAGTTCATTATCCTTCCTAAGCCCCGAAAATCGCAAAATTTGCATCCGCATTTACCCTAATTAACTAAAAAATATCTAGAGATGACTCTAAGGACCGTCGCGCTCACTTAGGACAAGAGAAGGCCGTGGGTAATTCATTGCTTATCCGCGTTTTCTTGTGGTGTCTAAGGCAAGTGTGTCTAATGCTAGTGGTTATTAATTAGGCCCACTACTTACGTAGTGGAGTACCTTCCCACTTACCTGGCACTTACCTGGCTACAGGGAGACAAAGAGGCAGTGGAGGATTTATCCTGCGACTTGTCTTTTGGCAGTTAGGAGTGGTCTAGAGCTTTGACCTAGGTGACCCCTAGATTTTAGGGTTTTGTGTGTTGCATTTGCTGTGTTGCATCATATTTTCAAAAATCCGTCCAATTTTCAAAACAAACACCGCATTCTTTCTTCATTCCCCTAATTATAAATTCACGCTGCCACTTGTACTAACCCTTTTTAGTGCAAGATAGGCTGGACACGGGATTCTAGTGCCCGTTAAGTCCGCGTTTCCCTCATCGACCCAAAAGTCGGTATTTCTACATTTACCCTTTCTTTTACCCACCACCATACCCACTTCGATGGATCCATCTCCATCGAACTTCTTTTCCACTAATCTGCCGCCGTCCGTTGGTGCGCAGAATCCACCTCGCATCTCTCTCCAAGAGAGATGCTATCCAACACGAGGCCCACTTTCCACCTGTCTTTCCATTCCACCAGCCAACGGGGAAAATTTTCAGATTAAACCCCAATACATCAACCTTCTACCAAAATTTCACGGTCTCGAGTCTGAGGACGCATACGTGTTTATCACGAAATTTGAAAATGTATGCGTAATGATGGGTACTTCACATCTTTCTGTGGATGCTTTACGTCTTCGTCTTCTCCCATTCACTTTGTGCGATTTAGCCGAGAAGTGGCTATATAACACTACCGCACATTCCATTTCAAATTGGGACGAATTCGTCAAAGCATTCCTTAAGAAATTCTACCCACATCAAAAGACAGCTCGAGTCCGTAGCGAAATCTATCAATTCATCCAGCTTCCAAATGAAACATTTTCAAAATGTCTTGAACGTTTCAAGGATCTGTTAGTCTAATGTCCACATCACGGCATCCCGAGATGGGAACTGTGCCGAATCATTTATGAGGGCATTAATCCTAACACAAGACAGACCCTTGAATCCATGTGTCAAGGCAATTTTATGACCAAAGATGATGGGGAAGCCTGGAAATTTCTAGAAGATTTCGCTGAAAAATATTTACAGTGGGAGGGTGCGAGTCAATCGTCTAGGGATGGCAATGATATTTCCATAGGAGTTAGAGCTGACATTGCAGCTATACACAAGAAACTCGAGACTATGGAAAACAAATTTTTAGCTGCCACCCTAAATCAAATGTCACTCTCCAAAACTGTATGTGACTGCTGTTCTGATCCGTCTCACTTGACGGAAGAATGTCCGTTTCAAGGTCATGAGCATATCAATTCTGCTTACCAACAAGGACCTAGGAACGATCCTTATTCTTCCGCATATAATCAGGGTTGGAGGAATCACCCTAACTTTTCTTGGAACCAATCACAATCTCAAAACACGGTTCCAACCCAACACAATTTCCAAAGGGTCCCTCCACCACAACAGCAGCCACCACTTCAATTGAGTCAGCACCCCTTCCAAGCACAAAACTTTCAAAATCCGGCCAATACTTTTGCACCACATGAAAACTCTTTGCAATTGACCGGTACAGATAATACCTCTGCACTAGTACAGACCTTGGATACTTTCATGAAACAATCCATCCAAGGGACGGCAAGTTTGCAATCTTCCGTCGAGAATGTGATAAAGATCATTGTCTCTCAAAATGAGAATATCAAATCGATGGAAGAACAAACTGCACAACTAAAAGCCGAAATGCGTGCAAGATAGAAAGGGAAACTTCCAGCTCAACCTTTACCTAATCCTAGCTATTCACATCATGTGGATGCAATCACGTTGAGATCTGGAAGAGTGCTTGACAATCATGTTGGAGAAGAGTTTGATGATACTGATAAATCAATCAATAACACCCCGGCTGAGACCTTTCCTCACACACACACTTCTAGTTCTGATCCTTGTTCTTCTACCCCACCATTTTCTTCCGAGCCTATTCTTCATTTCCCAAAAGGCTCGCCACTTCAGCCCACCTCTTTTACTCCTCCACGGACGATCCCCACTTCTATTTTGGGATCGGGTCCACACACACTTCCTTCTCCTATGATGGACCCAGCACTTATTGCTAAAGCACCTTATCCTAATCGGTTAAGGGCTAACACACCGAGTCCACATATGGAGAAGATTATGAACATTTTTAAGCAAGTTAACATCAACATCCCTCTCCTAGATGCTATCCAACAAGTTCCGTCTTATGCGAAAACTCTTAAGAACTTGTGCACTAGGAAGAGGAAGACTCTAGTGCCCAAGAAGATTTTCATGGCAAAAACAGTAGATACGACTTTCCCCCAACAATTACCAAGGAAACGTAAGGATCCTGGATATCCTACTATTTCCATTTCTATTGGGGAAAAACACATCAACCGTGCTCTACTAGACCTTGGCGCTAGTGTTAACTTGCTTCCATATTCGGTTTACGAGCAACTAGGTATCGGAGAGTTGAAGCCAACCCATTGCACTCTCCAGATGGCTGACCGATCAATCACCAAACCTAGGGGTGAACTGGAGGATGTGTTAATAAAAATCGGGGAATTTATCTTCCCTGTGGACTTTATTGTAATTGATACACAGCCTGTAGCGAACCCACGGAATCATATTCTGGTGATTTTAGGTCGCCCCTTTTTGGCCACTTCCAATGCAATAATCAACTGTCGTAACGGTTCTATGACCCTATCCTTCGGGAATAGGTCAATAGAGCTGAACATTTACAAGTTGGGAAGTGTACCCTCCGAACCTACTGCTCAGGTCTGTTCTGTCGACTTAATGAATGTCGACAGCAGCGAATTTGATGATCTTCCTGATATTGATCTAGACTCTTTTCATACGTTATTGTTTGACCCAACTATGTATCATACACATACGGACTCTTCCACTAAGATGTCCGGGTCAACAATTAACACTGATTATGAACTGCTTTCAGAGTCTAAAGATCACCCCGTACTTTGTGATGACATTATTCATCGGGGTATTGATGGAACTTTTGAGGAGATCTTCGCTGATGAACTCGCATTTTTAAATGACACGGGTGTTGAGATGAATCATCTCCCAATCAATGAAATTGAACCTCCACCCTCTCTTCTGAACTGTAAAAAGAATGCGAGTAATCCATCACATTCACTGCATCGTCTCTCCAAAATGAGACGCACACACATTCTATTCCACCACTTAACCTTTCCCCACTTCTTCTTCCACCAACCAGAGCACTGCATTGATAAAATTTTTGAATGGTTGGTATTAACGTTTGGTCTTTGCAAAGCTTGGCATCGACCACTGATTTTTGACCCCCTCATATGATTTTCAAAGATTAACATTGCATAACTCAAGTTTGGGGGGGCAAATTTTCTTTCTCTTGAAAAGAAAATTTTTACAAAATTTTGAGCCAAAAATAAGTTTGGGGGAAGTTCTTCACTTATATATTTTGCCCCCACTAATAATTCCTCCTAGGCTTACAGGTTTTTCAAGATTTAGTAGATGGCAACAGTGAGGACACTGTTGAAAACAAGTTTGGGGGAGGTTTGTGCTTATTTTCGCATCATTTGCATCATACTTTGCATAAGCACAAAACATTTCTTTAAAAAACTTTTAAAAATTTTAAAAATTTCAAAATCTATAAAAATTTAAAATTTTCAAAATAAAAAAAATATTTTCACATTTAAACATTTTTTGTACATAAATAAGATAATAAAAGATTAGATAGTGAAAAATTACATCTATGAGATTAGAAAAATTTAAGAAAACCAAGAAAATTAGAAGTTTTCTTATACGAACTAGTAATAAGTAGTTATGAGCCGTTGTCCCAAGGGTTAGTAAGATGAAAGACGTCACTAATCTGAGGATAAAAATAAGTCTGAAAAATAGTTTCTATTCTTGAAGCCAAACATTTTGAACGTTGCTACCCTGCTATTCGCACTTACACACGTCTTAAAGCCCGGGATAGTAGAGGATACCTTGAAATGCTCTTGTCTTAAAGCCAAAAGTATGAAGGAAATAAAAAAAATGAAGAAAATATAAAGTGGTGAGAAAAATGAACACTAGTTTTGTTATCGCCAAGGCAGCAATAAAAAAATATAGCGAGGGTGCCTCTTCACCTTGTGCCCTAAGGCCAACTGGTCTGGGAGTCACTGCTATGCCTAAGGTGGTGCAAGACGAGGAAAATACACCAAGTAAGCAAGCACATGAGTAATCGGTCGGTTGGTACCTCAAGAAGTATTAACGGTCGCATGAAAGTGTGTGAGCAATCTCATTTAAATATTCATTAATTAAAAAGTACTGAGGCTGATGGGCAAGAGTATGATAGCTTGAATTGAATTCTCCGGGTGTAGGGATGTCTTTACACTCACGCAGGGTGATATGATCGATGTTTGGAAGAAAGATAGGAATGAAGAATAAGACGATGTTTTATTGAGGGAGGACGTGATTTCTGACATCTTTTCATGACCATTAAGATAGGGCTCATGACAACCGAAAAGCTAGCTTAGTTGGAAATCCTAATTTTCAAAGCTTTTCTTTTACAATTCTTTTCTTTAAATGTAATATTAATGATCTTCCTTTTATTATTCAATTTTGTGGGAGCAATCCGCTGAAAACCCTCAGGAGACAGCACTCCTCCTACTGGGGACACCTAGAGGTTTAAAGGCTTGTTGCACGTGCTCAGTGCAATCATGTTGCCTACGAAAGTGTGCTAGTTAGTTTTTCTCTTTCTTTATTTTCTCCTTCTCTTTTTAATAAAACAGTTCGCTCGAGACGATCGAAAATAAGTTTGGGGGAATTTGATCAGCCGAAAATAATGTATTTTTAACACGACAATTTCCCTATCAATTGCACTCATTTAGAAGTGTTCGGTATTCATATTTCACATATTAGCAAATCAGTCGTAAAATATCAGATTGCATGTGTTAGACTTTAAAACCGGCACTTTAAGGGAAATTGACTGCATTTCATGGCATCGCATCATCCCTATATTGCGCAACACTTGTCTCTAGATTTGTGCAGAAAATTGCAGGAGCAAAGTCAAAAGAAGCTGATCAAAAATACACCAACTCCATGTTTTCAGATCTGGTAGCAAACCAAAGGGAGAAATACAATTCAACATATCAAAGAAAGGCCCACAACTCAAGCCCAACAAGCACCAGAAGAACCAAGCCCTGAAGCTTCAAAAGAGCCACGGAACCGCGGCGGGAGCCGGCTTGTGCCGCGGTTCCACGGCGGTTTGGTCAGATCATCATGCCATTTTCAGTGCGTTATTCTTATCTCAGTGGCCGCAGCTCAGAATGATATGTCAAATTCCAGAATTCTCTCGAAACTTCTGCCAGATCAGCAAAGATCATTAAGCATGCTAATCCTAATTAAGCTCCTAACTAACCTCTTCTAGAAGCTCCCTCCTAACTAATCACATCTAGAAGCTTCTCCTTAACAACCTTTTGGAGGGAAATTCAAATTTCATCTAACAACCTTTTGGAGGGAAATTAAATTTCATCTAACAAACTTTTGGAGGGAAACTTAAAATTTAAATCCTAGATGTAGGGTTTCGATGGCTATAAATAGGAACCTAGATCTAAGGGTTGTGGTTGATTAGTTGGTTCTTCATTAGTTCCTTCTTCTTCAATTTCTTCATCTTCTTCCACAAGTCTAGTGACAAGACTTGTGCGAAACCCTAACCCTAATTCCACTCCAAATTCAAGATCTTGAGTACCAATCAAGAAAGAAGCCCTTCAACCGTTTAGGAGCGGAGCCGAGCGAAGACAAATCGACAATTGAGTTCTTCCTCTTGTAGTTCTTGAGCAATTGTAATGAAATTGTTGATATAAATAAAAGGTGAAATTCTTTAATCTTGTTTTCTTTAAATTCTTGCATCATGATTCGATCTCAATTTATGATTGTAGTTCTTGTGATGATGTTTGAGTAAAACTCCGCTCGTTAAGGAGTCGAGATGATCAATAGAATGATGATGTAACAAATCTTAATACGATTTTTAAGTCCTACGAGTTTTGTAAACCCTAGCAAATTCAAGAATCGATGACCTAGTTTCATTGCGATGCTTTCTTGATTGTTATCGCTCGAAATTAGGGATCTACAATCGTTTCTTGAATTTACTAGAGGCTAGAATATGAATGATATCGATGAAAGAACAAGGGATAAGATGAAACCCTAGTTTCACAAGAAATCTCTAATTCTCTTCGATCATCATCGATCTAGTATCAATTCATCGAAGGATAAGAATACGTCAATGTAAGATTACATCACATCTATAGATCCGATCGATTCCTACGAGCCTCATTTCGATTCTTGATATTTGGTTTGGAAAAATCATCAAACTATCAATTCTTGTTCTATCTTTTTCTTATTATTAGATCTATATTTTTCTAATTCTTGAACTTCATTTACAAATCATGAATTGTTTTGTTTTCTTTTCTTTAAAGTTTCGACTCATCTAATTCAAGAGACGAACTATTACACTGTCCCTGTGGACGATCCGCACTCACTTACAATCTACATCCGACACCGTAGTTGATTGCGGTCAAATAATTTTTGGTTGTGATTTCTTTACAATTTCATACTACACATCAAGAATTCGTTTCAATCAAATGGCGCCATTGCCGGGGATCATTTGAGTTGATAAACACAAACAAGAATTCTTTAACAATCAACCATCTGTCCAAAATACTGCCCCTCGTCAGAGGGAAAACTATAACTCTGACAGTCACTCTGTCATCCAGGTCATCTTGGAAGCCTGGAATGATAACTGTCTCCCGAAGGAGAATGCTGTTATCATATCCCTAGAACATCCACTTATGTTCTAAAACTGCTTCCGAATGTTTCTCCAGGATTGGATTAATATCAACTCATTGCACCTACTGTAAAACCAACATCTGGTGTGTTACTTGACATCTCATGATTGACTCAATTGCTTAAGCAAGTGATCTGCCAATCATGCACATCCCTCTCCCCTTTAGTCTGTAAGACACCTTCAGAGAGGGTGACTCCATTACCTACAGGTACACCACTATGCCAGGAGTCGTCCATTCTAAATACTCTTAGAATGCTGTCTAAGTACCCAGATTGGAAAACCACCCAAATCTAGATCTAAGACCATAGATCTAATGACCAGAATGTCTGATATAATATCCATTCCTATGTAGAGAAACTACTGTGTGACAACCAAAGTATAACCGATCGTAGTATAGGAATATCACTTCCTACTCTGTGTATGTCATCCAAATACCAGGACATCACACCCTACTACCTTCTTAACAGATCCATCCCCTATTCTGATGAAGTCAAACCTATGACTGTCACATCAGAAATAGATGATCTATCTCCGCTATATCTGTTTTAGTCTATAAATAGACATAAGACACTTGTCCACCATGCTTCCGCTGCTCCCACTGACTACGACAACCCTCTGGCAGAGTCATATACACGTGCACTTCTAAAGCTAGTTTAGAACGACGCTATACTCATCCTCCTTCCTGGACTCATAGTCTGGAAAAACAACAATGGCAAGTCTGGGTAAACAAGAACCTCCCTGCCACCGTCCTTGAGCATGTCACGACCCGAAAGTACGGAACGTGACCGGCACTTAGATTACGAAGCGTCTAGAGGCGCAACATAACATAACTAAGCCGAAGCCCAGAAATCTAAACCATGTAAAAGAAGAAGAAGTAAAAGAAAACATGAAGAAAAACAAGTTTAAAAGTATCAGCAAATTTTCCCAAAAATTTCGGCAGAGTCTCCTCTGTAAAAACTGGCCCCAAACGGGTACAACAAGTACAACATACATAAACAATAAAAAGCATCCCCAAACGGGAGCTAGCTCAACGCCGACAGACGGAAACAACCACAGCAAGCATAGTAATATACAACGCCAAAGGGTGAGGCTCAAAAACTCAAAGAAAACAATCCACCAAATCAGAATAATACATGCGCGACTCTAAGGTCGAAATAAATAACTGGTCCAATAAACTTATCAAGTAATACAAGTATGGTTGATGGAGCTTACCAGATACAAATGAAAGAATAAAAGTACAATGGTGGTTCAGATACAAGTGAACCAACCTACCGTGCAAATCACCCTGAATGAAATGATGTGCCAGCAACTGCCAGGGAAACCTGTACATCGAACCTGTAATAAAATTTGGCACAACGGGGGTGAGTTGCCAACTCGTGAGTAGAAGACATCTACGAAAAGAAATCGAATGCACGACGCTATCCTAGGTCATAATAATACACTACTATATCCCAATCATCTAGTAATAGCAGGGAAATACTACGTGTAAGTGCAGATACTCCGTGCTCGTGTCAGTGCCTCAAATAATACTATGTCATATGAATAGATATGCATGCACCATGAATGTAAAATAATCAATCCTGAAATCCAGATATATCTGTATAAGAAATCTTTAGCTGTTATCATTGTAAAATGTGTATAGGAATCTGAAATATCAACAATGAAATCCATGAAATCCGTGTCGATCATCGACACAAAACATGTAAATCTCAAGTCTCAATACCTCATAATCTCAATGTCTCATAGTCTCAATATCTCGGGCTCCGTCAGTCCGGATCGGCCCATATCATCAAATCTCACGACAACGGTCGGTATCCTCCGGATATCCGCCGCGCCAGACATCACCGGTAGGTAGCCTTCCCCTGCCAGGCTCATCGTCTACAACTCGATCTTCTTGTCCCGGGTTACCAAACCGGGCCCACCATGTACCCGAGACGGTTCATCCACTCCTCGAATCGGGTCTCGAAATCCATCAGAAAACATGAAATCTCATGGTGGACGACACATACATCACGAGAAAACCGCATCTTATGTTTTAAAAAGAGAGGAGGAGAGAGAGAGAAGTTTTTATATATTCTTGCGGTTTTCCCCAAAAATCCAAAAATCTCATAGAAACCCAAATCTCAAAATCATGAGTAAGTATATGATAAGTGTCGGCATATGCCCATAATACTGCATGATAACATGAAAATATGAATGCATGAATGTCTAAGTAATAAATACCATGTCTATATTAACATCAGAAAGTAATCACAATATTATATCGGTCTAGTTGTTAACTGATTCCATCAATAAAAGATAATATGATCTAGAGTGTACGTGACATAGCAATTAACGATGATGATGTGTGTGAGCCGGCAAATAAGTGTGCGTGGTGGAATATGCGCATCATCGGTAATGGTGCTGGTGTCCTAACAGGCAAAGTTTATGCTGATTATAGAAACATATATATGAACATGCACATTATTATTACGGTATGAAAGTAAAGACAGATGTGTGTTACCCACCTATTTGATATACAAATACAACTACCACTGTAAGACTTGAACCTAATCTAGTGTCCATCTAACCCCCTAAGGAAAACCAAACCTAAGAACTAGTCGATAAGAAGTAGGAGTACACCTAAAATCTGAGTCCATATCTCTAATAGTCGGCGATCCAGCCTCAATAGCGTCACGTACATAGTACGACTTCCTCAAATCAAGAGTGCGGATCAATCATCACATCTATACCTCGTACGGTAAAATCCATCGTACGGCATCCCAATATCGGGGTACGGGTCAAATATCACCTACGTGTCTCATTATTCGTATAATATCATCATCAACACATGTCATGATCAAGGTGCTATGCTGTAATCGCATACATCAATTATATAACATTGCCATCATGAATATACCTTATTAATTTATACCCAGAAATATCATGTCATATGTATCATATTGTGATTAAGTCATACTGATATCATATCGTCATCAAGTCACACCTATATGATATCGACATCTGGTCACACTTATGTGATGTCGTAATCAAGTCATACATATATCATATCGTGATCAGTCACAAGTTACAGTTTGGGTTCTATTTTAGAGTCCCATGTACCTCAATATCATCACTACTCATTATAATTTATGTATACATGTTCATTATCATTTTCTAATGATCCGCTAACATTTTAAAACAACTTCATAGCCAAGAATCACGGCATCAAGCCCAGTTATACCGTTTCATTCCCGTGTATCATATCACATCAATGTATCCCATATCCATGTTGTGTATATATATATATATATATATACACATATATATATATGTATATATATATATATATATATATATACATATATATATATATATATACACACATATATATATACCTAGTCCTATATATATATGCACATACACGTATGCATCATGTCGAGTTTCAGTGTGTGTGTGTGTGTTTCTACCTGAAACCTACGAACCTCTTCCAAGATATTCATCCTCTGATATGGTCTTCCTAAATCAGTCTAGTCCAGCCTAGGGTCATTACTAGTGTCCTACTCATTAAGAATCTAGGGTCACATCTGGCTTCCTAATGTCAATAAGTACTATTCCTATTCTACGTTGCGGGGGTGCTAAACGCCATCCACCCGACTTCCCCCCGTAGATATGCATCTACTCACCCGGTCCATGTCTGCCGAAGACGGTGTCGCCATCCTCCTCTTCATCGCCCGCAGTCCACGTGAAAGGTATCTAAACGCAAACATATAAATAGTATCGTAAACTGAATCACATACAAAAGTCAAAACGACGCAAGGAACAAGCACAGGTTAAAACCTATGTCCCGTCCATGCAAAAGAACCAAATATCGCTCGATATCGGCGTACAAACTCCGATGGATCGAGATAACATCAACAAATAACTCATAGTTTTAAAACTCATTACTTATAATATATAACATGATTAAATCCATCAAAACCCATGAAATCGATCAAACCGTCCAATTTCGTAAAACCCGAAAATGACAATTTACCGTTTTTCTTCAAAACTTGACATTTAAATGAAACCAATGGTCATAAAACTCATTAAATAGAATAACTAGACTATACAACCCATTACTATATTTTTATTACACAAATTTGTATTAATTTGAAGTTTCTAGTTTGCAACCATTAGAAATTTTCAACATTTTACAAGCAAAATGTCACAATTCCACAACAAAACTTGATTTTGCATGAATTAATGTATTAAACTACAATTCATGATGATAATGATATAATGAAACCATAATTATATTTTTAATCTCATTTATTTAGGAATTTCCAAAATCTAGTTTACAAAAATAGCATTTTATTAGTATTTTCCAATTACCAAAAGAAACTAGTGATCAAACTAAGTTTTTTTTTCCATTAACATGCTAATATTCTCACTAAAACTACAACCTAATGATAGCAACCTTAATTAGAATTTTATTTTACCCACAATTACATTTTATAAAAAACTAGTTAGCTAAATAGCATAATTAAATCAATTTTGGATAACAATTTACAATATATTATCCATACAAGAATTCCCACTTTTAAAAAGGTTAAACTAGTTATTATAACCCTAATTAATTAATAAAAATCACAACTTGATTTTTCAAACCCTAACTTGAATTTTAAAATTTGCAACTAGAATTAATTTAATAAATCTAATTATGCTTTAAAAGAAACATCTAATAGAAATAAATCAAAAGAGAAAGATTTATACCTCCACAACCTAAAGTCCAAACATGAAAATGAGCCTCCAAAATGCATGCTTTCCCACTCCAAAATCCATGTAATGGAGAGCAAAGAACAAAGGGTAGGAATTTATTAGGATTTTGTGCAATTTTTATTGAATTTTGGAGGATTTTTGATGATTTTTGGAGTTAAAATAAAAATGAAAAATGGGGGGGCTGCCATGGGGGTGTGGCCGGCCATGAGAGGGAGTGAGGGGAGAGAATAAAAGGAGTGAGGAATTGTGTAGAAGTTTCATCACTTGATATCTCATTTAATGTCTTTTCATGAACATATTCATTTTCTTTTATTTCTTTACTAAAACAACCCAAGAAAACTCTAGAACTTTGGAAAAATTTGTAAATAAATTTTGCATGATACACACTAAATTCTAATATACCATGGTTCATTTTTACAAATTAAAACCATTCAAATTTGTAATTTACACTAATTTAGTGTAAAAATAAAGCTTATGTTAATATTTAAAATAATTAATTTAGGAAAAATATTTAATTAAACTAAAAATTTATAAGTGGATAAATAAACACTATTTACTTGTAATTACATAATTAAAATAGGTATTTTTGAATTTATAATGAAAAACAATCACGGTTTAGTTTTACGAAAAATACATTTTACTTTACCGAAAATCAAAAATTTCACTTAAAAAATTTTATTCATTTAATTATTTATTTAATTATTTTTAAAAATTTACAATCTTCCCCCCTTTAAGAAATTCGGTCCCCGAATTTAAATTAAGACCCCCCTCCAAATACTAAAACATTTAGCAAAACACTCAAATCGTCGGGGCTCCGAAATCATCGATACATAACAAAAATTAACTCCGTCAAGCATAACGCAATCATCGGAGTTATGGTGAAGACAACATATCAAAACCCAGTACGAAACCCAACGTAATATATATCAAAACTATAACTCATATATAGTGTGCATCATAGTAAAATCGTCCAAATATCTGGATAAAGAAATATGCAAAAACCCCTTTTGAAAATCGCCGTGTGATGCACGTGTCACGGCATAAGTAGAGGACGTTTATTTACAAAAAAATAGCTATATATATATATATATACATATATATCTTTTATTTAACATACACGTCCCGCCTGGTTACTAAATCAAATAGTAATGATTATAAAAACACATTGCTCAAACTGAAATCAATCCCAATCACATCAATAAAATATCATGTACGTTCGGTGCGCACTGAAATCGAAACCAAATACAGATACCATGAATACACACAACAACAAAACTAAGTGCAACAGGTGTGCACCAAAAACGTCTGTCAAGTGCAACGGGTGTGCACGACTCATTATCAGGTGCATCTAATCTGCACAAAACCCCGATTTAGTGCATCTGGTGTGCACAAAATCGCATCAAGTGCGCCAAGTGTGCGCAAGAATCTCAATTAGGTGCACATGGTGCACGAAAACATACATCGAATATCAAAATCGATCACAGTACAAAAATGCATGAAAACTAGGTCGAAACATATGTCAAAATCATGTGTAACCCCTATGCACGAAATCAAATCAACATCACAAAAGGTATTAAAACCAAATCAAGTGCACTGGATATGTACTAAACAACATCAATACAACTGATATATGAAACACAAATAGAATATAATGAAGGTACACATAAGAAATACCAATCGTAGAACAAAATCCTCAAAATACCAAAATCCAATAACAGAAATATGAAATTCAAATCACCAAATCACAATCGTAAACACTATCGTCAATGTGCGCCTCTTTCCTCTGATGTCGATTGCTTCGAACTCGTCTCTTCATAGCTGTGCTGACTGCGCTACTAACGGCAATACTCATATCTAGAGTCTCCCACGTAGTCGATCCCTTCACTTGATATCCGGACTACATTAAACTTTTCGATCGATCCATCAAAATCCCATAATTCCCCGAGAGCTCAACACTCAAGTACAGTTTAAAAATATCCGGTACATACCCCAGCATCGATGGTCCAGCCGTAGAAGGGCAAACCCAAGCCTCACTAATGGCACCGCGGAACTGCCGTAAACCCTAAGGTTCAAGGGCGTTCTCGTGGTCATTATGTCGAGTTAGGGTTTCATTCTTCTAGAGGGTCCATCAAAATACCTGCATGTTCTTCCGAATACCTTAAACTTGGGAAAATGGTTTTCTGATAATCGTTCAAACCCTTTAACTTCGTCTGGACGGCATGTGAATACCCTTCATCCGCACGCTCAACAATGCTTCAATCCTCAAGAATATCCAATACTCTAATGGTTATCGCATTCGAGCCGCCGCTCCCTCTGCCCGTGCGCCCGTGGTAACAGAAACCACCCTCCGACATCGACGAAGATAGATCAAAGGAATGAATGAAATACGGTGCAAACAAATGTACATCCTAAGGTTCCTTAAGCAAAGTAGCGTATCGTAAGTATGCCGCGGATCATACCAACGGTATGTCACTCTACCTAAGTCACCTACTCCATCAACCAAGGGTCACCTAAACTTATACAAGGTTAAACCTAGCGCTCTGATACCAACTTTGTCACGACCCGAAAGTACGGAACGTGACCGGCACTTAGATTACGAAGCGTCTAGAGGCGCAACATAACATAACTAAGCCGAAGCCCAGAAATCTAAACCATGTAAAAGAAGAAGAAGTAAAAGAAAACATGAAGAAAAACAAGTATAAAAGTATCAACAAATTTTCCCAAAAATTTCGGCAGAGTCTCCTCTGTAAAAACTGGCCCCAAACGGGTACAACAAGTACAACATACATAAACAATAAAAAGCATCCCCAAACGGGAGCTAGCTCAACGCCAACAGACGGAAACAACCACAGCAAGCAAAGTAATATACAACGCCAAAGGGCGAGGCTCAAAAACTCAAAGAAAACAATCCACCAAATCAGAATAATACATGCGCGACTCTAAGGTCGAAATAAATAACTGGTCCAATAAACTTATCAAGTAATACAAGTATGGTTGATGGAGCTTACTAGATACAAATGAAAGAATAAAAGTACAATGGTGGTTCAGATACAAGTGAACCAACCTACCGTGCAAATCACCCTGAATGAAATGATGTGCCAGCAACTGCCAGGGAAACCCGTATATCGAACCTGTAATATAATTTGGCACGACGGGGGTGAGTTGCCAACTCGTGAGTAGAAGATATCTACGAAAAGAAATCGAATGCACGACGCTATCCTAGGTCATAATAATACACTACTATATCCCAATCATCTAGTAATAGCAGGGATACTACGTGTAAGTGCAGATACTCCGTGCTCGTGTCAGTGCCTCATATAATACTATGTCATATGAATAGATATGCATGCACCATGAATGTAAAATAATCAATTCTGAAATCCAGATATATCTGTATAAGAAATCTTTAGCTGTTATCATTGTAAAATGTGTATAGGAATCTGAAATATCAACAATGAAATCCATGAAATCCGTGTCGATCATCGACACAAAACATGTGAATCTCAAGTCTCAAACCTCATAATCTCAATGTCTTATAGTCTCAATATCTCGGGCTCCGTCAGTCTGGATCGGCCCATATCATCAAATCTCATGACAACGGTCGGTATCCTCCGGATATCCGCCGCGCCAGACATCACCGGTAGGTAGCCTTCCCCTGCCAGGCTCATCGTCTACAACTCGATCTTCTTGCCCCGGGGTACCATACCGGGCCCACCATGTACCCGAGACGGTTCATCCACTCCTCGAATCGGGTCTCGAAATCCATCAGAAAATATGAAATCTCATGGTGGACGACACATACATCACGAGAAAACCGCATCTTATGTTTTAAAAAGAGAGGAGGAGAGAGAGAGAAGTTTTTATATAATCTTGCGGTTTTCCCCAAAAATCTAGAAATCTCATAGAAACCCAAATCTCAAAATCATGAGTAAGTATATGATAAGTATCGGCATATGCCCATAATACTGCATGATAACATGAAAATATGAATGCATGAATGTCTAAGTAATAAATACCATGTCTATATTAACATCAGAGAGTAATCACAATATTATATCGGTCTAGTTGTTAACTGATTCCATCAATAAAAGATAATATGATCTAGAGTGTACGTGACATAGCAATTACCGATGATGATGTGTGTGAGCCGGCAAATAAGTGTGCGTGGAATATGCGCATCATCGGTAATGGTGCTGGTGTCCTAACAGGCAAAGTTTATGCTAATTATAGAAACATATATATGAACATGCATATTATGATTACGGTATGAAAGTAAAGACAGATGTGTGTTACCCACCCATTTGATATACAAATACAACTACCACTGTAAGACTTGAACCTAATCTAGTGTCTATCTAACCCCCTAAGGAAAACCAAACCTAAGAACTAGTCGATAAGAAGTAGGAGTACACCTAAAGTCTGAGTCCATATCTCTAATAGTCGGCGATCCAGCCTCAATAGCGTCACGTACATAGTACGACTTCCTCAAATCAAGAGTGCGGATCAATCATCATATCTATGCCTCGTACGGTAAAATCCATCGTACGGCATCCCAATATCGGGGTACGGGTCAAATATCACCTACGTGTCTCATTATTCGTATAATATCATCATCAACACATGTCATGATCAAGGTGCTATGCTGTAATCGCATACATCAATTATATAACATTGCCATCATGAATATACCTCATTAATTTATCCTCAGAAATATCATGTCATATGTATCATATTATGATTAAGTCATACTGATATCATATCGTCATCAAGTCACACCTATATGATATCGACATCAGGTCACACTTATGTGATGTCGTAATCAAGTCATACAAATATCATATCGTGATCAGTCACAAGTTACAGTTCGGGTTCTATTTTAGAGTCCCATGTACCTCAATATCATCACTACTCATTATAATTTATGTATACATGTTCATTATCATTTTGTAATGATCCGCTAAGATTTTAAAACAACTGCATAGCCAAGAATCATGGCATCAAGCCCAGTTATACCGTTTCATTCCCGTGTATCATATCACATCAATGTATCCCATATCCATGTTGTATATATATATACATATATCTATACCTAGTCCTATATATATATGCACATACACGTATGCATCATGTCGAGTTTCAGTGTGTGTGTGTGTGTGTTTCTACCTGAAACCTACGAATCTCTTCCAAGATATCCATCCTCTGATATGGTCTTCCTAAATCAGTCTAGTCCAGCCTAGGGTCATTACTAGGGTCCTACTCATTAAAAATCTAGGGTCACATCTGGCTTCTTAATGTCAATAAGTACTATTCCTATTCTACGTTGCGGGGGTGCTAAACGTCATCCACCCGACTTCCCCCCGTAGATATGCATCTACTCACCCGGTCCATGTCTGCCGAAAACGGTGTCGCCATCCTCCTCTTCATCGCCCGCAGTCCACGTGAAGGGTACCTAAACGCAAACATATAAATAGTATCGTAAACTGAATCACATACAAAAGTCATAACGACGCAAGGAACAAGCATAGGTTAAAACCTATGTCCCGTCCACGCAAAAGAACCAAATATCGCTCGATATCGGCGTACAAACTCCGATGGATCGAGATAACATCAACAAATAACTCATAGTTTTAAAACTCGTTACTTATAATATATAACATGATTAAATCCATCGAAACCCATGAAATCGATCAAACCGTCCAATTTCGTAAAACCCGAAAATGCCAATTTACCGTTTTTCTTCAAAACTTGACATTGAAATGAAACCAATGGTCATAAAACTCATTAAATAGAATAACTAGACTATACAACCCATTACTATATTTTTATTACACAAATTTGTATTAATTTGAAGTTTCTAGTTTGCAACCATTAGAAATTTTCAACATTTTACAAGCAAAATGTCACAATTCCACAACAAAACTTGATTTTGCATGAATTAATGTATTAAACTACAATTCATGATGATAATGATATAATGAAACCATAATTATATTTTTAATCTCATTTATTTAGGGATTTCCAAAATCTAGTTTACAAAAATAGAATTTTATTAGTATTTTCCAATTACCAAAAGAAACTAGTGATCAAACTAAGTTTTTCTTTCCATTAACATGCTAATATTCTCACTAAAACTACAATCTAATGATAGCAACCTTAATTAGAATTTTATTTTACCCACAATTACATTTTATAAAAAACTAGTTAGCTAAATAGCATAATTAAATCAATTTTGGATAACAATTTACAATATATCATCCATACAAGAATTTCCACTTCTAAAAGGGTTAAACTAGTTATTATAACCCTAATTAATTAATAAAAATCATAACTTGATTTTTCAAACCCTAACTTGAATTTTAAAATTTGCAACTAGAATTAATTTAATAAATCTAATTATGCTTTAAAAGAAACATCTAATAGAAATAAATCAAAAGAGAAAGATTTATACCTCCACAACCTAAAGTCCAAACATGAAAATGAGCCCCCAAAATGCATGCTTTCCCACTCCAAAATCCATGTAAAGAAGAGCAAAGAACAAAGGGTAGGAATTTATTAGGATTTTGTGCAATTTTTATTGAATTTTGGAGGATTTTTGATGATTTTTGGAGTTAAAATAAAAATGAAAAATGGGGGGGGCTGCCATCGGGGTGTGGCCGGCCATGAGAGGGAATGAGGGGAGAGAAGGAAAAGAGTGAGGAATTGTGTAGAAGTTTCATCACTTGATATCTCATTTAATGTCTTTTCATGAACATATTCATTTTCTTTTATTTCTTTACTAAAAAAACCCAAGAAAACTCTAGAACTTTGGAAAAATTTGCAAATAAATTTTGCATGATACACACTAAATTCTAATATGCCATGGTTCATTTTTACAAATTAAAACCATTCAAATTTGTAATTTACACTAATTTAGTGTAAAAATAAAGCTTATGTTAATATTTAAAATAATTAATTTAGGAAAAATATTTAATTAAACTAAAAATTTATAAGTGGCTAAATAAAAACTATTTACTAGTAATTACATAATTAAAATAGGTATTTTGTAATTTATAATGAAAAACAATCACGGTTTAGTTTTACGAAAAATACATTTTACTTTACCGAAAATCAAAAATTTCACTTAAACAATTTTATTCATTTAATTATTTATTTAATTATTTTTAAAACGTTACAGAGCATACCGAAGTACCTCTCGGGTGCCTGAGATTACCCACCATATCTGCGGAGTGGCCAATGGAATGTCAAACCAGATTGAATCTTTAGGTTCTTATCAAATCTTCAGTAATCGTTTGCGGTTCTGGAATCACTTCCAGTTCTACCATACTCCCACTACTGTTTTCTGAAAAAAATCCATTTTTATTAAAACTGTGGCGAGTCAAGAACAATATCACTATTGATCTTCCAGATGGTAGAAAATCAACCCTCGTCATAGCCTGGGTCAACCCACAAACAACCATTACAGAAGCGTGCCTGAGTTATCCGGAGTCTGGTTTTAAGCATAAGCCGGACAACTCCCCGTATCTTAACAAAGTCAAGATATGAACTGTTCTATATCGAATACAGAAACAGAGGCACTGATTTAATTGAACCAGATTCAAATCATGCAGCTGTCTCCAGTGCATGTCAACTAAATGGAAGGAGGCCGATCAGCGTTACTCAACTTAGGAATGTTTCTATTTATGAGTAACCTGAAAGAGAAGCAAGTTCTCTTAATCATTACTATCAACTGAATACCATATACAAGTATCTACATCTTCGATCACTTTGAAGAATCCCGATACTTGCAATACCTGGTTCTTTACTTTATCCACATACCTATAACTTCTCAAAACTCGGACCTGGTGTTTCTACGAAACACGTGTCTAAGAACTAGAGAAGTCACAAGTAAACAGAATATAGTACGAGTACCAACCCCTCTGTCCTAATGGACACTGGACAATATACAATACTTTGTACAAGTCCCCTGAGTCTAATAACTCATTCACTGTGTGTCGTAGGTTGAAAACTGTACTTATGGTTAAGAAGAATTACACAGCTGTTTAATGCTCCTTACCTAACCATCCACTGATATAGGTAAATGTCATGGACATAATTTCAAAAGGGTATATCTCACTCTATAAAAATAGACCACATATATATCAATTTGAAATTGGTGCACAACGACGGATATTCAAAACCAAATATTTGCCGTCCGGCAAACAACCCAGGCGATTTCCTCAAATATCACCAATTACAACGAATCCCGATATAATGAGGATAATCACCCAATTCCCAATAACTTACTCCCACTCATCATCTGTAAAACCATACAGATGTGAGAATCATACCTGGTAAATACATACCCTGGAGCAAGTGTCTAATTAGGAAATCAGTTTTCTTTTGACAGTACACAGTGAAACTGAAACATTGAAATGTTTCAATGGGGTATCCTGGTATTCCTAGTAATGCCTCTTCCATTATCCAGATTCACAACTGTAACCGTATAATTCTTTGCCACCTCTCCAAATCCCTTTATATGTCTTTAGTCGTTACCTTCTGCACACCCCTTTAGGCCAAATGGTTTTCTTCCTTCCCTACCGTTCGGCACCAGCCTATGGTTTGGAAGAAGACTATCCAATAAGCATAATGGGTGTACTGTCATAATCCTAGGAGCACTCACAATGCGAGAGAAGGTGAAGATAAAAGACAACCGAATAAACCTTATTCCTATTTCTCCTGAAGCAGAATCCATCTCCGAACTGGAACAAGTTCCTTTCGAGTTCGTATATAACCATACGATGGAGTATCCAATAAACTGTGGATCTTCGTAGTGATACGGAGTGTCCTGGAGAAATACAAAGGTGATTTAGGATTGGCGAAGAAATACTTGGTTTGGTCGTGAATAGCGGTCGCAATTTACTTTGCCCTCTTACTAATCCCTTTCTTTGTCTTAACTTAATACCTTCTGCACACCATCGTTATGCTAATTGGTTTTCTTCATTCCCCACCATTCGGCACCAGCCTAAGGTTTGGAAGAGGACTATCCAATTTGCGTAATAGGTGTACTACTCCTAAACCAAGGAGTACTCGCAACCTGAGAGAAGGTAAAAAGGAAAAGACAACTGAATAGTCCTATTCGTTTTCTCCAGAACCGGAAACCATCCTTGAATTCCTTCGAGTTCGTATATAACCATACGATGGTTTTGTCCAATGGAAGTGGACGTTCGTAGTAATACGGGGTATGGAGAAAAGGGTAAAAGTAGGAGTGGCAATGAGGTATGCAACTCTGATAATCCAAAAGCCAGTGGTTAAGAAGGTTCGGTTAATTTTGGTCACTGAGTCATAGTCTAGGGTCGAGTCATGGTCGCTGCCAAAGAGAGAGAGAGAGAAAAGAAACACTCAGCGTGCACTCTAGCCTAGATCAGAATGGTTATCACTTTATCTAATCAGGAAACCTCCCACTGTAACCTCAAATTCTTCTCCAAACCCGAAAGAAGAATTATTCGGGATCACCCGAGGAGTAAACCAACTCATCAGTGGGAATCGGGATCCAACTATCATCGCATGATAATGTGACGGAATCCGCTCACGTTATCACACTCCGGAAGGTATGCGCATATCTGGCAAGTTTCAGTTTCTTTAGAAACTCTCGATGTGATTTTTGCCCCCCCCATGCTCTTATGACCTTGGCGTGAGGTCAAAATATCATAAGTCACATGTCAAGTTCTACCCGTCATTGTCCAGGTTAATTTGAACCCATCCGTACATACCTTTGACGTAGGACAAAATAGTAGTACGACTATCCCAAATCAACGCATCTATCTATGCAACAGATAAATACTCGGCAGCTACCAATCACTATGCCTTGGCGTGAGGTCAAAATACATAGCTTGAATACTACCGAATATTTAACTGAAATGACGGAGGGCTACGAATGGTTTCTGGAAAAAACCTTTAACGTAATGAACTTGATATCGTTGAAGGAACTGGATAGCTTTTTATAAAAATATAGTGGCGAAAACCTTTGCTAAAGAGGTCACTCCCGGTGAAGGGATCTCGGCTCTTTCCCCGTGGAATGAGGTGCAGGATATTCCAACTGAATACCATGATGCAAAGCAAAAGTAATCGGCTATAGTGAAGTTATTGCCCTGACGCAAACTTTTGTCCAAGGGGTCACTCCCGGTGAAGGGATCTCGGCCCTTGCCTCGTCGACTGAGGAGCTGGATATTCACAACCGAATACCACTATGCAAAACAAAAGAGAACACCCTTGCAATAACAGCTTTTTGAAAAAGTGTTCCAACAACATCAAATAGGTTTGTTTAGCTTGCATTGATCCGAATCAACGCAGTCCCATCAATTGATCACACCACAAAAGAACGAAAATAATGATGTACGTATATGCCATCCGCATTCGCCACTGGGTCCCGTCATCACCCGTTAGGTTACTTAACTAACGACAGAGCGGGGACTGGACTAGCGCGGATGCAAAACATATACAACATATACTAGTATATATATCAATATATAATATTTCGCTCAAGGCGTGATAAAATGCAACATCACAGAAATGTACAGCATCACAAAACAATACAGATATCTGGGATCCCCGGGTTTCACAGAGCCGCTACTGAAACCCGACGTTCCCCTGGTCGTGTGAATAGCATGCGCAATGAAATCCTAGACCCCTACGGGCGCGGCAAGTTACCTGCCAAAACCTGAAGCGAGGCAGCCCCCTTCAGCAACGTGAATGGACCACCCAGCACTTCACGGAATCCGGTAACTTGGGCACCCCTCCTTGGGTCAACCTGTACCCCCTACGAGTGCGGTGAATAGCCCGCCAATTCTAGAGTAAAGCCCCCTCCGTCTTAATGCCTTGAGATGCGGGCTTGTTGCCCTCTAGAACCCGGCTATCCGTGCACCCCTCCGCGGGGTAATCCTAGTACAGAAAGTAAAAATATACATACAACGGGTACATCGACCTCGACCCGGTCGTGCCCCAAAAGAATAATACAAACAGGCAGTGACGGCAGTCCAAATGTCGGACGCTCGCCCCACAATAACAAATGTACATATAAAATAAAACTGTACTACTGCTGCAATCAGGCTATCCCCACGACCAAGCCGCAACATCACAGCACAACACAGAACATCAACGTGAATCTCATGTTCGCAAATCCGTCTAAAAGGGCTATAGCAGATAGATTGGATTTACCGATCAAATGACATTCATGGTCGCAGATATAATGTAAATACTGTGAACTGGTATGTTTAAAATATCCGATCAAACAAATTTACCGAAGTGGACCCCAAGCACTACTGTAGCACTCACAGAAAATCTGGGCCCAAAAATAATATCCCAAGAACCCTATTTTCAACCCATAAGCCCACCTACTCACGTTGTTGAGGGAGGTTGCTTCACTTCGGGTACTTGGCGGGTAGTTTGCCGCACCCGTAGGGGTCTAGGGTGGGGTCTTGGCTATTCATCGCGACCGTGTAATCCGCTTTTCGATGCAGGCTCGAACGAAACGCGGATTCCTAGTATATCCAATGTGTTCATCTATGATCTGGAATGGCTATCATTGCATCTGACGAATGTATATATCTATATATGATATTTATTTAGGCGTTGCTTATGTTTTGCATCCGCGCTAGTCCAGCCCCCGCTCTGTCGTTAGTTAAGTAACATTCGAGATACCCGGTAGTTTGTGCACCCCACATTGGGTCTATCCTAGGAGCAAAAACAGTAAAAGAAATAATATACAATGGCGGCTACAACCTCATCCCGGATGTGCAGCCATACAAATAATATTACATCAATTTACATATTACATGAATTGAAAGATAAATAAAACTCTCATCTCACAACCCCCCGGCTATTCATCCGTGACAATCCAACGAATTCATATACACAAACCATCAACATTACAGATCACAGATATGTATAACCCCCACTAATCGACGTATAGCGATTAGCAGACATTCAATACATATATCACATCACAGATATATAACCCATTAGCAAAAGTCTATAGAAGTTCGATCAAAATACGGATTTGTAACCACCCCAAACACAAATTTGTTTTCTGGAAAATCTGGGCAGAAACAACATATTCTAAAAATCCCAAAACACCATTCTAAGAACACTGCAGGAAAAACGATCCACGGCCGAGTCAACTCGGCCGCGGATCCGCGACAAGAAGCATATTCTTGCCGCGGTTCCACGGTGAGTTGGTCGACTCGTTGGCTCGTTTTTCTTCTGTGTTCATTTAAAACCCTGAGCCGATTTTTGGTATGTGTCAAAATATTTTTAGAGCAGTTTAAAAATCGACAGAAAGTTTAAATCTCGGGCGTGTTTTGTGATTTTTTTCTCCGATCGAACTTCTAGTTACTTTGCTAACATGTTATATAGTGTTAAGCTAGGCTCTGATACCGCTGTAAGTCCATGCTACCCGTCCTGGTTCTTTCGGGGTTGCGGAAATGGTGAAAAACGATTTTTTCTGTGAAGGGTAACATGGACTAGAAACCGGATCTTTGCTAAACAAACTATCTAACAACCTAACTAAGAGTTTAACTACTGTGTTAGGGGCTATACCTAATCTTGAACTCCTTCTCTTCGACTCCTTGTAGTGGTCGGATCGGCCTCACCTCGTCGTCTCCTTGTGCCGAAGATGGATCCACCCGAAAGCTTCTACCTTTGGCTCCTTCCTCAATCGAGAGGAAACTAAAATCCTTGGCTTGCTAGACCTTGAACTTTAGAGTGAGTAGAGAAGTGTTTTTAGGGTTTTATCTCAATGGTTCTTGTTTCTCAACTCATGAGACAAGAGAACCATGAGCGAGAGGAAGAGAGAGAGCTTGGATGAGAGAGTGGAAATGATAGAATGAGAAAGACTTTTTGCAACCATGCTCTCAAAAAACAAAATAATCATGATAATGAATAATAATTAAGTATTTGTGATGGTTCATGTCAATGGCATTATCATTTCATGCATTTAATGCATTTTGTAAACAACAAGCAAGCAAAAGTCATAGCCATGAAATGATAGCCATTGAAATGATGATGGTCAACAAGTCCAAACTAGTCAACCGGTCAACAAAGTCAACAAAAGTCAAACTTTCAACCCAACCATGGCACAAAAATACTTAATTAATATTATTATTAATCATATTTCTTATTCTCATTAGGGTTTAGAAAAAGTCAACAGTCAACAACCCTAATGAGAATCCTCTGCCTCTGTCTCTGTCAACCGTGCATACACACCCGCATCCGCGTTCCGAAGAACACGAATACAAACGAGATAAAATCAATCCCAAAACGTATACTAGGATCTGGCTTAAACCAAAGCCCACTAGTAATAACTGCCCGGACACCAAACATGCACAAGTGCACGGATGTGAACGAACCCTGTCGCAAAACCATGCGACCTCTACTCTGTTTTGCCCAAAGGCGAATAGCTCTCTGTGTGGGACTCTAAAGACTCGACACTACGCTGGCAGTGGGTTTAACCACAGACCGCAAGCGGCACTAGCTGTACGTAACGGTCCCCAGGTAGATGCCGATAAGAAGACTGATGAGTTGAACCCATCCGAACTCCTACTGAGCCTGAATGTGACGGTCTCCGTACAGTCCGGTCTGTTCGTCTGAGAATATCGCATGGCAGGCCTAGGGGGGCGGTAAACGTCAGTCCCCTAATAGCGATACAAGTCGTGTCGGAGTGTAGCCCAGAACACCCTGAGATAACACTGGAAACCTACCAGTATATCTCGCTTGCCCTGGCCAAGGACGACTATGTGTAATGGCTCTCCTTGACACAGCGCGATATCAACTCCCAATACCGGGAGAGACGAATCCTGTTTAATCGTCACTGCCTCCAAGTGCTTCAGGACTGCACCGAAGTACTACCTGTTTGCATGACTCCTTTGAGCTGTGGTAGGATTGTAATCAAAGTACAGTGGGAACACACTCGAGGCAAGGTGACAGTGTCAAGTCAGCGGACTAAGCTGTACTCATGTCACCTGGGAACTGATAACTGACGATAGGTATAGTACCAACCAACAGTTCCCGACGAGTCCTATCCAGTGTACTCGTAACCTAACGAGCACCCGCATACTATCTCAAGTACGACGTACTGACGGCTGTGGGACAGACCGTCTTCCCTGCTGGGATGAGAAGCGCATACGCTAGTCTACTCCGGAGTATCGATGCCCTGTCTCGATAATCCTACGACTAGGGACCTGTATAAGGATGTGCTTGTAGATTACCCAGCCCCCACTAGTGTGACTGTCATCACAACGCTGGTAATCAAGCAATGATCCTATGGGCTCCACTAATGTGTATAGGCGATATGCTAAAAGAAACACATGTACACATTAAAGTAGAAACAAACCAAGTAGCATACTACCATTTCGAGCAAGATTGTCTATACAACTGTGAATATCCCAAGCTTCCATCAAGTAATATACAAACTAGTATGATACAGTAATGGCATCTAGGGCATATACACTAACACCATTAACTCCCTCTCAACCTCACTCAAGCCTTAGTCTTCTCCATGCAAGCCTACCTTCTCTCTCAAGCTTAATCATCTATAAGTCATCATCAACTTTTCAAGATTGGACCTCCTTCTTTTCCATTTCAAAAAGGTAAAAACTTCGTCTTTTAAATAAGTTTTCAAAAACATGCCATGAAAACTATAACTTCTACCTAAAAATCATGTTTTTATGGTTTGATCTTGCAAAAATAGATTTTTCAAATACGAACATATAGTTGTGGTGTGTTAAAGTAGTTTTCTAGTTGTTACAACTCGTTTTGGGATAGTTGAGGGTAGTTTGTAGAAAAAAGTTTTGGTTTTAAAGTGTTTTCAAAATTCTAGATTTCAAACAGCTGTTTTTTTTTCTTCAGACGTCTGAGCTCAGAGCTTCATATGTCTGTGTGTGCTTATAAGTGCACGGCAGCGCCTCGGCCATCATCCCGAGGCCAAAATGCGGAAGCGAAAAACTTTGCGAAACTTGCAAACCGGCACCACCGCGTACTATAAACCCGGATCGGGCCATTAGACTAGTCCTAGCTAACAAAAGAAGGGGTAGAGAGATATATCGAGTGATCCGTGTCCTTTGGTCTTCTCGTCGTCGTCCCGATCTCGCCGCGAAATCTCCGGTCTTCATCTCCTCGCCGGAAGGGCACCACATCGCCGGCTTCTTTTACGGGCTCCCACCTCTTGACTGAGGCAACTCGGGCACGAAGTTGGCGAGTCGACGTGCCCAAGATTTGCTGTAGATGAAGTGAAGATCTATATGTCTCATTTGGGGTTGTAGGGAGTTGCTTTTTGGTGGAGGAAATGATATATGGAATTTTTATGGTGAACTTGGGGATTTTAGCAAACATGAAGAGCAAAAATCCCCACTACAAAAAATTGGACAGCCCCCTCCCACTTGGCCGGCCATGCATTATAAGGGAATGAGGAGAGAGTCAATAATCAAGGGGGGAAACTATCATCCAAAGGAGAGAGAAAAAGAATATGATGATCAAGAATCATTTCAACAAAAACCTCACTCCAAAAAACCCATCATCACTACACAAGTCAAGCCATCATGAACCATCATGAAATCAAGAAGTTAAGGTCAAACAAGAGCTATCATGAAGCAACAATATGCAAGACAACCCTCCAAAATGATTATTTGCACAAATGCAAATAAGCCCTCCTCCACCATTTTTTCGGCCAATGAAAGATACAAATGAAATATGGCCGAAACGGAAAACAAACTGGCAACTCCAAAAACTGATCCGTAATAAATTACAGGGAAACCCCCGCTACTGTATATACATACCCGCATTTGTATTCCGACGAATACAAATGCACTGAGACAAAATCTACACTGTACTATACTAGGATCCGGCTTAAACCAAAGCCCGCTAGTATTAACCGTCCGATCATGATCCGTGCAATACCGCACCTTTCTGATCGAACCCTGCCGTATCTCCATACGGCCTCTACAGCGTTTTTCCGAAACTTGAGCAACTAGTCTGTGGGGGACTCTAAAGACTCATCAACACCTTGGTTGTGGATTTAACCACTAGCACGTCAGAGGTATTAGCCTATACGTAACGGGCTACCAGGTATTGACCAAAAGAGACGTCTGTGAGTGAACTCAGCCTGACACCCTACTGAGCCTGTCAGTGACAATATCCGTACAGTCCGGTCCGTTCGTCTATGAGCATCGCATGGCGGACCTAGGGGGTTGGTAAAAGTCAGACTCCCAAAAGCGGTACAAGTCGTGTCGGAGTGTAACCCAGAACACCCTCAGATACTACTGGAATACCTACCAGTAAATCTTCTGCCTCGGCCGAAGGCTTTGTGTAATGGCTCTCCTAGACACAGCGCGACCTCACCCCTAATACCGGGAGAGACGAACCCCTGAAGATCCACTCACTGCCTCCATGTGGCTCGGGACTGTACCCAACTAAAACCTGTTTGCACGTCTCCTTTGAGCGTGGTAGGGTAGTAATCAAAGTACAGTGGGAACTCACACGAGACAAATAATGATCCCCAGGTCGATGAACTAACCTGTACACATGTCACCAGGGAACTGCTATCTGACGTCAGGTATAAGACCAACTAGCATGTTCCCGGCGAGCCCTGTCTGGTGTACTCATAACCCAATAAGCACCTGTATACATCTTAGGTGAACCAACAGACACCAGTGGCTTGTGAGACCGGCCACCACCCCTCGTCGGGGTCTCGCCAGTATACACTAGTCTACTTTGGAGTATCGATGCCCTGTCTCGAAACTCCCACCACTAGGACCTTTTAAGGATGTGCTTATAGACCCCAGCTCCCATGTATATGATCGCCCTCATACTGCTGGTAGTCAAGCAAGAATCATAGCGGCTCTATCAACGTGCAATAGTGACATGTAAGGTCACCTAAAGCAGTACAACGATGATAAAGATAAACCAGATAGCATACTATCATCCCGAGTAAGACTGTCCTACCGGGATAGGTCCTCCCTCAATCATTGCAATCACGTGCCTGTGATCCAATAATTGACTCTGAGGGCACTATCTCCAACAGTGCTATGTATGAGCTCATAGTGTTTTTCAGTCTTAGCTTAGAGCTTCAGACGTTAGGTCATTCTCTGGATCTCGAATGTTTTTGGTCAAAAATCTGTAAACCCTTTATCAAACGTCTGCCCTTTCTCTGGGCTCTCAATATTTAGTGGTTAGACGTCTGGACATTGTTCTTCAGACGTATGAAGTTCATTTTATCTGTCGTTTTGCTTTTCTACATGGTGTTTTGCTCTCTACCCTTCTCGACCAATCTCTACATGAGTATACATCGATTTAGGGAATAATATTAAGTGGTTTAAGCGTGTTAATCATAGTTTTAAGCTAGATATGTGTTTTTATTGTAGTAGTTAGCTTCGATTTCAGTATTTATGTTGTGACTCTACGTGAATAAGATCGACTGCGGAGACTTCTGAGTCGATGACAAAAGGAAAGGCGGTCATCGGTTTCGATTAGCTCGAGCCGCGTTTCGATGAGTAGATTTACATTTACAAGAGGGAAATCAGGTGGATGGCGTATAGCACCCCGAAACCAAAATTCTTATGAACACTTATTATTCATTAATTCAAGTCCTATATGCTAAATTTATAATACCAAGTTTCATTTCCCTTACTATGCTTGTACGAACACACTTGTTAGAACACTGACAGTTACTAATGATTATTATGAGACCCAATCACAGACTCGCATGCTATTGTACACATCCTTAGTATTACCATGACACGTATAGACTAGAATACTTGCACAATTACGAATGATTACTATGCGGCACAATCACGGACTCACATGCTACACGTACACATCATTAGTAACTGCCATAACTGCAAGGTTGCCTAGCACGGCAGCAAGGTTTCGGGAGGCATCGTCCATGCCAATTTCAAAAATTTGCCGTTCTAGCTAACCCTAACCCTAGAATCGTTACAAGAAAATCCGACGAAACGATATGTAAACACTTTACATCTAAGTGAATGCAGAATACAACTTTTGTAGACCGGTCCTTCACTTCTAAAGCTCCATGTAGTAGTCCCTTTGTTGCAAGTTGTGAACTCACGAACTCTAGGAAAGGTTCACTTGTAGAAATGAACAAGCTTGCTCAATGTCTTCGAGGCCGAAGATGATCTACGTAGAGGAGACTCAAGCTCATGCTACCTCTTCACTAATGGTGAGATTAGTGAAGCAAACACCCTAAACTAAATGGCTAATAGTAGAGAATGATGAAGTAGGAAATGGGCTCACTTTAGATTTTATTTTCTCACAATATTTCATCACTTGATCAAAAGCTAGAAAGCTTTCAAGAGGAAGAAGAAGATGATGAAGTGATGAAGAGAATAAATCTCATGAGGTTAGAAAAATAACCATATGTGAGTATATGACATACCTTAACCTTTGTAGAGAGTTAACCATGGCTAATTATAATGGTTGGGTTTATAAATATCTTAAGTAAAATAAAACTTGTGGACTTAGTCAATGGTTATCCAAGCTTCTACAAGCTTCTATCCATGACCAATATCCATGCATTTTTGAATTACTTAATCAATTAAAAACCCTACATTATATATAGCATGGTGTAAGTAACACACACACCCAAAAACCATGTATCATCAAGCATGACACAAAATATTGTTCACTAATATATATCACATATATACTAATGCACACTTGTGACAACAAGAAATCATAAGTGAGCTAATATTAGTTAATGTAACTTAATATATCATATATATAATTATACATTAAATTATTAAAACAACACTTGATTTAATAATCCGGCTATATCACATATAACCGACTAATATCATATGTATCAACTTATCGAATCAACACTTGATCCGATAACCCGGCTATATCACATATAACAGACCGATGTCACAAATCGCGAGAATAGAATACGGTATCTCATACACGTATTAATCTCGGTCCCGCACATATCACATATGTGCTCCTACTCCGTTTCGCATGAACCAGGAAACCTCTGTGTAGGACTCTAAAGACTCGTCAATACGCCGGCAGTAGGTGATGATCATATCAAACACCCACAAGCCACAAGCGGTCTGCTAAACGTAAAGGCCACCCGGGTATTGAGCGATCAGAAGATCAACAAGCAAGCCTACTCATACTCCTGCGAATCCAATCAGTAACACTACCGTACAGGCCGGTCTCTTCGTCTGATATGTCGCATATCTCGTCTAGGGGTGGTAAACGTCATACCCCAGTAACTCGATAAGTCATGCCGATATGAGGCTCATAACGGGTCGAGAAACTACTGATAACACTTACCAGTATATCTCTGAATCAGCCCTGGCCAGGGACTTCCTGTTATAACCAATCGAGCACAGCGCAACATCAACCCCCAATACCGGGAGAGAAGAAATCCCCTCCTATCGCTCATTGCCTCCATGTGACTCGGGACTGTACCCAAAAACCACCGTTTTGAACGTTCTCTTGAACGTGGTAAGGTGGAAATCAAAGCATAGTGGGAATCACACAAGACTCTATGACTATCTCGGGTCGACAGACTAACTTGTACCAGTGTCACCAGAGAACTGCCATCTGACGTGAGTTATAATACCATCGAGGAGTTCTCAGCGAGTCCGTCCAGTGTACCCAGTCTCCACTGAGCACCCATATTTCATCTCTGATGTCAAACACCAATGGATATGGGATCATCCATCGCCCATCTACATGGGTCGAGAAGGTATACGCTAGTCTGCTTTGGTATATCGATGCCCCGTCTCAATACACCCACGACTAAGGACATTAAAGAATGTACTCACGGACTATCTTTGTCCTACTAGTATGATCCGCATCATAATCCAGGTAGTCAAGTACACATCCTAAGGGCTTTATCAATATGTAACAGAGAGACAATCAGTATACATGTTAAGATAAAGAGTAACCAGATAGCATACTATCATGTCGAGCAAGAAAGTCCTCCCTATATATATCCAAGCATCCACTATAATATACATCATATGTACAATAATGGCCTCTAGGGCATACATATAACTAACAATCTCCCACTTGCTTGTAGTATCCCATACTCAACCATCCCATAAAAGTCTCTCTTGGGAAAAGACCTTTGTGAGTGGATCCACCGTGTTGTCCTCTGAGTCTACTCTCCAAACCTCGATCTCCCTGGAGATCAACCATCTCCATGATCAAGTGATACTGCATTAGAATATGTCTAGATTACTGATAGGACGGGGGTTCCTAGGCCTGAGCCACAACTCCATTGTCACACAATGGTAGGAACGAAGTTCATCTCATGAACTAACATACCCAGACTTCCTCTTTGGTAGCAATGTATCTAGCCTTTATCGTCTAGTTTGCCACGGTATCTAGCTTGGAACTCTTCCAACATACTGTCCCTCCAATGAGGGTAAAGACAATGCATGTGACTGACATTCAGTCGTCCTTACCACCCTGGAAGCTATCCAATGATTCTCCCCAGGATCGATTGATACCATCTCACTACACCTAGTGAGAATCCTAACATCCACTTAGATCTATCTCATAGATCCAGAACCCAGGATTTAGGAGGTATCACCTTGATCCTACATGGAGAATCCTTGTGATAAGAGGAGATTGACCGAGTGTAGCATAGGAAACTCCTTTCTTATCAAGAGTATGTCTTCCACATACAATACAAGGAATACCACCATACTCTCTACTACCTTTTTGTATATACAGGGTTCATCTACCATTTTGATGAAATCAAACTCTTTGACTACCACATCAAAATAGACGTTCCAACTCCGCGATGCCTGCTTTAACCCGTAAAGCAACTTGCACACGTTTCCGCTGCTCCCACTGTCTATGAAGCTCTCTGGCTGTGTACTTATAGACGCTCTCTTCTAAATCACTATTTAGAAAAGAAGTCATGACACCCAACCGCCAGATATCGTGGTCATGGTATGTAGCAATGTCAAGTAGGATCCGGATGGACATAAGCGTAGCCACGAGAGAAAAGGTTTCAAAATTATCCACACCTGGTCGATGACGAGAACCTTTTACAATATGTCTAGCTTTGAAAGTCTCAACTTTTCCATCTACACCAAGTAATCTTCTCAAGATATACTTGCTTCTGATGGGGATTTAACCCTTCAGATATAGCAACCAAAGTCCATACTTTGTTGATGTATATGGATTCCATCTCAGATCACCTAGCATCCAGCCATTCTTACAGAGTCCCCATTCTTGATGGCCTGTACGAAACCAGTTGGGTCATCATCTTATGATGCAATCCTCGCTCCCACTGTCATAGAGAAAATCGAAGTGTTTCTTAGGTGGATGAGGAACCCTACTAGATCGGCGGAGTGGCTGAGGTCTGTCGGAAACTATTGAATCCTCCGGTTCTACCAAATCATCAGCTGTAGTTTGTATAGCTGGAACTCCTTCCAGTTCTACCTCATGACCACTAATTTGTTTCCTAAATAAATTCCTTTTCTAAAAAGGTGGTCATGCTGATAAATAAAACACCTTTTGTTCCTCGGTGCGGTAGAAGATATTCCTTTGTGAATGCTTGGAATATCCAACAAACTTCCACAGAACTGACCTTGCCTCGAGCTTGTCCGGATTTTGCTTTTGACATAGGCCAGACAACCCCAAATCTTAACTTACTTAAGAGATGGGCTCTCCCCATACCATATCGCATATGGAATGGTAGGCACCTAATTTGGTTGGAACCCAATTCAATTGGTATGCAGCTTCTCAAGTACATAACTCCCAAAAGGAAATAGGTAACTCAACAGTACTCATCATAGAGCGCACCATATCTAATAGGGTGCAATTGCTCCGTCTCGATACACCGTTATGTTGTGGTGTATATGGAGGAGTAATGCGGAGAGAGAATCTAATTCTCCTTTTGAATAGTCCAGGAATTCCATGCACAAGTATTCTCCTCCCTGATCACATCAAAAGACATGATACTTATACCCGTTTTGGTTCTCTACTTCTGACTTATATTCTTTGAATTTCTCAAAAGTTTCAGACTTATGTTTTAACAGGAACATATGTCTGAATCTTGAGAGATCATCAGTGAATTTAATAAAGTATAAAGAATTAATCCTGGCATGTGTAGACAGGGGACCTACATACATCATCATGTATCAATCCCAAGAGTTCACTAACTCTTTCTCTGTTTTCAGTAAACGGAGCTATGGTCATTTTATCTTTGTGACATGACTGGAAAGTTTTACAAGATATAGATTCAAACTGATTTAAATATGCATCTTAATATAACTTAGCTAGTCAGGTCGCATTGATATGACCTAGTCTACAATGCCTCAAGAAGGATCCGTTCATTTCTGAACTCTTCCTCTTGTGTGTGTTCTGTATGTTAAGAACTGTGGTTTGATTTAGAACGTATATGCTTTTAGATAACGTGCCTGAACCGATCAACTCTTGATATAGGAAATGTTCAAAACATTATCCAACAATACAAAATTATATCCTTCTTTACTAAATAAAGAGACTTAAATGATGATGTATATCAGGTTCGGTATCTAATAACATTCGTTCAGAGTCAATGTATTTGGTAATACTGGGTGATAACCGCCAACACCTTGGCTGCAACACTTGCACCGTTTCCAACTTTTAAAACTTATCACCCATTCTCAGTTCTCTACCTATCTGTAGCCCATGTAACAAATTACATATGTGGGATCCTGATCCGGTATCTTATACCCAGGATGTAGAGGATACTGAGAAACAGTTCTCGGTAATGAACACACCCGAAGAAGATGCATCATCATGCACTTTCTTCGTTTGGGAGGCATAGGAATCCTGGTATTCCCATATTTCCTGCTCAGTCTTATAACAATTATAAGTTGGAGCGGGACCAACGTTCCCCAGCTCAGTATAACAAGCGGATTCGATCAATACATCCATATTATTATCTTGATTAAGGCGTGACATGGTCGCTACCTGGAGAGAGAGAGAAGAAAACACTCAGCGTATGCTCTTACAAGATCAGATTGGTTATTATTTTATCTAATCAGGATGGCTTCCACTGTTTTTATCAAATCTTCCTTCAAACCCTAAAAGGAAAGACTAGCCGGGATTAATTACACCCTACAACTTCGCCAATCTTTCAGCCAGGCCAGTGCCGGTACTTTTAGGGAGGTTCCCCGTGCTTTCGCACGGACCTAATTAAAGTAAATCTCGTTTTCCCAGGGGCGTAACCCCGTTGACACCTTTCTAGACACCTACATGATCGGCTAATTGTAAAGTGCAAAACTCTCCCAGGAGTAACAATTATTCGCAATAGATATCGGGATCTTACTATCTCATAGAAGGTATGCAATCTCATTGCAAATTTCAACACTTTAAATTCCCGATAATTTTGCCCCTAGCATCCTATGACCTTGACGAAAGCCAACAAACCATAGGGTGCTAGTCAAGTTCAACCCGTACATTTCATGATTGAATTAAACCTACCCGCACGATACCACTGCAGGGTTGCCTAGCACAGCAGCAAGGTTTCGGGTGGCATCGTCCATGCCAATTTCAAAATTTTGTCATTCTAGCTAACCCTAACCCTAGAATCGTTACTAGAAAATCCGACGAAAAGATATGTAAAACACTTTACATTTAAGTGAATGCGGAATACAGCCTTTGTAGACCGGTCCTTCACTTCTAAAGCTCCGTGTAGTAGTCCCTTCGCTGCAAGTTGTGAACTCCCGAACTATAGGAAAGGTTCACTTGAAAAAATGAACAAGATTGCTCAATGTCTTCGAGGCCGAAGATGATCTACGTCGAGAAGACTCAAGCTCATGCTATCTCTTCACTAATGGTGAGATTAGTGAAGCAAAGACCCTAAACTAAATAGCTAATGGTAGAGGATGATGAAGTAGGAAATGGGCTCACTTTAGATTTTATTTTCTCACAATATTTTATCACTTGATCAAAAGCTAGAAAGCTTTCAAGAGGAAGAAGAAGATGATGAAGTGATGAAGAGAATAAATCTCATGAGGTTAGAAAAATAACCATATGTGAGTATATGACATACCTTAACCTTTGTAGAGAGTTAACCATGACTAATTATAATGGTTGAGTTTATAAATATCTTAAGTAAAACAAAACTTGTAGACTTAGTCAATGGTTATCCAAGCTTCTACAAGCTTCTTGCCATGACCAATATCCATGCATTTTTGAATTACTTAATCAATTAAAAACCCTACATTATATATAGCATGGTGTAAGTCACACACACACCCATAAACCATGTATCATCAAGCATGACACAAAATATTGTACACTAATATATATCACATATATACTAATGCACACTTGTGGCAACAAGAAATCATAAGTGAGCTAATATTAGTTAATGTAACTTAATATATCATATATATAATTATACATTAAATTATTAAAACAACACTTGATTTAATAATCCGGTTATATCACATATAACCGACTAATATCATGTGTATCAACTTATCGAATCAACACTTGATCCGATAACCCGGCTATATCACATATAACCGACCGATGTCACAAATCGCGAGAATAGAATACGGTATCTCATACACGTATTAATCTCGGTCCCGCACATATCACATATGTGCTCCTACTCCATATCGCATAAACCAGGAAACCTCTGTGTAGGACTCTAAAGACTCGTCAATACGCCGGCAGTAGGTGATAATCATATCAAACACCCACAAACTGCAAGCGGTCTGCTAAACGTAACGACCACCCGGGTATTGAGCGATCAGAAGATCAACAAGCAAGCCTGCTCATACTCCTGCGAATCCAATCAGTAATACTACTGTACAGTCCTGTCTCTTCGTCTGATATATCGCATATCTCGTCCATGGGTGGTAAACGTCATACCCCAGTAACTCGATAAGTCGTGCCGATATGAGGCTCATAACGGGTCGAGAAACTACTGATAACACTTACCAGTGTATCTCCGAATCAGCCCTGGCTAGGGACTTCCTGTTATAGCCAATCGAGCACAGCGCAACATCAACCCCCAATACCGGGAGAGACGAAATCCCCTCCTATCGCTCATTGCCTCCATGTGACTCGGGACTGTACCCAAAAACCACCGTTTTGCACGTTCTCTTGAACGTGGTAAGATGGAAATCAAAGCACAGTGGGAATCACACAAGACTCTATGACGATTTCGGGTCGACAGACTAACCTGTACCAGTGTCACCAAAGAACTGCCATCTGACGTGAGGTATAATACCATTTAGGAGTTCTCGGTGAGTCCGTCCAGTATACCCAGTCTCCACTGAGCACTCGTATATCATCTCTAATGTCACACACCAATGGATATGGGATCATCCATCGCCCATCTACATGGGTCAAGAAGATATACGCTAGTCTACTCTGGTATATCGATGCCCCGTCTCGATACACCCATGACTAGGGAAATTAAAGGATGTACTCACGGACTACCTGTGTCGCACTGGTATGATCCGCATCATAATCCAGGTAGTCAAGTACACATCCTAAGGGCTTTATCAACATGTAACAGAGAGACAATTAGTGTATATGTTAAGATAAAGAGTAACCAGATAGCATACTATCATATCGAGCAAGAAAGTCCTCCCTATATATGTCCAAGCATCCACTATATATACATCATATGTACAATAATGGCCTCTAGGGCATACATATAACTAACAATAACACGTATAGATCTTGTCATGATTTTTCGTGTTGCAATTATATCCACGATAGTATCATATATTGATTATCATGTTTTCGTTATGTTGATACCATTGCTCCATACATGCTTATATTTTAGATTCCGTTGTTATAAATTTAATTATGCGTTGTGGTTTCTATGAACTTTATGTTTTCCCGTGAGATTTGAGAAAACACATGGTTCTATTTTATAAAACTTGGTTATATTTACAAATTGTGGTTTACTCTTAAAATGATGATGATGCGTCTACCATGAGTTTTCTATGTATTTATGGTTTGGTGATATACGATACCAAGAGGGGAGACCGGTTATGGATACATGGTGGACCGAGTAAGAGACCGAGGGGCAGGAAGTTCACATGGAAAGGCGGGGAGCCTAGTAAGGTTACTTGAGACTGGTGATAAATTGAAATACGACGGATATCCGGAGGATACCGACCGAGATTATATAATGAGATTGAAAAGTGAGCCAATCCGAGAGACGGCGCATAAGATATGTTGAGATTTCGAGTGTCGTTGATTGACACGAGATTTGTGTTGGAGATAATGCCCTCAGAGTCAATTATTGGATCACAGGCACGTGATTGCGGTGATTGAGGGAGGACCTATCCCGGTAGGACAGTCTTACTCGAGATGATAGTATGCTATCTGGTTTACCTTTATCATCGTGTACTGTTTTAGGTGACCTGACACGTCGCTATTACACGTTGATAGAGCCCCTAGGATTCTTGCTTGACCAGCAGCAGTATGAAGGCGATCATATAAGTGGGAGCTGGGGTCTATAAGCATATCCTGAAATGGTCCCTAGTCGTGTGAGTTTCGAGACAGGGCATCGATACTCCATAGTAGACTAGTGTATACAGTCGAGACCCCGACGAGGGGCGGTGGCCGGTCTCACAAGCCACTGGTGTCAGTTGGATCACCTAAGATGTATACAGGTGCTCATTGGGTTATGAGTACACCGGACAGGACTCGCCGGGAACATGCCAGTTGGTCATATACCAGACGTCAGATGGCAGTTCCTTGGTGACATGTGTGCAGGTTAGTTCATCGACCTGGGGATCGTCATTTGTCTCGTGTGAGTTCCCACTGTACTTTGATTACTACCCTACCACGGCTCAAAGGAGTCGTGCAAACAGGTTTTAGTTGGGTACAGTCCCGAGCCACATGGAGGCAGTGAGCGTATCTTCAGGGGTTCGTCTCTCCCGGTATTGGGGGTGAGGTCGTGCTGTGTCTAGGAGAGCCATTACACGAAGCCCTCGGCCGAGGCAAGGAGATTTACTGGTAGGTATTCCAGTAGTATCTCAGGGTGTTCTGGGCTACACTCCGACACGACTTGTACCGCTTTTGGGGGTCTGACTTTTACCAACCCCCTAGGCCCGCCATGCGATGCTCATAGACGAACGGACCGGACTGTACGGATATTGTCACTGACAGGCTCAGTAGGGTTGTCAGGCTGAGTTCGCTCACAGACGTCCCTTTTAGTCAATACCTGGTAGCCTGTTACGTATTGGCTTATACCTCTGACGTGCTAGTGGTTAAATCCACAACCAAGGTGTTGACGAGTCTTTTGAGTCCCCCACATTCAGTTACTCAGCTTTCGGGCGAAAGGTTGTAGAGGCCGTAAGGAGATATGGCAAGGTCCGATCAGATACATGCGGTATTGCACGGATCAGGATCGGACAGTTTGTACTATAGGCCGTATGGTTATATGGCAGGGTTCGATCAGATACGTGCGGTATTGCACGGATCAGGATCGAACGGATATTACTAGCCGGTTTTGGTATAAGCCGGATCTTACTATAGTACAGCGTAGACTTTGTCTCATTGCATTTGTATTTCGGTCGAAATACAGATGCGGGTGTGTATGCACAATATTAGGGTTTTCCTGTAATTTATTACGGGACCAGTTTTATGGAGTTGCCAGTTTGCTTTCCGTTTCTGCCGATTTCCATTGTTCCGTTCATTGGCCGAAGATTGGTGGAGGAGGGCTTATTTGCATTGTTGCAAATAAGCATTTGTGGAGGGGGTCTTTTGCTTATTGCCATGTCATGATCACTTGTCTTTTTGACTTCATCATGGTTGCACCATACCTTTTGACTTGACTTCTTCATGATGGCTTGACTTTTTGAAGTCATCATGCTTGATGATGGTAGAGGTGGAGTGTTGGTTTTAGCTTGTTATCATGCTTATGCATGATAGTCTTTTTCCCTCTCTCTCTTGCATTATGAGATTGATTATATTTTGATACATACACTCCACTCTCTCACACCCCTCTCATTCTCTCCTCCTCTAGTTATGGCCGGCCAAGCATGGAGGAGGGGTTGCCCATTTTGTAGTGGGGATTTTTGCTCTCTAGTTGATAGAAAAATCCCCAAGTTCCTCCACAAAATTCTTGTATCATCCCTCCACCAAAAGGCAATTCCTACAACCTCAAAATGAGACTTCTTCTCTAGATATTCTACAGCATATCTTGGGCACGTCGAGTAGCCGGCTTCGTGCCCGAGTTGCCTCGGCATTGAGGTGGGAGCCCGTAAACGATGTAGGCGATGTGGTGCACTTCCGGCGACGAGGAGGAGACGGGACATTCCGCAGGAGATCGGGACGATGACGAGAAGACCGGAGGACTCGGATCTGTCGGTATACTTCTCTTCCCTATCTTGTTAGTAGCTTAGACTTGTTAATGGTTACGATCCGGATGTTTAGTGCGCGGGGGTGCCGGTTTGCTAAGTCCGCAAAATTAAAGTTTTTCACCGCTTCCGCATTCCGGCGTCGGATTGACGGCCGGGGCGCCGCCGTGCACTTACAGTGGTATCAGAGCCTCGCCATTAACTTAGTCTAGCTTTGTGTAATGTGTTTGCATTTCCGATCGATCAAAAAGTTCCAAAACCTGTATTTTGTTAGCATCAGTTTTCTGTTGGAAATTTTTAGTGTCGAAAAATTTTTCAGGTTGTAAAATATTGATGTACTGGAAAATCTAAGAGCTCTGTAAAAATTCGATGAAGTGACTCCACAGTTGGAGCGCGGAACCGCCGCGAAAACCCCCTTCCCGCCGCTGTTCCGCCGCGCACTGTGGAGATCACTGCACCAATTTTTTACAGAGGCTTTCTGGGGTGAAAAGTGAGGTTTTGGAATAATAACATTGGGCCCAGAATTTCTTGATCTGCTACAGTTTTGATTGGGGGCCCACTTGTTAAAATTTGATTGATCGAAAATTTTAAACACATATTTCACAGTATTTACATTATATCTGCGACCGTGAATGTCACTCGATCGGTAAATCCGGTCTAACTGCTATAGCCCGGTTAGACGGATTTGCGAACGTGACTTTCACGTTGATGTTCTGTTTTTGCTGTGATGTTGCGGATCGGTCGTGGGGGATAGCCTGGATGCAATGCTAGTACAGTTGTGGATGTATTATGTACATTTGATATTGCGGGGCGAGCGTCCGACATGTGGACTGCCGTCACTGCCTGTTTGTATTATTATTTTGGGGCACGGCCAGGTTGCGGTCGTTGTACCCGGTGTATGTATATTTTACTTTCTGTACTAGGATTACCCCGCGGCGGGGTGCACGGATAGCCGGGTTCTAGAGGGCAACAAGCCCGCATCTCATGGCGTTGAGACGGAGGGGGCTTCACTCTAGGATTGGCGGGCTATTCTCCGCACTCGTAGGGGGTACAGGTTGACCCAGGAGGGGTGCCCAAGTTGCCGGATTCCGTGAAGTGCAGGGTGGTCCATTCACGGTACTGAAGGGGGCTGCCTCGCTTCAGGTTTTGGCGGGTGACTTGCCGCGCCCGTAGGGGTCTAGGATTTCATTGCACAGGCTATCCACACGACCAGGGGAACGTCGGGTTTTAGCAGTGGCTCTGTGAAACCCGGGGATCCCAGATATCTGTATTGTTTCTGTGATGCTGTACATTTTCTGTGATGTTGCATTTCTTTCACGCCTTGAGCGAAATATAATATATTGGTATATATATTAGTAGATGTTGTATATGTTTTACATCCGCGCTAGTCCAGTCCCCGCTCTGTCGTTAGTTAGCTAACCTAACGGGTAATGACGGGACCCAGTGGCGAATGCGGATGGCATATACGTACATCAGTATATTTTCGTTCTTTTTGGTGTGATCAATTAATGGGACTGCATTGATTCGGATCAATGCAAGTTAAAAACAAACCTAATCTGATGTTGTTGGAACACTTTTCAAAAAGCTGTTATTGCAAGGACGTTCACTTTTGTTTTGCATCGTGATATTCAGTTGGAATATCCTGCTCCTCAGTCGACGAGGCAAGGGCCGAGATCCCTTCACCGGGAGTGACCCCTTGGACAAAAGTTTGCGTCGGGGCATTAACTTCACTATAGCCGATTACTTTTGCTTTGCATCGCGGTATTCATTTGGAATATCCTGCACCCCATTCTACGGGGAAATGAGCCGAGATCCCTTCACCGGGAGTGACCTCTTTAGCGAAGGTTTTCGTCACTATATTTTAAAAAGCTATCCGTTCCTTCGACGATATCAAGTTCTTTACGTTAAAGGTTTTCGCCAGAAACCATTCGTAGCCCTCCGTCGTTTCATATGGGTAGTCAATAGTATTCAAGCTGTGTTTGTTGGCCAAAGTCAAGGCACAGTGTTTGGTAGCTGTTGGTTATTCATATGCAGCATAGATAGATGCGTTGGTTTGGGACAGTCGTATAGCCTTGTTGGCCAAAGTCAAGGGCTTGTGCGGGTGGATTCGAATCAACCTGGAGAATGACGGGTAGAACTTGACATGTGACTTATGATTTGTTGGCCAAAGTCAAGGTCATAAGAGCATGGGGCAGAAATCTCATCGGGAGTTTCAAAAGAACTGAAACTTGCCAGATATGCGCATACCTTCTGGAGTGTGATACTGTGAGCGGATTCCGTCACGTTATCATGCGATGATAGTTGGATCCCGATTCCCACTGATGAGTTAGTTTACTCCTCGGGTGACCCCGACTAATTCTTCTTTCAGGTTTGGAGGAGAATTTGACGGTACAGTGGGAGGATTCCAGATTAGATAAATTGGTAACCATTCTGATCTAGGTTAGAGTGCACGCTGAGTGTTTCTTTTCTCTCTCTCTTTGGTAGCGACCATTGACCCGACCCTAAGACTATGACTCAGTGACCAAGTTGACCGAACCTTCTTAACACTGGTTTTTGGATTGTCAGAGTTGCGAACCTCATTCCACTCCTACTTTTACCCTTTTCTCCAGGACACCCCGTACTATTACGAACGTCCACTTCCATTGGACAAAACCATCGTATGGTTAGATACGAACTCGAAGGGATTTATTCGAGGATGGTTTCCGGTTCTGGAGAAAACGGATAGGACTATTCAGTTGTCTTTTCCTTTTACCCTCTCTCAGGTTACGAGTACTCCTTGGTTTAGGGGTAGTACACCTATTACGCAAATTGGATTGTCTTCTTCCAAACCTTAGGCTGGTGCCGACCGGTAGGGAATGAAGAAAACCAATTAGCATAACGATGGTGTGCAGAAGGTATTAAGTAAAGACAAAGCAAGGGATTAGTAAGAGGGCAAAGTAAATTGCAACAGGTATTCACGACCAAACCAAGTATTCCTTCGCCAATCCTAAATCACCTTTGTATTTCTCCAGAACACTCCGTATCACTACGAAGATCCACAGTTTATTGGATACTCCATCGTATAGTTATATACGAACTCGAAAGGAACTTGTTCCAGTTCGGGGATGGATTCTGGTTCAGGAGAAATAGGAATAAGATTTATTCAGGTGTCTTTTATCTTCACCTTCTCTCGCATTGCGAGTGTTCCTAGGATTAGGACAGTACACCCATTATGCTTATTGGATAGTCTTCTTCCAAACCATAGGCTGGTGCCGAACGGTAGGGAAGGAAGAAAACCATTTGGCCTAAAGGGGTGTGCAGAAGGTAATGACTAAAGACATATGAAGGGATTTGGAGAGGTGGCAAAGAATTATACGGTTACAGTCGTGAATATGGAAAAGGCATTACTAGGAATACCAGGATACCCCTACAAACATTTCAATGTTTCAGTCTCACTGTGTACTGTTAAAGGAAAGCTGATTTCCCGATTAGATACTTACTCCAGGGTATGTATTTACCAGGTTTGATTCTCACATCTGTATGGTTTTACAGATGTTGAGTGGGAGTAAGTTATTGGGAATTGGGTGATCATCCTCATTATATCGGGATTCGTTGTAATCGGTGATATTTGAGGAAATCACCTGGGTTGTTTGCCGGTCGGCAAATATTTGGTTTTGAATATCCGCTGTTATGCACCAATTTCAAATTGATATATCTGTACGTCTATTTTCATAGAGTGAGATATACCTCTATGAAATTATGTCTACGACATTTACCTATATCAGTGGATGGTTAGGTAAGAAGCATTAAGCAGCGGTGTAATTCTTCTTAACCATAAGTACAGTTTTCAACCTACGACACACAGTGAATGAGTTATCAGACTCAAGGGACTTATACAGAGTATTGTATGTTGTCCAGGGTCCATCAGGACAGAGGGGTTGGTCCTCGTACTATATTCGGTTTACTTATGACTTCTCTGGTTTTTAGACAGGTGTTTCGTGGAAACACAGGGTCCGAATTTTGAGAAGTTATGGGTATTTGAATAGAGTAGAGAACCAGGTGTAGCAAGTATCGGGATTCTTCAAAGAGATCGAAGATGTAGATACTTGTGTATGGTATTCAGTTGATAGTAATGATAAAGAGATCTTGCTTCTCTTTCAGGTTATTCATAATTGGAAGCATTCCTAAGTTGAGTAACGCTGATCGGCCTCCTTCCATTTAGTTGACATGCACTAGAGACAGCTGCATGATTTGAATCTGGTTCAATTAAATCAGTGCCTCTGGTCCTATATGGGATATAGAACAGTTCGTATCTTAACGTTGTTAAGGTACGGGGAGTTGTCCGGCTTATGATTAAAACCAGACACTGGACAACTCAAGGCACGTTTCTGTAATGGCTGTTTGTGGGTTGACCCAGGCTATGACGAGGGTTGACTTTCTACCATCTGGAAGATCAATAGCGATATTGTTCTAGACTCGCCACAGTTTTATTAAAAATGGATTTTTTCAGAAAACAGTAGTGGGAGTATGGTAGAACTGGAAGTGATTCCAGAACCACAAACGATTACTGAAGATTTGATAAGGAACCTAAAGATTCAATCTGGATTGACATTCCATTGGCCACTCCGCAGATAAGGTGGGTAACTTCAGGCACCCGAGAGGTACTACGGTAGCCTCAAGGACGGTGACAGGGAAGTTCTTGTTTACCCACACTTACCATTGCTGTTGTTCCAGACTGTGAGACCTGGCAGGAGGATGAGTATAGCGTCGTTCTAAACTTGTTTTAGAAGTGTACGTGTATATGACTCTGCCAGAGGGTTGTCGTAGTCAGTGGGAGCAGCGGAAGCATTGGTGGACAGGTAGCTTATGTCTATTTATAGACTATAGCAGATATAGCGGAGATAGATCATCTATTTCTGATGTGACAGTCATGGGTTTGACTTCATCAGAATAGGGGATGGATCTGTTGAGAAGGTAGTAGGGTGTGATATCCTGGTATTTGGATGACATACACAGAGTAGGAAAAGAAACACCTACACTACAATCGGTTATACTTTGGTCGTCACACAGTGGTTTCTCCACAAAGGAAATGGATTTTATATCAGACATACTGGTTACTAGATCTATGCTTTTAGATCTAGATTTGGGTGGTTTCCCAATCAGGGTACTTGACAGCATTCTAAGAGTATTTAGAATGGACGACTCCTGGCACGGTAGTGTACCTGCAGGTAATGGAGTCACCCTCTCTAAAGGTGTCTTACAGACTAAAGGGGAGAGGGACGTGCATGATTGGCAGATCACTTGCTCAGGCAATTGAGTCAATCATGAGATGTCAAGTACCACACCAGATATTGTTCTTGCACTAGATGCAATAAGTTGACATTAATCCAATCCTGGAGAAACAGTCGGAAGCAGTTTTAGAACATAAGTGGATGTTCTAGGGATATGATAACGACAGCCTCATTCGGGAGACAGTTATCATTCCAGGCTTCCAAGGTGACATGGACGACAAGGAGGTTGTCAGAGTTATAGTTTTCCCTCTGACGAGGGGCAGTATTTTGGACAGGTGGTCCAAGGCAATACTGAGGGTGGCATGGCGCAGGATACTGATTAAGTTCAGTTGACGATACAGTCTAAGAAGTTTGGATTTGGAGTTCATTTATGAGCTATGTCCCATCAGACATCCAGACACATTCTAAGACAGGTATTGCTCATTTCGGGAGATGGGTTTCTCCGCGAACTAGAGATATAGAGAGACATAGAAAGAGACATCAAGGCGGATCCACTCACTGAGGCTATTCCTCGAACGCAATAGTTTCGCAAACGAGCTTTGTGAGACTGACTAGTAGAGGAGTTGGGTGTTCGGTATCACACATGCTGTGAGTATGCGACATCGCAATAATTAGCCTTGAGTGCAAGTGGGAGATTGTTGGAGATAATGCCCTCAGAGTCAATTATTGGATCACAGGCACGTGATTGCGGTGATTGAGGGAGGACCTATCCCGGTAGGACAGTCTTACTCGAGATGATAGTATGCTATCTGGTTTACCTTTATCATCGTGTACTGTTTTAGGTGACCTGACACGTCGCTATTACACGTTGATAGAGCCCCTAGGATTCTTACTTGACCATCAGCAGTATGAGGGCGATCATATAAGTGGGAGCTGGGGTCTATAAGCATATCCTGAAATGGTCCCTAGTCGTGTGAGTTTCGAGACAGGGCATCGATACTCCATAGTAGACTAGTGTATACAGTCAAGACCCCGACGAGAGGCGGTGGCCGGTCTCACAAGCCACTGGTGTCAGTTGGATCACCTAAGATGTATACAGGTGCTCATTGGGTTATGAGTACACCGGACAAGACTCGCCGGGAACATGCCAGTTGGTCATATACCAGACGTCAGATGGCAGTTCCCTGGTGACATGTGTGCAGGTTAGTTCATCGACCTGGGGATCGTCATTTGTCTCGTGTGAGTTCCCACTGTACTTTGATTACTACCCTACCACGGCTCAAAGGAGTCGTGCAAACAGGTTTTAGTTGGGTACAGTCCCGAGCCACATGGAGGCAGTGAGCGTATCTTCAGGGGTTCGTCTCTCCCGGTATTGGGGGTGAGGTCGTGCTGTGTCTAGGAGAGCCATTACACGAAGCCCTCGGCCGAGGCAAGGAGATTTACTGGTAGGTATTCCAGTAGTATCTCAGGGTGTTCTGGGCTACACTCCGACACGACTTGTACCGCTTTTGGGGGTCTGACTTTTACCAACCCCCTAGGCCCGCCATGCGATGCTCATAGACGAACGGACCGGACTGTACGGATATTGTCACTGACAGGCTCAGTAGGGTTGTCAGGCTGAGTTCGCTCACAGACGTCCCTTTTAGTCAATACCTGGTAGCCCGTTACGTATTGGCTTATACCTCTGACGTGCTAGTGGTTAAATCCACAACCAAGGTGTTGACGAGTCTTTTGAGTCCCCCACATTCAGTTACTCAGCTTTCGGGCGAAAGGTTGTAGAGGCCGTAAGGAGATATGGCAAGGTCCGATCAGATACGTGCGGTATTGCACGGATCAGGATCGGACAGTTTGTACTATAGGCCGTATGGTTATATGGCAGGGTTCGATCAGATACGTGCGGTATTGCACGGATCAGGATCGAACGGATATTACTAGCCGGTTTTGGTATAAGCCGGATCTTACTATAGTACAGCGTAGACTTTGTCTCATTGCATTTGTATTTCGGTCGAAATACAGATGCGGGTGTGTATGCACAATATTGGGGTTTTCCTGTAATTTATTACGGGACCAGTTTTATGGAGTTGCCAGTTTGCTTTCCGTTTCGGCCGATTTCCATTGTTCCGTTCATTGGCCGAAGATTGGTGGAGGAGGGCTTATTTGCATTGTTGCAAATAAGCATTTGTGGAGGGGGTCTTTTGCTTATTGCCATGTCATGATCACTTGTCTTTTTGACTTCATCATGGTTGCACCATACCTTTTGACTTGACTTCTTCATGATGGCTTGACTTTTTGAAGTCATCATGCTTGATGATGGTAGAGGTGGAGTGTTGGTTTTAGCTTGTTATCATGCTTATGCATGATAGTCTTTTTCCCTCTCTCTCTTGCATTATGAGATTGATTATCTTTTGATACATACACTCCACTCTCTCACACCCCTCTCATTCTCTCCTCCTCTAGTTATGGCCGGCCAAGCATGGAGGAGGGGTTGCCCATTTTGTAGTGGGGATTTTTGCTCTCTAGTTGATAGAAAAATCCCCAAGTTCCTCCACAAAATTCTTGTATCATCCCTCCACCAAAAGGCAATTCCTACAACCCCAAAATGAGACTTCTTCTCTAGATATTCTACAGCATATCTTGGGCACGTCGAGTAGCCGGCTTCGTGCCCGAGTTGCCTCGGCATTGAGGTGGGAGCCCGTAAACGATGTAGGCGATGTGGTGCACTTCCGGCGACGAGGAGGAGACGGGACATTCCGCAGGAGATCGGGACGATGACGAGAAGACCGGAGGACTCGGATCTGTCGGTATACTTCTCTTCCCTATCTTGTTAGTAGCTTAGACTTGTTAATGGTTACGATCCGGATGTTTAGTGCGCGGGGGTGCCGGTTTGCTAAGTCCGCAAAATTAAAGTTTTTCACCGCTTCCGCATTCCGGCGTCGGAGTGACGGCCGGGGCGCCGCCGTGCACTTACAATTTGATGATGTTTTTCTATTGTGTGTGATCCGTATGACGCGCTTACATTTACTTATGCTATATATACATGTTATCACGCATCATGTTAGTCTTGTACTTTATGATTAGTCGGAGGATTATTTATGCATGCGATTTCTACCTTGTAATGTCATTCTACTCACGAGTTGGCAACTCACCCCCGTTGTGTCATTACTTCTTTCAAGACCGACTTGGATTGGTAGCGGTTTCGTTGGCACGTTTCCTTTTGGGGCGTGATCGCTTTTACTGGGTAGGTTATGGAGTCTTATCATAACCGCCACTTATGTACTTATCTTTTGTATCTAGTTATAACTCCATCTACCACCTGTATATTCGTTTAGATTGAGTCGAGACTTTGATGTTTATTCTTTTGGGTCGAATTTGGGTAAAGTCGACTATAACCTTTTATTATGTGATTCCTTATATTTGCTTGTGTTATTATTCGTCTTAAGCGTCATATATTATTGCGTGGATCATGTCTCCGCCGTGTGGGCGTCGAGCTAGCTCCCATATAGTAATCTTTAATATTTATCATTGTACAGGAAATTTCTTCAAAATTTACAAAGGAGGTGCTGCTGGATTTTTAATCGATAAATACTTTTCAAATGTTTTCAAACAAACCTATTTCTTTTGTTTTTACTACAAGTCTTCAAAACAAGTGTTACTTCATTTTATAAATTTTTTCTTAAAGCTTCATCTCCATTACTTTCAATTTATAGGTTTTGATCCTGGCTTATGCTTACTTGGGTTACGGTGGGGTCCTACAAATTTCATATGAACTTTGTGCCGGTCGCGTGCTTTTTCGGATCGTGACACTTCGAGATCTGGAGTTTTATATCAGCGGAAAAACCTGCTTGTGGGGTTCTGATAAATTACCCTAAATTTAACGACTTGGAGTTGTCCAATCGGAGTTAACCTCACAACTTTACCCATGTCTCACACGGAAGAAAAAATCTTTACTCTATTCTTGAAAAAAAACTACTCTAGAAGGGCTTGCATCATGCAAGTCATTTTAAAGCCTCGGATGGGTTTTTCTTGCACAAAAGGAATCTCGTCCAAAAGCTATGCAGGGGCTGGCACTACGCAAACGCTGGCATAGTAGAATTTTTCCTATTCTTTGGTCGATCTAAATATTCTTTCCTTTCTATTTTATCTAAAATCAAAATAAAAGATTAGGAAAAAAAACGAGAAAGAAAGAAATAACATGCCTTTAATCTTTTCTTAATCAGGCACAAAACTGTTTGGTCAATGGATTTCAAGTTTAAACATGTCAGTTCTTTGGCTGGTTTTATAAAGAGTTCCATGTAAGGATATAACATACTTCTTATAGAAAGGATGCAATATCATCATATGATGTTTAAACTCAAGTACTCTTTATATTTTTTAATAAAAAAATGGTTGGTGCCGTTATTTTTTGTTCTCATGACCTACAGTATGAATGATAAGAAAGTAATAAACTCGATCGATTTTATTAAAAAATAAATCATCTTAATTTATACAACTCGTAGCATAACTAACTGATAACTAATAATCCTAACAATTTAACACAATAATCATAATCTTAATAACATAAATCAGAACCTATCTAATTTATGAAAACCAAAATATCTAATACAGTTATATTCAAATATCTCATAATCTTATAATGAACATTCTTCGTCGTTTGATCACATAAACTCAATTTGGTATAACTGAGATCTAAAGAAAGATAAGCAAGACTCAATGCTGGAGTCAGAATTTTATGTCGTGTTTTCCATACTTTCAATTGGTCAAAAAAAAAATTGCTTCAAAAAGGAAAACTCTAGATTGACTTTGATCGTGTGTCCCCTACCAACTGAACCACAAAACTCGATACAAAATTAAGCGCTTATTTATATGTCACTTAGTTCTGCTCATAAAAAATATACAACTTAGTTATTTCTTTCTAAATAAAAAGTTGTGAATAGTTTACTAAATACGTTTTCTAGTCATCGATTTTGATAGTAATTAATTGAGAAGGTTCCCATCTGATCCGCAATTAGTTAGTTATTAATTATTAAGGGCATATTTGTTTGGATGGTTAAGATTAAAATTTGTAGGATTTAATTTGGGATTAAAATATCCCGGAATGCATATGCATTTCCAAAATGAAATTCCTAAGTTTTTTTGTTAACCTTGTGCATGTTGGGATATCTTTAGATAAGGATATGAATTAATTACTTACTTATTCTTTCTTTTTTTAGCAACTAGCCATGATGGATTATTAAAAGAATTAATTTGATTAATTAATTTGATTCCAAATAAATTAAGGTTGAATTACCAAAAAAAATCAATGTACCCCCGAAGCCATTCTCATCCAAAAATCGTCCATGCAATCCATTGAGATAAAAATAGAAAAAATAAACGAAAAAATTGAAAGAAAGAATTTTTCTGAGATTTAGTCTCCATTTACAATAGAACCCTAGGATAAGAAAATCAACGGGCTTCATCATCCCAGCACCATTATGGTGTCTCTCTTCCAAACCCATATGTAAGTTAAAATCTTTGAAGCCCGCCACCTTTGCTTCTTCAAGCAATAAATAGCTCAAACCGCAAAAAATCCGCGGCACGAAGATATTTTTTTTTTTTTTGCCCATTTGTTTGGATAACAAAAGAGAGGGAGCGGAGAGAGATGGTGTAATAATTGATAATTGAAGAGAGAGAGGATATGCAGGATTTTAAAAATTAGCTCTTCAAATCCTATGAAATGGGGCTATTTAGGGGGATTTTATCTGCTGTATTTGTTTGTAAAAACCCCTTCAAACGGTCCAAAATGCCGGAATGGTCAAATCCGGAAGGAAAAAAGAATCAACCATTTTTATCCAAGAGATTTAGTGTAACCAAACATGCCCTAAGATCCTGTTTGGATATGGAGTTAGGATAACTGTAGTTATTTTTAATGGAGGTAGAAAGATACAAACTGTGGTTTGCAAGCCCTAAACTCCAAAATGAAGTTTACAAAATTTTGATCAGATTGGAGTTGAGATAGCTGCAGTTATCTCAACATTTGGGCAGAGATAACTAAAGTTATCTCAACTCCAATATGATAGCCAAACTAGCCAAAATTAAGACTTTGGAGTTTGTTTTTGTTAACTTTATGAAACTACAATTTAGAAAACTTAACTCCATTCCTAATCAGGGCATAAATTTTGTCAATTTTGTTGGATATAGTGCCCTCAAAGTCAATTATTGGATCGCAGGTACGTGATTGCAATGATTGAGGGAGGACCTATATCGGTAGGACAGTTTTACTCGAGATGATAGTATGCTATCTGATTTGTCTTTATCACCGTGTACATGTTTTAGTTCACTATTGCATGTTGATAGAGCCCATAGAATTCTTACTTGACTGCCAGCAGTATGATGGCGATCGTATACGTGGAAGCTGGGGTCTATAAACACATCCTTAAAGTGTCCCTAGTCGTGGGAGTTTCGAGACAGGGCATCGATACTCCAGAGTAGACTAGTGTATACAGTCGAGATCCCGACGAGGGGCGGTGGCCGGTCTCACAAGCCATTGGTGTCAGTTGATTCACCTAAGATGTATACAGGTGCTCATTGGGTTATGAGTACACCGGACAGGACTTGCCGGGAACATACTAGTTGGTATTATACATATCGTCAGATAGCAGTTCTCAGGTAACATGTATACAGGTTAGTCTGTCGACATGAGATCGTCATTTGTCTCGTGTGAGTTCTCACTGTGCTTTGATTACTACCCTACCACGGCTCAAAGGAGTCGTGCAAACAGGTTTTAGTTGGGTACAGTCTCAAGCCACATGGAGGTAGTAAGCGGATCGTCGGGGATTCGTCTCTCCCGATATTGGGGGTGAGATCGCGCTGTGTTTAGCAGAGCCATTACACGAAATCCTTGGTCAGGGTAATTGAGATTTACTAGTAGGTATTCCAGTAGTATCTCAGGGTGTTCTGGGCTACTCTCCGACACGACTTATACCGCTATTGGGGGTTTGACGTTTACCAGCCCCCCAGGCCCTATATGTGATACTCATAGATGAACAGACCGGACTGTACGGATATTGTCACTGTCAGGCTCAGTAGGTTTTCAGAATGAGTTCGCTCGTCAGCTTACCTTTCGGTCAATACCTAGGCAGTCGTTACGTACAACTAGTGCCACTGACGGCTTGTGGTTAAACCCATTGCTAGCGTATTGATGAGTCATTAGAGTCCCCCACAGAAAGTTTCCCAAGTTCGGGCGAAACGTTGTAGAGGCCGTATGGTTTTATGGCAGGATTCGAACATACACGTGCACTTATGCACGTGTCATGGTTCGGACATATAATACTAGTGGGCTTTGGTTTAACCCGGATCCTAGTATTATATTGTGTAGGGATATTTTTTGTCTCGTTGCATTCGTATTCGGTTGGAATACGGATGCGGGTATGTATATACGGACGAGGAGTTTTTTTATAATCTGTTACGAGATTACTTTTTAACGTTGCCATTTCGTTATTAAACATCAAGTATTGATGTTTAATTTATTATGTGATATGTGAACTTTACTTGATGGAAATTCTTAGCCGAGCACTATTTTTGGGCAGCTCATTTGTGTGATGATTCACCTCTTTGCGTTAAATGCCTTTTGTCTTGATTAGGCTATTTCTTTTTGGATATTTTGCAAGTAGGGAGGCTGTTGATTTGGAGAGGGGTGAGCTGGCATATATTGTGGGTGTGCTTTGAGTTTATTGATGGAAGTATTTTATTTATTGGAATTAACTTTTCCACACTTACAATCAATCTACACTTTTTTTTTTCCAGTAAGCTTTTTAAGCCCTTGGCCGAGCTCACATTCTTTCGAAGGGATTGATTTTTCCTTTGCTAAAAATCCTATGCTCACAATTCTTAAATTGGCAACTTCAAATTGCCTCCATCCAATCGTTTGAGTGCCTTAAAACAAAATATTCTACACTCTCTCTACTTCAACTTTGGACATGTCAGCTAGCAAACTTCATGTCCGAGTTGCTTCGGTTTGAAGCGGGAGCCCGTATAAAGATTCATCGACGTGGTGTCACTTCGACGTGCGAGATCGGGAAGCGGACTTCGTCGGCGCAGCAGCGGGAGTTTGATGCGGAGATTAAAGACCGAAGGACACGGATCGATCGGTATAATCTTTCCAAATTCTTTTACAGTTTTCTAGTTTACGGTTAATGGAACGATCCGAGTATATGGTTGCGGAAGCGCCGAGTTTTGTAAAAAGTTTTTGTTCCGCATTTGGCGTCGGTTTAACGGCCGGAGCGCTGTCGTGGCCCAACAAGGTATCAGAGCCAAGGTTATTAACCGCATACTAGTTTGTTTAGACAATATTAAAATATCGAAACCGAAACAACCTGAATCAATACCAATGTTGTTTTTCTTTTGGTGTGCTGGAAAATTTCGAAGGGAATTTTTTCTTTGGCTGAGTTTTTCATGTGTTGGTTTTTGGTGAGAACAAAGTTGATTTTTTGTGCTGGGGAAATTTCATGGGCCTTGGAAATTTCTGGCAGTGGGCTTTTTTCTTGTGAGGAAATGGGATGCTGCTGTTTTTGTGCAGGGCATCTTTTTTCTTCTGTTAAAAGATTTGATTACACCACCACCCCTCACAAAAATCAAAGAATAACTTTTTTTGAATTGGCCGAGCCCAAAATTTTCCCCCAGCAAGCTCAATTTTTTCCAAGCCGAAAATCAATTGCTTCACTTTTTCTTCATCCCTATAGTATTAGTTCAGTGGTATTGCTTGTTTAGCTCAGTTTGGATATAGTTTTATCTAGTTGTTTTGGGGCTATTCGGGGGTTATTTCGAAATCGATATTTTCTAACATTGTTTAAAGTTTACAGTGCATTACTTTTCTATCTGCGACCGTGAATGTCATTCGAGCGGTAAATCTTGTCTAATTGTTATAGTCCTTTTAGACGGTTTTTCGAACATGACATTCACGTTGATGTTCTGTATTGTGCTGTGATGTTGCGGATTTGCCGTGGTGGATAGCTTGGGTGCAATGGTAGTGCAGTTTGGATTTATTTGTATATTTAATATCGCGGGGCGAGCATCCGACATGTGGACTGCCGTCACTGCCTGTTTGTATATTATTCTTTTGGGGCACGACCGGATTGAGGTCGATGTACCCGTTGTACATATTTTATTTTCTGTGCTAAGATTACCCCGCGGTGGGGTGCACGGATAGCTGGGTTCTAGAGGGCAACGAGCCCGCATCTCATGGCTTTGAGACGGAGGGGGCTTCACTCTCGAATTGACGGGCTATTCGCCGCACTCGTAGGGGGTACAGGTTGACCCAAGGAGGGGTGCTCAAGTTACCGGATTCCGTGAAGTGCTGGGTGGTCCATTCACTTTGCTGAAGGGGGCTACCTCGCTTCAGGTTTTGGCGGGTAACTTGCCGCACTCGTAGGGGTCTAAGTTTTCATTGCACAGGCTATCCACAAGACCAGGAGAACGTCGGGTTTCACTTGTGGCTCAATAAAACCCAGGAATCCCAGATTATATGTATTGTTCTCTGATGCTTATTATTGTTCTGTGATGTTGCATTTATCATGCCTGGAGCGATTATTATATATTGATATATATACTAGTAGATGTTGTATATATTTTACACCCACACTAGCCCAGTCCCCGCTCTGTCGTTAGTTAAGTAACCTAACGGGTGATGACAGGACCCAGTGGCGAATGCGGATGGCATATACGTACATTATATTTTCGTTCTTTTCTGGTGTGATCAATTGATGGGACTGCGTTGATTCTTATCAATGCAATGAAAACAAACCTATATTTGATGTTGTTAGAACCATTTTTTTCAAAAGCTGTTATTACAAGGGTGTTCTCTTTTGTTTTGCACAGTGGTATTCGGTTATGAATATCCAGCACCTCATTCGACGAGGCAAGGGCCGAGATCCCGTCATCGGGAGTGACCTCTTGGACAGAGGTTTGCGTCAGGGTAATAACTTCACTATAGTCGATTACTTTTTGCTTTGCATCGTGGTATTCAGTTTGGAATATCCTGCACCTCATTCGACGAGGAAAGAGCCGAGATCCCTTCACCGGGAGTGACCTCTTTAGAAAAGGTTTTCGCTACTATATATTTATAAAAGCTATCCGGTTCCTTCAACGATATCAAGTTCATTACGGTAAAGGTTTTTCGCCAAAAACCAGTCGTAGCCCTCCGTCATTTCTTACAGGTATTACTTAGTATTCATGCTATGTATGTTGACCTCTGTCAAGGCACGGTGCTTGGTAACTGGGTAATGCTTGTTTGCTGCATAGATATGCGATTATTTAGGACAGTCACACGGTCATTTTGACCTCTGTCAAAGGCACGTGCGGGTGGGTCTAAGTTAATCCAGGACAATGACGGGTTGAACTTGACTTGCGACTTATGATATGTTGACCTCTGTCAAGATCATAAGCCGCTTGGGGTAAAAATCATATCCGGGGTTTCAAATATACATGAAACTTTCCAGGCATGCGCATACCTTCTAGAGTGTGATGACGTGAGTGGCTTCCATCACGTTATCATGCGATGATAGTTGGATCCTGATTCCCACTGATGAGTTAGTTTACTCCTCGGGTGATCCCGACTAATTCTTTTTTCACGTTTGGAGGAGAATTTGAGAAAACAGTGGGAGGTTACCTGATTAGATAAAGTGATTAACCATTCTGATCTAGGTTTGAGTGCACGCAGAGTGTTTCTTTTCTCTCTCTCTCTTTGACTGCGACCATAGCCCGACCCTTTATTATAACTCAGTGACCAAGTTAACCGAACTTTCTTATAACACTGGCTTTTTGGATTGTCTGAGTTACATACATCATTGCCACTCCTTCTCTTACCCTTTGCATTTCTCCAGAACACCTCATATCACTACGAACATCCACTTCCATTGGATAAATACATCGTATGGTTATATATGAACTCGGAGGAACTTCTTCGAGGATGGATTCTGGTTCTGGAGAGATTGAATAGGACTATTCAGTTGTCTTTTCCTTTTACCTTCTCTCAGGTTATGAGGGCTCCTAAGATTAGGAGAGGGTACACCCATTATGCTTATTGGATAGTCTTCTTCCAAACCATAGACAGGTGCCGAAAGGTAGGGAATGAAGAAAACCAATTAGCCTAAGTATGGTGTACATAAGGTAATAAGTAAAGACAAATAAAGGAATTAGAAAGATGGCAAAGTAAATTGCGACTGCTAACATCCACGACCAAACCACGTATTTCATCGCCACTCCTAATTCACATTTGTATTTCTCCAGAACACTCCGTATCACTACGAACATCTAATTCCATTGGATAAATCCATCGTATGGTTATATACGAACTCGAAGGAAATTTTTCGAGGATGGATTCTGGTTCAGAAGAAATAGGAATAAGGATTATTCAGTTGTATTTAATTTTTACCTTCTCTCAGGTTGCAAGTGCTTCTAGAATTAGGACAGTACACCTATTACGCTTATTGGATAGTTTTTTTCCAAACCATAGGCTGGTGCCGAACGGTCGGGAAGGAAGAAAACCATTTAACCTAACGATGGTATACAGAAAGTAAAAATTAAAGACAAATAAAGGGATTTGGAGAGATGGCAAAGGACATATATAGTTACAGTCATGAATCTGAATAATGGAAGAGGCATTACTAGGAATACCCGGATACCCCTTCGAAACATATTCATGTTTCAGTTTCACGGTATATTGTTAATAGAAAACTGATTTCCCATTTAGACCCTTGCTCCACGGTATGTATTTACCAGGTACGATTCACACATCTGTATGGTTTTACAGATGATGAGTGGGAGTAAGTTATTGGGAATTAAGTGATCATCCTCATTATATCGGAATTCGTTGTAATTGGTGATATTTGAGGAAATCGTCTGGGTACAGTTTTCAACCTACGACGCACATGGTTTGAGTTATTCAACTCAGGGGACTTATACAAAGTATTGTATATTTTCCAGTGTCCATTAGGACATAGGGGTTGGTCCTCGTACTATATTCTATTTACTTATGACTTCTCAAGTTTTAGGCATGTGTTTCGTAGAAATACAATGTCCAAGTTTGAGAAGTTATAGGTACAAGAATAAAATAGAGAACCGGGTGTTGCAAGTATCGGGATTCTTCAAGGTGATCGAAGATGTAGATATTTGTGTTTGGTATTCAGTTGATAGTAATGATTTTGAGAAATTTGTTTCTCTTTCAGGTTACTCATAATTGGATGTACTCCTAAGTTGAGTAATGTTGATCGTCCTTTCTCCATTTAGTTGACATGCACTGGAGAAAGCTGCATGATTTGAATCTGGTTCCAATTAAACCAGTGCCTCTATTTCTATATTGTATATAGAATGGTTCGTATCTTAACGATGTTAAGGTACGGGGAGTTGTCCGGCTTATGTTAAAACCAGACTCTGGATAACTCTAGGCACGTTTCTGAAATGGCTGTTTATGGGTTAACCCGGGTTATGACGAGGGTTAACTTTCTACCATCTGGAAGATCAATAATGATATTGTTCTTGACTCGCCACAGTTTTAGTAAAATGGATTTTTTCAGAAAACAGTAGTGAGAGTATGGTAGAACTGGAAGAGATTCCAAAACCGCAAACGATTACGGAAAATTTAATAGGACCTAAAGATTCAATCAGGATTAACATTCCATTAGCCACTCCGCAGATATGGTGGGTAACCTCAGGCACCCAAGAGGTACTCTGATAGCCTCAAGGACGGTTGATTGATCGTCTAAGTTGTGATAGAATGTAAAGTGTTCACAATCAAAGATATTTATACCGCAATCAATTAACGGTGTCGATGTAGCGCATTAATGAATACGGATCGTCCAATGAGATGTGTGTTTTGATCGATTTTGTTTTAGATGAATTGAAATGAAAATATAAAAGAAAATGCAAGAAAATTGATTTAAGATTTGAAAGATTTGATTTCAAGAAAATATAAAGAATATAGATCTAGAATCAAGAATCAAGAATTGTCCCAATCACTTTGATTTATCAAGATAATGAAGAATAGCTTATAGGATTCGATTGAGTTATAGCTAATGATGAATATAATAATTCCTAATCTTATCTATTGATAATTTGTAGCTAGATTGATGATGATGAATGAAGATTAGGGATCTATTGAAGAAACTAGGGTTTCTCCTTCTATCTCTTGTCTTTTCAATCATGATCATTCGGATCTAGCCTCTAGCAAAGAAAATTATCAATCATTTGATCCCTAATTTGCAACGAAATTCGCAAGAATGTGATCTCGATCCAAATTAGGTCATTGATGATTCTATTTCCTAGAGTTCACAAATCTCATAAGACTTAAAATTAGTATTAAGATTTAATCATCATTAGATCTATCAATTCTCTCGAATCCTCCACAAGCGGAGTTTACTCACGCATCATCATAAAACAATCAAGAAAGAAAGATATCATAATGCGAGAATGAATAAAAAGCAAGAATAAGATTGTCACATTTATTATTCGATATTTCGTTACAATACACTCAAAAACTACAAGAATTGAGGAGGAACAAAAATTATCGAACTAGCTTCGCATCGTCTCCTTGAGTCGCGGATCGTCATGGATCTCTTGCTCGGATGAAGATCGGCGTTGCTTCAAAAGGATCAATGGTTGCTTGCTTGATTTGCTTCTCAAAATGATCTTGATTTGGCTTTGAATTTGAATTTGGGCTAGGGTTTTGAATTGCAAGTTGTGTCACTCAACTTGTGGAAATTTTGGCTCAATATTCAACAACCTCCAACCCTAGATCTAGATTTCATTTTATAACCACCTCATTTGAATCTTCCCTCCAAAGCTAGGTTGTTAGAGAGAGTCTTCTAGAAGAAGTTTGTTAGAGGGAATATTCTAGAATAAGGTATATTTTAGGATAAGGTTGTTAGGCCGAGCCTTCTGGAAGAAGCCACGTGATCTTTGAGAGTCTTCTGGAAGCTGAGGCCGTTACAAGAAGCCACGTGTAGAAATTTGAAGCGCCGATGAGCTATTATAGCCGCAGATCCGCGGCGGATCGGCTGACTCGGCCGCGGATCCGCGACCAAGTGATGGGCTCGGTGCCTGAAATCTTCTGTAGTGTTTGGTGTATTCTTTTTGGTCTTCATGGGATTCCTGGAATCTTTTTATTCTTTCTTGTTTACTGCCAGATTCTCATTCTTCGACCTGATGTATTTTTATCGGCACTTTTAGCTGTTCCAGCTCTTTTACATGAAGAATTTCCTGCACACGATCTCGAGACAAGTATTGATATATACAGATCAATGCTATTAGTAATAAACACTTAATTTCTCTCTAAAATGTCGATTATAACTATAACACGTGTTATTTGGTATTTTACAGATGAATTCGTAATCCGTGTTATATTTACAATAAACACCCTTAAATGAATGATAAGAGTTGGGAAATTAAGGTGTTGAGAATGCACTATTTTTGACTGATCAAATTCCCCCAAACTTAATTTTGGTCGTCTAGAGCAAACATCTTTATTTAAAAAGAAGGAGAAAATAAAGAAAGAGAAAAACTAACTAGCACACTTTCGTAGGAAACACGATTGCACTGAGCACGTGTAACAAGCCTTTAAACCTCTAGGTGTCCCTAGTAGGAGGAGTGTTGTCTCCTGAGGGTTTTCAGCGGATTGCACCCACAAAATCCCATAATAAAAGGAAGACAATGAAAGTTACATATAAAGACAAGAATTGTAAAAGAAAGACTTTGAAAATTTAGAGTTTCCAACTAATACTAGTTTTTCGGTTGTCATGAGCCCTATCTTAATAGTCATGAAAAGATGTTAGAAATCACATCATCCCTCAATAAAACATCGTATTTATTCTTCATTCCTATCTTTCTTCCAAACATTGATCATATAACCCTACGTGTGTGTAAAGGACATCCCTACACTCGGAGAATTCAATTCAAGCTATTATACCCTTGTCCATCTACCTCAGTACATTTTAATCGATATTTAGATGGATTTGCTCACACATTTTTCATGCGACCGTTAATACTTCTTGAGGCACTAACCGACCGATTACTCATGCGATCGCTTATACGGTGTATTTAGTATTTTTCTCGTCTTGCACCACCTAAGGCTTAGCAGTGACTCCCAGACCAGTTGGTCTAAGGCACTAGGTGATGAAGCACCATCGCTATATTTTTTTATTGCTGCCTTGGCGATAACAAAACCAGTGTTCATTTTTCTTCACCATTTTATCTTTTATTCTCCATTTATTATTTTCTTCATACTTTGGCTTTTAGACAAGAGCATTTCAAGGTATCCTCTACTATCCCGAGTTTCAAGACATGTGTAAGTGCGTATAGTAGGGTATCAATATTCAAATGTTTGGCTTCCAGAATAGGAACTATTTTTCAGACTCATTTTTATCCTCAGATTAGTGACTTCTTTCAACTTACTAACCCTTGGGACAACGACTCATAACTACTTATTACTAGTTTCGTTTAAGAAAACTTCTAATTTTCTTGGTTTTCTTAAATTTTTCCAATCTTTTGGATGTAATTTTTCACTATCTAATCTTTTATTATCTTATTTATGTACAAAAATATTTTTTTATATGTTTTGTGCTTATGTAAAGTATGATGCATATGATGCGTAAATAAGCACAAACCTCCCCCAAACTTGTTTTCAACAGTGTTCTCACTGTTGCTATCTGTTAAAACTCAAAAACCTGTAAGCTTGGGAGGACATTATTAATGGGGGAAATAAATATATGAAAGTGAAAATCCTCCCCCAAACTTATTTTTGGCTAATAAATTTTGAGGACAACGGTTATTTTCAAGAGCCAAAAAATACACCCCCCCCCAAACTTGAGTTAAACAATGTTAATCTTTTAAAATCACAAGAGGGGGGTCCAAGTTATTGGTCAATGCCAAGCTTTACAAAGACCGAAAGTTAACACCAACCATTCAAAGAATTTATCCGTGAAAAGCACCGGTTGGTGGAAGAACATGTTGTAAAGAGACAGAAAGAAGTGGGGAAGAGTTAAGTGGTGTGAAAGAATGGGTTTGCGTCTCAATTTGGAGAGACGACTCAATGATTGTGATGGATTACCCGCATTCTCGTGATTGTCAAAAAGAAGGGGTGGAGGTTCAATTTCTTTGTTTTGGAGATGATTCATCTCAACACCCGTGTCTGCTAAGAATGCAAGTCTATCAGCGAACATTTCCTTGAAGCTTTCATCGATATCCTAAAGAATATTTTCATTTGAAATAACAGGATGATACTCAGACTCCAGAAAAGGTTCATTATTGACGTTAGATGTTGACCCGGACAACTCGAAAGAAGGGTCTGTATGTATATGATACATATCTGGGTCAAACAACAACGTATAAAGGAAGTCTGGATCTGTATCGTGAAGCTGATCAAATTCGCTGTTGTCGACATCCATTAATTCGACAGAACATACTCGAGCATGAGGATCGGAGGGTTGACTTCCCAACTTGTAAATGTTGAGCTCAATTGACCTATTCCTGAAAGATAGGTTCATAGAGTCGTTTCGACAATTGATTACAGCGTTGGAAATAGCCAAAAAGGGTTGACCTAGAATCACAGGAATTTGGTTCCGTGGGTTCACTACAGGCTGTGTATCAAGAACAATAAAGTCCACAGGGAATACAAATTCCCCGATTTTTATCAACACATCCTCAAGTTCACCCCTAGGTTTGGTGATTGATCGGTCGGCCATCTGGAGAGTTATGTTCGAGGGCTTTAATTATCCGATACCCGATTGCTCATAGACTGAATATGGAAGCAAGTTAACACTAGCGCCAAGGTCAAGTAAAGCACGGTTAATGTGTTTATCCCCAATAGAAATAGAAATAGTAGGACAGCCAGGGTCCTTACGTTTCCTTGCTAATTGTTGGGGAAAAGCTGTGTCTACAGTACTCGACAGGAACACTTTTTCGGCACTTGAGTCTTCCTTTTCCTAGTGCACAAGTTCTTAAGAATTTTCGCATAGGACGGAACTTGTTGTATAGCATCTAGGAAAGGGATGTTGATGTTAACTTGCTTAAACATTTCCACAAGCTTCTCCATTTGGGCATTGGGTTTGTTGGGCCTCAACCTTTCCGGAAATGGAGCTCTATCAATCAGTGTTGGGTCCAACATTTGTGGAGAAGTTAGTGGAGGTGTAAAGGATGAAGTGGGTGGAGGGTTCGAGCCTTTGGGAAAACGGAGAATAGGCTCGGAAGAAGAAGAAGAAGGTAAATTGGACGAAATAGGGTAAGAAGTAGAAGTGGAAGTGGAAGCCTGGGGTTCAATTGATTCCTCAACATCAATCTGTTCACCCACATGATTGTCTAGCACTCTTCCAGATCTTAACGTGGTAAGTGCATTCACATTAGTGTAATGTGAAGGTCCAGGATCAGGTAGAGGTTGAGCTGGAAGATTCCCTTTCTCTCTGGCACTCATTTCGATTGTTAAATGTGCAATTTGTGCTTCTATCGATTTGATACTCTCACCGTGGGAGACAGTGTTTTGCACTAACGTTTGGATAGAAGACGTTAAAATCTCATTTGTTTTCATGAACTGTGTAATGAACATGTCGAGTGCAGAGGGTGTAGAATTACCGGCAGAAGAAGGATCAAAGTTGTTGGCCGGATTTTGAAAATTTTGTGGTTGAAAGGGGTGCTGACTCATTTGTGGTGGTTGTTGTTGCTGTGGAGGGACCCATTGAAAGTTATTATGGTTAGGATCCGTGTATTGAGTTTGGTGTTGGATCCAAGAAAGATCAGGGTGATTCCTCCAATTTTGATTATATGAGGAAGAAGAAAGATCGTTTCCAGGTCTTTTGCTGAAATGCAGCCTTAGTGTGACCTTGGAACGGTACATTCAAAGGACATTCTTCCTTCATATGTGATGGGTTTGAACAGCAGCCCCACACGGTCTTGGGAAGTGTGTATTGGTTTAGGGAGGCTGAAGAAATTTTGTTTTCTATAGCGTCGAGCTTCCTTTGTATTGCAGCCATTTCGGCTCTCATTGTGATGGAAACATCGAGTTGATTGATACTTTCCTTAGGTGATGGTGGTCTAACACTTTCCCATTGTAAAGTGTTTTGAGCTAAATCTTCTAGGTATTTCCAAACATCACCATCATCTTTAGATAGGAATTGGCAATGACACATGGTTTCAAGCATCTGTTTAGTCGTGAGATCAATACCCTCATAGATAACTCGACACAAATCCCATCTGGGGATTCCGTGATGAGGACATTGTAAAAGAAGATCCTTGAACCGTTCAAAGCATTTCCAGAATGGTTCATTGGGAAGTTGGGTGAATTTGAAGATTTCGCTCCGAACACGGCTGGTCTTATGATTGGGATAAAATTTCTTAAGGAATGCTGCAACAAATTCATCCTATTTTGAAATAGAATGTGCGGGTCTATTATAAAGCCACTTCTCAGCTAAATCGCACAACGTTAATGGGAGAAAACGTAAACGCAGAGCATCCAAAGACAGTTGTGATGTTCCAATCATTACGCATACGTTTTCGAATTTGGAGATAAAAACGTATGCGTCTTCAGACTCAAGACCGTGAAATTTGGGTAACAGTTTGATAAATTGGGGGTTGATTTCAAAATTTTCCCCGTTGGCAGGTGGTATAGAAAGACAGGTGGGAAAGGGAACACGCGTAGGATAGCATCTCTCTTGGAGAGAAATGCGTGGAGAATTCTGTGCACCTGCGGGCGGTGGCAGAGTGGTTTTAAAGTGTGATGGAAATCCGTCCATCGCGGTCGTGGTGGGTGGTGGGAAAAAGAAAATGTAGAAATACCGACTTTGGGGTCGATAGGGGAAACGCGGACAAGACGGGCACTAGAATCCCGTGTCCAGCCGAGCTTGCACTAAAGGGTTTAGCACAAATGGCAGCGTTGTGATAATTAGGGGAAAGATGGTTTAGTGTTTGTTTTGAAAAATACGGGTTTTGAAAAATCAAATCACAAAAAATGCACACACCACCTTAGATCTAATGGTCACCTAGGTCAAGTCACTAGACCGCTCCTAGACTTCCAGAGGACAAACCGCAGGATAAATCCTCTACTGCCTCTTTATCTTTTCTGTGGCCGGGTATGTGCCAGGTAAGTAGGAGGTTCTCCACTACATAAGTAGTGGCCTAATTAAGTAACCACTTACCTTAGTCACAATTGCCTTAGACACCACAAAAGAAACGCGGATAAGCAATAGATTACCTACGACCTCCGTCTGTCCTAATTGAGCACGACGGTCCTTAGAGTCTTGTCTAGATATTTTTTTAGTTAATGAAGGGTAATGCGGATGCAAGTTTGTGATTTCCGGGGCTTAGAAAGGGTAATGAACTCCCCACCTAATCTGAATTTGGTCTTTGCCCCTTAATTTTCGTGTTAAAATATGCAAACAACCAAGATCAAAACACGCAACAAATTTTTCTTTTAGCGGCTTTGCGAATTTTGCAAAGAATCCTGCAGAAAAGTGGTTATTGGACAAGATCAGAGAGAAGAAGAAAGAACAGAGAGTATACCACAGAAACTTGGAACAATGAACCACCTAAACGGCGGCGGAACCGCCGCAAAAACCTGCTATTGGCCGCGGATCCGCGGTGAGATGGAGGGATTAGGTGATGAAAAATTTTCTGCAGCTTCTTGTACTCCTCTGGAATCTGCAGAACATCTCTGAATCTTGATCGCACTGCTACAATGATTCCAGATTCCCTCGCAAAAATTCACAACAAATCGTTAAGCGCTTGATGCGATTTTGATCTAAAAAAATTCTGATGGAATAATAATTTTTCAACTCAAATAACAAAAACGAACAAAATAGCACACATCCCCGGCAACGGCGCCATTTAATTGATCGTCTAAGTTGTGATAGAATGTAAAATGTTCACAATCAAAGATATTTATACCGCAATCAATTAACGGTGTTGATGTAGCGCGTTAATGAATACGGATCGTCCACTGAGATGTGTGTTTTGATCGATTTTGTTTTAGATGAATTGAAATGAAAATATAAAAGAAAATGCAAGAAAATTAATTCAAGATTTGAAAGATTTGATTTCAAGTAAACATAAAGAATATAGATCTAGAATCAAGAATTAAGAATTGTCCCAATCACTTTGATTTATCAAGATAATGAAGAATAGCTTGTAGGATTCGATTGAGTTAATAGCTAATGATGAATCTAATAATTCCTAATCTTATATATTGATAATTTGTAGCTAGATTGATGATGATGAATGAAGATTAGGGATCTATTGAAGAAACTAGGGTTTCTCCTTCTATCCCTTGTCTTTTCAATCATGATCATTCGGATCTAGCCTTTAGCAAATAAAATCATCAATCATTTGATCCTTAATTTGCAACGAAATTTGCAAGAATGTGATCTCAATCCAAATTAGGTCATTGATGATTCTATTTCCTAGAGTTCACAAATCTCATAAGACTTAAAATTAGTATTAAGATTTGATCATCATTAGATCTATCAATTCTCTCGAATCCTCCACAAGCGGAGTTTACTCACGCATCATCATAAAACAATTAAGAATGAAAGATATCATAATGCGAGAATGAATAGAAAGCAAGAATAAGATTGTCATCTTTATTATTCGATGTTTTGTTACAATACACTTAAAAACTACAAGAATTGAGGAGGAACAAAAATCATCGAACTAGCTTCGCATCGTCTCCTTGAGTCGCGGATCATCGTGGATCTTTTGCTCGGATGAAGATCGGCGTTGCTTCAAAAGGATCAATGGTTGCTTGCTTGATTTGCTTCTCAAAATGATCTTGATTTGGCTTTGAATTTGAATTTGGGCTAGGGTTTTGAATTGCAAGTTGTGTCACTCAACTTGTGAAAATTTTGGCTCAATAGTCAACAACCTCCAACCCTAGATCTAGATCTCATTTTATAACCACCTCATTTGAATCTTCCCTCCAAAGCTAGGTTGTTAGAGAGAGTCTTCTAGAAGAAGTTTGTTAGAGGGAATATTCTAGAATAAGGTATATTCTAGGATAAGGTTGTTAGGCCGAGCCTTCTGGAAGAAGCCACATGATCTTTGAGAGTCTTATGGAAGCTGAGGACGTTACAAGAAGCCACGTGTAGAAATTTGAAGCGCTGATAAGCTATTATAGCCGTGGATCCGCGGCGGATCGGCTGACTCGGCCGCGGATCCGCGGCCAAGTGATGGGCTCGGTGCCTGAAATCTTCTGTAGTGTTTGGTGTATTCTTTTGGGTCTTCTTGGGATTCATAGAATCTTTTTATTCTTTCTTGTTTACTGCCAGATTCTCATTCTTCGACCTGATGTATTTTTATCGGCACTTTTAACTGTTCCAGCTCTTTTACCTGAAGAATTCCCTGCACACGATCTCGAGACAAGGATTGATATATACAGATCAATGCTATTAGTAATAAACACTTAATTTCCCTCTAAAATGTCGATTATAACTATAACACGTGTTATTTGGTATTTTACATGTAAGTCTACGGTAGCGCTCCGGGCGTCAATCCGAGACCAAAATGCGAAAACAAAAACATTTTCATAAACTTGAAACTGGCGCTATCGTATACTTTCACCCGGATCGAACCATTAACACAAACTATCAAACTAGAGAAGGGTTAGAAAGGCTATACTGATCGATTCGTGTCCTTCTGTTTTTGGCCACCATCCCAAGCTCCTCGCGGCATCTCCGATCTCCGGTCTCCTCGTTAGAAGGGCACCACATCAATGAGTCTTTTTACGGGCTACCGCTTCGAACCGAAGCAACTCGGACACGAAGTTTGCTAGCCGACGTGTCCAAGGTGAAGTAGAGAATGTGTACGATCACTTTGTCTCAAGCATCCATTGATTCTCAACGCATGAGAGTGTATGGATGGAGGTTGAAGATGAAGCCATGGTGGATGTTGTGAGCTAGAGGAAGAAGAATAAGAAGAGGCATTTTCTTTTCTTGTGTTGGAATGATAATGTGAGAACAAGAATGAATAAACACAAGAGCAAAAACCAACCATATGGCTGCCCTCTCTCTCTCTCCAAGCATCATTTCAACACAATAAACAAATCCTAATGTGACATTAGCATAAATAAAGAGACCATGAGTCACTAAACATTTCCATGTCACATTAAAAGCACCTCATCATGAAATCCACTCACAATTTCCACCATTTGTAAACATTAACCTAAATGTTTACAGCAATAAAAAGATATGGCAACATCTAAAGTAAACTCGTGACGGATCACAAGGATACCCATCACCTGTATATACATACCTGCATCCGCATTCCAACAGAATGCAAATGCGATGAGACTAAAGTAATTCAACAAATCTAATACTAAGATCAGGCTTAAACCAAAGCCCACCAGTATGATCTGTCCGTGCATAAGTGCATGTATATTATCGAACCCTGCCATAATACCATACGGCCTCTACAACGTTTCGCCCGAAACTTGAGAAACTGTCTGTGGGGGACTCTAAAGACTCGTCAATACATTGGCTGTGGATTTAACCACTAGCATGTCAGTGGTACTAGCTGTACGTAACGGGCCACCAGGTATTGACTAAAAGGGAGGTCGATGAGCGAACTCATCCTAACACCCTATTGAGCCTATCAGTGACAATATCCGTACAGTCTGGTCCGTTCGTCAATGAGCATCTCATGTCGGGCCTAGAGGATTGGTAAAAGTCAGACCCCCAAAAGCGGTACAAATCGTGTCGGAGTGTAGCCCAGAACACCCTGAGATACTACTGGAATACCTACCAGTAAATCTCCTGCCTTGGCCAAGGACTTCGTGTAATGGCTCTCCTAGACACAGCGCGATCTCACCCCCAATACCGGGAGAGACGAAACTCCTGCCGATCCGCTCACTGCCTCCATGTGGCTTGGGACTGTACCCAACTAAAACCTGTTTGCATGACTCCTTTGAGCCGTGGTAGGGTAGTAATTAAAGCACAGTGGGAACTCACACGAGACAAATGACGATCTCAGGCCGATGAACTAACCTGTACACATGTCACCAGGGAACTGCTATCTGACGTCAGGTATAATACCAACTAGCATGTTCCCGGCGAGTCCTGTCCGGTGTACTCATAACCCAATGAGCACCTGTATACATCTTAGGTGAACCAACTGACACCAATGGCTTGTGAGACCGGCCACCGCCCCTCGTCGGGGTCTCGACTGTATACACTAGTCTACTAATGGAGTATCGATGCCCTGTCTCGAAAACTCCCACGACTAGGGACCTTTTAAGGATGTGCTTATAGACCACAGCTCCCACGTATATGGTCGCCATCATACTGCTGGCAGTCAAGCAAGAATCCTAAGGGCTCTATCAATGTGTAATAGTGATCTGTAAGGTCACCTAAAGCTGTACACGATGATAAAGATAATCCAGATAGCTGTAACGTTTTGAAAATCGTTTCGGTGAAATTTCGAAAATCGGTAAAATAAGGGAGTTTTCTGTAAAAAGTCAAAATACAAATATCTTATTATAAAAATTAAATATACATATTCTAGCTATGTAATTGCTATTATTTGGTGTTTATTGAGCCGCTGGTGAAATTTCAAATTTTCTGAAAAAAATATTATTTTATTATTATTTAAGCCGTCACTAATACATTTAATTAGGAAAAATTACAAATTGGAATGAGTTGAAACAAATTTTGTGTATAATAAAACATTAAATAAAATTTTATCATGTGGTTTTTGGAACGAAATTATTTGCCAAAACGGTTTAGAAATTATTGAAGAAAAAAAGACTTTTTTTTAGCGTAAATGGATGTTTGGGGTATTGTATTTATCATTTTTCATCACCCCACACCCGTACCCACACCCACACACCCCCACTTACTCCTCCCCATGGCTGAATTCAGCAGCCCCCATATTTTTCCCCACTTAATTTTCAAAGGAAAAGATATGAAAGAAAAGAAAAGAAAATGGGTGAATTAGGTGGACTTTTGACTTTGGTTGACTTTGACTTCTTCCCCCACTTTCTCTACCTCCCTCTCTCTCCTCTCCCACTCCAATTCCAGCAGTCCTCCCCTCTCCTACTGCAGCAACAGCCCCCCCTTTCCCTTCTCTTTTCTCTTCAAAACTTCTTCAAAAATTGCCCCAAAATCCATCAAAAAAAATCCCAAAACCCAAATCCGACTCCTACCCATTTTAGCTTAGCCAAAATTGCATGGATTTAGGGAACAAGATTCCAATTTGGGAGGCTATGTGTGTGCTTGTGGATCTTCATATGTTTTGGGTATAATTCTAAACATTTTTGTTGCTTAATTTGTTACTAATGTCTTAAGCTAATTTAATTAAGTGTTAATTTGGATATGTGAGTTTAATTGCAAGTTTTGAAATTCAAGTTATGAATTTGAATGCAAGTTAGGGTTTTGTAAAATTAGTGTATGGTTGTGTGTTATATTTAGGCTTTTGTCATGTTAATACAAGATTAGTAGCTTGTGCTAATGGTTAGTTTAAAATTGTGTTAAATTGCTAATTTGCTTACTAGGTTTTTGAAATTGGTTAAATACTTGGGATTAAAAATGTGTTTAGGTTTTTCATGACTTTATTAACTTTATTAAGTGTGGTTTAATACTTTAAATCATGGAAATCCAACCTAGATTATAGTTTGTGCATTTTTGCTTTGAAATTGTTAAATTTTAGGTATTTTGTAAACTAGAATATTAGGGTTTTTGGAATTTAATGAGATTAAATTCCGGGAATTGTTTATATGACTTATTTAAGATATTTAATAAGTATATTCGCCGCTGCATTCATTTAAACGTCATGTTTTGTACAAAAACGGCGAATTGTGCTTGCTTGATTTTCGGAAAAATGACTTTTTAAGTGAAATTGGGGTTTTTGTGAGTTTTAACCTGGTTTATATTAAAATTAGTGTTCGTGAATGTGCAAATGAGTGTGATTGGATTTTTCTCGATGGTTTGACGTCTGTACATCGACATCGAGGGTTGGTTTGACTATTCTTGCATGCGTAGGCGATAGGTTTGGACCTATGCGTGATACGCGTGCCGATTTGATTTTCGCATGCCGTTTCGATTTCAAATTTAGTTTTAATGCGATATGGTGCGTTATGATATGTAGGTAACCCCATGTGGACTTCGAGACGACAAGCAAGCGCGTGGCGACGTCGGCACCGGCGGGCGAGGACCAGGTGAGTAGATTTATATCTACGGGGAGAAGTCGGGTGGATGGCGTATAGCACCCCCGCAATTCGTGGTGATGTATACGAATACGTATACACACATATATATATTGTTTATATATTGTTTGAGTATATTGATGATAATATGGATATTTAGTGTTCTTGGATGATTTGGTGTCGTGAAACCCTAGAGTAGTGGTCGCACCACACATGCACACACCAACCCATACCTGCATACTTTCTTCCTTCTTCTGTGCTTTACGGAAAATATAGTTATGTGTTCACATGGGTATGGGACTATGTGTTCACATACAGATTTGAGGATGATATTTGGGTTTGAGATGAGTCGATGAGATTTGTATTGAGGTTGTGAATTCGGTGACCTAGCAGGGTTCGTATTTGAGATACGACATGACGTTGTAGCGGGTCCTTGACGTAGTTTTTCACACATGTCCATGCATACTTCGGCGGTATCAGTATTATGCAAGACATAGGTTAGTACACTAGACTATGATCTTGTATAAAGAGGATACTAGGTGAATAGTAGGATGAATGTGATATTGACCCGTACCCAGATTTGGGATGCCGTACGACGGATTTACGTACGATCTATATTGATGATTGATCCGCACTCTTGACTTGGGATGCCTGATTATAGATATGGCATCGGATATGATATTATTGAGGCGGGATCACCGACTATACATATACAGGTATGTATATGGATCGACTCAGATGTTAGGCGGTTTCCTTACCTGTAGTTCAGCTTGTTAGTTCAGCCGTATAGTTTAGTATAGTTGTTAGATTAGATTAGACTCCTACCTATTTCAAAACTAGCGGATCGTGGGTATTTTAAAAGACAGGTCAAGGGATCTACGGATATTTCAAAAGACGTATCCTTTCTTAAAAACCACCGTAGCCCTATTTTCAAAACCCCGCGGTTCGGGATATTTCAAATGGCACCATTTGTAGGACTTATATTAGATTAATGCAGATTAGTTATAGTTGCGTCTAGTTTTTAGCTCCCGCTCATTTTGGTTGCTCGCTCCGCATCGCATATTTACATTGTTATTTCATATTGCATTGTTGACATCATGTTGTTAGGACACCAGCACCATTACCGATGATGCGTATATACCACGTACACTTATTTGCCGGCTCACACACATCTTCATCGGTAATTGCCATGTCACGTACACCTTAGAAAATATTATTGCTTGACATAGCCTGTTAGCTAATAGTTAGACATGATATTAGTGTACTTGCCTTATATCTTAGTTTAGACATTGTAGTTATTACCTGCTACTTCATGCATACTGTTATTCATCGTTATGCCGCATTCATGGATTCTCATGCATATATTCACTATTTTACGTGTTATTGAGGTTTTGGATTCGGATTTCCATGAGATTTTCTGGATTTGGCGGAAAACCGCAAAAACATAAATAAACCTTTTCTCTCTTTTAAAATAAAAAGTGCGGTTTTCCTATGATGTATGAATCGTCCACCATGAGTTTGCTGATGGATTTCGAGACCCGATTCGAGGAGTGGAGGAACCGTTTCGGGTACATGGTGGACCCGGTATGGTACCCCGGGGCAAGATGAATGTGGTGTTGACGTTGAGCCTGGCAGGGGACAGATTACCTACCGGTGATATTACCCGACGCGTCGGATATCCGGAGGATACCGTCGTGGTCTTGAGATGGATGGTAGGGGCCGGTCTGGACTGACGGCGCCCTAGATATTGAGATTGAGACATTGATATTTCGAGACAGTGAGATTTGTGTTTTGTGTCGATGCTAGACACGGTTGATACTGATTTCATTTATGATACCTCACTTTAAAAGTATAGAAATCTCACTAATTTATGAAAACAGTTTCTTCATTTACATGTATTCTGTTTTCATGCATTCATACCTCACTCATATGATATATTGCTACCTGAGGCACTGACACGGGCACATGAGTTTACACTCGGGTTAGATATTTACCCTAGCCTTATTATAGGCTACGTGTTATTCATATATTTGAGGATATATTATGATCATTAACCTAGGTTGCGTTATTTATGCGATTTCTGTGCGTAGATGTTTTTCTATTCATGAGTTGGCAACTCACCCCCGTTGTGCCCCAGTTTCTTGCAGGTTTGCCGTGCAGGTTTCATTACGGCTTTGCGGGCTCAGTTTCATTCGGGTGACTTGCTAGTAGGTGGGTTTTTCTTGTATCGTACCCATCATATTACCTTGTATAATATTATTCCGTTGTACCTAGTAAATTCCATCAACCAAACATGTATTTATTGAGATAGAGACCAGTGTTGTTTATTCTTTCGACCTTAGAGTCGCTCGTTATATTTCTGGTGGTTTTGAGTTTCCTTTTGAGTTTTGATCCTCGCCGTTGGCGTTGTATATTATATTGCTTGTGTGGTTGTGACCGTCGATTGACGAAGAGCTAGCTCCCGCTTGGGGATGCATTTTTCTTGATTTCGTATACTATTCATGTTGTATCCCGTTTGGGGGCCAGTTTTTACAAAGGAGACTCTGCCGAAATTTTCAGTAAATTTTTGATGTTTTAAAAACCGCATAATTCGGCTTATGCTTTTGAAATTACTTGCTTTAAGTTGGTTTTTCCTGCACTCTACTACTTTTCTTGGTTTGGATTTCTGGGTTTTCGGTTTACTTAGATTACGTACGTCTCGAGACGTTCGTAGTTTAAGTGCCGGTCATGTTCCGTACTTTCGGCTCGTGACAAAGTTGGTATCAGAGCGTTAGGTTTTACCTTCGGAGCGTAGGATGACCCTTGGTTGATGGAATAGGTGACTAAAGTAGAGTGACGTACCGTTGGTATGTTCCGCGGCATATTTACGACATGCCACTCCACGTATGAAGCCTTAGGATGTACATTTCCTTGTTCAGTATTATATTCCTTCCTGATCTAGCCTCATCGGTACCAGTTTGGTTTTGCTGCTACGGTTACGGGCAAGGAGAGCTACGGCTAGAGTTGCGGTCAGCACAAGCTCGTCACGAACGAGGACTGACCAGGGCGAAATTCCGGCGACACACGATTGCAGAGAGGTGTCTTTTGATTGTGTTTTCGCACCACGAGCGTTGATCGATCACTGTATGAGATTACTCGGACAGACAGATCAGCACCAGAGGATTGAGCCAACGATAGAAGGTCGCTAGTCACCCACGGATGAATGACTGAGACATATGATTCGTTCGCCTACCCGATGAGAGGTCATCAGATAGATTGATTCCAGCTAGAGACGACTTTACGCGGAGACGTTGGGAGTCGACAGAGACGATCGAGTGTCAGAAACTTATTATTCCAAGTTTAAAGTAGTCGGAAAGACATGCAGGCAATTCTATGGTCCCTCTAGAAGAATGAAACCCTAACTCGACTTAATGACCGTCTGAAAGCCTTTGAACCTTCGGGTTTGCGGCAGTTCTACGGCGCCATTAGTGAGGCTTGGGTTTGCCCTTCTACGGCTGGACCACCGATACTGTGGTATGTACTCGATACTATTAAACTGTACCCAAGATGTTGAGCTCTTGGGGGATTATGAGGTTTTGACGAATCGATTGGATGGCTCGACTTAATTCGGATGCTAGGTGGTGAGATGCATTTCTGGGGAGATTCCAGATACGAGGATAGCCGTTGGAGCTCAGTCCATGCAGCCACGACGGGACGAGTCCGAAGCAGTCGACATTAGAGAAAAAGTGGAGTAAGAGGTTCGTACATACCTGGATATGATGACGTTCCACTCCGCCGACATCAGAGATGCGATGCGCATGCCGAGGCATTGTACTTGGATATACCTTCCAGAAAGAGTCGCGATGAGTATGTAGTCGTTCCAGAGCAAGATGCAGATATAGGAAAGGACAACGACTTCCGGACAGTTGGCAGAGACGAGGCATGGAATAGACCGTGAGCAGGATTCCTTCCAGGCCACTGATGCAATGATATTTGCACCCAGGATCAGATGTGTCACGTGCATTCAGAGAGCCAGAGGCCGACGCCAGTGATATGCTGCCTTGACAGGGCCGATGAGCCGATGGATTGTGAGATTGGTAATCCACGGAGAAGACTTGGACCCAGGAGTGGTCATGTTACGCACACCAGCAGGCCAGAGTTCATGATCATCGACGAGACGTCCCACTAGTGACCGCGACAGTTGGCCCGGGATTCTTAGAGGATGCACTTGAGCGGTACTGTTCCGCTATTATTGATTTCGATATTTTGGGTGATTTATTCGTATGATTTGATTTTGATTATTGAGGATTTACGATCTTTGCACAGTGTTGCACTTGATATCGTTTTCGTGCTTTAGTTTCACATGTTTGTGATTTTACGGTTTTAGACATTTGAGTTGATTTTGTGCGTATGTACGCATACGAATTGGTTTTTGCACTCAGTATAGTTCACATATGCTTGCAGTGCAGTGATACGCATTTTGTGCACTTAGATGCACTGGACTTCGATTTCGATTGTGATACTCGATGTTTGTTTTATGCACCTTGTGCACCTGATTTGATTTTACGCATGTTCGGCGCTTGATATTGGATTTCATGATTTCGTGCATGATGGATGCCCCTGGTTTTGGGTTTTCGCGCATGATTGAGCGCAGGTTTTGAGATACAATTTTGGTGCACACCAGATGCACTAAATCGAGATTCTTCGTGCATGTTAGATGCACCTGATTTTGCAGTCAGGCACACATGTTGCCTACGACAGATGTTTCGTGCACACCCGATGCACTTAGATGTTGTTTCTGTGCGCATGTATGGCACATTCATGGATTTTGATTTCCGTACGCACCAGACGCACGTAGCATTCATGTGCATATTTTGGGATTGATTTCGTATAGAGCAGTACGTTTTTATGATATTGCTATGTGTTTTCGTACTGAGCAGGACTAGTCAGAGGACAGTACCTGAATATATTTTTGCATGCATTGATAGTTATTGAAGGGATTTCCAAAAAAGCGAGCTATAGCCTCAGTATTTACCTACGTGTCTGATATGACACGAAATGTTTAAAACAAGGAGACCCTTCTAAATTGTTTCCAAAACGGCGGAACGTACATTTCAAACAAAGGTATATATGTATATAGTTATTTTCTTATGATAGACGTCCGCCACTGTGCAGTGTTATACGCGTTGCACAGCGACTTAAAGAGATTTGGCATGCATTTCCTTCAGATACTTACAGATATAGATTCGATGTTTACATGTATAGTTTCGAGTTATATCATATTGGTTTGATTTAGATTTGGCATTGATGTCTTCTCCATGACTCCGATGATTGCGGGATGCTTGACGAAGTTTTGATTTGAGTTATATACTCATTTTTTAAGCGCATGCGCTGCGCTACGATTTTTTTTATGTATTTACAATTTCGGAGCCCCGACGACTTGATGGTTTTCTTAGATGTTTTAGTATTTGGGGGAGTTTGAATTTAAATTCGGGGACCGAATTTCTTTAAGGGGGGAAGATTGTAACGTTTTGAAAATCGTTTCGGTGAAATTTCGAAAAATCGGTAAAATAAGGGGGTTTTCTGTAAAAAGTCAAAATACAAATATCTTATTATAAAAATTAAATATACATATTCTAGCTATGTAATTGCTATTATTTGGTGTTTATTGAGCCGCTGGTGAAATTTCAAATTTTCTGAAAAAAATATTATTTTATTATTATTTAAGCCGTTACTAATACATTTAATTAGGGAAAATTACAAATTGGAATGAGTTGAAACAAATTTTGTGCATCATAAAACATTAAATAAAATTTTATCATGTGGTTTTTGGAACGAAATTATTTGCCAAAACGGTTTAGAAATTATTGAAGAAAAAAGGCTTTTTTTAGCGTAAATGGATATTTGGGGTATTGTATTTATCATTTTTCATCACCCCACACCCGTACCCACACCCACACACCCCCACTTACTCCTCCCCATGGCTGAATTCAGCAGCCCCCATATTTTTCCCCACTTGATTTTCAAAGGAAAAGATATGAAAGAAAAGAAAAGAAAATGGGTGAATTAGGTGGACTTTTGACTTTGGTTGACTTTGACTTCTTCCCCCACTTTCTCTACCTCCCTCTCTCTCCTCTCCCACTCCAATTCCAGCAGCCCTCCCCTCTCCTACTGCAGCAACAGCCCCCCCCTTTCGCTTCTCTTTTCTCTTCAAAACTTCTTCAAAAATTGCCCCAAAATCCATCAAAAAAAATCCCAAAACCCAAATCCGACTCCTACCCATTTTAGCTTAGCCAAAATTGCATGGATCTAGGGAACAAGATTCCAATTTGGGAGGCTATGTGTCTGCTTGTGGATCTTCATATGTTTTGGGTATAATTCTAAACATTTTTGTTGCTTAATTTGTTACTAATGTCTTAAGCTAATTTAATTAAGTGTTAATTTGGATATGTGAATTTAATTGCAAGTTTTGAAATTCAAGTTATGAATTTGAATGCAAGTTAGGGTTTTGTAAAATTAGTGTATGGTTGTGTGTTATATTTAGGCTTTTGTCATGTTAATACAAGATTAGTAGCTTGTGCTAATGGTTAGTTTAAAATTGTGTTAAATTGCTAATTTGCTTACTAGGTTTTTGAAATTGGTTAAATACTTGGGATTAAAAATGTGTTTAGGTTTTTCATGACATTATTAACTTTATTAAGTGTGGTTTAATGCTTTAAATCATGGAAATCCAACCTAGATTGTAGTTTGTGCATTTTTGCTTTGAAATTGTTAAATTTTAGGTATTTTGTAAACTAGAATATTAGGGTTTTTGGAATTTAATGAGATTAAATTCCGAGAATTGTTTATATGACTTATTTAAGATATTTAATAAGTATATTGGCCGCTACATTCATTTAAACGTCATGTTTTGTACAAAAACGGCGAATTGTGCTTGCTAGATTTTCGGAAAAATGACTTTTTAAGTGAAATTGGGGTTTTTGTGAGTTTTAACCTGGTTTATATTAAAATTAGTGTTCGTGAATGTGCAAATGAGTGTGATTGGATTTTTCTCGATGGTTTGACGTTTGTACATCGACATCGAGGGTTGGTTTGACTATTCTTGCATGCGTAGGCGATAGGTTTGGACCTATGCGTGATACGCGTGCCGATTTGATTTTCGCATGCCGTTTCGATTTCGAATTTAGTTTTAATGCGATATGGTGCGTTATGATATGTAGGTAACCCCATGTGGACTTCGAGACGACAAGCAAGCGCGTGGCGACGTCGGCACCGGCGGGCGAGGACCAGGTGAGTAGATTTATATCTACGGGGAGAAGTCGGGTGGATGGCGTATAGCACCCCCGCAATTCGTGGTGATGTATACGAATACGTATACACACATATATATATATTGTTTATATATTATTTGAGTATATTGATGATAATATGGATATTTAGTGTTCTTGGATGATTTAGTGTCGTGAAATCCTAGAGTAGTGGTCGCACCACACATGCACACCCCAACCCATACTTGCATACTTTCTTCCTTCTTTTGTGCTTTACGGAAAATATAGTTATGTGTTCACATGGGTATGGGACTATGTGTTCACATACGGATTTGAGGATGATATTTAGGTTTGAGATGAGTCGATGAGATTTGTATTGAGGTTGTGAATTCGGTGACCTAGCAGGGTACGTATTTGAGATACGACATGACGTTGTAGCGGGTCCTTGACGTAGTGTTTCACACACGTCCATGCATACTTAGGCGGTATCAGTATTGTGCAAGACATAGATCAGTACCCTAGACTATGATCTTGGATAAAGAGGATACTAGGTGAATAGTAGGATGAATGTGATATTGACCCGTACCCAGATTTGGGATGCCGTACGACGGATTTACGTACGAGCTATATTGATGATTGATCCGCACTCTTAACTTGGGATGCCTGATTATAGATATGGTATCGGATATGATATTATTGAGGCGGGATCACCGACTATACATATACAGGTATGTATATGGATCGACTCAGATGTTAGGCGGTTTCCTTACCTGTAGTTCAGCTTGTTAGTTCAGCCGTATAGTTTAGTGTAGTTGTTAGATTAGATTAGACTCCTACCTATTTCAAAACTAGCGGATCGTAGGTATTTTAAAAGACAGGTCAAGGGATCTACGGATATTTCAAAAGACGTATCCTTTCTTAAAAACCACCGTAGCCCTATTTTCAAAACCCCGCGGTTCGGGATATTTCAAATGGCACCATTTGTAGGACTTATATTAGATTAATGCAGATTAGTTATAGTTGCGTCTAGTTTTTAGCTCCCGCTCATTTTGGTTGCTCGCTCCGCATCGCATATTTACATTGTTATTTCATATTGCATTGTTGACATCATGCTGTTAGGACACCAGCACCATTACCGATGATGCGTATGTACCACGTATACTTATTTGCCGGCTCACACACATCTTCATCGGTAATTGCCATGTCACGTACTCCTTAGAAAATATTATTGCTTGACATAGCCTGTTAGCTAATAGTTAGACATGATATTAATGTACTTGCCTTATATCTTAGTTTAGACATTGTAGTTATTACCTGCTACTTCATGCATACTGTTATTCATCGTTATGCCGCATTCATGGATTCTCATGCATATATTCACTATTTTACGTGTTATTGAGGTTTTGGATTCGGATTTCCATGAGATTTTCTGGATTTGGAGGAAAACCGCAAAAACATAAATAAACCTTTTCTCTCTTTTAAAATAAAAAGTGCGGTTTTCCTATGATGTATGAATCGTCCACCATGAGTTTGCTGATGGATTTCGAGACCCGATTCGAGGAGTGGAGGAACCGTTTCGGGTACATGGTGGACCCGGTATGGTACCCCGGGGCAAGATGAATGTGGTGTTGACGTTGAGCCTGGCAGGGGACAGATTACCTACCGGTGATATTACCCGACGCGTCGGATATCCGGAGGATACCGTCGTGGTCTTGAGATGGATGGTAGGGGCCGGTCTGGACTGACGGCGCCCTAGATATTGAGATTGAGACATTGATATTTCGAGACAGTGAGATTTGTGTTTTGTGTCGATGCTAGACACGGTTGATACTGATTTCATTTATGATACCTCACTTTAAAAGTATAGAAATCTCACTAATTTATGAAAACAGTTTCTTCATTTACATGTATTCTGTTTTCATGCATTCATACCTCACTCATATGATATATTGCTACCTGAGGCACTGACACGGGCACATGAGTTTACACTCGGGTTGGATATTTACCCTAGCCTTGTTATAGGCTACGTGTTATTCATATATTTGAGGATATATTATGATCATTGACCTAGGTTGCGTTATTTATGCGATTTCTGTGCGTAGATGTTTTTCTATTCACGAGTTGGCAACTCACCCCCATTGTGTCCCAGTTTCTTGCAGGTTTGCCGTGCAGGTTTCATTCCGGCTTTGCGGGCTTAGTTTCATTCGGGTGACTTGCTAGTAGGTGGGTTTTTCTTGTATCGTACCCATCATATTACCTTGTATAATATTATTCCGTTGTACCTAGTAAATTCCATCAACCAAACATGTATTTATTGAGATAGAGACCAGTGTTGTTTATTCTTTCGACCTTAGAGTCGCTCGTTATATTTCTGGTGGTTTTGAGTTTCCTTTTGAGTTTTGATCCTCGCCGTTGGCGTTGTATATTATATTGCTTGTGTGGTTGTGACCGTCGATTGACGAAGAGCTAGCTTCCGCTTGGGGATGCCTTTTTCTTGATTTCGTATACTATTCATGTTGTATCCCGTTTGGGGGCCAGTTTTTACAAAGGAGACTCTGCCGAAATTTTCAGTAAATTTTTGATGTTTTAAAAACCGCACAATTCGGCTTATGCTTTTGAAATTACTTGCTTTAAGTTGGTTTTTCCTGCACTCTACTACTTTTCTTGGTTTGGATTTCTGGGTTTTCGGTTTACTTAGATTACGTAGGTCTCGAGACGTTCGTAGTTTAAGTGCCGGTCATGTTCCGTACTTTCGGGTCGTGATAATAGCATACTATCATCTTGAGTAAGACTGTCCTACCGGTATAGGTCCTCCCTCAATCATTGCAATCACGTGCCTGCGATCCAATAATTGACTTTGAGGGCACTATATCCAACAATCTCCCACTTGCACTTAAGGCTACTTATTGCGATGTCGCGTACTCACAGCCCGTGTGATACCGAACACCCAACTCCTCTACTGATCAGTCTCACAAAGCCCGTTTGTGAAACTATTGTGTTCGAGGAATAGCCTCAGTGAGTGGATCCGCTCTGATGTTTCTTTCTATGTCTCTCTTAATCTCAAGTTCGCGGAGAAAGCCATCTTCCGAAATGAGCAATACATGTCTTAGAATATGTCTGGATATCTGATGGGACCTAGTTCATTAATGAACTCCAAATCCAAACTTCTTAGACTGTATCATCAACCGAATTTAATCAGTATCCTGCGTCATGCCTCCCTCTGTGTCCGCTTGGATCACCTGTCCAAACTACTGCCCCTCGTCAGAGGGAAAACTATAACTCTGACAGTCACTCTGTCATCCAGGTCACCTTGGAAGCCTGGAATGTTAACCGTTTCCCGAAAGAGGCTGCCGTTATCAAATCCCTAGAACATCCACTTATGTTTTAAAACTGCTTCCGAACGTTTCTCCAGGATAGGATTAATATCAATTTATTGCATCTAGTGCAAAAACAACATCTGGTGCGGTACTTGACATCTCATGATTGACTCAATTGCCTAAGCAAGTGATATGTCAATCATGCACATCCCTCTCCCCTTTAGTCTGTAAGACACCTTCAGAGAGGGTGACTCCATCACCTGCAGGTATATTGCCGTGCTAGGAGTCGTCCATTCTAAAGCACCTTTAGAATGCTGTCTAAGTACCCAGATTGGGACACTACCCAAATCTAGATCTAAAACCATAGATCTAGTAACCAGAATGTCTGATATAATATCCAAGTCCTATGTGGAGAAAACACTGTGTGACAACCAAAGTATAACCGATCGTAGTATAGGAATATCACTTCCTACTCTGTATATGTCATCCAAATACCAGGACATCACACCCTACTACCTTCTTAACAGATCCATCCCCTATCCTGATGAAGTCAAAGCCCATGACTGTCACATAAAAAATAGATGATCTATCTCCGCTATATCCGCTTTAGTCTATAAACAGACACAAGCTACTTGTCCACTATGCTTCCGCTGCTCCCACTGACCACGACAACCCTTTGGCAGAGTCATATACACGTGCACTTCTAAAGCCAGTTCAGAACGACGCTATACTCATCCTCCTGCCGGGTCTCATAGCCTGGAATAACAGTAGTGTCAAGTCTGGGTAAACAAGAACCTCCCTGTCACCGTCCTTGAGGCTACCGGAGTACCTCTCGGGCGCCTGAGGTTACCCACCATATCTGCGGAGTGGCTAATGGAATGTCAAACCTGATTGAATCCTTAGGTCCTTATTAAATTTTCAGTAATCATCTGTGGTTCTGGATCACTTCCAGTTCTACCATACTCCCACTACTGTTTTCTGAAAAAATCCATTTTTATTAAAACTGTGGCAAGTCAAGAACAATATCACTATTGATCTTCCAGATGGTAGAAAATCAACCCTCGTCATAGCCCGGGTCAACCCACAACAGCCATTACAGAAACGTGCCTTGAGTTATCCAGAGTCTGGTTTTAAGCATAAGCCGGACAATTCTCCGTACCTTAACATCGTTAAGATATGAATCATTCTATATCCAATATAGAAACAAAGACACTGATTTAATTGGAACCAGATTCAAATCATGCAGCTGTCTCCAGTGCATGTCAACTAAATGGAAGAAAGTCGATCAGCGTTACTCAACTTAGGAATGCATCCAGATATGAGTAACCTGAAAGAGAAACAAGTTTCTCAAAATCATTACTATCAACTGAATACCATACACAAGTATCTACATCTTCGATCACCTTGAAGAATTCTGATACTTGCGACACCTGGTTCTCTATTTTATTCATATACCTATAACTTCTCAAAACTTGGACCTTGTATTTCTACGAAACACATGTCTAAGAACTAGAGAAGTCACAAGTAAACAGAATATAGTACGAGGCCCAACCCCTCTGTCCTAATGAACACTGGACAACATACAATACTCTGTATAAGTCCCCTGAGTCGAATAACTCAAACCCTGTGCGTCGTAGGTTGAAAACTGTACTGTGGTTATGAAGAATTACACCGCTGTTTAATGCTCCTTACCTAACTATCAACTGATATAGGTAAATGTCATGGATATAATTTCAAAAGGTTATATCTCACTTTATAAAAATAAACGTACAGATATATCAATTTGGAATTGGTGCATAACAACGGATATTCAAAACCAAATATTTGCCGTCCGGCAAACAACCCAGGCGATTTCCTCAAATATTACCAATTACAACGAATTCCGATATAATGAGGATGATCACCTAATTCCCAATAATTTACTCACACTCATCATCTGTAAAACCATACAGATGTGAGAATCAAACCTGGTAAATACATACCCTGGAGTAAGTACTCATTGGGAAATCAGTTTTCTATTAACAATGCACAGTGAAACTGAAATATGAAAATGTTTCATAGGGGTATCCGGGTATTCCTAGTAATGCCTCTTCCATTATCAGATTCACAACTGTAACCGTATATTTCTTTTGCCATCTCTCCAAATCCCTTTATATGTTTTTAGTCATTACCTTCTGTACACCATCTTTAGGCTAAATGGTTTTCTTCCTTCCCTACCGTTCGGCACCAGCCTATGGTTTGGAAGAAGACTATCCAATAAGCGTAATAGGTATACTGTCCTAATCCTAGGAACACTTGCAACCTGAGAGAAGGTGAAGATTAAAGACAACTGAATAAACCTTATTCCTATTTCTCCTGAACTAGAATCCATCCTCGAAAAAGTTCCTTCGAGTTCTTATATAACCATACGATGGATTTATCCAATGGAATTGGATGTTCGTAGTGATACGGGGTGTTCTGGAGAAATACAAAGGTGAAGTAGGAGTGGAGATGAAATACTTGGTTTGGTCGTGAACATCAGTTGTAATTTACTTTGCCCTCTTTCTAATCCCTTTATTTGTCCTTACTTAATACCTTCTGTACACCTTTCAGGCTAAATGGTTTTCCTCATTCCCTACCTTTCGGTACCTGTCTGTGGTTTGGAAGAAGACTATCCAATTAGCGTAATATGTGTACTGTCCTAATCCAAGGAGCATTCGCAACCTAAGAGAGAAGGTAAAAGGAAAAGACAACTGAATAGTCCTATTCATTTTCTCCTGAACCAGAAACCATCCTCGAATCTGGAACAAGTTCCTTCGAGTTCGTATATAACCATACGATGGTTTTATCCAATGGAAGTGGATGTTCGTAGTGATACGAAATGTTCCGGAAAAAAAAGGGTAAAAGTAGGAGTGGCAATGAGGTATGCAACTCTGACAATCCAAAAGCCAATATTTAAGAAGGTTCGGTTAACTTGGTTACTGAGTCATAATCTAGGGTCGGGCCATGGTCGCTGCCAAAGAGAGAGAGAAAAGAAACACTCTGCGTGCACTCTAACCTAGATCAGAATGGTTATCACTTTATATAATCAGGAAACCTCCCACTGTATCCTAAAATTCTCCGTCAAACCTGAAAGAAGAATTAGCCGGGAATACCCGAGGAGTAAAGCAACTCATCAGTGGCAATCGGGATCCACCTATCATCGCATGATAACGTGATGGAATCCACTCACGTTATCACACTCCAGAAGGTATGCGCATGCCTGGCAAGTTTCAGTTTCTTTAGAAACTCCCGATGTGATTTTTACCCCATGCTCTTATGACCTTGACTTTGGCCAACAAATCATAAGTCACATGTAAAGTTCTACCCGTCATTATCCAGGTTAATTTGAACCCACCCGTACTTACCCTTGACTTTGGCCAACAAAGCAGTACGACTGTCCCAAACCAACGCATCTATTTATGCAACAGAAAGGTAACAAATAGCTACCATACACTATGCCTTGACTTTGGCCAACAAACATAGCATGAATACTAAGTGCTACCCGTCTGAAATGACGGAGGGCTACGAATGATTTTTGGCGAAAAACCTTTAACGTAATGAACTTGATATCGTTGAAGGAACCGGATAGCTTTTTATAAAAATATAGTAGCGAAAACCTTTGCTAAAGAGGTCACTCCCGGTGAAGGGATCTCGGCTCTTTCCCCGTAGAATGAGGTGCAGGATATTCCAACTGAATACCGCGATGCAAAGCAAAAGGCAATCGGCTATAGTGAAGTTATTACCCTGACGCAAACTTCTGTCCAAGGGGTCACTCCCGGTGAAGGGATCTCGGCCCTTGCCTCGTAGAATGAGGTGCAGGATATTCCAACTGAATACCACTTTGCAAAACAAAAGAGAGTGTCCTTGTAATAACAGCTTTTTGAAAAACGTTCCAACAACATCTAACAGGTTTTTTTAGCTTGCATTGATCCGAATCAATGCAGTCCCATCAATTGATCACACCAATAAACAACGAAAATACGATGTACGTATATGCCATCCGCATTCGCCACTGGGTCCCGTCATCCCCGTTAGGTTACTTAACTAACAACAGAGCGGGGACTGGACTAGCACGGGTGTAAAACATATACAACATCTACTAGTATATATATCAATATATAATAATCGCTCATGGCGTGATAAAATGCAACATCACAGAAATGTAATAAGCATCACAAAACAATACAGATAATCTGGGATACCCGGGTTTCATAGAGCCGCAAGTGAAACCCGACGTTCCCCTGGTCGGGTGGATAGCCTGTGCAATGAAATCCTAGACCCCTACGGGTGCGGCAAGTTACGCGCCAAAACCTGAAGTGAGGCAGCCCCTTTCAACAAAGTGAATGGACCACCCAGCACTTCATGGAATCCAGTAACTTGGGCACCCCTCCTTGGGTCAACCTATACCCCCTACGAGTGCGGCGAATAGCCCGCCAATTCTAGAGTGAAGCCCCCTCTGTCTCAAAGCCATGAGATGCGGGCTCTTTGCCCTCTGGAACCCGACTATCCGTGCACCCCACCGCGGGGTAATCCTAGTACAGAAAAGAAAAATATATACAACAGGTACATCGACCTCAGCCCGGTCATGCCCCAAAAGAATAATATACAAACAGACAGTGACGGCAGTCCACATGTCGGACGCTCGCCCCGCAATATCAAATGTACAAATAAAACTAAACTGTACTATCATTGCATCCAGGCTATCCACCACGACAAATCCGCAACATCACAGCACAACACAGAACATCAACGTGAATGTCACGTTCGCAAAACCCATCTAAAAGAGCTATAAAAATTAGACGAGATTCACCGCTCGAGTGACATTCACGGTCACAGATAGTAATGTAAGTATTGCGAACTAACATATTTAAAATTTTCGATCAACAAAATTTCCCGAAGTGGGCACCAAGCACAAATCCAGTACTGTAACAAAATCTGGGCCCAAACAAAATATACCAGAAACCACAATTCCAAGTGAAAGACCACCTAAAGAAAAATGGTGCAATGAAGCCCCAGAACTGCGGCGGAACCGCGGCCAAAACGAGGGTAAGGCCGCGGTTCCGCGGCGTTCCTGTGGGATCATTCTACCAAATTTCTACAGTGGTCTTAGAAAAGCCTGCATGATTTTCTGACATACTCAAAATAATTTTTCGACGACAAAAAAATTTCGACAGAAACTGCTAAAATGGAATCGCGGTTTTGGAAAATTCGGCCAATCGATGTTTTAAAAAAGTTAGAAAAGCTAGTAAAGGTTAATGGCGTGGATCTGATACCATGTAAGTCTACGGTAGCTCCTCGGCCGTCGATCCGAGACCAAAATGCGGAAACAAAACTTGTATGAAACTTGAAACTGGCGCTAACGTATACTATAAAACCCGGATCGAACCATTAACACAAACTAGCAAAGTAGAGAAGGGTTAGAAAGGCAATACCGATCGATCCGTGTCCTTCGGTCTTTGGCCACCATCCCAAGCTCCTCGCGGCATCTCCGATCTCCGGTCTCCTCGTCGGAAGGGCACCACATCAATGTGTCTTTTTACGGGCTCCCGCTTCGAACCGAAGCAACTCGGACACGAAGTTTGCTAGCCAACGTGTCCAAGGTGAAGTAGAGAATGTGTACGATCACTTTGTCTCAAGCATCCATTGATTCTCAACGCATGAGAGTGTATGGATGGAGGTTGAAGATGAAGCCATGGTGGATGTTGTGAGCTAGAGGAAGAAGAAGAAGAAGAGGCATTTTCTTTTCTTGTGTTGGAATGATAATTGAGAGCAAGAATGAATAAACACAAGAGCAAAAACCAACCATATGGCTGCCCTCTCTCTCTCCAAGCATCATTTCAATACAATAAACAAATCCTAATGTGACATTAGCACAAATAAAGAGACCATGAGTCACTAAACATGTCCATGTCACATTAAAAGCACCTCATCATGAAATCCACTCACAATTTCCACCATTTGTAAACATTAACCTAAATGTTTACAGCAATAAAAAGATATGGAAACATCTAAAGTAAACTTGTGACGGATCACAAAGATACCCCTCACCTGTATATATATACCTGCATCCGCATTCCAACTGAATGCAAATGCGATGAGACTAAAGTAATCCAACAAATCTAATACTAGGATCCGCCTTAAACCAAAGCCCACTAGTATGATCCGTCCGATCATGATCTGTGCACAAGTGCACGTATATGATCGAACCCTGCCATAATACCATACGGCCTCTACAACGTTTCGCCCGAAACTTGAGAAACTGTCTGTGGGGGACTCTAAAGACTCGTCAATACATTGGCTGTGGATTTAACCACTAGCACGTCAGTGGTACTAGCTGTACGTAACAGGCCACCAGGGATTAACCAAAAGAGAGGTCATGAGCGAACTCATCCTGACACCCTACTGAGCCTGTCAGTGACAATATCCGTACAGTCCGGTCCGTTCGTCTATGAGCATCGCATGTCGGGCCTAGGGGGTTAGTAAAAGTCAGACCCCCAAAAGCGGTACAAGTCGTGTCGGAGTGTAGCCTAGAACACCCTGAGATACTACTGGAATACCTACCAGTAAATCTCCTGCCTTGGCCAAGGACTTCGTGTAATGGCTCTCCTAGACACAGCGCGATCTCACCCCCAATACCGGGAGAGACGAAACCCCTGCCGATCCGCTCACTGCCTCAATGTGGCTCGGGACTATACCCAACTAAAACCTGTTTGCATGGCTCCTTTGAGCCGTGGTAGGTAGTAATCAAAGCACAGTGGGAACTCACACGAGACAAATGACGATCTCAGGCCGATGAACTAACCTGTACACATGTCACCAGGGAACTGCTATCTGACGTCAGGTGTAATACCAACTAGCATGTTCCCGGCGAGTCCTGTCCGGTGTACTCATAACCCAATGAGCACCTGTATACATCTTAGGTGAACCAACTGACACCAATGGCTTGTGAGACCGGCCACCGCCCCTCGTCGGGGTCTTGACTGTATACACTAGTCTACTAATGGAGTATCGATGCCTTGTCTCGAAAACACCCACGACTAGGGACCTTTTAAGGATGTGCTTATAGACCCCAGCTCCTACGTATATGATCGCCATCATACTACTGGCAGTCAAGAAAGAATCCTAAGGGCTCTATCAATGTGTAATAGTGATCTGTAAGGTCACCTAAAACTGTACACGATGATAAAGATAAACCAGATAGCATACTATCATCTTGAGTAAGACTGTCCTAGTCCTCCCTCAATCATTGCAATCACGTGCCTGCGATCCAATAATTGACTTTGAGGGCACTATATCCAACATTACAGATGAATTCGTAAACCGTGTTATATTTACAATAAACACCCTTAAATGAATGATAAGAGTAGGGAAATTAACGTGTTGAGAATGCACTATTTTCGACTGATCAACGGTGACAGGGAGGTTCTTGTTTACCCAGACTTTCCATTACTGCTGTTCTAGACTATGAGACCCGGCAGGAGGATGAGTATAATATCGTTCTAAACTAGCTTTAGAAGTGCACGTGTATATGATTCTGCCAGAGAGTTGTTGTAGTCAGTGGGAGCAGCGGAAGCATGGTGGATAAGTGTAACACCTTAGATTGTGATTAGTGGCTAAGTATACTTTAATGTGTGGTTTTCAGTAAAAAGTTTACCAAAACGATTTTCAAATTTTTTATCAAAATTAATGAATAATTTATTAGAATTTAATTAGGCTTGCACACACATGTGCATGTAAACTAGGGCTAAGTTTTGGGTTAAAACCATGTTTAGATGACTATTGTAACGTCTTCAAAATAATAAAATATGATTTTTAGGAAATTTTATAATTTAATATTATTTTAATGAATATTTTAATATTCTGGTATAATTAAATACAGATAAATGGGGAAAAATTATGGAAAATTCTAAAATAAGGTATTTTAAGGAATTGCTTCGTTTTCTGTGCATGCCCCCATTTCCTCTAGTTTTGACCCTGAGTATGTCTAGTTTTGACTGATTCCATCTAGGGTGAAATCTGGGTTGATTTTCCTATGTTGGTGTATAATTTGGGACTTGTTTTAGCATGGATTTTGGTATTTGGTGATTCATTCCTGTCGGGTGGCGTTTGGACGTCAACGACAAGTGGATTTTGATTGTGTTTACATGCGAGTCGATAGGTTTTTACCTATGCGGGTAGCGTGTGCTATTTTGGTTTCCGATGTGATTTTCATGTGCTTTAGCATTGTGATATACTTGTAGGTACCCCGCGTGATGTTGAGGCAAAGGAGGTGAAGATAGCGACATCGGCTTTGGCACACGAGAAGCAATGTGAGTAGATTTATATCTGTGGGGAGAAGTCGGGTGGATGGCGTATAGCACCCCCGCAGTCCGTGGTGATGTATACGAATACGTATACACACGAATATTTATTATGTGTTGTTTAGGGTTATTGATGGTAATAATGATATTTTGATGATAAGAATATATTGGTTTAGTTTAGTGCGAACCCTAGAGTAGTGGTTGCACTCACACATACATTTACACACATACTTGCATTCATTCTTTCATTTATTAGAGTGCATATGATTGTGCGTATATCTACACATGGGTATGGGACTATGTGTTTATATACTGGATTTGAGGATAGTATTTGGGATTTGAGATGAGTCGATGAGATTGGGCTTGAGGCCAGGAGATCGGTGATGTGATTTGGTTCGTATTGAGATACGACACGATGTTTTAGCGGGTCTTTTGACGTAGTGATTCTTACATCTGCATGCATACATAGAGGGTATCAATATTGTACTAAACGTAGATCAGTACCCCGATCATGACATTTGATAAAGAGGATACCAGATAAATAGTATGATGAATGTGATATTGACCCGTACCCAGATTTGGGATGCCGTACGACGGATTTACGTACAAGCTATATTTTGATGATTGATCCGCACTCTTGACTTGGGATGTCTGATTATTGATAGGGTATCGGATATGATATTATTGAGGCGGGATCACCGACTAATATATATACATGTATGTATATGTATCGACTCAGATGTTAGGCGGTTTCCTCACCCGTAGCTCTACTTGTTAGTTCAGCCGTATAGTTTAGGATGGTTGTTAGATTAGATTAGACTCCTACCTATTTCAAAAACTAACGAATCGTGGGTATTTTAAAAGACAGCCCAAGGGATCCTACGGATATTTCAAAAGACGTATCTTTTCATAAAAACATCGTAGCCCCTATTTTCAAAACCCCATGATTCGTGTTATTTCAAAAGGCACCAATTGTAGAGGTTATTTTAGATTAATGCAGATTAGTTATAGTTGCGTCTAGTATTCAGCTTCCGCTCATTATTGTGGTTCGCATCGCATCGCATGCTTATATTATGTTTCATACTCCATTATTGATGTTATGCTGTTAGGACACCAGCACCATTACCGATGATGCGTATGTACCACGTACACTTACTTGCCGGCTCACACACATCTTCATCGGTAATTGCCATGTCACGTACACCTTAGAAAATATTATTGCATCGACATAGGTTGTTAGCTAATAATTTAGACATGATATTAGTGTACTTGCCTTATATGCTAGATTAGACATTGTAATTATTAGTTGTTACATCATGCATGTTATTATTCATGGATTTTTATGCCTGTATGCACTGTTTACATGCTATTGAGGATTGGATTCGGATTTCCATGAGATTTTCTGGATTTGGGGGAAAACCGCAAAACTTATATAAACTTCTTTTCTCTCTTTAAAATGAAAAGTGCGGTTTTTCCATGATGTATGAGTCGTCCACCATGAGTTTGCTGATGGATTTGGAAACCCGATTCGAGGAGACGGATGAACCGTTTCGGGTACATGGTGGACCCGGTAAGGTGCCCCGGGGCAAGAAGCGCGTGGTGATGACGATGTGAGCCTGGCAGGGGAGCACTACCTACCGGTGATTTTACCCGACGCGTCGGATATCCGGAGGATACCGTCGTGGTCTTGAGATGGATGGTAGGGGCCGGTCTGGACTGACGGCGCCCTAGATATTATGATTGAGACATTGGGATTTCGAGATTTCGAGGTACAGAGACTGTGATACAGAGATATCGAGATATTGGGATTACGTTTTGTGCCGATGCTAGGCACTGTTTTATGCTGATTTCATTATGATACCTCAACTAAAAATACAAGGGAAATCTCACTAAATTATGAAAACAGTTTCTTCATTTACATGTATTCTGCTTTCATGCATTCATACCTCATATTCATGACATACTATTACCTGAGGCACTAGCACGAGCACTTGGCACTACATTCACGTATAGAGATTACATTGCCAGTTTAGCATGCTTCAGCTTTATTCATATTGAGGTTTCTTTATATCTGATCGTATTGACCTAGGTTGGGTCATGCATTCGATCTCTGCTTGTAGATATCTTTCTATTCACGAGTTGGCAACTCACCCCCGTTGTGCCCCAGTTCTTGCAGGTTTGCCGTACAGTTCTATAGCGGCATTTCTGGCACACTGCTTCCTTTTGGGTGATTTGCTTGGATAGGTGGGTTCTTTTGTATCAGAACCGCCGTTGTATTTATATTATTCATTGTATCTAGAATATCCATCAACCAAAACTCGTATATTGTTTCAGACCTAGACTAGTGATGTATTATTCGACCATAGAGTCGCGCTTAGTAGTGTTGCGGTTTTCTTGTTGCTTTTGAGCTTTCTTTTGGATTTGATCCTCGCCACTTGGCGTTGTATATTATTGTTGCATGTGTGGTGGTGACCGTCGATTGACGAAGAGCTAGCTCCCGCTTGGGGATGCCTTTATCATTGCATATATTGTTATCCTTGTTATACCCCATTCGGGGCCAGTTTTACAAAAGAAACTCTGCCGAAATTTTTAGAAAAGACTGTACTGTTTTTAAAAATGCATATTCGGCTTAGTTATTTAAAAACCTTGATTTCAAACATGTTTTTCTTCACTTCTTTAAACCAGTTTCTTTACTTATTCTTAAAAATGGTTTTAGATTTCTGGGCTTTTGGCTTACTTGGATCAGATGGAGTCATATAGACTTCATATGGTTCAAGGGCCAGTCACGTGCTCTTTCGGGTCGTGACAAAGTTGGTATCAGAGCGCTAGGTTGACCTTGGTTCGAGTCTAAGTTTGACTATGTGGAGCCTAGGGCGTTTATATATATACGGAACTTAGGCTTGACCTTACGGAACTTAGACTTGGTCGAGGGGGTATTAGACCCGAACTTTCGTCGTGTAGGATGACCCTTGGTTGATGGAATAGGTAACTAAAGTAGAGTGACGTACCGTTGGTATGTTCCGCGGCATACTTACGACACGCCACTCCGCTTAAGGAACCTTAGGATGTACATATTTTCGAGATCAGTGATCCTCTTTATATCCAGGATTATACATCCATTTGAGATCCCCGATTCTATTAGTTTCATGATCATACCTTTATTGATGCTGTTCCTTCCCATGATCATGTATCCACTTTGGATCTGTTGTTTCCTTTCTTGCCATTGATGTGCTCTCCTTGATACTCGATTGAGGTTCCTGTCACCATGTTTGAGGGCAGTTTGGGCTGCTGCTAGGGTTACGGCCGGTGTGAGCTCGTTTGGTACGAGGGCCGACCATTGTGTTTTCTGGTGACATGGGAACGTCTCGAGTTAGTGTTGGTGATTGTGACCTCTAGTGGAGGCGAGTGCTTGGTCTTGCACCGGATGATCGGGCCATTGTTAGAGCTGCCAGTTGAGAGAGGACTGTTGATGTACAACATACCTTAGAGATTGTGATGTCGCCTACCGTGCAGACAGATGGACCAGCTGTTGCTGAGATTGACAGGATGTCGCTTCCGAAGCTTACGAGCTGAGATTGCCGTAGCTTTCAGGCAGATATGAGACAGATGACAGCTAGTCTACCCGATTTGAGAGACGAAGGTGATTCGTCCGATTTTGCGCCGGAGCGGGCCCTGATGAGTTGAAGATTTCCAGTGTGGAGAGTCTTACTCAGATCTAGAGCAGACCGACTCAGAGATGACCGCCTATGTATTGCCTTTCCTGGAGGATTGAGGCGCTGTTCGGCGTACAGGCGAATAAGCCAGTTGCTGCTGCAAATGACGAGATGTCGCCCAGATGGTTGGAGCTACTGCAGCGTGAGCATATACTTAGAGAGATGATAGCGAGTCGCTAGTCATCTGAGGATGAATGACTAGGACAGGTGGTTCGTTTGTTTACCGATGCGAGGTCATCAGATAGATTGTTTCCAGCTAGAGACGACTTCACGCAGGTTCGTTGAGAGTCGATAGAGACGATCGAATGTCAGGAGCCCATTTTTCCAAGTTTAAAGTATACGGAAAGACATGCAGGTGATTCTATGGACTCTCTAGAAGAATGAAACCCTAACTCGACTTAATGACCGTGTGAAAGCCTTTGAACCTTCGGGTTTGCGGCGGTTCCTCGGCGCCATTAGTGAGGCTTGGGTTTGCCCTTCTACGGCTGGACCACCGACGCTGTGGCATGTACTCGATACTATTAAACTGTACCCATGATGTGATCTCTTGGGGGATTATGAGGATCTGACGAGTCGATCGGATGGTTCGACATCTTTCGGATATCGTGATGGGACACTGCTTGGGAGACTCCAGATGCGAGCGTAGCCGTCGGAGCGCAGTTCGTGTAGCCATGATGAGTTAAGTCCGAATCAGTCGACATTGAGCAAGGTGGAGTAAAGAGTTCGTACGAGATTTCGACGAGATGACGTCCCACTCCGCTGACATTAGAGATGTGATATGCACCCCGAGGCGTGGTATATGGATGTATCTTCCAGAGAGAAGCGCGATAGGTATGCAGCCGTTCCGGAATAAGCTTTAGCTTCAGCATTGGATGATGACTTCCGGGCATTTCGGCAGGATTGAGATTTGAGAAAGGAACCTCGACAGGACCTTTCTGGAGTACGTTACGAGAAGACCTAGACCAGGAGTGGTCGTATTGCGCACACCCAGCAGGACAGAGTTCGGCATTGTCGACGAGGTAGTTGACCATGTTCGGATAAATGAACTTACCCAGATGCGTTGCAGATTGATCAGGGACGGACGAGTGATGAGTATTCCTCCGATGGTTGGGACGTGTTCCCGAGGACCTGTTCGGCCTGACATCCTCTACAGAATGATGAAGCTACAGAATATGCGATTTCGAGTCCGTGCGAGAGACTTCAGATTGACCGTGGCCGAGAACAGTGCAGTGCGTAGTAGCTTGGCGTGACGTCATAGTGGACGACGATAGAGACAGTTGGAACAAGAGGTTCGTGTGAGACACTGATGAGCTGTCATTGCTTCCCGTCGAGACTAGAGACCTGATATGCTTACAGAGACGTTGGAATGTGACCAGTTTCCGAGAAAATATTGTGCTGAGGACACAGGTGTTTTTGAGCGAGAAGAGGTTGTGCAGGAAGCCAGCCTCTGTACAGATCGGCATAGGCATGATCGGAAGAGACCTTGAGCAGGATTCCTTCCAGGACATTGCTGCAATGATGTTTGCACCCAGGATCAGATGTGTGACGTGCTTTCAGAGAGCCAGAGGCCGACGCCAGTGATACGCTGCCTTACGAGCGGTCGTGAGGATTGACCGAAAGGTGACCAGGAAAGTGCCAGAACGGAATCGTTCCTGTCAGTACTCCTGACCGGGCCGATGAGCCGATGGATTGCGAGATTGGTAATCTACAGGAAAGATCAGGAACCAGAGGCAGAGGACGCCAGCCGCGAGCAAGAGGCAAGTAGATATCTTGCGCAGCTAGCATCGGATGTTCCGGTACCTTCTCGACCCTGAAGGATGGTATACCGACGACGGTAATTATGATTTGTGATTTTGTGATTTGATTATCACGTATCCGTTGCTTTGGATTTCGGTATTTTGGGCGATCTATTCACATGATTTAGTCTTGATGACTGAGTTTCATGATATTTGATTTTGTGCACCATGGTTGCACCTACTGGGTATTTATACCTTGTACATAGTTATTACTCTTGAGCTGTTGATTGCGATTTCATGCCTATTTTATACTGGTGATTTGATTTACGCTTCCAGCAGAGTTTCATGTAATTTTAGTGTTTTGATTTTGCACTCGGTATAGCTTATATGTGCTTGTAGTGTATCGATATGTGTTTTGTGCCCGCAGCTGCACACGTTTATGATTTTCTTCATATCTGGATACACTTGGTGTTGCTGCTTACGTATTTGAGTTATTGCTTGGTATTTGTGCATGGGATGCACCAGTTCTATACTTCGTGCATTTGTCGCACCAGTTTTATGTTTCTTGCGTTTATCGCATCAGATTTATATTTCGTGCCTTTGTTGCACCGGATTTATATTTTGTGCATTACGATTGCACCTGACTTCGATTTGATGCCTTTCGGTATGTCGATTTTGATTGTGATATTGATGTGGATTCTTGCACTCCGTGCTTTTGACTGGACTTACGCATATTCGACGTTGCTATTGGATTTTGTGATTCCGTGCATATTGAGTGCGCAGGGTCTAGATTTTCATTCGTGCATGATGGATGCACCGATTTGGATTTTCGCGCATGTTGGGCGCATGTTTTGAGATACGATTTTGGGGCACACCAGATGCACTAAATCGAGATTCTTCGTGCATGTCAGATGCACCTGTTTTGGCTGCCAGGCACACGTTGCCTATGACAGATGCTTCGTGCACACCCGTTGCATCTAGATGTTGTTTTGTGCACATGTTTAGCACATATATGGATTTTGATTTCCGTGCGCACCAGACGCACAGGGTGGTGTTATGTGATTTTTGGGATTTATTCCTTTTGGAGCAGTACATTTTTATGATGTTGGATATTTGCTTTCATACTGAGCAGGACTAGTCAGTGGGCAGTACCTGGATATATTTTGCATGCATCGATAGTTATCGAAGGGATTTCCGAAAAGCGAGCTATAGTCTCAGTATATACCTACGTGTCCGATATGACACGAAACGTTTTAAAAACAAGGAAACCCTTCTAAACTGTTTTCAAAACGGCGGAACGTACCTATTAAACAAAGGATATATATACACATATATAGTTATTTTCTTATGAGAAACGTCCGCCACTGTGCAGTGTTACGCGCATCGCACAGCGACTTAAAAAGATTTGGCATACATTTGCATCAGCTATTTACATGTATAGATTGGATGTCTACATGTATAGTCTTGGTCCATATCATATTGATTTTGTATTGGATTTGACATTGTGTCGTTACCATGACTCCGATGATTGCGGATGCTTGATGGAGTGTTGCTTTTGAGTTATCTGCTCAGTACTCATGCGCATGCATTGCGCTATGATGTTTTATGTATAGATGATTTCGGAGCCCCGATGACTTGGAATTTGTATTGAAATATTTTAGTATTTGGGGGTTTAAATTTAAATTCGGGGACCGAATTTCTTTAAGGGGGGTAGATTGTAACGTCTTCAAAATAATAAAATATGATTTTTAGGAAATTTTATAATTTAATATTATTTTAATGAATATTTTAATATTCTGGTATAATTAAATACAGATAAATGGGGAAAAATTATGGAAAATTCTAAAATAAGGTATTTTAAGGAATTGCTTCGTTTTCTGTGCATGCCCCCATTTCCTCTAGTTTTGACCCTGAGTATGTCTAGTTTTGACTGATTCCATCTAGGGTGAAATCTGGGTTGATTTTCCTATGTTGGTGTATAATTTGGGACTTGTTTTAGCATGGATTTTGGTATTTGGTGATTCATTCCTGTCGGGTGGCGTTTGGACGTCAACGACAAGTGGATTTTGATTGTGTTTACATGCGAGTCGATAGGTTTTTACCTATGCGGGTAGCGTGTGCTATTTTGGTTTCCGATGTGATTTTCATGTGCTTTAGCATTGTGATATACTTGTAGGTACCCCGCGTGATGTTGAGGCAAAGGAGGTGAAGATAGCGACATCGGCTTTGGCACACGAGAAGCAATGTGAGTAGATTTATATCTGTGGGGAGAAGTCGGGTGGATGGCGTATAGCACCCCCGCAGTCCGTGGTGATGTATACGAATACGTATACACACGAATATTTATTATGTGTTGTTTAGGGTTATTGATGGTAATAATGATATTTTGATGATAAGAATATATTGGTTTAGTTTAGTGCGAACCCTAGAGTAGTGGTTGCACTCACACATACATTTACACACATACTTGCATTCATTCTTTCATTTATTAGAGTGCATATGATTGTGCGTATATCTACACATGGGTATGGGACTATGTGTTTATATACTGGATTTGAGGATAGTATTTGGGATTTGAGATGAGTCGATGAGATTGGGCTTGAGGCCAGGAGATCGGTGATGTGATTTGGTTCGTATTGAGATACGACACGATGTTTTAGCGGGTCTTTTGACGTAGTGATTCTTACATCTGCATGCATACATAGAGGGTATCAATATTGTACTAAACGTAGATCAGTACCCCGATCATGACATTTGATAAAGAGGATACCAGATAAATAGTATGATGAATGTGATATTGACCCGTACCCAGATTTGGGATGCCGTACGACGGATTTACGTACAAGCTATATTTTGATGATTGATCCGCACTCTTGACTTGGGATGTCTGATTATTGATAGGGTATCGGATATGATATTATTGAGGCGGGATCACCGACTAATATATATACATGTATGTATATGTATCGACTCAGATGTTAGGCGGTTTCCTCACCCGTAGCTCTACTTGTTAGTTCAGCCGTATAGTTTAGGATGGTTGTTAGATTAGATTAGACTCCTACCTATTTCAAAAACTAACGAATCGTGGGTATTTTAAAAGACAGCCCAAGGGATCCTACGGATATTTCAAAAGACGTATCTTTTCATAAAAACATCGTAGCCCCTATTTTCAAAACCCCATGATTCGTGTTATTTCAAAAGGCACCAATTGTAGAGGTTATTTTAGATTAATGCAGATTAGTTATAGTTGCGTCTAGTATTCAGCTTCCGCTCATTATTGTGGTTCGCATCGCATCGCATGCTTATATTATGTTTCATACTCCATTATTGATGTTATGCTGTTAGGACACCAGCACCATTACCGATGATGCGTATGTACCACGTACACTTACTTGCCGGCTCACACACATCTTCATCGGTAATTGCCATGTCACGTACACCTTAGAAAATATTATTGCATCGACATAGGTTGTTAGCTAATAATTTAGACATGATATTAGTGTACTTGCCTTATATGCTAGATTAGACATTGTAATTATTAGTTGTTACATCATGCATGTTATTATTCATGGATTTTATGCCTGTATGCACTGTTTACATGCTATTGAGGATTGGATTCGGATTTCCATGAGATTTTCTGGATTTGGGGGAAAACCGCAAAACTTATATAAACTTCTTTTCTCTCTTTAAAATGAAAAGTGCGGTTTTTCCATGATGTATGAGTCGTCCACCATGAGTTTGCTGATGGATTTGGAAACCCGATTCGAGGAGACGGATGAACCGTTTCGGGTACATGGTGGACCCGGTAAGGTGCCCCGGGGCAAGAAGCGCGTGGTGATGACGATGTGAGCCTGGCAGGGGAGCACTACCTACCGGTGATTTTACCCGACGCGTCGGATATCCGGAGGATACCGTCGTGGTCTTGAGATGGATGGTAGGGGCCGGTCTGGACTGACGGCGCCCTAGATATTATGATTGAGACATTGGGATTTCGAGATTTCGAGGTACAGAGACTGTGATACAGAGATATCGAGATATTGGGATTACGTTTTGTGCCGATGCTAGGCACTGTTTTATGCTGATTTCATTATGATACCTCAACTAAAAATACAAGGGAAATCTCACTAAATTATGAAAACAGTTTCTTCATTTACATGTATTCTGCTTTCATGCATTCATACCTCATATTCATGACATACTATTACCTGAGGCACTAGCACGAGCACTTGGCACTACATTCACGTATAGAGATTACATTGCCAGTTTAGCATGCTTCAGCTTTATTCATATTGAGGTTTCTTTATATCTGATCGTATTGACCTAGGTTGGGTCATGCATTCGATCTCTGCTTGTAGATATCTTTCTATTCACGAGTTGGCAACTCACCCCCGTTGTGCCCCAGTTCTTGCAGGTTTGCCGTACAGTTCTATAGCGGCATTTCTGGCACACTGCTTCCTTTTGGGTGATTTGCTTGGATAGGTGGGTTCTTTTGTATCAGAACCGCCGTTGTATTTATATTATTCATTGTATCTAGAATATCCATCAACCAAAACTCGTATATTGTTTCAGACCTAGACTAGTGATGTATTATTCGACCATAGAGTCGCGCTTAGTAGTGTTGCGGTTTTCTTGTTGCTTTTGAGCTTTCTTTTGGATTTGATCCTCGCCACTTGGCGTTGTATATTATTGTTGCATGTGTGGTGGTGACCGTCGATTGACGAAGAGCTAGCTCCCGCTTGGGGATGCCTTTATCATTGCATATATTGTTATCCTTGTTATACCCCATTCGGGGCCAGTTTTACAAAAGAAACTCTGCCGAAATTTTTAGAAAAGACTGTACTGTTTTTAAAAATGCATATTCGGCTTAGTTATTTAAAAACCTTGATTTCAAACATGTTTTTCTTCACTTCTTTAAACCAGTTTCTTTACTTATTCTTAAAAATGGTTTTAGATTTCTGGGCTTTTGGCTTACTTGGATCAGATGGAGTCATATAGACTTCATATGGTTCAAGGGCCAGTCACGTGCTCTTTCGGGTCGTGACAACTATGGTGGGCTAACCAATTTAATTAGGCTAGTATGAGTTAATTAAGGGTATTTTTTTTATATAATTAACTTTATTTAGCTTTATGGGTTGACTTGGGTAGGAGAGAGAGAGAGAGAGAGAGAGAGAGAGCATGATGGCTTGAGCCATGCTTGTAATTAATAAGGAGAGAGAGAGGGGTTGACTCTCATATCTCTCATTTCCTTTGTTTCAAACACTCATTCTCACTTCTCTCTATCCCTCTCACTTACACACACACCCAGCTTCAGCATCAGCAATAGCTGAAGCAACAGCAGCAGCACTAGCCTCAGCATCAGCAGCAGTAGCAACACCAACAACAACAACAACATCACAACAGCAGCAGCTGAAGCAACAACAGCAGCACCTGAAGCAACAACAGCAGCACCAGCTTCAGCATCAGCAGCAGCAACACTAGCAACAACAGCAGCAACAACACAACAACAGCAGTAGCAAGCAGCAGGAAAAAACAGCAACAGCAAGCAGCACAGCAACAGCAGCACACATATTCTCTTCTCTTCTTCTTGCATCCTAGGACCACTAGAGGTATAATTTCTAAAACTTAACTTCTTTTTTTTACTAAACATGTAGTTATTTAGCTTAATTTAGAAATTAATGTGGTCATTAGTGCTAGATTTGTGTTTTAGGTGGAGATTTGGCCAAGTGAGGATTTTTATGGTTAGTATAGCTTGACTAAGTGTTTTTAAGGCTATGTCATCTCTTCTCTTCTTCTTCTTCTTCTCTTCTTCTTGCATCCTAGGACCACTAGAGGTATAATTTCTTAAACTTAACTTCTTTTTTTTGCTAAACATGTTGTTATTTAGCTTAATTTAGTAATTAATGTGGTCATTAGTGCTAGATTTGTGTTTTAGGTGGAGATTTGGCCAAGTGAGGATTTTTATGGTTAATATAGCTTGACTAAGTGTTTTTAAGGTCATGTCTACCAAGTCTTGCCCCAGATTTCACTAAAATACCATAGGGTTTCAATTTAGTGTAATTTAACGTTTTAATGTAAATTTTAGCCTTTTTAAGATCTGCTGTTGACCCGGTTGCTTCAGCAAAAACTGAGTTTACTGGGGCTTGTACACTAGACCTAGACCACACACACGAAGCACGAGAGCCAAATTCCAAACCCTGGCCGCAAATAAATTCGTTCTGGCCGCAAATTGCGGCCAGAGGGGGAGTTGGGTGCCTGGGTTTGTTCTGGGGGAGTCTGCTATATATTTATGGTGTTTGGTGTGTGCAACTTTTTCTAGTTCAGCTTGTATCAAAATCTGGAACTTAAAACCCTTTTTCGATACTTTTAAACTTGCGCAACACGTACGTTTTGTGAGTGGGTTTGGTGATTCCTGTGTGTCGCGGCGTGTCAAGGTAGTTTCAGATGCATATACACACGTTTTAGCATATCGGATGCACACGTGTTTAGTTCGCGACGCGAGTTTCTCATTTGGTTTTAATATCGCGTTTGTGCAGGATTTTAGCTTATGTGTATTCTTTGTATAAATTCTAGGTTCGCAGGCGGGTACGTCGGATGCCGCAAAGAAGGGGAAGCAAGTAGTCGGCTACACTTAGTACGAGATCACGGTGAGTAGATTTAACATCTACGGGGAAATCGCCCGTATGGCGTTAAGCGTCGGGGCTTGATAGGATATTGTAGTCGCGTATATATTTATATGTATATTACTTGTGCATATGTACTATTATAGCGTACCCATCTTTTGTTGCATATAGAAATAGTAGTTATGTAACATCGCACTGTCACTAACGGTTCATGCTGCACGAGCACTATTTGTATGTTACACTCACACCGTTAGTGATTGCCATGACACTCGCACTATAGGATTGCTACGAACCATACATCATTTTGATTACTGCATCATTGATGATTAGACATGATTCTGTCGCATATTGCGCACATACACATTGTATACCCATATTGGTGTACACATACATTGATATATCCATATTGCGCATATACACATTGTATATCCATATTGGTGCACACCTACATTGATATATCCATATTGTGCACATACACATTGTATATCTATATTGGTGCACACCTATATTGATATATCCATATTGCGCACATACACATTGTGTATCCATATTGGTGCACATATACATTGGTACACTCATACTTGCGTATATATCCACATGCACATCCATACCTATATACATACATATGTCACATACATGGATGATACTGGCTTTGATTTCTAGAAAATGGGGACCGCATGAGATATTTTCAAAACCGGATCCACTTAAAAGAGCGGTTTTCCCTTTTTACTCTTAGTTGCATACAACACATTGCATGGATTTACGCATTTAGTTTTGGATTTCCTCTGATTTTTGGATTTGAGAACCGTGGTATTATTTCAAGAAAATATGCACTGTTTTGAAAATCCGGTTTCTCTTGATATGATATTTCAGTATGTCCACCATGCGTTTTCTCGGTTCTGAAACGTGTGACATGTGAACCCGAATCGAGGAGCTGGATGAGGCCGGTTGCGGGTACATGGTGGACCCGATATGGTACCCCGGGGCAAGAAAGGGATGCGGTGTATACAGACGGTGAGCCTGGCAGAGGGACTACTACCTACCGGTGATTGGTTGGACGTGGCAGTTATTCGGAGGATACTGACCAGAGTCGAGAGATGGATATGGGCCGACCCGTACTGCCGGGGCTGAGGTCCGATTCCGCAGACGGAGCCCGTGGGCCGATCCGGACTGACGGAGCCCGATATATGAGGATTTGCGTGTTGATGCTGGACACGAGTATTTCATGATGTTTTCGGGTGCCGATGTTGGGCACCCTGCTCCTATGAGACTTACAGGATTGAGGGCCGGATAGAGTGACGGCGCCTGAATTATCGGGATTTTGGGGTGTTTTGGTAGACACCGGGGTTTTCCACGTTGATGATCCGTGTATATGATATTTTTATCCCATGCTCAGCATTCATTGTTATGCATTGCATCATGTAGTCGTAGTACCCGATAGAGTACTTTGCATGATTATTGCGTACCCAGCACATCATATAGATGTTATTAGATTGCACTTGTTATGCTTGATTATTGCGTACCCAGCTTATTATATAGATGTTATTAGATTGCACTTGTTATGCATGATTATTGCGTACGCAGCTCATCATATAGATGTTATCTGATTGCACATGTTAGAGTATGGCAGTACGTGCATACTCGCGATTACCTTTATATGTTATTTACTATTCACAAGTTGGCAACTCACCCCCGTTGTGCTACAGTGTTTGTAGGTCGACCCTCAGAGTTGTTGCGGCAGGGCTACTTCCTTGTATCATTTTGCTACGGATACCACTGCAGTTGGCGTGTGAGCCCTTTGCTTATAGGTGGGTTTTTGCGGTATCCGTTTATTTTCCATTTGTACATTCTATTGTATCTAGTACTCTCCATCTACCATTTCATGTATTGACTTAGAGACCAGTTGTGAGGACGATGTATATTATTTTGTATTCTGGATGTCGAGCTCGTGTGAGCCGACTTTATTTATGCAGTTTTATCTTTTATGCTGTTTTCACTTATTTTGCCCATTCTTCGCTACGGCGTCGTATATTGTTATTGTGGTGGTTGTTTCTGTTGTTGGGCGTGATTGCTTCCGTTTGGGGATGCTTTATTCTTATTGTATGTCATTTTTACTTATATCATGTATTGTACCCGATTTCGGGGCTAGCTTTTACAAAGGAGGTGCTGCCGAAATTTTTAAGAAAATAACTCAAACTTTAATGATTTTACTCGAGTTTTCTAAATGTTTTAAACCAATGTTTTCAACACTTACTACTTTTGATGGTTTTTGATTTCTGGGTTTCGGCTTACTTAGTCATGTTACGCCGGTAGACGTTAGGTGGTTAAGTGCCGGTCATGGGCCGAACTTTAGGTCATGACAAAGTTGGTATCAGAGCGTAGGTTTTACCTTTCGGAGTGTAGGATGACCCTGGTATGATGGAGTAGGTAGCTGAACCAGAGTGGCGTAGCGTGTGTGTGTTTCCGGCATACTCACGACACGGTACTCCGCCTAAGTGACCTTAGGACTTATTGATTGAAATTCCTTCATGATTATATACATTCCTGTGATTCGATTTCCGTATCCTTATCGAATCCTACTTTCTTTTCAGCAATTATGCCGCCAAAGACTACGAGGGCGCGGAGAGCGGCCGCGAGAGCCGAGATTAGAGTTGATTCGTCTGAGACGAGGACTGACCCGGGCAGTACACCCGTTGTACCAGAGCAGACTATTCCTCCTTCGACAGATCAGATCGCCATGCTAAGGGCCGGTATGCAGTAGATGCGCCAGATGAAAGGGTCGTTAGTTGAGGCACTTCGAGCGCAGCGACCAGAGGTAGTTCCACCCGTTGCGGGGACCGCGATGGTACCTATAGTACAGGTAGTTTCCCCTGCAGCTACAGAGGTTATTACAGTATCGCTATCAGAGTTTATGAGGCTGAAGCCTCCGGTCTTCACAGGCACCGATGCAGCCGAGGACCCACAGTCATTTATCGATAGGATGGCCCAGATATGTCGTTCACTTAGATGCTCAGATGCGAGATGGATGGAGTTCGCGAGCTTTCGCCTGGAAGGTCTTGCGCAGAAGTGGTGCGAGTCGGTAGAAAAGGGCAGAGCAGCAGGTCTTCCTCCTATGATCTGGGCCGAGTTTGTGACGATATTTCTAGCCCGTTCCTTCCCCAGAGTGTCAGGGATGCCCGAGGTCGCAGGTTCGAGTCATTACGCCAGACGCCAGATATGACGGTGGCGGAGTATGATGTGTAGTTCACCGAGCTATCTGTTTATGCCCCGTATTTAGTGGCTACTGAGGAGATGCGAGTCAAGAGGTTTGTTCGAGGCTTGCTTACCCTACTGTTCCTTGCGATCAGCGCACAACATTGCGAGACTTATGCAGCAGCTGTAGACACAGCCCTATTACTCGAGGAGCGCCTTGCTGAGACTTCGGTAGTTCCAGGGCCGAAGAGAGTTCGTACAGATACTTCAGCACAGAGACAACCGTTTAGGCGCCGCGACAGGTTCCATTCGGGTACGGCGGGTAGCGGAGGATCGGGACGAGGTCAGCTATTCAGCTCTTATCCCCAAGAGGGTCAGCCGGCACCATCTAGATGTTTCCGATGCGGGAGTACTTATCATCGTGTGCGAGATTGTCCGGAGCCACGTGAGGGCGAGACAGCCGTACCACATGTCACACTTCCACCTTCTCCACCCCAGAGGGCATTGCCTATTGTACCTACTATTGCTCCGCGTCAGACTCATGCTCAGAGAGTTCGTGGTCGCGGAGGGTTTGCTCATAGAGGACGAGGTGGCCGAGGCAGAGAACAGCCAGCTGCTCATAGGGGACCTCCAGTCGCAGGTAGAGGACAGGCACCGGTTTTCGCTTTGATGCATCAGGACGCACAGGCGTCTAATGCAGTGGTCTCAGGTACCCTTTCAGTATGTTCTGTTGACGCACACGTGTTGTTTGATCCCGGATCCACGCACTCGTACGTTTCCACACACTTCGTGCCGAGTTTGGGTAGAGAGTCTGGGTTGCTTGATCAGCCGCTTGCTGTGACCACTCCTGTAGGCGAGTCGTTTATTGCTAGACACGTGTTCCGATCATGCGTTGTCCGTATTGACGAGAGAGAGTTGCCTGTCGACTTGATCCTTCTTGAGATGTTGGACTTCGACGTTGTTCTAGGCATGGATTAGTTAGCCACGTGCTATGCGTCTGTGGACTGCCGCGAGAAGACAGCTAGGTTTTGTTTTCCCGGTGAGTCGGCTTTTGTTGTGCAGGGGGACCGTGGTGCCGCCCCTCACAGTTTGATTTCGTCTCTTCGCGCTGGACAGCTTTTGAGGAAGGGATGTCAGGGACTTTTAGCCTATGTTTACGATACTAGAGCTACAGAGGTTCCGTTGGACCAGGTTCCGATTTTTAGTGAGTTCCCTGAAGTTTTCCCTGACGAGCTTCCTGGGCTACCGCCTGACCGCGATATTGTTTTCTGCATTGGCTTGATTCCCGGCACGGGGCCTATTTCCATACCGCCTTATCGGATGGCCCCGACAAAGCTTAGAGAGTTGAAAGGTCAGTTGCAAGATTTGCTGGATAAAAGGAATTTCTTGAAAAAGAGATTAGTGGCAAGGAGGTAGAACTGGAAGAGGTTCCAGCAATACAGACTACGACAGAAGATTTGGTTGAACCGGAGGATTCGATAGTTCCCAACGAACCTCAGCCTCTCCGCCGATCTAATAGGGTTCCTCACCCATCTGAGAGGTACTACGGTTTTCTCATGGATGGTGGGAGAGAGGATTGCATCATGGTTGATGATGACCCAACTAGCTTCGAGCAGGCCATCACGAGTGGGGACTCAGTGAAATGGCTGGATGCAATGCGGTCCGAGATGGAATCCATGTACACCAATAAAGTATGGACTTTGGAAGTTGCTCCTGAAGGGGTAAAACTCATTGGGAGCAAGTGGATCTTCAAGAAAAAACTTGGTGTAGATGGGAAAGTGGAGACTTTCAAAGCTACACTTGTTGCAAAGGGTTTTCGTCAAAGACCAGGTGTGGACTATGACGAAACATTTTCTCCAGTGGCTATGCTTAAATCCATCCGGATCATGCTTGCCATTGCTGCATATCATGACTACGAAATCTGGCAAATGGATGTTAAGACCGCCTTTCTAAACGGTGATTTAGAAGAGTGCGTGTACATGACTCAGCCAGAGGGCTTCGTAGATAGTGGGTGCAGCGGGAAGGTGTGCAAGCTGCTTAAATCCATTTATGGATTAAAGCAAGCATCGCGGAGTTGGAACATCTGCTTTGACGTCGTTATCAAAGAGTTTGATTTCTTCAAAAACGTAGATGAACCTTGTATCTACAAGAAGGTAGCAGAGAGTAAGGTTGTCTTTCTCGTATTGTACGTGGACGACATACTCTTGATAGGAAATGACATTCCTATGCTGCAATCAGTCAAGCTCTTCTTATCACAAAGATTCTCAATGAAAGATCTAAGGGATGCCTCCTACATCTTGGGGATTAGGATCTAGAGAGATAGATCCAAACGGATACTGGGATTGTCCCAATCCAGGTACATTGACACCATACTAAAGAGGTTTAGTATGGAAGAATCCAAGCGTGGGAATTTACCCACGATCTCTGGACTCACTCTCTCCAAAGAGATGTCTCCCAAGACCGATTTGGAGAGAGCTCGCATGCAAAGGATACCCTATGCTTCGGCTGTAGGCTCTATCATGTACGCGATGCTATGTACCAGACCCGATGTAGCACACTCACTAAGTGTAGTGAGTAGGTATCAAGCTGATCCTGGAGAGAGTCACTGGACAGCTGTGAAGAGCATTCTCAAGTACTTACGAAGGACTAAAGAGATGCTCTTGGTGTATGGTAACGGAGAACTCCAAGTGGAGTCCTTTACCGATTCGAGCTTCCAGAGTGATAAGGACGACTCTAAGTCGCACTCAGGATTTGTCTTTACCCTTTACGGAGGGGCGGTTAGCTGGAAAAGTTCCAAGCAGGAAACCATGGCAGACTCGACGATGGAGGCTGAATACATCGCTGCCAACGATGCTGCCAAAGAGGCTGTCTGGATCAAGAAGTTCATTACTGAACTTGGAGTGGTTCCATCCATTGAGCATCCAATACCTTTGTATTGTGATAACAATGGAGCGGTGGCTTTGGCCAAGGAACGCAGGTCCCATCAGCGATCCAGGCATATTCTGAGGCGGTATAACCTGATCCGGGAGATAGTTGATCACCGGGAGATCGAGGTCAGGAGGGTTGACACGAAGAACAACGCAGCAGATCCACTCACGAAGGCCATTCCCCAGATACAGTTTGAGAGACTCTTCGGGATGCTTGGTATGCAATACTGTAGCAGCTGGCCCTAGTGCAAGTGGGAGATTGTTAGTTGTATGTATGCCCTAGAGGCCAGTATTGTACAGATGATGTATATTATATTGGATGCTTGGACATATATAGAGAGGACTTTCTTGCTCGATATGATAGTATGCTATCTGGTTGCTCTTTATCTTAACATGTATACTTGTCTCTTGATACTGTCTTATAGTTACATATTGATAAAGCCCTTAGGATGTGTACATGACTACCTGGACTATGATGCGGATCATACAAGTGGGGGCAAGGTAGTCCATAAGTACATCCTTCAAGGTCCCTAGTCGTGGGTGTATCGAGACAGGGCATCGATATACCAGAGTAGACTAGCGTATAGCTTCTTGACCCATGAGATAGGGGATGGATGATCCCATATCCATTGGTGTTTGACATCAGAAATGGTATACGGGTGCTCAGTGGAGACTGGGTACACTGGACGGACTCGCCGAGAACTCCCAGATGGTATTATATCTCATGTCAGATGGCAGTTCTCTGGTGACACTTGTGCAGGTTGTTAGTTATATGTATGCCCTAGAGGCTATTACTATATATAGGATGTATATTATAGTGGATGCTTGGACATATATAGGGATGACTTTCTTGCTCGATATGATAGTATGCTATCTGGTTACTCTTTACCTTAACGTGTACACTGATTGTCTCTCTATTACATGTTGGTAAAGCCCTTAGGATGTGTACTTAACTACCTGGACTATGATGCAGATCATACTAGTGGGGACATGGTAGTCCATAAGTACATCCTTCAAAGTCCCTAGTCGTGGTTGTATCGAGATGGTGCATCGATATACCAGAGTAGACTAGCGTGTAGCTTCTCGACCCATATAGATGGGCGATGGATGATCCCATATCCATTGGTGTTTGACATCAAAGATGATATACGGGTGCTCAGTGGAGACTGGGTATACTGGACGGACTCGCCGAGAACTTCCAGATGGTATTATACCTTACGTCAGATGGCAGTTCTCTGGTGACACTGGTACAGGTTAGTCTGTAGACCCGAGATCGTCATAGAGTCTTGTGTGATTCCCACTGTGCTTTGATTTCCACCTTACCACGTCCAAGAGGGCATGCAAAACGGTGGTTTTTGGGTACAGTCCCGAATCACATGGAGGCAATGAGCGATAGGAGGGGATTCGTCTCTCCCGGTATATGGAGTTGATGTTGCGCTGTGTTCGATTGGCTATAACTGGAAATCCCTAGCCAGGGTTGTTGAGATTTACTGGTAAGTGTTATCAGTAGTATCTCAAACTGTTATAGACCTCATATCGACACGACTTATCGAGCTACTGGGGTCTGACGTTTACCACCCCTAGGCAAGATATGCAACATATCAGATGACGAAACCGGACTGTACGGTAAGTGTTACTGGTTGGATTCACAGGAGTGTGAGCGGGCTTGTTCGTTGATCTTCTGATCTCTCAGTACCAGCGTGGCCGTTACGTTTAGCAGACCGCTTGCGGCTTGTGGGTGTTTGATATGATCATCACCTACTGCCGGCGTATTGACGAGTCTTTAGAGTCCTACACAGAGGTTTCCTGGCTCAAGCGAAACGAAATAGGAGCGCATATGAGATATGTGCGGGACCGAGAATAATACCAGTATGTGATACTGTATTCTATTCTCGCGATATGTATCATTGGACGGTTATATAAGATATAGCCAGGTTACCGAATCATGTGTTGATTCGATACATGGATACACTTGATATTAGTCGGTTATATGTAATATGACCGGATCATTAAATCAAGTGTTGATTTAATGATTTAATGTATAATTATATATTTGATATATTACTTTACATTAACTAATATTGGTTCACTTAAGATTATTTTCTCACTTCTTTGTGCATATTGTATATATGATATATGTTTGTGCACTAGTTTGTATCATGTTTGATGATACATGCAAACTTGGGTGTGTGTATGCTTTGAACCATGTTCAGGTAAATGGTTGGGGTTTTAATTTATTTATTCATTTAGTTATTTATTCTTTTGGGCAAGAAATAAAATGGTGGCTTCTTTTGTTTTCACTTGAAGCTTCATGAAGCTTTGACCATTTTGTTTCTTTCCTTAACCTAACCATTCACCTAAACCCTAGTTTAGTCTCTACACTAGTTACACTCACCCATGGTTGCTAAAATGATAACCATCACTTGATTTATTATGATTCATAATTATTTTTCTTTCTTCTTCTTCATCTTCTTCAAGAGGTGAAGAAAGCTTGCTAGAAATTTCCAAGTGAGAAATCCAAATCCAAAGTGAACCCACTTCCTATTTCTTCATCCTCTACCACTTGCCATGTAGTAGAGTGTGTTATCTTCACAAGTTTCATGACCTAGTGAAGGTGGAGCTTGAGTTTGAGTCGCCTCGACGTAGATCATCTTCGGCATTGAAGTCAACGACCTAGCCCGCCCATTTCTCCGATGAAACCGACGCTAGAGTCCGGGATTCTGATGATCGCAGCGGAGGGACGTTAACACGGAGCTAAAGAAATGGTGGAGCGGGTCTACAAAGGTTGTAGTCCCTTTCACTTAGCAATAAAGTTGTTTACTTGCTTGCTTTTCGCCTAATCTCTAGTTAACGATCTTGCATAGGATGCTTAGGCACATGAAAAATTTGATTTTGGCATGGTTGATGCCTTGTGGAACCTTTTGAGTGTTCCTAGTAACCCTACAGTGGTATCAGAGCCTAGCTAGAGCCTTAGGCGAAGTGTAGACGATGTTAGAAATCCGATTGAGTCACGAAACCCTAACCAAGACCACTCTCTGTACATTTTCTGAAAATGTGGATTTTTCCAAATTAAAAATAGCCAAAAAATTTAGCAGGGTTTTCTAGGAATTACTGTGAAACACGTGGGCCTAACTCCATTAAACCGCCGCGGAACCGCGGTCGTACCTTAGCTTGGGCGGCGGTTCCGCGGCCATATTGATGAATATTGACACGTGGTTTGCACAGTAATATCTATCTGTTGTTGCTGTATTTTATGGGAATTTTTAATCTATACTCTACAGTTGAGTTTTCTGGGTTGTATTGGGAGTTCGTTGTTTCGATCGAAAGTTTAACTTCGTCTATGTGTTTTTCCGGATATTTTTAGAACATGTTAAAAAGTTCGACCGGATATAGATACCCACTTTTTCCCCTGCCGGGAAATTTCCAAGTGTTGGATTTTTCCGTAGTTTAATAACGTTCTAAGTAGTGCAAGTAACGCGATTGTCCCTCTAGAAGACAACAAACCTTAACTCGATTATGTGACCGTCTTGAACTGCCCTTTGAACCTTAGGGTTTAGGGCAGTACGACGTGCCACATGTGAGGCGTTGGCTTGACCCTTCTACGGCTGGACCGTTGGTACTGAGGCATGAAGTGAATGTTTTTAAAATTATTTCATGTGTTGAGCTGTTTCGGGAAAACTTGGGTGTTTGACTGTTCGATCGGAAAGTTTAACATTTTCTGTTTATCTGGAATGTGATACAATATTTGGAATTCACAAGTAGTTATGTGATAACTAATATGAATGTTATAAATCTAGCACTTTAGTCTCACTTGATTGGTTGCCACGGGATTTTGATGCGATCAAAAGTCCGTCGCAATCGCGTAGCGTATGCGGATACTCGCCGGGTAAACTTAATAGACAGCCACACCTCATAGCCCCGACCAAGTGACTGTAGGAGAACCCCGTCGCCGAAAGCATCCGTTCGGGTGCTTGCGGCAGCGGTGTTCCGCCTTAGTGCACTTCGTCGACGGCATCGGGGGTGCGGCCGCCTACTAAAGTTTGCGACGAGCATTCGATCAGTTTTTTGGGAATCATGTTGAATTGCCCGACTAGATATTGAAAAGTGTTTTCGATATAGAGACTAAAATGCGGGGTTTATAATTGTTAGGCATATGATGTCTAAGGAATTCATTTGGTCAGGCATGCGATGTCTGAGGAGATTGCGGATTCCAACTGTTGTAGTTTTACACTTTCTTTTCTGTGACCGTAAGTGTAATATGTGATATTGCCGGTTTCGTTGCTATATGTCAACGACAATTGGGATACACATGTTTACTTACGTTGATGACATGTGATGTTATGTGTTGTTGGATATGTTATATTGAATCGTCGCGTTTTGAATAGCCGGGGGTTTTATGTGAGATGAGAGTTTTTATTTTCATTCATGTAAAAACTTGTATGTAATATTCTTTTATTGGGGCACTTCCAGATTGCGGAAGATGTCACCATTGTATATTATTTACTATTCCGCACTAGGATAGACCCAAGGAGGAGAGCACAAGTAACCGGGTTCTGGAGTCCAGTGGGAGACCAACTCGAGGAGTCGAGTCCGGTTCTCCTAACTCTAGAATTGATAGGGTTGCTTGCCGCTCTTGTAGGGGTCTAGGTGTTGGAGATAGTGCCCTCAGAGTCAATTATTGGATCACAGGCACGTGATTGCAATGATTGAGGGAGGACCTATCCCGGTAGGACAGTCTTACTCAAGATGAAAGTATGTTATCTGGTTTATCTTTATCATCGTGTACTGCTTTAGGTGACCTGACAGGTCACTATTGCACGTTGATAGAGCCCCTAGGATTCTTGCTTGACTACCAGCAGTATGAGGGCGATCATATACGTGGGAGCTGGTAGTCTATAAGCACATCCTTAAAAGGTCCCTAGTCGTGGGAGTTTCAAGACAGGGCATCGATACTCCAGAGTAGACTAGTGTATACAGTCGAGACCCCGACGAGGGGCGGTGGCCGGTCTCATAAGCCACTGGTGTCAGTTGGTTCACCTAAGATGTATACAGGTGCTCATTGGGTTATGAGTACACCGGACAGGACTCGCCGGGAATATGCTAGTTGGTCTTATACCTGACGTCAGATAGCAGTTCCCTGGTGACATGTGTACAGGTTAGTTCATCGACCTGAGGATCATCATTTGTCTCGTGTGAGTTCCCACTGTACTTTGATTACTGCCCTACCACGCTCAAAGGAGACGTGCAAACAGGTTTTAGTTGGGTACAGTCCCGAGCCACATGGAGGCAGTGAGCGGATCTTCAGGGGTTCGTCTCTCCCGGTATTGGGGGTGAGGTCGCGCTGTGTCTAGGAGAGCCATTACACGAAGCCCTCGGCCAAGGCAGGAGATTTACTGGTAGGTATTCCAGTAGTATCTCAGGATGTTCTGGGCTACACTCCGACACGACTTGTACCGCTTTTGGGGGTCTGACTTTTACCAACCCCCTAGGCCCGCCATGTGATGCTCATAGAAGAACGAACCGGACTGTACGGATATTGTCACTGACAGGCTCAGTAGGGTGTCAGGATGAGTTCGCTCATCGACGTCCCTTTTGGTCAATAACTGGTAGCCCGTCACGTATGGCTAATACCTCTGACGTGCTAGTGGTTAAGTCCACAGCCATAGTATTGACGAGTCTTTTGAGTCCACCACACACAGTTACTCAAGTTTCGGGCGAAACGCTGTAGAGGCCTTATGGAGATATGGCAGGGTTCGATCAGATACGTGCGGTATTGCACGAATCGTGATCGGACGGATAATACTAGCCGGCTTTGGTTTAAGCCGGATCCTAGTATAGTACAGTGTAGATTTTGTCTCTTTCCATTTGTATTCAGTGGGAATACAGATGCGGGCATGTATATGCAGCATCGGGGTTTTCCTGTAATTTATTACAGGATCAGTTTTCTGAAGTTACCAGTTTGCATTCCGTTCCGGCCGGTTTTCCTTTGTTCTTTCCCGGCCGGACTTTTCCGATGGAGGGGGTTCTTTGCAAGTTTGCAAATAACATTTGTGGAGGGGGTTTCATGCATTTGTGGCATTATGAAAGGTTAAGCATCTTTGCTTTTTCATGATGGCTTGCTTTATTGTGATTAAAGTTGATAAGAAATTGATTTGATATTGTTATCATTCACTTTGGGTTGTGGTCACCCTCTCCTTTTTCCTACCATCACCTCCCTTCATGTTTCAATTTGATTCTCTCCACCATTTGAAAAATGAGGGGCCGGCCACATTAGAGGGAGAGGATGAGAGAGTTTCATTTTTGAGGGTGTGGCAATTTCTTCATCTCATTTTTTTCTTGCTAGAAAATTGAAAGCACCAATTTTCCTTAACTTTTTCCTCCATCCTCCATGGCAACTAAACCCCAAAGAGACATAGACTCTACATTAGCCTACAGCAAATCTTGGACGCGTCGGCTAGCCAACTTCGCGCCCGAGTTGCCTCGGTCCAGAGGTGGGAGCCCGTAAAAGATTCCGGCTACGTGGTGCCCTTTCCGACGAGGAGGAGATGAACGGAGTTTCCGCGGGATATCGGAGTGGAGACGAAGACCGAAGGACACGGATCGCTTGGTATACTTCTCTACCCTTTTCTCTAGATAGCTAGGACTAGTTTAATTGCACGATTCGGGTTTATAGTGCGCGGTGGTGCCGGTTTCTAAGTTCGAAAAGTTTAAGTAATTCATCGCTTCCGCACTCCGACGTCGGATTGACGGCCTGGGCGCCGCCGTGCACTTACAGTGGTATCAGAGCCTCGCCATTAACCTAGTCTAGCTTGGTCTAATGTGTTTACTCTTTCGATCGAACAAAATCCCGAAAACCCGATTTCAAGTTGCACAGTTTCTGTCGAAATTTTTTTGGAGTCTAAAAATTTTTCAGGTTGTTTCAGAATGATGTGCAAGGTATTATAAGAGTTCTGGGAAAATTTGGTCTCATGAACAGTCTATACCACCGCGGAACCGCGGCCAAACCCATGCTTGGGCTGCGGTTCCGCCACTCTTTTCACTGTTCATGGCCCCAAAATTTTACAGAGGCCTCCTGACATGAAAATAGGGTTTTTGGAATGTTATTTTTTGGGCCCAGATTTCTTTATGTGCTACTGTAGTGCTTGGGGCCCACTTGGGTAAATTTGATCGATCGAATATTTTAAACACATTAGTTCACAGTATTTACATTATATCTGTGACCATGAATGTTACTTGATCGGTAAATCCTGTCTAACTGCTATAGCCCGGTTAGACGGATTTGCGAACGTGACATTCACGTTGATGTTCTGTGTTATGCTGTGATGTTGCGGATTGGTCGTGGGGGATAGCCTGGATGCAATGGTAGTACAGATTTTGTTGTATTATGTACATTTGATATTGCGGGGCGAGCGTCCGACATGTGGACTGCCGTCACTGCCTGTTTGTATATTATTCTTTTGGGGCACGACCAGGTCGAGGTCGATGTACCCGTTGTATGTATATTTCACTTTCTGTACTAGGATTACCCCAAGGTGGGGTGCACGGATAGCCGGGTTCTAGAGGGAAATAAGCCCGCATCTCATGGAATTGAGACGGAGGGGGCTTCACTCTAGGATTGGCGGGCTATTCGCCGCACTCGTAGGGGGTACAGGTTGACCCAGGAGGGGTGCCCAAGTTACCGGATTCCGTGAAGTGCTGGGTGGTCTATTCACGGTGCTGAAGGGGACTGCCTCGCTTCAGGTCTTGGCGGGTGACTTGCCGCGCCCGTAGGGGTCTAGGATTTCATTGCACAGGCTATCCACATGACCAGGGGAACGTCGGGTTTCAGTAGTGGCTCTGTGAAACCCGAGGATCCCAGATATCTGTATTGTTCTGTGATGCTGTACATTTCTGTGATGTTGCATTTTATCACGCCTTGAGCGAAATATAATATATTGGTATATATATTAGTAGATGTTGTATATGTTTTGCATCCGTGCTAGTTCAGTCCCTGCTCTGTCGTTAGTTAAGTAACCTAACGGGTGATGACGGGATCCAGTGGCGAATGCGGATGGTATATACGTACATCATTATTTTCGTTCTTTTGTGGTGTGATCAATTGATGGGACTGCGTTGATTCGGATCAATGCAAGTTAAAACAAACCTATTATGATGTTGTTGGAACACTTTTCAAAAAAAGCTGTTATTGCAAGGACGTTCACTTTTGTTTTGCATCGTGGTATTCAGTTGGAATATCCTGCTCCTCAGTCGACGAGGCAAGGGCCGAGATCCCTGCACCAGGAGTGACCCTTTGGACAGAAGTTTGCGTCAGGGTAATAACTTCACTATAGTCGATTACTTTTGCTTTGCATCGTGGTATTCAGTTGGAATATCCTGCACCTCATTCTACGGGGAAAGAGCCGAGATCCCTTCACCGGGAGTGACCTCTTTAGCAAAGGTTTTCGTCACTATATTTTCATAAAAGCTATCCGGTTCCTTCAACGATATCAAGTTCATTACGTTAAAGGTTTTCGCCAGAAACCATTCGTAGCCCTCCATCATTTCGGTTAAATATTCGGTAGTATTCAAGCTATATATTTTGACCTCACGCCAAGGCATAGTGATTGGTAGCTGCCGGATATTTATTTATAGCATAGATAGATGCGTTGGTTTGGGACAGTCGTACTACTATTTTGGCCTACGTCAAGGGTATGTACGGGTGGATTCAAATTAACCTGGATAATGATGGGCAGGACTTGACATGTGACTTATGATATTTTGACCTCACGCCAAGGTCATAAGAGCATGGGGTAGAAATCACATCGGGAGTTTCTAAAGAAACTGAAACTTGCCAGATATGCGCATACCTTCTGGAGTGTGATGACGTGAGTGGATTCCGTCACGTTATCATACGATGATAGTTGGATCCCGATTCCCACTGATGAGTTGGTTTACTCCTCGGGTGATCCCGACTAATTCTTCTTTCAGGTTTGGAGGAGAATTTGACGGTACAGTGGGAGGTTTCCAGATTAGATAAATTGGTAACCATTATGATCTAGGTTAGAGTGCACGCTGAGTGTTTCTTTTCTCTCTCTCTCTCTTTGGCAGCGACCATTGACCCGACCCTAAGACTATGACTCAGTGACCAAGTTGACCGAACCTTCTTAAACACTGGCTTTTGGATTGTCAGAGTTGCAAATCTCATTGCCACTCCTACTTTTACCCTTTTCTCCAGGACACCCCGTATTACTACGAACGTCCACTTCCATTGGACAAAACCATCGTATGGTTAGATACGAACTCGAAGGAATTTATTTGAGGATGGTTTCCGGTTCTGGAGAAAACGAATAGGACTATTCAGTTGACTTTTCCTTTTACCTTCTCTCAGGTTGCGAGTACTCCTTGGTTTAGGAGATAGTACACCTATTACGCAAATTGGACAGTCTTCTTCCAAACCATAGGCAGGTGCCGACTGGTAGGGAATGAAGAAAACCAATTAGCCTAACGATGGTGTACAGAAGGTATTAAGTAAAGACATAACAAGGGAGTAGTAAGAGGGCAAAGTAAATTGCGACTGCTATTCACGACCAAACCAAGTATTTCTTCGCCAATCCTAAATCACCTTTGTATTTCTCCAGAACACTCCGTATCACTACGAAGATCCACAGTTTATTAGATACTCCATCGTATGGTTATATACGAACTCGAAAGGAACTTGTTCCAGTTCGGGGATGGATTCTGGTTCAGGAGAAATAGGAATAAGGTTTATTCCGTTGTCTTTTATCTTCACCTTCTCTCGCGTTACGAGTGCTCCTAGGATTAGGACAGTACACCCATTATGCTTATTGGATAGTCTTCTTCCAAACCATAGGCCGGTGCCAAACGGTAGGGAAGGAAGAAAACCATTTGACCTAAAGGGGTGTACAGAAGGTAATGACTAAAGACATAGAAAGGGATTTGGAAAGATGGAAAAGAATTACATGGTTACAGTTGTGAATCTGGATAATGGAAGAGGCATTACTAGGAATACCGGGATACCCCATCGAAATATTTCAATGTTTCAGTTTCACTGTGTACTGTTAAAGGAAAACTGATTTCCCGATTAGATACTTACTCCAGGGCATGTATTTACCAGGTATAATTCTCACATCTGTATGGTTTTACAGATGATGAGTGGGAGTAAGTTTTTGGGAATTAGGTGATCATCCTCATTATATCGGGATACGTTGTAATCGGTGATATTTGAGGAAGTCACCTGGGTTAGTTGCCGGACGGCAAATATTTGGTTTTGAATATCCGCTGTTATGCACCAATTTCATATTGATATATCTGTACGTCTATCTTTATAGAGTGAGATATATCTTTTTGAAATTATGTCTGTGACATTTACCTATATCAGTGGATGGTTAGGTAAGGAGCATTAAACAGCGGTGTAATTCTTCTTAACCATAAGTACAGTTTTCAACCTACGACACACAGTGAATGAGTTATCAGACTCAAGGGACTTATACAGAGTATTGTATGTTATCCAGGGTCCATCAGGACAGAGGGGTTGGTCCTCGTACTATATTCGGTTTACTTATGACTTTTCTAGTTTTTAGACAGGTGTTTCGTGGAAACACAGGGTCTGAATTTTGAGAAGTTATAGGTATTTGAATAAAGTAGAGAACCAGGTATTGCAAGTATCGGGATTCTTCAAAGTGATCGAAGATGTAGATACTTATGTATGGTATTCAGTTGATAGTAATGATTAAGAGAACTTGCTTCTCTTTCAGGTTACTCATAATTGGAAGCATTCCTAAGTTGAGTAACGCTGATCGGCCTCTTTCCATTTAGTTGACATGCACTGGAGACAGCTGCATAATTTGAATCTGGTTCAATTAAATCAGTGCCTCTGGTTCTATATTGGATATAGAACAGTTCATATCTTAACGTTGTTAAGGTACGGGGAGTTGTCCGGCTTATGATTAAAACCAGACACTGGACAACACAAGGCACGTTTCTGTAATGGCTGTTTGTGGGTTGACCCAGGCTATGGCGAGGGCTGACTTTCTACCATCTGGAAGATCAATAGTGATATTGTTCTAGACCCGCCACAGTTTTAATAAAAATGGATTTTTTCAGAAAAACAGTAGCGGGAGTATGGTAGAACTGGAAGTGATTCCAGAACCACAAACGATTACTGAAGATTTGATAGGAACCTAAAGATTCAATCTGGTTTGACATTCCATTGGCCACTCCGCAGATAAAGTGGGTAACTTCAGGCACCCGAGAGGTGCTCAGGTAGCCTCAAGGACGGTGACAGGGAAGTTCTTGTTTACCCACACTTGCCATTGCTGTTGTTCTAGACTGTGAGACCCGGCAGGAGGATGAGTATAGCGTCGTTCTAAACTTGCTTTAGAAGTATACGTTTATATGACTCTGCCAGAGGGTTGTCGTAGTCAGTGGGAGCAGCGGAAGCATTGGTGGACAGGTGGCTTATGTCTATTTATAGACTAAAGCAGATGTAGCGGAGAAAGATCATCTATTTCTGACGTGACAGTCATAGGTTTGACTTCGTCAGAATAGGGGATGGATCTGTTGAGAAGGTAGTAGAGTGTGATGTCATGGTATTTGGATGACATACACAGAGTAGGAAGTGATATTCCTATACTACGATCGATTATACTTTGGTCGTCACACAGTGGTTTCTCCACATGGGGCTTGGACATTATATCAGACATATTGGTTACTGGATCTATGGTGTTAGATCTAGATTTGGGTGGTTTCCCAATTAAGGGTACATAGACAGCGTTCTAAGAGTATTTAGAATGGACGACTCCTGGCACGGTAGTGTACCTGCAGGTGATGGAGTCACCCTCTCTAAAGGTGTCTTATAGACTAAAGGGGAGAGGGATGTACATGATTGGCAGATCACTTGCTTAGGCAATTGAGTCAATCATGAGATGTCAAGTACTGTTGGAGATAGTGCCCTCAGAGTCAATTATTGGATCACAGGCACGTGATTGCAATAATTGAGGGAGGACCTGTCCCAGTAGGACAGTCTTACTCAAGATGATAGTATGCTATCTGGTTTATCTTTATCATCGTATACCGCTTTAGGTGACCTGACCGGTCACTATTGCACGTTGATAGAGCCCCTAGGATTCTTACTTGACCACCAGCAGTATGAGGGCGATCATATAAGTGGGAGCTGGGGTCTATAAGCACATCCTTAAAAGGTCCCTAGTCGTGGGAGTTTCGAGACAGGGCATCGATACTCCAGAGTAGACTAGTGTATACAGTCGAGTCCCCGACGAGGGGCAGTGGCCGGTCTCACAAGCCACTGGTGTCAGTTGGTTCACCTAAGATGTATACTGGAGCTCATTGGGTTATGAGTACACCGGACAGGACTCGCCAGGAACATGCTAGTTGGTCTTATACCTGACGTCAGATAGCAGTTCCCTGGTGACATGTGTACAGGTTAGTTCATCGACCTGAGGATCGTCATTTGTCTCACGTGAGTTCCCACTGTACTTTGATTACTACCCTACCACGCTCAAAGGAGACGTGCAAACAGGTTTTAGTTGGGTACAGTCCCGAGCCACATGGAGGCAGTGAGCGGATCTTCAGGGGTTCGTCTCTCCCGGTATTGGGGGTGAGGTCGCGCTGTGTCTAGGAGAGCCATTACACGAAGCCCTCGGCCGAGGCAGGAGATTTACTGGTAGGTATTCCAGTAGTATCTCAGGGTGTTCTGGGCTACACTCCGACACGACTTGTACCGCTTTTGGGGGTCTGACTTTTACCAACCCCCTAGGCCCGCCATGCGATGCTCATAGACGAACGGACCGGACTGTACGGATATTGTCACTGAAAAGCTCAGTAGGGTGTCAGAATGAGTTCGCTCATCGACGTCCCTTTTGGTCAATAGCTGGTGGCCCGTCACGTATGGCTAATACCTCTGACGTGCTAGTGGTTAAATTCACAGCCATAGTATTGACGAGTCTTTAGAGTCCACCACACATTCAGTTACTCAAGTTTCGGGCGAAACGCTGTAGAGGCCGTATGGAGATATGGCAAGGTCCGATCAGATACGTGCGGTATTGCACGGATCAGGATCGGACAGTTTGTACTAGAGGCCGTATGGATATATGGCAGGGTTCGATCAGATACGTGCGGTATTGCACGGATCAGGATCGGACGGACATTACTAGCCGGCTTTGGTTTAAGCCGGATCCTAGTATAGTACAGTGTAGATTTTGTCTCATTGCATTTGTATTTCAGTCGGAATACAAATGCGGGTGTGTATGCTCAGTAGCGGGGATTTCCTGTAATTTATTACGGGACCAGTTTTCTTGAGTTGCCAGTTTGCTTTCCGTTTCGTCCATATTTCTTTGTATCGTTCATTGGCCGAAGATTGGTGGAGGAGGGCTTATTTGCATTTGTGCAAATAAGTATTTGTGGAGGGGGACTTTGCATATTTCTTTGTATCATGATGATGAACCATCCCTTGACCATTTGACTTCTTCATCCATCATGGCTTGACTTTTATATGATATGGTTGTTGATGATGGCATGACTTTTGGAAGTGATGATTGTTGTTTGAGTGTTGGACTTTCCTAGCTATCATTTCTTTGCATGATAACCATTCCTCTCTCTCTCATGCATTATGGTGTGGCCTCTCTTATATTTTTGATATACTCTCATTCTCACTCTCCCCTCAAGGGTCATGGCCGGCCATAGGAGATGGGGGCTGCCCAATTTTTGGCTTGGGTTTTTTAGTTCATTTCATGCTCCAAAAATCCCCAAGTTCCTCTACATAGTTCTTTGTATCATCCCTCCACCAAAATGGCACCTCCATGAACCCCAAAATGAGACACAAGTTCTACACATTCTACAGCAAATCTTGGGCACGTCGACTTGCCAGCTTCGTGCCCGAGTTGCCTCGGCATTGAGGTGGGAGCTCGTAAAAGATGTAGGCGATGTGGTGCACTTCCGGCGATGAGGTGGAGACAGGACATTCCGCGGGAGATCGGGACGATGACGAGAAGACCGGAGGACTCGGATCAGTCGGTATATCTCTATCCCCTATCTTGTAGTTTGCCAGGACTAGTTAATGGTTCGATCCGAGTTTTAGTGCGCGGTGGTGCCAGTTCATGAAAAATTTAAGTATATCACCGCTTCCGCATTTTGGCCTCGGGATGGAGGCCGGGGCGCCGCCGTGCACTTACAGTGGTATGAGAGCCTCGCCATTAACATAGTCTTGCTTTGTTTAATATGTTTACATTTCCGATCGACCAAAATTCTAAAAACCCGCGTTTTCACATACATCAGTTTTCTGTTGAATTTTTTCTTGCTCGAAAATTTTTTCAGGTTGTAGAAAAGTGATGTACTGGAAATTCTAAGAACACTGTAGAAATTCGATACAGTGACTCCACAGTGGGAGCGCGGAACCGCGGCCAAACACCCCTTTGGGCCGCGGTTCCGCCGCACTATGTTGAGATCACTGCATCAAATTTCTGCAGTTGCTCTCTGGGTTATTTTTAGAGTTTTTGGAATATTAATTTTGGGCCCAGATTTTCTTGATGTGCTACAGTAGTACTTGGGGCCCACTTGTTTAATTTTGATCGATCGGATATTTTAAATAAATTAGTTCACAGTATTTACATTATATCTGCGACCGTGAATGTCACTTGATCGGTAAATCCAGTCTAACTGCTATAGCCCGGTTAGACGGATTTACGAACGTGACTTTCACGATGATGTTTTGTGTTATGCTGTGATGTTGCGGATTGGTCGTGGGGGATAGCCTGGATGCAATGCTAGTACAGTTTTTGGTTGTATTATGTACATTTGATATTGCAGGGCGAGCGTCCGATATGTGGACTGCCGTCACTGCCTGATTGTATTATTATTTTGGGGCACGGCCAGGTTGCGGTCGATGTACCCGTTGTATGTATATTTTACTTTCTGTACTAGGATTACCCCACGGAGGGGGTGCACGGATAGCCGGGTTCTAGAGGGCAACGGGCCCGCATCTCATGGCATTGAGACGGAGGGGGCCTCACTCTAGGATTGGCGGGCTATTCGTCGCACTCGTAGGGGGTACAGGTTGACCCAGGAGGGGTGCCCAAGTTACCGGATTCCGTGAAGTGCTGGGTGGTCCATTCACGGTGCTGAAGGGGGCTGCCTCGCTTCAGGTTTTGGCGGGTAACTTGCCGCGCCCGTAGGGGTCTAGGATTTCATTGCACAGGCTATCCACACGACCAGGGGAACGTCGGGTTTCAGTAGTGGCTCTGTGAAACCCGGGGATCCCAGATATCTGTATTGTTCTGTGATGCTGTAAATTTCTATGATGTTGCATTTTATCACGCCTTGAGCGAAATATAATATATTGGTATATATATTAGTAGATGTTGTATATGTTTTACATCCGCGCTAGTCCAGTCCCCGCTCTGTCGTTAGTTAGCTAACCTAACGGGTAATGACGGGACCCAGTGGAAAATGCGGATGGCATATACGTATATCAGTATATTTTCGTTCTTTGTGGTGTGATCAATTGATGGGACTGCGTTGATTCGGATCAATGCAAGTTAAAAACAAACCTAATCTGATGTTGTTGGAACACTTTTTCAAAAAGCTGCTATTGCAAGGACGTTCTCTTTTGTTTTGCATCATGGTATTCAGTTGGAATATCCTGCTCCTCAGTCGACGAGGCATGGGCCGAGATCCCTTCACCGGGAGTGACCCCTTGGACAAAAGTTTGCGTCAGGGCATTAACTTCACTATAGCCGATTACTTTTGTTTTGCACCGTGGTATTCAGTTGGAATATCCTGCACCCCATTCTACGGGGAAAGAGCCGAGATCCCTTCACCGGGAGTAACCTCTTTAGCAACGGTTTTCGTCACTATATTTTTTAAAAAAGCTATCCGTTCCTTCAACAATATCAAGTTCATTACGTTAAAGGTTTTCGCCAGAAACCATTCGTAGCCCTCCGTCGTTTCATATGGGTGGTCAATAGTATTCAAGCTGTGTATGTTGGCCAAAGTCAAGGCACAGTGATTGGTAGCTATTGGGGTATTCATATGCAGCATAGATAGATGCGTTGGTTTGGGGCAGTCGTACTACTATTTTGGCCAAAGTCAAGGGTATGTACGGGTGGGCTCAAATTAACCTGGAGAATGACGGGTAGAACTTGACATGTGACTTATGATATGTTGGCCAAAGTCAAGGTCATAAGAGCATGGGGCAAAAATCACATCGGGAGTTTCAAAAGAACTGAAACTTGCCAGATATGCGCATACCTTCTGGAGTGTGATAGCGTGAGCGGATTCCGTCACGTTATCATGCGATGATAGTTGGATCCCGATTCCCACTAATGAGTTGGTATACTCCTCGGGTGATCCCGACTAATTCTTCTTTCAGGTTTGGAGGAGAATTTGACGGTACAGTGGGAGGTTTCCAGATTAGATAAATTGGTAACCATTCTGATCTAGGTAAGAGTGCACGCTGAGTGTTTCTTTTCTCTCTCTCTCTTTGGCAGCGACCATTGACCCGACCCTAAGGCTATGACTCAGTGACCAAATTGACCGAACCTTCTTAAACACCGACTTTTGGATTGTCAGAGTTGCAAACTTCATTGCCACTCCTACTTTTACCCTTTTCTCCAGGACACCCCGTATTACTACGAACGTCCACTTCCATTGGACAAAACCATCGTATGGTTATATACGAACTCGAAGGTATTCGAGGATGGTTTCCGGTTCTGGAGAAAACGGATAGGACTATTAAGTTGTCTTTTCCTTTTACCTTCTCTCAGGTTGCGAGTACTCCTTGGTTTAGGAGTAGTACACCTATTACGCAAATTGGATAGTCTTCTTCCAAACCTTAGGCTGGTGCCGAACGGTGGGGAATGAAGAAAACCAATTAGCATAACGATGGTGTGCAGAAGGTATCGAGTTAAGACAAAGCAAGGGATTAGTAAGAGGGCAAAGTAAATTGCGACTGCTATTCACGACCAAACCAAGTATTTATTCGCCAATCCTAAATCACCTTTGTATTTCTCCAGAACACTCCGTATCACTACGAAGATCCACAGTTTACCGGATGCTCCATCGTATGGTTATATACGAACTCGAAAGGAACTTGTTCCAGTTCGGGGATGGATTCTGGTTCAGGAGAAATAGGAATAAGGTTTATTCAGTTGTCTTTTATCTTCACCTTCTCTCGCATTGCGAGTGTTCCTAGGATTAGGGCAGTACACCCATTATGCTTATTGGATAGTCTTCTTCCAAACCATAGGCTGGTGCCGAACGGTCGGGAAGGAAGAAAACCATTTGGCCTAAAGGGGTGTGCAGAAGGTAATGACTAAAGACATATAAAGGGATTTGGAGAGGTGGCAAAGAATTACACGGTTACAGTTGTGAATCTGGATAATGGAAGAGGCATTACTAGGAATACCAGGATACCCCAACGAAACATTTCAATGTTTCAGTTTCACTGTGTACTGTTAAAGGAAAACTGATTTCCCGGTTAGACACTTGCTCCAGGGTATGTATTTACCAGGTATGATTCTCACATCTGTATGGCTTTACAGATGATGAGTGGGAGTAAGTTATTGGGAATTGGGTGATCATCCTCATTATATCGGGATTCGTTGTAATCGGTGATATTTGAGGAAACCACCTGGGCTGTTTTCCAGTCGGCAAATATATGGTTTTGAATATCCGCTATTATGCACCAATTTCAAATTGATATATCAGTACGTCTATTTTCATAGAGTAAGATATACCTTTTTTGAAATTATGTCTATGACATTTACCTATATCAGTGGATGGTTAAGGAAGGAGCATTAAAAAGCGGTGTAATTCTTCTTAACCATAAGTACAGTTTTCAACCTACGACACACAGTAAATGAGTTATCAGACTCAAGGGACTTATACAGAGTATTGTATAATGTCCAGGGTCCATCAGGACAGAGGGGTTGGTCCTCATACTATATTCGGTTTACTTATGACTTCTCTAGTTTTTAGACAAATGTTTCGTGGAAACACAGGGTCCGAATTTTGAGAAGTTATAGGTATTTGAATAAAGTAGAGAACCAGATATTGCAAGTATCGGGATTCTTCAAAGTGATCGGAGATGTAGATACTTGAGTATGGTATTCAGTTGATGGTAATGATAAAGAGAACTTGCTTCTCTTTCAGGTTACTCATAATTGGAAGCATTCCTAAGTTGAGTAACGCTGATCGGCCTCTTTCCATTTGGTTGACATGCACTGGAGACAGCTGCATGATTTGAATCTGGTTCAATTAAATCAGTGCCTCTGGTTCTATATTGGATATAGAACGGTTCATATCTTAACGATGTTAAGGTACGGGGAGTTGTCCGGTTTATGCTTAAAACCAGACTCTGGATAACTCAAGGCACATTTCTGTAATGGCTGTTTGTGGGTTGACCCAGGCTATTACGAGGGTTGACTTTCTACCATCTGGAAGATCAATAGAAATATTGTTCTAGACTCGCCACAGTTTTAATAAAAATGGATTTTTTCAGAAAACAGTAGTGGGAGTATGGTAGAACTGGAAGTGATTCCAGAACCACAAACGATTACTGAAGATTTCATAGGAACCTAAAGATTCAATCTGGATTGACATTCCATTGGCCACTCCGCAGATAAGGTGGGTAACTTCAGGCACCCGAGAGGTACTCTGGTAGCCTCAAGGACGGTGACAGGGAAGTTCTTGTTTACCCACACTTGCCATTGCTGTTGTTCCAGGCTGCGAGACCCGGCGGGAGGATGAGTATAGCGTCGTTCTGAACTGGCTTCAGAGGTGTACGTGTATATGACTCTGCCAGAGGGTTGTCGTAGTCGGTGGGAGCAGCAGAAGCATTGGTGGACAGGTAGCTTATGTCTATTTACAGACTAAAGCTGATATAGCGGAGAAAGATCGTCTATTTCTGACGTGACAGTCATAGGTTTGACTTCATCAGAATAGGGGATAGATCTGTTGAGAAGGTAGTAGGGTGTGATGTCATGGTATTTGGATGACATACACAGAGTAGGAAAGGAAACTCCTATACTATGATCGGTTATACTTTGGTCGTCACACAGTGGTTTCTCCACATGGGACTTGGACATTATATCAGACATACTGGTTACTAGATCTATAGTTTTAGATCTAGATTTGGGTGGTTTCCCAATCTGAGTACTTAGACAACATTCTAAGAGTATTTAGAATGGACGACTCCTGGCACGGTAGTGTACATGCAGGTAATGGAGTCGCCCTCTCTAAAGGTGTCTTACAGACTAAAGGGGAGAGGGATGTACATGATTGGCAGATCACTTGCTCAGGCAATTGAGTCAATCATGAGATGTCAAGTACCACACCAGATGTTGTTCTTGCACTAGATGCAATAAGTTGACATTGATCCAATCCTGGAGAAACAGTCGGAAGCAGTTTTAGAACATAAGTGGATGTTCTAGGGATATGATAACAACAGTCTCATTCGGGAGACAGTTATCATTCCAGGCTTCCAAGGTGACCTGGACGACATGGAGGTTGTCAGAGTTTTAGTTTTCCCTTCTGACGAGGGGCAGTATTTTGGAAAGGTGGTCCAAGGCAATACCGAGGGAGGCATGGCGCAGGATACTTATTAAGTTCAGTTGACGATACAGTCTAAGAATTTTGGATTTGGAGTTCATTTATGAGCTAGGTCCCATCAGACATCCAGACACATTCTAAGACAGGTATTGCTCATTTCGGGAGATGGGTTTCTCCGCGAACTTGAGATATAGAGAGACATAGAAAGAGACATCAAGGCGGATCCACTCACTGAGGCTATTCCTCGAACGCAATTGTTTCACAAACGGGTTTTGTGAGACTGACTAGTAGAGGAGTTGGGTGTTCGGTATCACACGGGCTGTGAGTATGCGACATCGCAATAATTAGCCTTGAGTGCAAGTGGGAGATTGTTGGAGATAGTGCCCTCAGAGTCAATTATTGGATCACAGGCACGTGATTGCAATGATTGAGGGAGGACCTGTCCCAGTAGGACAGTCTTACTCAAGATGATAGTATGCTATCTGGTTTATCTTTATCATCGTGTACTGTTTTAGGTGACCTGACAGGTCACTATTGCACGTTGATAGAGCCCCTAGGATTCTTGCTTGACCACCAGCAGTATGAGGGCGATCATATAAGTGGGAGCTGGGGTCTATAAGCACATCCTTAAAAGGTCCCTAGTCGTGGGAGTTTCGAGACAGGGCATCGATACTCCAGAGTAGACTAGTGTATACAGTCGAGACCCCGACGAGGGGCGGTGGCCGGTCTCACAAGCCACTGGTGTCAGTTGGTTCACCTAAGATGTATACAGGTGCTCATTGGGTTATGAGTACACCGGACAGGACTCGCCGGGAACATGCTAGTTGGTCTTATACCTGACGTCAGATAGCAGTTCCCTGGTGACATGTGTACAGGTTAGTTCATCGACCTGAGGATCGTCATTTGTCTCGTGTGAGTTCCCACTGTACTTTGATTCCTACCCTACCACGCTCAAAGGAGACGTGCAAACAGGTTTTAGTTGGGTACAGTCCCGAGCCACATGGAGGCAGTGAGCGGATCTTCAGGGGTCCGTCTCTCCCGGTATTGGGGGTGAGGTCGCGCTGTGTCTAGGAGAGCCATTACACGAAGCCCTCGGCCGAGGCAGGAGATTTACTGGTAGGTATTCCAGTAGTATCTCAGGGTGTTCTGGGCTACACTCCGACACGACTTGTACCGCTTTTGGGGGTCTGACTTTTACCAACCCCCTAGGCCCGCCATGCGATGCTCATAGACGAACGGACCGGACTGTACGGATATTGTCACTGACAGGCTCAGTAGGGTGTCAGGATGAGTTTGCTCATCGACGTCCCTTTTGGTCAATAGCCGGTGGCCCGTCACGTATGGCTAATACCTCTGACGTGCTAGTGGTTAAATCCACAGCCATAGTATTGACGAGTCTTTAGAGTCCACCACACTTCAGTTACTCAAGTTTCGGGCAAAACGCTGTAGAAGCCGTATGGAGATATGGCAAGGTCCGATCAGATACGTGCGGTATTGCACGGATCAGGATCGGACAGTTTGTACTTGTAAGTGCACGGCGGCGCCCCGGCCGTCAATCCGACGCCGGAATGCGGAAGCGGTGAAAAACTTTAATTTTGCGGACTTAGCAAACCGGCACCACCGCGCACTAAACATCCGGATCGTAACCATTAACAAGTCTAAGCTACTAACAAGATAGGGATGAGAATTATACCGACAGATCCGAGTCCTCCGGTCTTCTCGTCGTCGTCCCGACCTCCTGCGGAATGTCCCGTCTCCTCCTCGTCGCCGGAAGTGCACCACATCGCCTACTTCTTTTACGGGCTCCCTCCTCAATGCCGAGGCAACTCGGGCACGAAGCCGGCTACTCGACGTGCCCAAGATATGCTGTAGAATATCTAGAGAAGAAGTCTCATTTGGGGTTTTTGGAGCTTTGCCATTTTGTGGAGGAAGAAGAACTTGGAGAGAGGTGAAGGGAAAAAATGTAGCAAACAAAAGAATGAGAGTATCATGTTTTTTTTTTCTCCACACAAGAGAAGCATTTTTCTCTTCTTGCCAAAGTGGCCGGCCCCCCCATTTCCATTTTTGATTGGAGAGAGAAAAAGCAAGACAAGGGGGTGGGTGGAACAATGATACAAAAGGGGATCATGAAAGAACATGATAACAAATACATCCACACACAACCAACCTCACCCCTCATCATCATCAACAATCATGACTTTAAAAGTCAAGTCATGATGGAGTCAAAACAAGTCAATGATGGTGCACATCATGAAAGCCATCATGATGCAACAAGATGCAAAGAACCCCCTCCACTAATGTCTATTTGCAACAATGCAAATAAACCCTCCTCCACCAAACTTCGGCCAATGAACGGAACAATGGAAATCGGCCGAAACGGAAAGCAAACTGGCAACTCCATAAAACTGGTCCCGTAATAAATTACAGGAAAAACCCCGATACTGTGCATACACACCCGCATCTGTATTTCGACCGAAATACAAAATGCAAAGAGACAAAACTACACAATCAAATACTAAGATCCGGTTTAAGCCAAAGCCGGCTAGTAAAAACCGTCCGATCATGATCCGTGCAATACCGCACGTATCCGATCGAACCCTGCCATATCTCCATACGGCATATACAGCGTTTCGCCCGAAAGCTTGAGTAACTGAAAGTGTGGTGGACTCTAAAAACTCGTCAATACTATGGCTGTGGATTTAACCACTAGCACGTCAGAGGTATAAGCCAATACGTGACGGGCCACCAGCTATTGACTAAAAGGGACGTCGATGAGCGAACTCATCCTGACGCCCTACTGAGCCTGTCAGTGACAATATCTGTACAGTCCGGTCCGTTCGTCTATGAGCATCGCATGGCGGGCCTAGGGGGTTGGTAAAAGTCAGACCCCCAAAAGCGGTACAAGTCGTGTCGGAGTGTAGCCCAGAACACCCTGAGATACTACTGGAATACCTACCAGTAAATCTCCTTGCCTTGGCCAAGGACTTCGTGTAATGGCTCTCCTAGACACAGCACGACCTCACACCCAATACCGGGATAGACGAACCCCTGAAGATACGCTCACTGCCTCCATGTGGCTCGGGACTGTACCCAACTAAAACCTGTTTGCACGACTCCTTTGAGCCGTGGTAGGGTAGTAATCAAAGTACAGTGGGAACTCACACGAGACAAATGACGATCCCCAGGTCGATGAACTAACCTGCACACATGTCACCAGGGAACTGCCATCTGACGTCTGGTATATGACCAACTAGCATGTTCCCGGCGAGTCCTGTCCGGTGTACTCATAACCCAATGAGCACCTGTATACATCTTAGGTGATCCAACTGACACCAGTGGCTTGTGAGACCGGCCACCGCCCCTCGTCGGGGTCTCGACTGTATACACTAGTCTACTATGGAGTATCGATGCCCTGTCTCGAAACTCACACGACTAGGGACCATTTCAGGATATGCTTATAGACTCCCAGCTCCCACTTATATGATCGCCCTCATACTGCTGGTGGTCAAGCAAGAATCCTAGGGGCTCTATCAACGTGTAATAGCGACTTGTCAGGTCACCTAAAGCAGTACACGATGATAAAGGTAAACCAGATAGCGTACTATCATCTCGAGTAAGACTGTCCTACCGGGATAGGTCCTCCCTCAATCACCGCAATCACGTGCCTGTGATCCAATAATTGACTCTGAGGGCATTATCTCCAACAATCTCCCACTTGCACTCAAGGCTAATTATTGTGATGTCGCATACTCACAGCCCGTGTGATACCGAACACCCAACTCCTCTACTAGTCAGTCTCACAAAGCTTGTTTGCGAAACTATTGCGTTCGAGGAATAGCCTTAGTGAGTGGATCCGCTTTGTTGTCTCTTTCCATGTCTCTCTATATCTCAAGTTCGCGGAGAAACCCATCTCCCGAAATGAGCAATACCTGTCTTAGAATGTGTCTGGATGTCTGATGGGACCTAGCTCATAAATGAACTCCAAATCCAAACTTCTTAGACTGTATCGTCAACTGAACTTAATCAGTATCCTGCGCCATTCCACCCTCAGTATTGCCTTAGACCACCTGTCCAAAATACTGCCCCCTCATCAGAAGGAAAAACTATAACTCTGACAACCTCCTTGTCGTCCATGTCACCTTGGAAGCCTGGAATGATAAATGTCTCCCGAATGAGGCTGTCGTTATCATATCCCTAGAACATCCACTTATGTTCTAAAACTGCTTCCGACTGTTTCTCCAGGATTGGATCAATGTCAACTTATTGTATCTAGTGCAAGAACAACATCTGGTGTGGTACTTGACATCTCATGATTGACTCAATTGCCTAAGCAAGTGATCTGTCAATCATGCGCATCCCTCTCTACTTCAGTCTGTAAGACACCTTTAGAGAGGGTGACTCCATTACCTGCAGGTATACTACCGTGCCAGGAGTCGTCCATTCTAAATACTCTTAGAATGCTGTCTAAGTACCCTGATTGGGAAACCACCCAAATCTAGATCTAAAACCATAGATCTAGTGACCAGTATGTCTGATATAATATCCAAGTCATATGTGGAGAAAACACTGTGTGACGACCAAAGTATAACCGATTGTAGTATAGGAGTTTCTTTTCCTATTCTGTGTATGTCATTCAAATACCAGGATATCACACCCTACTACCTTCTCAACAGATCTATCCCCTATTCTGATGAAGTCAAACCCATGACTGTCACGTCAGAAATAGATGATCTATCTCCGCTATATCTGCTTTAGTCTATAAATAGACATAAGCTACCTGTCCACCAATGCTTCCGCTGCTCCCACTGACTACGACAACCCTCTGGCAGAGTCATATAGACGTACACTTCTAAAACTAGTTTAGAACGACGCTATACTCATCCTCCCGCCGGGTCTCGCAGCCTGGAACAACAGCAATGGTAATCGTGGGTAAACAAGAACTTCCCTGTCACCGTTCTTGAGGCTACCGTAGTACCTCTCGGGTGCCTGAAGTTACCCACCAAATCTGCGGAGTGGCCAATGGAATGTCAATCCAGATTGAATCTTTAGGTTCCTTATCAAATCTTCATTAATCGTTCGTGGTTCTGGAATCACTTCCAGTTCTACCATACTCCCACTACTGTTTTCTGAAAAAATCCATTTTTAATAAAACTGTGGCGAGTCTAGAACAATACTGCTATTGTTCATCCAGATGGTAGAAAGTCAACCCTCGTCATAGCCTGGGTCAACCCATAAACAGCCATTACAGAAACATGCCTTGAGTTGTCCAGTGTCTGGTTTTAATCATAAGCCGGACAACTCCCTGTACCTTAACAATGTTAAGATATGAACTGTACTATATCCAATATAGAAATAGAGGCACTGATTTAATTGAACCAGATTCAAATCATGCAGCTGTCTCCAGCGCATGTCAACTAAATGGAAGGAGGCGGATCAGTGTTACTCAACTTAGGAACACTTCCAATTATGAGTAACCTGAAAGAGAAGCAAGATCTCTAAATCATTACTATCAACTGAATACCATACACAAGTATCTACATCTTCTATCACTTTGAAGAATCCCGATACTTGCAATATCCGGTTCTCTACTTTATTCAAATACCTACAACTTCTCAAAATTCAGACCCTGTGTTTCGAAGAAACACCTGTCTAAAAACTAGAGAAGTCATAAGTAAACCGAATATAGTATGAGGACCAACCCCTCTGTCCTGATGGACCCTGGACAACATACAATACTCTGTATAAGTCCCTTGAGTCTGATAACTCATTCACTGTGTGTCGTAGGTTGAAAACTGTACCTTTGGTTATGAAGAATTACACCGCTGTTTAATGCTCCTTACCTAACCATCCACTGATATAGGTAAATGTCATCGACATAATATCAAAAGGTATATCTCACTCTATGAAAATAGACGTACAGATATATCAATTTGAAATTGGTGCACAACAGCGGATATTCAAAACCAAATATTTGCCGACCGGCAAACAACCCAGGTGATTTCCTCAAATATCACCGATTACAACGAATCCCGATATAATGAGGATGATCACCCAATTCCCAATAACTTACTCCCACTCATCATCTGTAAAAACCATACAGATGTGAGAATCATACCTGGTAAATACATACCCTGGAGTAAGTATCTAATCGGGAAATCAGTTTTCTTTTAACATTACACAGTGAAACTGAAACATTGAAATGTTTCGACGGGGTTTCCTGGTATTCCTAGCAATGCCTCTTCCAGATTCACGACTGTAACCGTATAATTCTTTGCCACCTCTCCAAATCCCTTCATATGTCTTTAGTCTTTACCTTCTGCACACCCCTTTAGGCCAAATGGTTTTCTTCCTTCCCTACCGTTCGGCACCAGCCTATGGTTTGGAAGAAGACTATCCAATAAGCATAATGGGTGTACTGTCCCAATCCTAGGAACACTCGCAATGCGAGAGAAGGTGAAGATAAAAGACACCTGAATAAATCTTATTCCTATTTCTCCTGAACCAGAATCCATCCCCGAACTGGAACAAGTTCCTTTCGAGTTCGTATATAACCATACGATGGAGTATCCAATAAACTGTGGATCTTCGTAGTGATACGGAGTGTCCTGGAGAAATTCAAAGGTGATTTTAGGATTGGCGAAGAAATACCTGGTTTGGTCATGAATATCTGTTGCAATTTACTTTGCCCTCTTACTAATCCCTTGCTTTGTCTTAACTTAATACCTTCTGCACACCATCGTTATGCTAATTGGTTTTCTTCATTCCCTACCGGTCGGCACCAGCCTAAGGTTTGGAAGAAGACAATCCAATTTGCGTAATATGTGTACTATCCCTAAACCAAGGAGTACTCGTAACCTGAGAGAGGGTAAAAGGAAAAGACAACTGAATAATCCTATCCGTTTTCTCCAGAACCTGAAACCATCCTCGAATAAATTCTTTCGAGTTCGTATCTAACCATACGATGGTTTTGTCCAATGGAAGTGGACGTTCGTAGCAATACGTGGTGTCCTGGAGAAAAGGGTAAAAGTAGGAGTGGCAATGAGGTTTGCAACTCTGACAATCCAAAAGCCATTGTTTAAGAAGGTTCGGTCAACTTGGTCACTGAGTCATTGTCTTAGGGTCGGGTCAATGGTCGCTGCCAAAGAGAGAGAGAAAAGAAACACTCAGCGTGCACTCTAACCTAGATCAGAATGGTTACCAATTCATCTAATCTGGAATCCTCCCACTGTACCTCAAATTCTCCTCCAAACCTGAAAGAAGAATTAGTCGGGGTTACCCGAGGAGTAAACTAACTCATCAGTGGGAACCGGGATCCAACTCTCATCGCATGACAACGTGACGGAATCCGCTCACGGTATCACACTCCAGAAGCTATGCGCATATCTGGCAAGTTTCAGTTCTTTTGAAACTCCCGATGAGATTTCTGCCCCATGCTCTTATGACCTTGACTTTGGCCAACATATCATAAGTCACATGTCAAGTTCTACCCGTCATTCTCCAGGTTAATTTGAATCCACCCGTACATACCCTTGACTTTGGCCAAAATGGCAGTACGACTGTCCCAAACCAACGCATCTATCTATGCTGCATATGAATACCCCAATAGCTACCAATCACTGTGCCTTGACTTTGGCCAACATACACAGCTTGAATACTATTGACCACCCATATGAAACGACGGAGGGTTACGAATGGTTTCTGGCGAAAACCTTTAACATAAAGAACTTGATATCGTCGAAGGAACGGATAGCTTTTTAAAATATAGTGACGAAAACCGTTGCTAAAGAGGTCACTCCCGGTGAAGGGATCTCGGCTCTTTCCCCGTAGAATGGGGTGCAGGATATTCCAAATGAATACCGCGATGCAAAGCAAAAGTAATCGGCTATAGTGAAGTTAATGCCCCGACGCAAACTTTTGTCCAAGGGGTCACTCCCGGTGAAGGGATCTCGGCCCTTGCCTCGTCGACTGAGGAGCAGGATATTCCAACTGAATATCACGATGCAAAACAAAAGTGAACGTCCTTACAATAACAGCTTTTTGAAAAGTGTTCCAACAACATCAGATTAGGTTTGTTTTTAACTTGCATTGATCCGAATCAATGCAGTCCCATCAATTGATCACACCAAAAAGAACGAAAATATACTGATGTACGTATATGCCATCCGCATTCGCCACTGGGTCCCGTCATTACCCGTTAGGTTAGCTAACTAACGACAGAGCGGGGACTGGACTAGCGCGGATGTAAAACATATACAACATCTACTAATATATATACCAATATATTATATTTCGCTTAAGGCGTGAAAAGAAATGCAACATCACAGAGAATGAACAGCATCACAGAAACAATACAGATATCTGGGATCCCCGGGTTTCACAGAGCCACTGCTGAAACCCGACGTTCCCCTGGTCGTGTGGATAGCCTGCGCAATGAAATCCTAGACCCCTACGGGCGCGGCAAGTCACCCGCCAAAACCTGAAGCGAGGCAGCCCCTTCAGTACCGTGAATGGACCACCCAGCACTTCACGGAATCCGGCAACTTGGGCACCCCTCCTGGGTCAACCTGTACCCCCTACGAGTGCGGCGAATAGCCCGCCAATCCTAGAGTGAAGCCCCCTCCGTCTCAATGCCATGAGATGAGGGCTTGTTGCCCTCTAGAACCCGGCCATCCGTGCACCCCTCCGCGGGGTAATCCTAGTACAGAAAGTAAAATATACATACACCGGGTACATCGACCGCAACCAGGTCGTGCCCCAAAAGAATAATACAAACAGGCAGTGACGGCAGTCCACATGTCGGACGCTCGCCCCGCAATATCAAATGTACGTAATACAACAGTACTGTACTAGCATTGCATCCAGGCTATCCCCCACGACCGATCCGCAACATCACAGCATAAACATAGAACATCAATGTGAAAGTCACGTTCGCAAATCCGTCTAACCGGGCTATAGCAGTTAGACGGGATTTACCGATCGAGTGACATTCACGGTCGTAGATATAATGTAAATACTGTGAAAGATGTGTTTAAAAATATCCGATCGATCAAAAATTAACAAGTGGGCCCCCAATCAAAACTGTAGCACTCACAGAAAACCTGGGCCCAAATTTAAAATTCCAAAACCCATATTTTAAGCCCAGAAGGCCTCTGTAAAAAATTGGTGAAGTGATCTCCATAGTGTGCGGCGGAAGGGCGGCGGAAGGGCGGCGGGAATGGGGTTTTCGCGGCGGTTCCGCGCTCCCACTGTGGAGTTACTTCATCGAATTTTTACAGAGCTCTTAGATTTTCCAGTACATCAATATTTTACAACCTGGAAAATTTTTCGAGACCAAAAATTTTCAACAGAAACTGATGCGAAGGTAAAATGCAGTTTTGGAACTTTTTGATCGATCGGAAATGCAAACACATCAAACGAAGCTAGACGAAGTTAATGGCGAGGCTCTGATACCACTGTAAGTGCACGGCGGCGCCCCGGCCGTCAATCCGACGCCGGAATGCGGAAGCGGTGAAAAACTTTAATTTTGCGGACTTAGCAAACCGGCACCACCGCGCACTAAACATCCGGATCGTAACCATTAACAAGTCTAAGCTACTAACAAGATAGGGATGAGAAGTATACCGACAGATCCGATTCCTCCGGTCTTCTCGTCGTCGTCCCGACCTCCTGCGGAATGTCCCGTCTCCTCCTCGTCGCCGGAAGTGCACCACATCGCCTACTTCTTTTACGGGCTCCCTCCTCAATGCCGAGGAAACTCGGGCACGAAGCCGGCTACTCGACGTGCCTAAGATATGCTGTAGAATATCTAGAGAAGAAGTCTCATTTGGGATTTTTGGAGCTTTGCCATTTTGTGGAGGAAGAAGAACTTGGAGAGAGGTGAAGGGAAAAAATGTAGCAAACAAAAGAATGAGAGTATCATTTTTTTTTTCTCCACACAAGAGAAGCATTTTTCTCTTCTTGCCAAAGTGGCCGGCCCCCCCATTTCCATTTTTGATTGGAGAGAGAAAAAGCAAGACAAGGGGGTGGGTGGAACAATGATACAAAAGGGGATCATGAAAGAACATGATAACAAATACATCCACACACAACCAACCTCTCCCCTCATCATCATCAACAATCATGACTTTAAAAGTCAAGTCATGATGGAGTCAAAACAAGTCAATGATGGTGCACATCATGAAATTCATCATGATGCAACAAGATGCAAAGAACCCCCTCCACTAATGTCTATTTGCAACAATGCAAATAAACCCTCCTCCACCAAACTTCGGCCAATGAACGGAACAATGGAAATCGGCCGAAACGGAAAGCAAACTGGCAACTCCATAAAACTGGTCCCGTAATAAATTACAGGAAAAACCCCGATACTGTGCATACACACCCGCATCTGTATTTCGACCGAAATACAAAATGCAAAGAGACAAAACTACACAATCAAATACTAAGATCCGGCTTAAGCCAAAGCCGGCTAGTAAAAACCGTCCGATCATGATCCGTGCAATACCGCACGTATCCGATCGAACCCTGCCATATCTCCATACGGCATCTACAGCGTTTCGCCCGAAAGCTTGAGTAACTGAAAGTGTGGTGGACTCTAAAAACTCGTCAATACTATGGCTGTGGATTTAACCACTAGCACGTCAGAGGTATAAGCCAATACGTGACGGGCCACCAGCTATTGACTAAAAGGGACGTCGATGAGCGAACTCATCCTGACGCCCTACTGAGCCTGTCAGTGACAATATCTGTACAGTCCGGTCCGTTCATCTATGAGCATCGCATGGCGGGCCTAGGGGGTTGGTAAAAGTCAGACCCCCAAAAGCGGTACAAGTCGTGTGGAGTGTAGCCCAGAACACCCTGAGATACTACTGGAATACCTACCAGTAAATCTCCTTGCCTTGGCCAAGGACTTCGTGTAATGGCTCTTCTAGACACAGCACGACCTCACCCCCAATACCGGGAGAGACGAACCCCTGAAGATACGCTCACTGCCTCCATGTGGCTCGGGACTGTACCCAACTAAAACCTGTTTGCACGACTCCTTTGAGCCGTGGTAGGGTAGTAATCAAAGTACAGTGGGAACTCACACGAGACAAATGACGATCCCCAGGTCGATGAACTAACCTGCACACATGTCACCAAGGAACTGCCATCTGACGTCTGGTATATGACCAACTAGCATGTTCCCGGCGAGTCCTGTCCGGTGTACTCATAACCCAATGAGCACCTGTATACATCTTAGGTGATCCAACTGACACCAGTGGCTTGTGAGACCGGCCACCGCCCCTCGTCGGGGTCTCAACTGTATACACTAGTCTACTATGGAGTATCGATGCCCTGTCTCGAAACTCAAACGACTAGGGACCATTTCAGGATATGCTTATAGACTCCCAGCTCCCACTTATATGATCGCCCTCATACTGCTGGTGGTCAAGCAAGAATCCTAGGGGCTCTATCAACGTGTAATAGCGACTTGTCAGGTCACCTAAAGCGGTACACGATGATAAAGGTAAACCAGATAGCGTACTATCATCTCGAGTAAGACTGTCCTACCGGGATAGGTCCTCCCTCAATCACCGCAATCACGTGCCTGTGATCCAATAATTGACTCTGAGGGCATTATCTCCAACAGTACTAGAGGCCGTATGGATATATGGCAGGGTTCGATCAGATACGTGCGGTATTGCACGGATCAGGATCGGACGGACATTACTAGCCGGCTTTGGTTTAAGCCGGATCCTAGTATAGTACAGTGTAGATTTTGTCTCATTGCATTTGTATTTCGGTCGGAATACAAATGCGGGTGTGTATGCTCAGTAGCGGGGATTTCCTGTAATTTATTACGGGACCAGTTTTCTGGAGTTGCCAGTTTGCTTTCCGTTTCGGCCATATTTCTTTGTATCGTTCATTGGCCGAAGATTGGTGGAGGAGGGCTTATTTGCATTTGTGCAAATAAGTATTTATGGAGGGGGTCTTTGCATATTTCTTTGTATCATGATGATGAACCATCCCTTGACCATTTGACTTCTTCATCCATCATGGCTTGACTTTTATATGATATGGTTGTTGATGATGGCATGACTTTTGGAAGTGATGATTGTTGTTTGAGTGTTGGACTTTCCTAGCTATCATTTCTTTGCATGATAACCATTCCTCTCTCTCTCTCATGCATTATGGTGCGGCCTCTCTCATATTTTTGATACACTCTCATTCTCACTCTCCCCTCAAGGGTCATGGTCGGCCATAGGAGATGGGGGCTGCCCAATTTTTGGCTTGGGGTTTTTGGTTCATTTCATGCTCCAAAAATCCCCAAGTTCCTCTACATAGTTCTTTGTATCATCCCTCCACCAAAATGGCACCTCCATGAACCCCAAAATGAGACACAAGTTCTACACATTCTACAGCAAATCTTGGGCACGTCGACTTGCCAGCTTCGTGCCCGAGTTGCCTCGGCATTGAGGTGGGAGCCCGTAAAAGATGTAGGCGATGTGGTGTACTTCCGGCGATGAGGTGGAGACAGGACATTCCGCGGGAGATCGGGACGATGACGAGAAGACCGGAGGACTCGGATCAGTCAGTATATCTCTATTCCCTATCTTGTAGTTTGCTAGGACTAGTTAATGGTTCGATCCGGGTTTTAGTGCGCGGTGGTGCCAGTTCATGAAAAATTTAAGTATATCACCGCTACCGCATTTTGGCCTCGGGATAGAGGCCGGGGCGCCGCCGTGCACTTACAAGTACCACACCAGATGTTGTTTTTGCAACAGATGCAATAAGTTGATATTAATCCAATCCTGGAGAAACAGTCGGAAGCAGTTTTAGAACATAAGTGGATGTTCTAGGGATATGATAACGATAGCCATATTCGGGAGACAGTTATCATTCCAGGCTTCCAAGGTGACCTGGACGACAAGGAGGTTGTCAGAGTTATAGTTTTCCTTCTGACGAGGGGCAGTATTTTGGACAGGTGGTCCAAGGCAATACTGAGGGAGGCATGGCGCAGGATACTGATTAAGTTCAGTTGACGATACAGTCTAAGAAGTTTGGATTTGGAGTTCATTTATGAGCTAGGTCCCATTAGACATCCAGACACATTCTAAGACAGGTATTGCTCATTTCGGGAGATGGGTTTCTCCGCGAACTTGAGATATAGAGAGACATAGAAAGAAACATCACAGCGGATCCACTCACTGAGGCTATTCCTTGAACGCAATAGTTTCGCAAACGAGCTTTGTAAGACTGACTAGTAGAGGAGTTGGGTGTTCGGTATCACACGGGCTGTGAGTATGCGACATCGCAATAATTAGCCTTGAGTGCAAGTGGAAGATTGTTGGAGATAGTGCCCTCAGAGTCAATTATTGGATCACATGCACGTGATTGCAATGATTGAGGGATGACCTATGCCGGTAGGACAGTCTTGCTCAAGATGATAGTATGCTATCTGGTTTATCTTTATCATCGTGTACTGCTTTAGGTGATATTACTGATCACTATTGCACGTTGATAGAGCCCGTAGGATTCTTGCTTGACTGCCAGCAGTATGAGGGCGATCATATACGTGGGAGCTCGGGTCTATAACCACATCCTTAAATGGTCCCTAGTCGTAGGAGTTTTCGAGACAGGGCATCGATTCTCCAGAGTAGACTAGTGTATACAGTCGAGACCCCGACGAGGGGCGGTGGCCAGTCTCACAAGCCACTGGTGTTAGTTGGTTCACCTAAGATGTATACAGGTGCTCATTGGGTTATGAGTACACCGGACAGGACTCGCCGGGAACATGCTAGTTGGTCTTATACCAGACGTCAGATAGCAGTTCCCTGGTGACATGTGTACAGGTTAGTTCATCGACCTGAGATCGTCATTTGTCTCGTGTGAGTTCCCACTGTACTTTGATTACTACCCTACCACGCTCAAAGGAGTCGTGCAAACAGGTTTTAGTTAGGTACAGTCCCGAGCCACATGGAGGCAGTGAGCGGATCTTCAGAGGTTCTCTCCCGGTATTAGGGATGCGGTCGCGCTATGTCTAGGAGAGCCATTACATGAAGTCCTTGTCCAAGCCAGGATATTTACTGGTAGGTATTCCAGTAGTATCTCAGGGTGTTCTGGGCTACACTCCGACACGACTTGTACCGCTTTTGGGGGTCTGACTTTTACCAACCCCCTAGGCCCGCCATGTGATGCTCATAGACGAACGGACCGGACTGTACGGATATTGTCACTGACAGGCTCAGTAGGGTGTCAGGATGAGTTCGCTCTTCGACGTCCCTTTTGGTCAATAGCTGGTAGCCCGTCACGTATGGCTAATACCTCTGACGTGCTAGTGGTTAAATCCATAGCCATATTATTGACGAGTCTTTAGAGTCCACCACACACAGTTACTCAAGTTTCGGGCGAAACGCTGTAGAGGCCGTATGGAGATATGGCAGGGTTCGATCAGATACGTGCGGTATTGCACGAATCGTGATCGGACGGATAATACTAGCCGGCTTTGGTTTAAGCCGGATCCTAGTATAGTACAGTGTAGATTTTGTCTCTTTCCATTTGTATTCAGTGGGAATACAGATGCGGGCATGCATATGCAGTATCGGGGTTTTCCTGTAATTTATTACAGGATCAGTTTTCTGAAGTTGCCAGTTTGCATTCCATTCCGGCCGGTTTTCCTTTGTTCTTTCCCGGCCGGACTTTTCCGTTGGAGGGGGTTCTTTGCAAGTTTACAAATAACATTTGTGGAGGGGGTTTCTTGCATTTGTGGCATTATGAAAGGTTAAGCATCTTTGCTTTTTCATGATGGCTTGCTTTATTGTGATTAGAGTTGATAAGAAATTGATTTGATATTGTTATCATTCACTTTGGGTTGTGGTCACCCTCTCCTTTTTCCTACCATCACCTCCCTTCATGTTTCAATTTGATTCTCTCCACCATTTGAAAAATGAGGGGCCGGCCACATTAGAGGGAGAGGATGAGAGAGTTTCATTTTTGAGGGTGTGGCAATTTCCTCATCTCATTTTTTTCTTGCGAGAAAATTGAAAGCACCAATTTTCCTTAACTTTTTCCTCCATCCTCCATGGCAACTAAACCCCAAAGAGACATAGACTCTACATTAGCCTACAGCAAATCTTGGACGCGTCGGCTAGCCAACTTCGCGCCCGAGTTGCCTCGGTCCAGAGGTGGGAGCCCGTAAAAGATTCCGGCTACGTAGTGCCCTTTCCGACGAGGAGGAGATGAACGGAGTTTCCGCGGGAGATCGGAGTGGAGACGAAGACCGAAGGACACGGATCGCTTGGTATACTTCTCTACCCCTTTCTCTAGATAGCTAGGACTAGTTTAATAGCACAATCCGGGTTTATAGTGCGCGGTGGTGCCGGTTTCTAAGTTCGAAAAGTTTAAGTAATTCATCGCTTCCGCACTCCGGCGTCGGATTGACGGCCTGGGCGCCGCCGTGCACTTACACTAGGGGTGTGGGTTTAGCTATTCATCACGACCGTGGAATCCGTGTTTTATACTGGCTCATATTAAAAACACGGACGTCCTAGTATATCCAATGTTTCATATGTTTCTTCTGCTGCGATATCTGTGATGTGATCATTTGATGTTCTATGATAAATATTATATATAGTATATATGATATATTATATAGACGTTGCTTATGTTTTACATCCGCGCTAGCCCTGCCTCGCTTTGCCGTTAGTTACCTAACCTAACGGTGCAGACGGGACATCAAGGCGAATGCGGATGGCATAAGCGTACGTTATATTTATTTGTGATGTTTAGGTGGACTTAAATGATGGGACTTCATTAATGTGATTAATGAAAGAAAAGAAACCTAAGATGTTGTGGAATCGAATTTTCAAAAACAGGTAGCTACAGTTCTTGCTTTGCATCGCGGTGTTCCTTGTAGAACATCCTGCACCTTATTCGATAAGGAAAAGGCCGAGATCCCTTCACCGGGAGTGACCCATTTAGCAATAACTGGCAGATGCTACAACCCTCGGTTTGTCTTTTGATTGCTTCAATAGTTTTTTCTTTGCACAGCGGTATATATGATATATCCTGCACCTTATTCGATGAGGAAAGGGCCGACGATCCCTTCACCGGGAGTGACCCCTTCAGCAAAACTAGAAAAAGCCTCAAAAACACTCCATTTCAAAATTCATTCGATTCTACAATGATATCAAGTTCATTACGCAAAGGGTTTTCATAAAAACCTTTCGTAGCCCTCCGTCATTTCAGATAAGTTGTATATAGTATTCGTGCTACATTTGTTGGCTTTCGTCAAGGTGTAGTGTGCGGTAGCTATATGCTGTTAGTGTATATGCCCTAGAGGCCATTACTGTATCATACTAGTTTGTATATTACTTAATGGAAGCTTGGGATATTCACAGTTGTATATACAATCTTGCTCGAAATGGTAGTATGCTACTTGGTTTGTCTCTGCTTTAATATGTGCATGTGTTTCTTTTAGCATATTGCTGATATACAAATTAGTGGAGCCCTTAGGATCTTTGCTTGATTACCAGCGTTGTGATGGCGCTCACACTCGTGGGAGCTGGGTGATCTATAAGCACATCCTTATACAGGTCCCTAGTCGTTGGACTATCGAGACAGGGCATCGATACTCCGGAGTAGACTAGCGTATGCGCTTCTCATCCCAGTGTGGGAGACGGTCTGTCCCACAGCCGTCAGTACGTCGTACTTGAGATAGTATACGGGTGCTCGTTGGGTTATGAGTACACTGGACAGGACTCGTCGGGAACTGTTGGTTGGTATTATACCTATCGTCGGTTATCAGTTCCCAGGTGACATGAGTACAGCTTAGTCCGTTGACTTGACACTGTCACTTCGCCTCGAGTGTGTTCCCACTGCACTTTGATTACTACCCTACCATGGCTCAAAGGAGTCGTGCAAACAGGTAGTTTTTAGGTGCAGTCCCAAAGCACTTGGAGGCAGTGACGGTTAGACAGGATTCGTCTCTCCCGGTATTGGGGGTTGACATCGCGCTGTGTCCAGGAGAGCCATTACACGAGTAGTCCCTGGCCAGGGCAAGCGAGATATACTGGTAGGTTTCCAGTGTTATCTCAGGGTGTTCTGGGCTTCACTCCGGCACGACTTGTACCGCTATTAGGGGACTGAAGTTCACCGCCCCTAGGCCCGCCATGCGATGTATCAGACGAACAGACCGGACTGTACGGAGATTGTCACATACAGGCTCAGTAGGAGTTCAGATGGGGTTCACCTCGTCAGTCTTCTTATCGACATCTACCTGGGGACCGTTACGTACAGCTAGTGCCGTTTGCGGTCTGTGGTTAAACCCACTGCCAGCGTAGTGTCGAGTCTTTAGAGTCCCACACAGAGAGCTATTCGCCTTTAGGCAAAATGAGTAGAGGTCGCATGGTTTTGCGACAAGGTTCGTTCACATCCGCGCACTTGTGCACGTTTGCTGTTCGGACAGTTTATACTAGCGGGCTTTGGTTTAAGCCGGATCCTAGTGTATGATTTGGGATTGGTTTTTATCATTGTATTCGTGTTCCTCGGATCACGGATGCGGGTGCGCATGCACAGTTACTTGAGACAGAGGGAGAGGACCTTGATTAGGGTTAATGGCTATTGTCATTTTATTAACCCTAATGTTTATGTGTGTATTATTGTTAATTGATAATTAGTTTAATAATTGTGCATGGTTATGGATGTTGACCATTTGACTTCCTTGACTTGTTGACCTAGGTTGACACTTTGACCATCATCATTTCTTTTGGAAGATGCTTTTTGATCCTTGCAAATTGAAATGATAATGGTCATGTCATGATTAACCATGATAATTATCTAGCTAATTATTTAATTAGAATAATATACACATATTAGTGAGAAGGCTTGATATTATTCTCATTCTCTCATTTTCATTTCCCTCTCTTGTTCTTCCTCTCCCTCAAGCTCTCCCCTCTCATGTGTTGAGAAACACTTGAACTTGAGAAAAACCCTCTCTTGATCATCTCTACTCTCATCTAGGGTTGAAGGACTAGCACTTCTTGAACCCTAGTTACTTCTAGTTTGGAGTTGAAGCCAAAGGTTGAGGCTTTCGGGTGGATCTTTCTTCGGCGTGAGAAGACGAGCAAGGTGACCTCCTTCCACCACTCCAAGGAGCAAGGAGAGAAGGACTTAGAGCCCAAGGTATAACCTTTCTAGCACTTAGGTAGTTTGTAGTTAGCTTTAGCAAGTTTTTGTTTAGCAAAGATCCTTAAAGTATAGTCCATGTTGCCTATAGTTGATAAAAATCCGATTTTTATTATGTTTTCCGCCTCCCCGTAAGCACCGGGGTGGGCAATGTGGACTTACAGTGGTATCAGAGCCTAACTAAACATAAACTAGCTAGGTAGTGAAGTGTAACGAAGTTCGAAACCGAAAAATCCAAAACCGAGTTTTCAAAAACCCTAGTTTCTGTTGATTTTTTTTTCTGGTCAAAACAAAATTTGTTATATTCCTAAAATAGTCTCAGGTTTTTTAAAGATAACCACAAAACCCGGTCCAGTGACTCGTCTAAACCGCCGCGTTTCCGCGGCAATAGGAAGCTATTGCCGCGGAACCGCCGCCGTTTGGACTCCTCACTGGGTCGAGTTTGGTGCAGTGTATCTCTGGCTTGGTTTTAGGATTTTTAAGATATGTTATATGTGCCCAGATTTTCCAGATTAAAAATTTATTTTTGGGGGCCTATAAATCCGTATTTTTTTCGAACTTCACTACACTTTGACTACAAAGGTTATATCTGTGATGTTTGTATGTATTGAACATCGGCTAATCGCTATATGTCGATTAGTCGGGGTTATACATTTCTGTGATCTGTGTTTGATATTGGTATGTGTATATGAATGGGTTGGATTGTCGTGGGTGAATAGCCGGGGTGGATGTGAGATGAGTGTTGTTTCTCTTTCATTCATTTGTAACATGTAAATTGATGTAATATTATTATTTGTATGGCCGCACAACCGGGTTGGGGTTGTAGCCGTCATTGTATAATTCTTTTTACTGTTTTTGCTCCTAGGATACACCCATGGAGGGGGTGCACAAACTACCCGGTATCTCGAAGTGCCGAGTGGCCTACTCACGGTGGTGAGGGAGGTTGCTTCGCTTCGGGTACTTGGCGGATAGTTTGCCGCACCCGTAGGGGTCTTGGGTGGGGTATTTGGCTATTCACCGCGACCGTGTAATCCGCTTTTCGTTGCAGGCTCGAACGGATTGCGGATTCCTAGTATATCCAATGTATTCATCTGTGATCTGTAATGTCTATCATTGCTATATATTTATATATGATAACTATTTAGGCGTTGCTTATGTTTTACAGCCGTGCTAGCCCAGCCCTCGCTCTGTCGTTAGTTAAGTAACCTAACGGGTGATGACGGGGCCCCGTGGCGAATGCGAATGGCATAAGCGTACGTTATATTTTGGTTGTTTTCGGCAATGGTAGGATTAAATGATGGGATGCATTAAAAGAACTAATGCAAGAAATAAACCAAGTAAAAGTCGATTGGAACACTTTGAAAACCACTCGGTTCTTTTCAAAACTAAACTTTAAACGCGGAGCTTGAACCACTCCTTTTAAAAGCTATCTCGTTCCATCGATTATATCAAGTTCACTACGTTCACGGTTTCGCCAAAACCATCCGTAGCCCTCCATCATTTCAGTTAAATATACGGTAGTATTCAAGCTATGTATTTTGACCTCACGCCAAGGCATAGTGATTGGTAGCTGCCGGATATTTATCTGTTGCATAGATAGAATGCGTTGGTTTGAGACAGTCGTACTGCCATTTTGGCCTACGTCAAGGGTAGGTACGGGTGGGTTCAAATTAACCGGGATAGTGATGGGAAGAACTTGACATGTGACTTATGACATTTTGACCTCACGCCAAGGTCATAAGAGCATGGGGCAAAAATCCATATCGGGAGTTTCATAAGTACTGAAACTTGCTAGCGTTGCATACCATTTGGAGTGTGATAATTCTGGTAGGATTCCTTCGGTTTTATCACGCGATGATATTTGGATCCCGATCCTACTGTGAGTATATGCTACTCCTCGGGAAAACTCTCACTTAACGATCAATGCTATAAACCTAGTAGGTGTCTAGAAAGGTGTTAGCGGGGCTACGCCCACAGGGAAAAGAGGTTACTTAATTAAGGAACTTCGCGAAAGCGTTGGAAAACCTCCCTCGAAGTACCGACACTGGCCTGGCTGAACGGTTAAGCAAGTATTATACGGTGGGATTGATCCTGACTAATCCTTTCTTTACGGTTTGAGAAGGGATTCGAGAGACAGTGGGAGCCATCCAGTTTAGACAAATTAAAAACCACTCTAAACTTGCAAGAGCATCATGCTAAAGTGTTTCTTTTCTCTCTCCTAATTGCAGCGACCATTCGACATGACCGGACTTAAGTTATTACTAGATAAAAACATATTGATAGGGCCAAACTACAAAGATTGGCTCAGGAATGTCAAGATGGCTATCACTTACGACAAGTTGGGGTATGTCCTTACCACCAAAGCCCCCCCTGTCCCAGGTCCCACCTCCAGCGTCGCGGATAAGGAAATCCATAAGACATGGGAGATAGATTGCGCGAAGGCCAAATGCCTCGTATTAGCCTCGATGGACAATGAACATCAGAGGAGGCACGAGAATATGGACCTAGAGTCCATATTTCTTCATACAAAAGAACTGTATGGGGAGCAGTCTCGTATCGCAAGATACGAAGTGTCGAAGAAGCTATTTTCGGCAAGGTTGGCCGTCGGATCATCGGTAGCGGAACACGTGCTTAAGAAGATTGGCTACATTGAGCAGCTCGCGGACCTTGGGACCACGTTGGAGAATGAACTCTATACTGATTTGATTCTCCAGTCCCTTCCTTCCACTTACGCCCAGTTTATTCTGAACTTCAACATGCAAGGAAAGGAGGTAGAACTTTCCGAACTTCTGAACATGTTGAGGAGTGCTGAGGGCACCCTACAGAAAGGTAGGGAGACATCCACTTTGTTTGTAGGAGGAACTTCCTCTTCTAGATCCAAGGCGAAAGCCAAGGGTAAGAAGAAGAAAGCCCCCACTAAACCAAGAGGCGGTGTCGGTAAAGTGGATACGAAGGGAAAAGGTAAAGCAACAAAGATAGAGGGGAAGCTAGTGGGGAAGGAAGAATGCTTCTATTGTCACAAAAGTGGTCACTGGAAACAGGATTGCAAGGCTTGGAAAGCCAGAACACAGGATTTGAAGCGAGTTGCAGCTTCAGCTTCAGGTGTGTATGTTATTGAAAACTGTCTATCAATAAACTCTACTTCCTGGGTATTGGATACCGGATCAGAATCTCATATCTGTAATTCTTTGCAGGCGTTGAGAAAGCGTAGAGTTTTGAAGGCAGGTGACATGACCCTCAGAGTTGAGAACGGTGCCAGCATGGATGTTGAGGCCGTGGGGGACTATCACCTGGGATTGTCGGATGGACATTTTTTGGTTTTGCGTAGTTGTTATTATGTACCAAATGCAACCTGTAATATCATTTCTGTATCTTTATTATCTAAAGAAGGTTATGAATTTGCATTTGTAAGTAATGTAGTGAACATTCACCTTAATCAAGCTTTGATTGGGTCAGGTACATTGAACAACGGTATATACGTATTAAACCAACCACAGATTTTCAATGTCCAGAATACACACAAAAGAAAGTCTCCAGAAATCAATAAAACTTTCTTATGGCATTGTAGACTGGGTCACATCAATGAGAGAAGGTTGACTAAGTTACACACAGAAGGATATTTGGATTCGTTCGAATATCAATCGTATGCAACTTGTCAATCCTGTCTCAAGGGAAAGATGACAAAGACTCCGTTCACTGGACACGGAGTAAGAGCGAGCGAGCTCTTGGGACTCGTACACAGCGACGTGTGCGGTCCAATGTCTACACATGCACGAAGCGGTTATTCTTACTTCATTACTTTTACGGATGATTTCTCAAGGTTCGGACATGTCTTCTTAATGAAGCATAAATCCGAAGCTTTTGATAAGTTCCAGGAATATAAGAATGAAGTAGAAAAACAAACATGAAAAAGTATAAAGACACTGAGATCTGATCGAGGTGGTGAATACTTGAGTGCCGAGTTCCTGGGTTACTTAAAAGAGAATGGAATTCTCTCTCAGCTTACTCCTCCATACACTCCGCAACATAATGGTGTATCGGAGAGACGGAACCGAACCCTATTGGATATGGTACGGTCCATGATGAGTAACGCTGAGTTGCCGCGATCGTTCTGGGGATATGCGCTAGAATCAGCTGCATACCTTTTGAACCGAGTTCCCACTAAGACTGTGCCTACCACACCATATGAGTTATGGAGTGGAATGAAACCCTATCTTCAATACCTGAAGATTTGGGGATGTCCAGCTTTTGTGAAAAAGCAGCATGCGGACAAGCTCGAGGCACGCTCAGTACTGTGCAAGTTTGTGGGATACCCAAAGAACTCCAGGGGGTATCTTTTCTATTACGCAGAGGAACAAAAAGTCCTTGTTTCTCGTAATGCCCATTTTCTGGAACATCAGTTCTTAGAAAAGAAAATAAGTGGGAGCGCAATAGAATTGGAAGAAATTCCAGAACCACAAGCTATTACTGAAAGCTTAGTAGAACCAGAGGGTTCGAAAGATCAGGACATTCCCACGCCACTCTGCAGGAGTAGTAGGCAGTCTCATCCGCCCGAGAGATACTACGGTTTTCTCATTGACGGGGATAGAGAGGATTGCATCATAGACTGTGATGAGCCTACTAGCTTCCAGCAAGCCATTCAGAGCGTCGACTCGGTAAAATGGCTGGATGCAATGCGGACCGAAATGGAGTCCATATACACCAACAAAGTATGGACGTTGGACATTGCTCCAGACGGGGTAAAACCCGTAGGATGCAAGTGGATCTTCAAAAGGAAGATTGGTGTAGATGGACAGGTTGAGACCTATAAAGCTAGACTGGTTGCAAAGGGTTTTCGTCAGCGACCTGGTTTGGACTATGACGAAACCTTTTCTCCAGTAGCTATGCTGAAATCCATTCGGGTCCTTCTTGCCATTGCTGCCTTCCACGATTATGAGATTTGGCAGATGGACATAAAGACAGCTTTTCTAAATGGTCATTTAGAGGAGATTGTAACATTCTCAAAAATATAAAATGTTAATTTTGGGAATTTTTATAATTTAATATTATTTTATTGATTATTTTAATATTAAATTTATAATTAAGTGCAAATAAATAGGAAAAATGTTTGAAAAATTATGAAAAATTATGGAAAATTCTAAAATAGGGTAAATTAGAGAATTATGACATTTTAAAGTTTTGTGATTAGTTTGACACTAATTTAGTGCTAATCGCGATTAAAAATCGCTAATCGGACCTTTTGGCTTTTTGTGCAAAACTTGCACATATCACTTTTTCTCACACTTGTGCATTTCTTGCTATGGTTCACTATGGATTTACTATTCTTGTGAGAAGGGTTTTGGAATTAAAGAAAAATGGAAAAAGAAAAAGAAAAGAAATGAGGGTAGGTGAGAGAGAGAGGTGGACCATTGACTTGAATCCTTAGCCATTCTCCTCCATTCCTCAACACTCATTCCTCTCTCACTCTCCCTTGCTGCTGCTGCTGCCCTAGCCCATTCTCCCCCTCTTCAACTCCTCATTTCATCTCAAAAATCACCCCAAAACCCCATTCTCCTTTCATTAAAATTGTGCACGAGCCCGAGACCTACAAGATGGACCGTGAAAGCATGGATTTTGGCCACTAGGGGCAACTCAAGAAAATTCTTGAGTTGCCAAATGAGGTATTTTTCTGAACCATTAGCTTAGTTATAGCATTTCTTTTACCCCATGTTTAGTTTTGAATCGATAAAGTGCGATATTATGGATTTGAGAATAATCAAGTTAGGGTTTGAGGAAACTTGTGTTGTATTGGGGAAATTAAGCTCAGTTAAGGTTATACCAACCCCCTAGTGTATGAATTGGAACCCAAAACCTGAAGCTAGAACCAGAAATACGGATTTTAGAAACCGATATCGGGGAATTTGTGAAATCTGTGCAGGTTAATTAGAATCTGCTATCACCCGAGACACTCTAAAATAATATTGTGTGGACTGTGACATGTGCAGGCACCATTGAACCATCACCCCAAACCCTAGCTCCCCACTCCAAAGTGAGGCCGCCGAAATTCCCTTTCTGGCCGCAATTTGCGGCCAGACCTGTGAGGATTCTCCTCGTTTTCTGTGCACAGCCCCAGTTACTCTAGTGTTAACCCTGGGTACTTCTAGTTTTGACAGATTCTATCTAGGGTGAAATCTGGGACATATATCCTAAGTTGCTATTTTGGTTTCGTGTTTCCGTATTTCCGTATTCTTAATTCTGAAATTGTGGATTGTGTTTAGCCTCGACTATTGGCGTTTATACGACGATATAGAGGATTTATTGATGGTTTTGAAGGCGTGCCATAGGTTCTAACCTATAGGCCCCTTATCGTATCGTTTTGGATTTCATGTGCCGTTTTAGCTTTGAGATGGTTTTAATGCGCATATGCGATACCTTGATGTGTAGGTACCTCATGAAGACTTCGGGACGGCAAGAAAGCGCGTGGCGACATCCACATATAAAGACGCAAGGTGAGTAGATTATATCTACAGGGGGAAGTCGGGGGATGACGTATAGCACCCCCGCAGTCCGTAGTTGATATTCTATTTATGATAGTTACAGTGTGACATGGATATCGTGTTAGGTGTTTTATGGATAGTTTAGGCTTAGAAGTAAACTAGTGTAGTTCATAGCCACGAACCCTAGAATAGGTTTACACCACACGCACACCCTTGCATATTCACTATATTTACACTGCGTTGATGATAATGTTGGATGACCTGGGAGATGAGTAAATGATATTGGGCTTGGTGCCGTGAGGTCGGTGATTTGATATGATTCGTATTTGGGATACGATATGTGATTCTTGCGGGCTTGGGATGTGTGTTTTACCCCCGCATTCATAATTATATAGATGGTATCGATTTATACTAGAATTAGATTCAGTATCCCAGATTATGTGTTATGATGATAAGAATACCAGGTACTTGATATGATAATGTGATTTGACCTGTACCCAGCTATTGGGATGCCGTACGACGACTTACCGTACGAGCTTTATGTTGATGATAGATCCGCACTCATGTCTTGAGGATTGTCATATGATATACTGTACTGTAAGCGATACTATTGAGGCGGGATCACTGACTATTTTATATATATATATATATATATATGTTTGTATCGACTCAGACTTAGGTGGTGTCCTTACCCCTCCTGATTTACTTGATACTTAGATTTGTAGCTACACAGTAGATGTTAGGCTAGACCCGAGTCACCCTCTTTCAAATGGTATAACCGCATGACATGTACATATGGGTGTAGATTCTTTACTGTTACGTCGATTATTCAATGTCCGCATATTCCTGCTATTCACATTTCTTGCATATGTTAACTGCTATATTACTATTATGTTGATAGGACACTAGCACCATTATCGATGATGCGTATGTTCCACATACACTTGCTTGCCGGCTCACATACTTCTTCATCGATAATTGCCATGTCACTACACAGTAGCATTATTGCATCAGGATATGACCTCGTATGTGCATACTATTATTTCATGTTGCATGATATAGTGTTATACTTGCACTTCATTTAAATGACACATACCCATACTTGTACTCATATATTGACAATTATTCATTTACCATTTATTCTACGGCTCACATTGCATTGCATGCTCATATGTTAATGATTCATATTCCTTGTGCACATGCCTTTACATAGTTGCATGCTTATATTAGTGTTCTTGTTGCATGTATTATAATTCATAGATTTCGCACTGTGATATGGTTGCATATGATGATTCTAGATTGTTTTACTCCTGCATATATATCAGTGGTATGGGACGCTGAAATATATATGTGTAACCCTAGAGTATATATATATATATTAGTGGTATGGGACGCTGATATATATATATATACGCATACTTAAATATATCATCACGATGATCTATGCAAATTTACATATGCATTGGAGAGGAGCCTATGTGCTCGGAGCCTATGAGCTCGATTGGAGAGGAGCCTATGTGCTCGGAGCCTATGAGCTCGATTGGAGAGGAGCCTATGTGCTCGGAGCCTATGAGCTCGATTGGAGAGGAGCCTATGAGCTCGGAGCCTATGAGCTCGATTGGGGAGGAGCCTACGTGCTCGGGGCCTTTATGGTCGATGGTATATTATATCTCCCCTACCCCACACTCATTGTATATGCATTGCATCACATGTAGTAGTACCTGACAGAGTACCTTCATGAATGTCGCATACATGTCGGATATATGTTATATGTATTTCATTGATATTGAGATATATGGTCTGTGTCAATGCTCGACATTGATTTCCTGGTAATTCCATTCACGATATCTCCTGTTTTCATTTTACCGCATACTTACATCATATTTGTGATAGATCGTTACGTAAGGCACTGGTACGAGTACTTGGCACTACACTTATGTTCAGATGTTACATTGCCACTTTACTATGCTTCGAACTTATTCATTTGAGTTTTATATAATATACTGATCATATTGACTTAGGACTATGTCTTGCTTTCGATTTCTGCTTGTAGATATTTCTATTCACGAGTTGGCAACTCACCCCCGTTGTGCCACAGTTCTTGCAGGGCTTGCCGTACAGGTTCCATAGCGGCACTTCTGGCACACTGCTTTCCTTTGCGGGTGATTTGCTTGGCAGGTGGGTTCCTTCTATCAGACCCGCCGTTGTACTTGTATTATTCCTTGTATCTAGAAATTCCATCAACCAAAGACTTGTATATTGTTTCAGACTCAGACACTAGTGATGTATTATTTCGACCTTAGAGTCGCGCCTAAGTAGTGTTGCAGTTTTCATGCTCATCTGGGTTTCTTTTAAATTTTGATCCTCGCCATTCGGCGTTGTATAGTGTATTGCTTGTTGTTTATTTATCCTTAAAGTGGTTTTAGATTTCTGGGTTTTCGGCTTACTTGGATCAGATGGAGTCCTATAGACTTCATACGGTTCAAGGGCCAGTCACGTGCTCTTTCGGGTCGTGACAGAGTGTGTCTATATGGATCAGCCAGAGGGTTTCATTCAGAGTGGGAGCAGCGGAAAGGTGTGCAAGTTGCTTAAGTCCATTTATGGACTAAAGCAGGCATCGCGGAGTTGGAACATCTGTTTTGATGAGACAGTCAAGGAATTTGGCTTTATCAAAAATCCAGATGAACCATGCATCTATTGTAGATTTGTAGCGAGAACTGTAGTATTCCTCGTTTTATACGTGGATGAAATTCTCTTAATAGGAAATGACATTCCTATGCTACAATCTGTCAAGGGGTTCTTGTCACACAGGTTCTCCATGAAAGACCTGGGTGATGCCTCATACATTCTGGGTATCCGGATCTACCGTGACAGATCCAAGAGGATATTAGGACTTTCGCAGTCCAGGTACATCGACGCCATACTGAAGAGATTCAGTTGGAAGATTCCAAGCGCGGTAATTTACCGGCTTGTCATGGGATCACCCTCTCCAAAGAGATGTCTCCCAAGAATGATTTGGAGAGGGATCGCATGTCTATTATACCCTACGCTTCTGCGGTAGGCTCTATAATGTATGCGATGTTGTGTACCAGACCGGATGTGGCTTATGCACTGAGTGTGGTAAGCAGGTATCAGTCAAACCCAGGGGAGAAACATTGGATAGCAGTAAAGAACATTTTCAAGTACCTGAGAAGGACTAAGGAGATGTTCTTGTTGTATGGCGGAAAAGACCTGCAGATTGAGGCCTTTGCTGACTCCAGCTTCCAGAGTGACAAGGATGATTCCAAGTCCATGTCGGGTTTTTTCTTCACCATCAATGGAGGGGCGGTGTGTTGGAAGAGCTCCAAACAGGAAACCGTTGCTGACTCGACTATGGAAGCGGAATACATCGCTGCATCTGATGCCGCAAAAGAAGTTGTCTGGATGAGTAAGTTCTTGAGAGAACTTCAGGTGGTTCCGTCCATTGTTGACCCAATACCTCTGTATTGCGACAACAACGGGGCTATAGCTTTAGCGAAGGAACCCAGGTCCCATCAGAAATCCAGACACATCTTAAGGCGGTATCACCTGATCAGGGAGATCGTAGATCGCCAGGAGATCGAGGTCCAGAGAGTTGCATCAGAGGATAACACAGCAGATCCATTCACCAAGGCCTTGCCCCAGACTCAGTTCGAGCGGCTGATCGAGATGATAGGTCTTCGATACGCCAGTACATGGCCTTAGTGCAAGTGGGAGATTGTTAGTGTATATGCCCTAGAGGCCATTACTGTATCATACTAGTTTGTATATTACTTAATAGAAGCTTGGGATATTCACAGTTGTATATACAATCTTGCTCGAAATGGTAGTATGCTACTTGGTTTGTCTCTGCTTTAATATGTGCATGTGTTTCTTTTAGCATATTGCTGATATACATATTAGTGGAGCCCTTAGGATCTTTGCTTGATTACCAGCGTTGTGATGGCGCTCACACTCGTGGGAGCTGGGTGATCTATAAGCATATCCTTATACAGGTCCCTAGTCGTTGGACTATCGAGACAGGGCATCGATACTCCGGAGTAGACTAGCGTATGCGCTTCTCATCCCAGTGTGGGAGACGGTCTGTCCCACAGCCGTCAGTACGTCGTACTTGAGATAGTATACGGGTGCTCGTTGGGTTACGAGTACACTGGACAGGACTCATCGGGAACTGTTGGTTGGTATTATACCTATCGTCAGTTATCAGTTCCCAGGTGACATGAGTACAGCTTAGTCCGTTGACTTGACACTGGCACTTCGCCTCGAGTGTGTTCCCACTGCACTTTGATTACTACCCTACCACGGCTCAAAGGAGTCGTGCAAACAGGTAGTTTTTGGGTGCAGTCCCGAAGCACTTGGAGGCAGTGACGGTTAGACAGGATTCGTCTCTCCCGGTATTGGGGGTTGACATCGCGCTGTGTCCAGGAGAGCCATTACACGAGTAGTCCCTGGCCAGGGCAAGTGAGATATACTGGTAGGTTTCCAGTGTTATCTCAGGGTGTTCTGGGCTTCACTCCGGCACGACTTGTACCGCTATTAGGGGACTGACGTTCACCGCCCCCCTAGGCCCGCCATGCGATGTATCAGACGAACAGACCGGACTGTACGGAGATTGTCACATACAAGCTCAGTAGGAGTTCAGATGGGGTTCACCTCGTCCGTCTTCTTATCGACATCTACCTGGGGACCGTTACGTACAGCTAGTGCCGCTTGCGGTCTGTGGTTAAACCCACTGCCAGCGTAGTGTCGAGTCTTTAGAGTCCCACACAGAGTGCTATTCTCCTTTAGGCAAAATGAGTAGAGGTCGCATGGTTTTGCGACAGGGTTCGTTCACATCCACGCACTTGTGCACGTTTGCTGTCCGGACAGTTTATACTAGCGGGCTTTGGTTTAAGCCGGATCCTAGTATATGATTTGGGATTGGTTTTTCTCATTGTATTCGTGTTCCTCGGATCACGGATGCGGGTGCGCATGCACAGTTACTTGAGACAGAGGGAGAGGACCTTGATTAGGGTTAATGGCTATTGTCATTTTATTAACCCTAATGTTTATGTGTGTATTATTGTTAATTGATAATTAGTTTAATAATTGTGCATGGTTATGGATGTTTACCATTTGACTTCCTTGACTTGTTGACCTAGGTTGACACTTTGACCATCATCATTTCTTTTGGAAGATGCTTTTTGATCCTTGCAAATTGAAATGATAATGGTCATGTCATGATTAACCATGACAATTATCTAGCTAATTATTTAATTAGAATAATATACACATATTAGTGAGAAGGCTTGATATTATTCTCATTCTCTCATTTTCATTTCTCTCTCTTGTTCTTCCTCTCCCTCAAGCTCTCCCCTCTCATGTGTTGAGAAACACTTGAGCTTGAGAAAAACCCTCTCTTGATCATCTCTACTCTCATCTAGGGTTGAAGGACTAGCACTTCTTGAACCCTAGTTACTTCTAGCTTGGAGTTGAAGCCAAAGGTTGAGACTTTCGGGTGGATCTTTCTTCGGCGTGAGAAGACGAGCAAGGTGACCTCCTTCCACCACTCCAAGGAGCAAGGAGAGAAGGACTTAGAGCCCAAGGTATAACCTTTCTAGCACTTAGCAAGTTTGTAGTTAGCTTTAGCAAGTTTTTGTTTAGCAAAGATCCTTAAAGCATAGTCCATGTTGCCTATAGTTGATAAAAATCCGATTTTTATTATGTTTTCCGCCTCCCCGTAAGCACCGGGGTGGGCAACGTGGACTTACATATGCTGCTTATCTGCTGCATATGATGCGATTGGATTTAGGTAGTCGTGCGGCTTTGTTGGCTTTCGTCGAGGGTCGTGCGGGTGGGTTTAATTCAATCAGGAAATGACGGGTTGAACTTGACTAGCGGGCTATGGTTTGTTGGCTTTCGTCAAGGTCATAGCACGTTAGGGGCAAAATTATCGGGAATTTCGAGTGTTGAAATTTGCAATGAGATTGCATACCTTTTATGAGATAGTTGGATCCCGATACCCGCTGCGAGTAATTGTTACTCCTGGGAGAGTTTTACACATTACAATTAGCCGATCAAGTAGGTGTCTAGAAAGATGTCAACGGGGTTACGCCTCTGGGAAAACGAGGTTTACTTTAATTAGGTCCGTGCCAAAGCATGGGGAACCTCCCTCAAAGTACCGACACTGGCCTGGCTGAAAGATTGGCGAATTTGTAGCGTGTAATTAATCCCGGCTAGTCTTTCCTTTTTGGGTTTGAAGGAAGATTTGATAAAAACAGTGGGAGCTATCCTGATTAGATAAAATAATAACCAATCTGATCTTGCAAGAGCGCACGCAGAGTGTTTTCTTCTCTCACTCTCCAGGTAGCGACCATGTCACGCCTTAATCAAGATAATAAAACGGATATATTGACCAAACCCGCTTGTTTTACTGAGCTGGGGAACGTTGGTCCCGCTCCAACTTATAATTGTTATAAGACAAAGCAGGAAATAGGGGATTACCAGAATTTCCGTGCCACCCAAACGAAGAAAGTGCATACTGATACATCTTCTTCTGGTGTGTTCATTACATAGAACTGTTTCTCAGTATCCTTTACGTCCTGGGTATGAGATACCGGATCAGGATCCCAGATATGTAATATGTTACATAGGGCTACAGAAAGGTAGAGAACTGAGAACGGGTGATAAGTTTCATGAGACAGAAAACGGTGCAAGTATTGTAGCCAAGTCTGTTGGTCACTGTCACCCTGTATTACCAGAATACATTGATTCTGAACAAATGTTATTAGATACCGAACCTGATATACAAAATCATATCAGTCTCTTTATTAGTAAAGAAAGGATATAATTTTGTATTGTTGAATAATGTTTTGAACATTTCCTATATCAAGAGTTGATCGGTTCAGGCACGTTATCTAAAAGCATTGACGTTCTAAATCAAACTACAGTTCTTAGTGTACGGAACACACACAAGAGGAAGAGTTCAGAAATGAACGAATCCTTCTTGAGGCATTGTAGACTAGGTCATTTCAATGTGACCCGACTGGCTGAAGTTACATTTAGATGCATATTTAAATTAGTTTGAATTTACATCTTGTGAAACTTGCCAGTTATGTCACAGAGATAAGATGACCATAGCTCTGTTTACTGGAAACAGAGAAAGAGTTAGTGAACTCTTGGGATGATACATGTTTATGTATGAAAGTCCCCTGTCTACACATGCCAAGACTGGTTCTTTGTACTTCATTACATTCTCTGATGATCTCTCAAGATTCAGACATATATTCCTGTTGAAATACAAGTCCGAACCCTTTGAGATATTCACAGAATATAAGTTAGAAGTAGAGAACCAAAACGGGTATAAGTATTATGTCCGTTGATGTGATCAAGAAGGAGAATACTTGAGCACGTAATTCTTGGACTTTTCTAAAGGAGAATGAGATTCTCTCTCAGCATTACTCCTCCGTATACACCACAGCACGTCGGTGTATCGGAGCAGAGCAATCACACCCTATATGATAAGGTGTGCTCTATGATGAATACTACTGAGTTACCTATTTCCTTTTGGGAGTTATGCACTTAAGAAGCTGCATACCTATTGAATAGGGTTCAAATCAAATCAGTTGCCTACCACTTCATATGTGATATGGAAAGGGAAGAGCCCATATCTTAAGTTTGTTAAGATTTGGGGTTGTCCAGCCAATGTTTAAAAAGCAAAATCCGGACAAGCTCGAGGCAAGATCTGTTATGTAGAACTGGAAATGTTCCTGCTATACAAACTGGCAGCTGATGATTTGGAAGAACCAAAGGATTCAATAGTTACCAACAAACCTCAGCCACTCTGCCGATCTAGTAGGGTTCCTCACCCACTTGAGAGATACTTCCGTTTCTCTATGACAGTGGGAGAGAGAAATGCATCATGAGATGATGACCCAACTAGTTTTGAGCTGGCCATCAGGAGTGGGACTCTGTAAGAATGACTGGATGCTTATCGATCTGAGATGGAATCCTTATACACCAACAAAGTATGGACTTTGGTTGCTTGATCTGAAGAGTTAAATCCCAATCAGGAGCAAGTATATCTTGAGAAGATTACTTGGTGTACATGGAAAAGTTAAGACTTTCAAAGCTAGACTTGTTAAAGGTTCGCATCATAGACTAGTTGTGGCTAATGATTAAACATTTTCTAGGGCCTATGCTTAAGTCCATCCAGATCCTATTTGCCACGGCTACATACCATGACTACGATATCTGGCGGTTGGATGTCATGACTGCTTTTCTAAATGATGTTTTAGAAGAGAGAGTCTGTAAGTACACAGTCAGAGGGCTTCGTAAACAGTGGGAGCAGCGAAAACGTGTGCAAGATGTTTTATATGATAAAGCAGGCATCGCAGAGTTGGAACATCTGTTTTGATGTGGTAGTCAAAGAGTTTGACTTCATCAAAATGGTAGATGAACCTTGTATATACAAAAAGGTAGTAGGGAGTATGGTGGTGATCCTTGTAGAGTACATGGATGACATACTCTTGATAGGGAAGATGTTTCCTATGCTACGCTCGGTCAATCTCCGCTTATCACAAGGATTCTCCATATAGGATCAAAGTGATACCTACTAAATCCTGGGTTTTGGATCTATGAGATAGATCTAATTGGATATTAGGATACTCATTAATTGTAGTGAGAAGGTATCAAATGATCCTGGGGAGAATCACTGGAAAAGTTCCAGAATGATAAGAATGATTGAATGTCAGTCACAGGCATTGTCTTTACCCTCGGTAAAGGGACGGTATGTTGGAAGAGTTCCAAGCTAGATACCGTGGCATACTAGACGATAAAGGCTGGATACATCGCTACTTAAGATGCTACCAAAGAGGCAGTCTGGGTGAATATTAGTTCATGAGATGAACTTCGTTCCTCCCATTGTGTGACAATGGGGTTGTGGCTCATGCCCAGGAACGCCCGTCCCATCAGTGATCCAGACATATTCTAAGGCAGTGTCACCTGATCGTGGAGATGGTTGATCTCCAGGGGATCGAGGTTAGGAGAGCAGGCCCAGAGGACAACACGGCGGATCCACTCACAAAGGCCTTTTCCCAGAGAGAGACTTTTATGGGATGGTTTAGTATGAGATACTATAACCACTGCTATCAGATGGCCCTAGTGCAAGTGGGAGATTGTTAGTTATATGTATGCCCTAGAGGCTATTACTATACATAGGATGTATATTGTAGTGGATGCTTGGACATATATAGGGATGACTTTCTTGCTCGATATGATAGTATGCTATCTGGTTACTCTTTACCTTAACGTGTACACTGATTGTCTCTCTGTTACATGTTGGTAAAGCCCTTAGGATGTGTACTAAACTACCTGGACTATGATGCGGATCATACTAGTGGGGACTTGGTAGTCCATAAGTACATCCTTCAAAGTCCTTAGTCGTGGGTGTATCGAGATGGAGCATCGATATACCAGAGTAGACTAGCGTGTAGCTTCTCGACCCATATAGATGGGCGATGGATGATCCCATATCCATTAGTGTTTGACATCAGAGATGATATACGGGTGCTCATTGGAGACTGGGTACACTGGACGGACTCGCCGAGAACTCCCAGATGGTATTATACCTTACGTCAGATGGCAGTTCTCTGGTGATACTGGTACAGGTTAGTCTGTAGACCCGAGATCGTCATAGAGTCTTGTGTGATTCCCACTGTGCTTTGATTTCCACCTTACCACGTCCAAGAGGGCGTGCAAAACGGTGGTTTTTGGGTACAGTCCCGAATCACATGGAGGCAATGAGCGATAGGAGGGGATTCGTCTCTCCCGGTATTGGGAGTTGATGTTGCGCTGTGTTCGATTGGCTATAACCGGAAATCCCTGGCCAGGGTTGCTGAGATTTACTGGTAAGTGTTATCAGTAGTATCTCGAACTGTTATAGACCTCATATCGACACGACTTATCGAGCTACTGGGGTCTGACGTTTACCACCCCTAGACAAGATATGCGACATATCAGACGATGGGACCAGACTGTACGGTAAGTGTAACTGGTCGGATTCACAGGAGTGTAAGCGGGCTTACTCGTTGATCTTCTGATCGCTCAGTACCCGGGTGGCCGTTACGTTTAGCAGACCGCTTGCGGCTTATGGGTGTTTGATATGATCATCACCTACTGCCGGCGTATTGACGAGTCTTTAGAGTCCTACACAGAGCTTTCCTGGCTCAAGCGAAACGAAATAGGAGCGTATATGAGATATGTACGGGACTGAGAATAATACCAGTATGTGATACTGTATTCTATTCTCGCGATATGTATCATTGGACGGTTATATGAGATATAGCCAGGTTACCGGATGAAGTGTTGATTCGATACATTGATACACTTGATATTAGTCAGTTATATGTAATATGACCGGATCATTAAATCAAGTGTTGATTTAATGATTTAATGTATAATTATATATTTGATATATTACTTTACATTAACTAGTATTGGTTCACTTAAGATTATTTTCTCACTTCTTTGTGCACATTGTATATATGATATATGTTTGTGCACTAGTTTGTATCATGTTTGATGATACATGCAAACTTGGGTGTGTGTATGCTTTGAACCATGTCCAGGTAAATGGTTAGGGTTTTAATTTATTTATTCATTTATTTATTTATTCTTTTGGGCAAGAAATAAAATGGTGGCTTCTTTTGTTTTCACTTGAAGCTTCATGAAGCTTTGACCATTTTGTTTCTTTCCTTAACCTAACCATTCACCTAAACCCTAGTTTAGTCTCTACACTAGTTACACTCACCCATGGTTGCTAAAATGATAACCATCACTTGATTTATTATGATTCATAATTCTTTTTCTTTCTTCTTCTTCATCTTCTTCAAGAGGTGAAGAAAGCTTGCTAGAAATTTCCAAGTGATGATTCCAAGTGAGAAATCCAAATCCAAAGTGAACCCACCTCCTATTTCTTTATCCTCTATCACTTGCCATGTAGTAGAGTGAAGTTTCATGACCTAGTGAAGGTGGAGCTTGAGTTTGAGTCGCCTCGACGTAGATCATCTTCGGCATCGAAGTCAACGACCTAGCCCGCCCATTTCTCTGATGAAACCGACGCTAGAGTCCGGGATTTCGATGATCGCAGTGGAGGGACGTCAACACGGAGCTAAAGAAATGGTGGAGCGGATCTACAAAGGTTGTAGTCCCTTTCACTTAGCAATAAAGTTGTTTACTTGCTTGCTTTTCGCCTAATCTCTAGTTAACGATCTTGCATAGGATGCTTAGGCACATGAAAATTTTGATTTTGGCATGGTTGATACCTTGTGGAACCTCTTGAGTGTGCCTAGTAACCCTACACAGGTTAGTCTGTAGACTCGAGATCGTCATAGAGTCTTGTGTGATTCCCACTGTGCTTTGATTTCCACCTTACCATGTCCAAGAGGGCGTGCAAAACGGTGGTTTTTGGGTACAGTCCCGAGTCACATGGAGGCAATGAGCGATAGGAGGGGTTTCGTCTCTCCCGGTATTGAGAGTTGATGTTGCGCTATGCTCGATTGGCCATAACAGGGAAGTCCCTGGCCAGGGATGATTTAGAGATTTACTGGTAAGTGTTACCAGTAGTTTCTCGACCCGTTATGAGCCTGACATCGGCACGACTTATCGGTTATTGGGGTCTGACGTTTACCACCCCTAGACTTGATATGCGACATATCAGACGACGAGACTGGACTGTACGGGAAGTGTTACCGGCAGGCTTTTACAGGAGTTGGAGCGGGCTTGCTTGCTGATCTTCTGATCGCTCAATACCCGGGTAGACGTTACGTCTAGCTAGTACTGCTGACGGCTTGTGGGTGCTTGATGTGATCATCACCTACTGCCGGCGTATTGACGAGTCTTTAGAGTCCTACATAGAGGTTTTACTGGCTCAGGCAAAACGAAATAGGAGCACGTATGTGATATGTGCGGGACCGAGAATAATGCGTGTATGTGATACTGTATTCTATTCTCGCGACTTTATGTATCAGTCAGTTATATTTGATATAGCCGGGTTATCGAATCAAGTGTTGATTCGATAAGTCGATACATTGGATGTTAGTCGGTTATATGTGATATGACCGGATTATTAAGTCAAGTGTTGATTTAATAATTTATTGTATAATTGTATATTTGATATACTAGTTTACATTAACTAACAATTGTTCACTTTAGATTTTTTCTCACATGTACACAACTTTAATATATATGTGATATATATTAAAATGTGTTTTCTTTTTGTATCATGGTTGATGATACATCATACATGGGTGTGCAAGACATACACCATACTATTTTAGATGGTGGTTAATACTTATTTAAGGTAATTACAAATTAGTGGAGCTTAGGTCATAAGCATGAAGCTTGTAGAAGCTTGTGGATGCTTTGACAAAGTCCACTAAATTTGTTTTACTTTAGATTTTTATTAACCTAACCATTTTGAATTAACTATGGTTATGTCTCTACATGAGTTAGTATATGATACTCACTCACTATGGTTAGCTTACTCACTTGATCATTATCTCTTCTCATTTTCTTTTGTTCATCTTCTTCTTCTTTGAGCAAAAGAAAAGCTAGCTAGGGTTTTCAAGTGAGAGTGAAATATTGTGAGAAATAAAATTCTAAAGAGAACCCACTTCCTATTTATCCATCCTCTATTAGACTAGCACTTTAGTTTAGGGTGTTTGCTTCACTAATTCTCAAGTTAGTGAAGTAGAAGCTTGAGTCGGTATTCCCTCGACGTAGATCATCTTTGGCCTCGAAGACTTCAAGCAAGGATGCATCTTTCGCCTCGTGAAGCCATGCAAGATCTCGGGAGACCAATGATCGCAGCGAAGGGACTATGACAAGGAGCTTTAGAAGTGAAGGACCGGTCTATAAAGGTTGTATTTCGTATTCCCTTAGTAGTAAATGTAGTTTACTAGTTTGTGAAACCCTAATAATCTAGCGACGATCTTGTTTAGGGTTATTTGGCATGGCTAAAATTTTAATCGGGCATGTTTGATGCGTTGTAGAACCTTATTAGTGTGCCTAGTAACCCTATACATGGTTGATGATACACTTGACATAGGTGTACAAGACATACACCATTCTATTTTAAATTGTGGTTAATAATTATTTAAGGTAATTACAAATTAGTGGACTTTTTGTCACAAGCATGAAGCTTGTGGATGCTTTGACAAAGTCTACTAACTTTGTTTTACCTTAGATTTTTATTAACCTAACCATTTTGGATTATCCATGGTTATGTCTCTACATGAGTTAGTATATGATACTCACTCACCATGGTTAGCTCACTCACTTGATCATTATCCTCATCTTTTTCTTTTGTTCATCATCTTCTTCTTTGAGCAAAAAGAAAAAGCTTGCTAGGGTTTTAAAAAGAGAGTGAAAGATTGTGAGAAATAAAATTCTAAAGAGAACCCACTTCCTATTTCTCCATCCTCTACTAGACTAGCACTTTAATATAGGGTGTTTGCTTCACTAATTCTCAAGTTAGTGAAGTAGTAGCTTGAGTTGATATTCCCTCGACGTAGATCATCTTCGGCCTCGAAGACTTCAAGCAAGGACGCTTCTTTCGCCTCGTGAAGCCATGCAAGAGCCCGGGAGAACCATGATCGCAGCGAAGGGACTACAGCAAGGAGCTTTAGAAGTGAAGGACCGATCTACAAAGGTTGTATTCCGTATTCACTTAGTGGTAAATGTAATTTACTTGCATGTGATACCCTAATAGTCTAGCAAAGATCTTGTTTAGGGTTGTTCGGCACGGATAATTTTTTAATCGGGCATGGTTGATGCCTTGTAGAACCTTGTTAGAGTGCCTAGTAACCCTACACTCATGTTAGATTAGAAGTGTTTTAATGCGGTTAAGTGAACATTGGAAATTCCATGTTAGGGTTTGAGGAATTTTGAATTGGGATTGTGTAATTGAGGTTAGTAGAGGCTATACAACCCCTTTAGTGACAGTATATTGGACTGAACCATAAACTTAAATCCCAAAACATAAACTTAGAAACCCTGACATCGGAAAATTGTGAGAATTGTGATGGTATTTAGGGATCTGCTAAGACCCGGGGCACCTGAAAAATATTTAGTGAAGACTGTGAGTCATGCAGGCAACCTAGAAGTTGTTCCCAAGACCCGAGACCATATCTCTTCATTTTGGCCGACTTTTTTCTATTTTTGGCCATAATTTACGGCCATGGTGTAAGTGCACGGCGGCGCCCCGGCCTCCATACCGAGGACAAATGCGGAAGCGATGGTTAACTTTAATTTTCTGAACCGGCACCACCGCGCACTAAAACCCGGATCGTGCCATTAACTAGTCCTAGCGAACTACAAGATGGGGAAGAGAGATATACCGAGCGATCCATGTCCTCCGGTCTTCTCGTCGTCGTCCCGATCTCCCGCGGAAGCTCCGGTCTCCACCTCCTCGCCGGAAGGGCACCACGTCGCCTACTTCTTTTACGGGCTCCCGCCTCTATACCGAGGCAACTCGGGCACGAAGTTGGCGAGCCGACGTGCCCAAGGTTTGCTGTAGAATGTAGTGTAGAGGCTATATCTCATTTGGGGTTCATGGAGGTTGCCATTTGGTGATGGTGGAGGAATGGAGTTTTGGAGATGGAGCTAAATAGATTTTGTGTAATACAAATGAACAAAAACCCCACCCCAAAATTTTGGGACAGCCCCCTCTCTCCTCTTTGGCCGGCCATGCTCATGGTGTAGGGAGAATGAAAATTCAAGAGTGAGGAACCATAATGCAAGGGAGAGTCCAATGAGATCAAGAGGAGAAATCATCACAAGGAAAGTCCAACACTCAACCAACCAATCATAACTCCAAAAGGTCAAGCCATCATGAACCATCTGAACTAAGAAGTCAATGTGATGGTGGAACTATCATGATACAATAATATGCAAAGACCCCCTTCCAAATTGCTTATTTGCACAAAAGCAAATAAGCCCTCCTCCACCAATCTTCGGCCAATGAAAGATACAAATGAAAATGGCCGAAATGGAAAGCAAACTGGCAAATCCAGAAAACTGGTCCCGTAATAAATTACAGGAAAACCCCGATACTGTGTATACACACCCGCATCTGTATTCCGACCGAATACAAATGCAATGAGACAAAATCTACACTGTACTATACTAGGATCCGGCTTAAACCAAAGCCGGCTAGTATTATCCGTCCGATCTTGATCCGTGTAATACCGCACGTATCTGATCGAACCCTGCCATATCTCCATACGTCCTCTACAGCTAATCGTCCGATCCTGATCCGTGCAATACCGTACGTATCTGATCGAACCCTGCCATATCTCCATACGGCCTCTACAGCTAATCGTCCGATCCTGATCCGTGCAATACCGCACGTATCTGATCGAACCCTGCCATATCTCCATACGGCCTCTACAGCGTTTCGCCCGAAACTTGAGTAACTGAATGTGTGGTGGACTCTAAAGACTCGTCAATACTATGGCTGTGGATTTAACCACTAGCACGTCAGAGGTATTAGCCATACGTGACAGGCCACCAGCTATTGACCAAAAGGGACGTCTGTGAGCGAACTCAGCCTGATACCCTACTGAGCCTGTCAGTGACAATATTCGTACAGTCCGGTCCGTTCGTCTATTAGCATCGCATGGCGGGCCTAGGGGATTGGTAAAAGTCAGACCCCCAAAAGTGGTACAAGTCGTGTCGGAGTGTAGCCCAGAACACCCTGAGATACTACTGGAATACCTACCAGTAAATCTCCTGCCTCGGCCGAGGGCTTCGTGTAATGGCTCTCCTAGACACAGCGCGACCTCACCCCCAATACCGGGAGAGACGAACCCCTGAAGATCCGCTCACTGCCTCCTTGTGGCTCGGGACTGTACCCAACTAAAACCTGTTTGCACGTCTCCTTTGAGCGTGGTAGGGTAGTAATCAAAGTACAGTGGGAACTCACACGAGACAAATGATGATCCCCAGGTCGATGAACTAACCAGTACACATGTCACCAGGGAACTGCTATCTGACATTAGGTATAAGACCAACTAGCATGTCCCCGGCGAGTCCTGTCCGGTGTACTCATAACCCAATGAGCACCTGTATACATCTGAGGTGATCCAACTGACACCAGTGGCTTGTGAGACCGGCCACTGCCCCTCGTCGGGGTCTCGACTGTATACACTAGTCTACTCTGGAGTATCGATGCCCTGTCTCGAAACTCCCATGACTAGGGACCTTTTAAGGATGTGCTTATAGACTGCCAGCTCTCACGTATATGATCGCCCTCATACTGCTGGTGGTCAAGCAAGAATCCTAGGGGCTCTATCAACTTGTAATAGCGACATGTCAGGTCACCTAAAGCAGTACACGATGATAAAGGTAAACCAGATAGCATACTATCATCTCGAGTAAGACTGTCCTACTGGGACAGGTCCTCCCTCAATCATTGCAATCACGTGCCTGTGATCCAATAATTGACTCTGAGGGCACTATCTCCAACAATCTCCCACTTGCACTCAAGGCTAATTATTGCGATGTCGCATACTCACAGCCCGTGTGATACCGAACACCCAACTCCTCTACTAGTCAGTCTCACAAAGCTCGCTTGCGAAACTATTGCGTTCGAGGAATAGCCTCAGTGAGTGGATCCGCCTTGATGTTTCTTTCTATGTCTCTCTATAATCTCAAGTTCGCGGAGAAAGCCATCTCCCGAAATGAGCAATACCTGTCTTAGAATGTGTCTGGATGTCTGATGAGACCAAGCTTATAAATGAACTCCAAATCCAAACTTCTTAGACTGTATTGTCAACTGAACTTAATCAGTATCCTGCGCCATGCCTCCCTCAGTATTTCCTTGGACCACCTGTCCAAAATACTGCCCCTCATCAGAAGGAAAACTATAACTCTGACAACCTCCTTGTCGTCCATGTCACCTTGGAAGCCTGGAATGATAACTGTCTCCCGAATGAGGCTGTCGTTATCATATCCCTAGAACATCCACTTATGTTCTAAAACTGCTTCCAACTGTTTCTCCAGGATTGGATCAATGTCAACTCATTGCATCTAGTGCAAGAACAACATCTGGTGTGGTACTTGACATCTCATGATTGACTCAATTGCCTGAGCAAATGATCTGCCAATCATGCACATCCCTCTCCCCTTTAGTCTGTAAGACACCTTTAGAGAGGGTGACTCCATCACCTGCAGGTACACTACCGTGCCAGGAGTCGTCCATTCTAAATACTCTTAGAATGCTGTCTAAGTACCCTTAATTGGGAAACCACCTAAATCTAGATCTAGTAACCAGTATGTCTGATATAATGTCCAAGTCCCATATGGAGAAACCACTGTGTGACGACCAAAGTATGACCGATCGTAGTATAGGAGTTTCTTTTCCTACTCTGTGTATGTCATCCAAATACCATGACAACACACCCTACTACCTTCTTAACAGATCCATCCCCTATTCTGATGAAGTCAAACCTATGACTGTAACATCAGAAATCGATGATCTATCTCCACTATGTCTGCTTTAGTCTATAAATAGACATAAGCTACCTGTCCACCAATGCTTCCGCTGCTCCCACTGACTACGACAACCCTCTGGCAGAGTCATATACACGTACACTTCTAAATCTAGTTTAGAACGACGCTATACTTATCCTCCTGCCGGGTCTCGCAGCCTGGAACAACAGCAATGGCAAGTCTGGGTAAACAAGAACCTCCCTGTCACCGTCCTTGAGGTTGCCGGAGTACCTCTCGGGTGCCTGAGGTTACCCACCTTATCTGCGGAGTGGCCAATGAAATGTCAAGCTAGATTGAATCTTTAGGTTCCTTATCAAATCTTCAGTAATCGTTTGCGGTTCTGGAATCACTTCCAGTTCTACCATACTCCCACTACTGTTTTCTGAAAAGATCCATTTTTAATAAAACTGTGGCGAGTCTAGAACAATATCACTATTGATCTTCCAGATGGTAGAAAGTCAACCCTCGTCATAGCCTGGGTCAACCCACAAACAGAAACGTGCTTTGAGTTATCCAGAGTCCGGTTTTAAGCATAGGCCGGACAACTCCCCGTACCTTAACATCGTTAAGATATGAACTGTTCTATATCCAATATAGAACCAGAGGCACTGATTTAATTGAACCAGATTCAAATCGTGCAGCTGTCTCCAGTGCATGTCAACTAAATGGAAGGAGGCCGATCAGCGTTACTCAACTTAGGAATGCTTCCAATTATGGGTAACCTGAAAGAGAAGCAAGTTCTCTTAGTCATTACTATCAACTGAATACCATACACAAGTATCTACATCTTCGATCGCTTTGAAGAATCCCGATACTTGCAATACCTGGTTCTCTACTTTATTCAAATACCTATAACTTCTCAAAATTCGGACCCTGTGTTTCCACGAAACACCTGTCTAAAAACTAGAGAAGTCATAAGTAAACCGAATATAGTACGAGGACCAACCCCTCTGTCCTGATGGACCCTGGACAACATACAATACTCTGTATAAGTCCCTTGAGTCTAATAACTCATTCACTGTGTGTCGTAAGTTGAAAACTGTACTTATGGTTAAGAAGAATTACACCGCTGTTTAATGCTCCTTACCTAACCATCCACTGATATAGGCAAATGTCACTGACATAATTTCAAAAAAAAATATCTCACTCTATAAAAATAGACGTACAGATATATCAATTTGAAATTGGTGCATAACAGCGGATATTCAAAACCAAATATTTGCCGACCGGCAAACAACCCAGGTGACTTCCTCAAATATCACCGATTACAACGAATCCCGATATAATGAGGATGATCATCCAATTCCCAATAACTTACTCCCACTCATCATCTGTAAAACCATACAGATGTGAGAATCATACCTGGTAAATACATACCCTCGAGTAAGTATCTAATCGGGAAATCAGTTTTCCTTTAACAGTACACTTTGAAACTGAAACATTGAAATGTTTCGATGGGGTATCCCAGTATTCCTAGTAATGCCTCTTCCAGATTCACGACTGTAACCATATAATTCTTTGCCACCTCTCCAAATCCCTTTATATGTCTTTAGTCATTACCTTCTGCACACCCCTTAGGCCAAATGGTTTTCTTCCTTCCCTACCGTTCGGCACCAGCCTATGGTTTGGAAGAAGACTATCCAATAAGCATAATGGGTGTACTGTCATAATCCTAGGAACACTCGCAATGCGAGAGAAGGTGAAGATAAAAGACAACCAAATAAACCTTATTCCTATTTCTCCTGAACCAGGATCCATCCCCGAACTGGAACAAGTTCCTTTCGAGTTCGTATATAACCATACGATGGAGTATCCAATAAACTGTGGATCTTCGTAGTGATACGGAGTGTCCTGGAGAAATACAAATGTGATTTAGGATTGGCGAAGAAATACTTGGTTTGGTCGTGAATAGCAGTCGCAGTTTACTTTGCCCTCTTACTAATCCCTTGCTTTGTCTTAACTTAAAACCATATGCACACCATCGTTAGGCTAATTGGTTTTCTTCATTCCCTACCGGTCGGCACCAGCCTAAGGTTTGGAAGAAGACTATCCAATTTGCGTAATAGGTGTACTACTCCTAAACCAAGGAGTACTCGCAACCTGAGAGAAGGTAAAAGGAAAAGACAACTGAATAGTCCTATCCGTTTTCTCCAGAACCGGAAACCATCCTCGAATAAATTCCTTCGAGTTCGTATATAACCATACGATGGTTTTGTCCAATGGAAGTGGACGTTCGTAGTAATACGGGGTGTCCTGGAGAAAAGGGTAAAAGTAGGAGTGGCAATGAGGTTTGCAACTCTGACAATCCAAAAGCCAGTGTTAAGAAAGTTCGGTCAACTTGGTCACTAAGTCATAGTCTTAGGGTCAGGTCAATGGTCGCTGCCAAAGAGAGAGAGAAAAGAAACACTCAGCGTGCACTCTAACCTAGATCAGAATGGTTACCAATTTATCTAATCTGGAAATCTCCTACTGTAACCTCAAATTCTCCTCCAAACCTGAAAGAAGAATTAGTCGGGATCACCCGAGGAGTAAACTAACTCATCAGTGGGAATCGGGATCCAACTATCATTGCATGATAACGTGACGAAATCCTCCCACGTCATCACACTCCAGAAGGCATGCGCATATCTGGCAAGTTTCAGTTTCTTTAGAAACTCCCGATGTGGATTTTTTTCCCCATGCTCTTATGACCTTGACTTTGGCCAACAAATCATAAGTCACATGTCAAGTTCTACCCGTCATTCTCTAGGTTGATTTGAATCCACACGTACCTACCCTTGACTTTGGCCAACAAGGCAGTACGACTGTTCCAAACCAACACATCTATCTATGCTGTATATGAATAACCAACAGCTACCAAACACCGTGCCTTGACTTTGGCCAACAAACACAGCTTGAATACTATTGACTACCCATATGAAACGACGGAGGGCTACGAATGGTTTTTGGCGAAAACCTTTAACGTAATGAACTTGATATCGTTGAAGGAACGGATAGCTTTTTAGAAAAATATAGTGACGAAAACCTTTACTAAAGAGGTCACTCCCGGTGAAGGGATCTCGGCTCTTTCCCCGTAGAATGAGGTGCAGGATATTCCAACTGAATACCACGGTGCAAAGCAAAAGTAATCGGCTATAGTGAAGTTAATGCCCTGACGCAAACTTTTTGTCCAAGGGGTCACTCCCGGTGAAGGGATCTCGGCCCTTGCCTCGTCGACTGAGGAGCAGGATATTCCAACTGAATACCACGATGCAAAACAAAAGTAAACGTCCTTGCAATAACAGCTTTTTGAAAAGTATTCCAACAACATCAGATTAGGTTTGTTTTTAACTTGCATTGATCCGAATCAACGCAGTCCTATCAATTGATCACACCAAAAAGAACGAAAATATACTGATGTACGTATATGCCATCCGCATTCGCCACTGGGTCCCGTCATTACCCTTTAGGTTAGCTAACTAATGACAGAGCGGGGACTGGACTAGCGCGGATACAAAACATATACAACATCTACTAATATATATACCAATATATTATATTTCGCTTAAGGCGTGATAAAATGCAACATCACAGAAATGTACAGCATCACAGAACAATACAGATATCTGGGATCCCCGGGTTTCACAGAGCCACTACTGAAACCCGACGTTCCCCTGGTCGTGTGGATAGCCTGTGCAATGAAATCCTAGACCCCTACGAGCGCGGAAAGTTACCCGCCAAAACCTGAAGCGAGGCAGCCCCCTTCAGCAACGTGAATGGACCACCCGGCACTTCACGGAATCCGGTAACTTGGGCACCTCTCCTGGGTCAACCTGTACCCCCTACGAGTGCGGCGAATAGCCCGCCAATTCTAGAGTGAAGCCCCCTCCGTCTCAATGCCATGAGATGCGGGCCCGTTTCCATCTAGAACCCGGCTATCCATGCACCCCACCACGGGGTAATCCTAGTACAGAAAGTAAAATATACATACAACGGGTACATCGACCGCAACCTGGTCGTGCCCCAAAATAATAATACAAACAGGCAGTGACAGCAGTCCACATGTCGGACGCTCGCCCTGCAATAACAAATGTACATAATACAACAAAAACTGTACTAGCATTGCATCCAGGCTATCCCCCACGACCAAACCGCAACATCACAGCAATACACAGAACATCAACGTGAAAGTCACGTTCGTAAATCCGTCTAACCGGGCTATAGCAGTTAGACAGGATTTACCGATCGAGTGACATTCACGGTCGCAGATATAATGTAAATACTGTGAAATAATGTGTTTAAAATATCCGATCGATCAAATTTTACCAAGTGGGCCCCCAAGTACTACTGTACCACATCAAGAAATCTGGGCCCAAAAAATAACATTCCAGAAAACCTATTTTCCACTCAGGAGCATTCTGTAAAATTTTGGGGGACTGAACAGTTCAAGTAGCGGCGGAACCGCGGCCCAAGCATGGGTTTGGCCGCGGTTCCGCGGTGGTTTGGACTGTTCACGAGCCCAAATTTTCACAGAACTCTTAGAATTTCCTACACATCATTCTGAAACAACCTGAAAAATTTTTGGACTTCAAAAAATTTCGACAGAAACTGATGTGAAGAAAAATACGGTTTTTGGAAAATTGTTCGATCGGAAATGTAAAACACATTAGACAAAGCTAGACTATGTTAATGGCGAGGCTCTGATACCACTGTAAGTGCACGGCGGCGGCCCGACCTCCATACCGAGGCCAAATGTGGAAGCGATGGTTAACTTTAATTTTCTGAACCGGCACCACCGCGCACTAAAACCCGGATCGTGTCATTAACTAGTCCTAGCTAACTACAAGATGGGGAAGAGAGATATACCGAGCGATCCGTGTTCTTCGGTCTTCTCGTCGTCGTCCCGATCTCCCGCGGAAGCTCCGGTCTCCACCTCCTCGCCGGAAGGGCACCACGTCGCCTAATTCTTTTATGGGCTCCCGCCTCTATACAGCGGCAACTCGGGCACGAAGTTGGCGAGCCGACGTGCCCAAGGTTTGCTGTAGAATGTAGTATAGAGGCTATGTCTCATTTGGGGTTCATGGAGGTTGCCATTTGGTGATGGTGGAGGAATGGAGTTTTGGAGATGGAGCTAAATGGATTTTGTGTAATACAAATGAACAAAAACCCCACCCCAAAATTTTGGGACAGCCCCCTCTCTCCTCTTTGGCCGGCCATGCTCATGGTGTAGGGAGAATGAAAATTCAAGAGTGAGGAACCATAATACAAGGGAGAGTCCAATGAGATCAAGAGAAGAAATCATCACAAGGAAAGTCCAACACTCAACCAACCAATCATAACTCCAAAAGGTCAAGCCATCATGAACCATCATGAACTAAGAAGTCAATGTGATGGTGGAATTATCATGATACAATAATATGCAAAGACCCCCTTCCAAATTGCTTATTTGCACAAATGCAAATAATCCCTCCTCCACCAATCTTCGGCCAATGAAAGATACAAATGAAAATGGCCGAAATGTAAAGCAAACTGGCAACTCCAGAAAACTGGTCCCGTAATAAATTACAGGAAAACCCCGATACTGTGTATACACACCCGCATCTGTATTCCGACCGAATACAAATGCAATGAGACAAAATCTACACTGTACTATACTAGGATCCGGCTTAAACCAAAGCCGGCTAGTATTATCCGTCCGATCCTGATCCGTGCAATACCGCACGTATCTGATCGAACCCTGCCATATCTCCATACGGCCTCTACAGCTAATCGTCCGATCCTGATCCGTGCAATACCGCACGTATCTGATCGAACCCTGCCATATCTCCATACGGCCTCTACAGATAATCGTCCGATCCTGATCCGTGCAATACCGCACGTATCTGATCGAACCCTGCCATATCTCCATACGGCCTCTACAGTGTTTCGCCCGAAACTTGAGTAACTGAATGTGTGGTGGACTCTAAAGACTCGCCAATACTATGGTTGTGGATTTAACCACTAGCACGTCAGAGGTATTAGCCATACGTGACAGGCCACCAGCTATTGACCAAAAGGGACGTCTGTGAGCGAACTCAGCCTGACACCCTACTGAGCCTGTCGGTGACAATATCCGTACAGTCCGGTCCGTTCGTCTATGAGCATCGCATGGCGGGCCTAGGGGGTTGGTAAAAGTCAGACCCCCAAAAGCGGTACAAGTCGTGTCGGAGTGTAGCCCAGAACACCCTGAGATACTACTGGAATACCTACCAGTAAATCTCCTGCCTCGGCCGAGGGCTTCGTGTAATGGCTCTCCTAGACACAGCGCGACCTCACCCCCAATACCGGGAGAGACGAACCCCTGAAGATCCGCTCACTGCCTCCATGTGGCTCGGGACTGTACCCAACTAAAACCTGTTTGCACGTCTCCATTGAGCGTGGTAGGGTAGTAATCAAAGTACAGTGGGAACTCACACGAGATAAATAACGATCCCCAGGTCGATGAACTAACCTGTACACATGTCACCAGAGAACTGCTATCTGACGTCAGGTATAAGACCAACTAGCATGTTCCCGACGCGTCCTGTCCGTTGTACTCATAACCCAATGAGCACCTGTATACATCTTAGGTGATCCAACTGACACCAGTGGCTTGTGAGACCGGCCACCGCCCCTCGTCGGGGTCTCGACTGTATACACTAGTCTACTCTGGAGTATCGATGCCCTGTCTCGAAACTCCCACGACTATGGACCTTTTAAGGATGTGCTTATAGACTGCCAGCTCTCACGTATATGATCGCCCTCATACTGCTGGTGGTCAAGCAAGAATCCTAGGGGCTCTATCAACGTGTAATAGCAACATGTCAGGTCACCTAAAGCAGTACACGATGATAAAGGTAAACCAGATAGCATACTATCATCTCGAGTAAGACTGTCCTACTGGGACAGGTCCTCCCTCAATCATTGCAATCACGTGCCTGCGATCCAATAATTGACTCTGAGGGCACTATCTCCAACACATGGTACGTTGGAATCATTCCGTGCTTGGTCCATGGCTTTATTTTAGTCAAATTAGACCTACCCCATATGCAGAATTTCCTAATTTCACCTGGAACAAAATCTGGAGCATGTTTTCTAAGTTTTTGAATTCGTTTTGCGGCTTTTAATGAATTTGTATTTGGTATTTGATATTGTGTTTTCGTCGTGTGGCGTTTGAACGTCAACGACTAGGGTTACTGATCGTGTTTTGCATGCGAGGCTATGGGTTTTGACCTATGAACGATACGCGTGCCGATTTGGTTTTCGTGCGCTATTTCCATTTACGTTGTCTTGTGGTATACATATAGGTACCCTCGAGTGGGTTCAGAGCAACAAGGAGGGGCATGAAGACATCGACATTGGCAAGCAAGAGCAGGTGAGTAGATATATATCTACGGGGAAGTCGGGTGGATGGTGTATAGCACCCCCGCAGTTCGTAGTATAGCTTATATATATAAATGGATATATATGTGGTTTATGATACGTGGATGTTTATTAAGAGATGATTATTGTGTTCATGGTTTAGTTTAGGGTAATTAGAAGTAAACTAGCATAGCTTCTTAGTCATGAACCCTAGAATAGGTTCACTCCCACACGCACACACGCATTTGCATACATCTATTTACATGTGCGTATATGGGGATATGTATATATACACACACATGGGTATGGGACTATATATATATATATATATATATATATATATATATATATATATATATATACATATATATACATATACTGGATGATGAGGATAGTACTTGGGATTGGAGATGAGTCGATGAGATTGGACTTGAGGCCGTGAGATCGATGATGTAACAGTGTTCGTATTTGAGATACGACATGATGTTTTAGCGGGTCCTTTGACGTGGTGTTTTCATACACACGCATGCATACATAGATGGTATCAGTATTGTACTAGATGTAGATCAGTACCCTGGATCATGATATTTGATAAAGAGGATACCAGATGAATAATGTGAATGTGATATTTGACCCGTACCCAGATTTGGGATACCGTACGACGGATTTACGTACGAGCCTTATATTGATGATAGATCCGCACTCTTGACTTGAGGATGTCATATTATAGATATTTTATCGTTTGTGATACTATTGAGGCGGGATCACCGACTATTATATATATATATATATATATATATATATATATATATATATATATATATATATATATATATATATATATTGTAACACCTTAGAATGTGTTTTGTGGCTAATTATATTTTTATGTATGGTTTTTAATAAAAAGTTTACCAAATTAAGTTTTAAATATTTTATCCTATTTAATGAGTATTTTATTAGAATTTTGTTAGGCACACACACACTTGTGCATGATAACTAGGGTTGTTTTTGGGGTTAAACATGATTAGCAATCATAGTTAGCTAACCATTTTCCATAATCTAGTTTTAATTTTAGTTTAAGAGTTATGGGTTGTTAAGTATTATGGTTGTATTTATTCATGATGGTTTTAAAATGAAAATGAATTTGGAAAAGGTTTTAATATTGGTTTGAAGTGTTGACTTTATGTGAGAGAGAGGGCATGGGGAGCATGGTGTGAACCATGCTTCATTAATGAGGCAAGAGAAATAGAGGGAGGGGGTTAGTGTTACTCTCATTTCTCTCACTCTCATTCTCTCTCTCAAACACACACACACTCACACACAACAGCAACAGAAGCAGCAGCAAGCAGCAGTGGCAGCAACAACAACAACATCAGCAACAACTGCAGCAGCAACAGAAATAGCAGCAGCACCAGAAGAAGTAATATCAGCAGCAGGAGCTTCAGCAGCTGAAGCGAGCAGCAGCACCTGAGGCAGCAGCAGCTCCAGCATCATCATCATCAGCAACAGCATCATCATCTTCAGCAGCAGCAGGAGCAGCAGGCAGCAACAGCAGTAGCAGGAGCTCCAGCAACCTACAGCAGCTCTTCTCCACTTCTTCACCTGCTCTCTAGGGTTCTTTAGGGTATACTTCCTAACCCAATCCCCTAGTTGCTTAAGTTGTGCATCGATTAGCTTCGATTAGTGTAAATAGCTAGTTTAGTGTTAATTATGGTGTTTTGTGTGGACTTTTGGATAATTGATGATTGTGTTGGTAAACCCTACCTATTTTAGTGTTGTTAAGGTCACTTTAACTGAGAATTTCCTGGATTACACTAAAATACCATAGGGTTTCCTTTTTAGTGCAAATTGTCGTTTTTATACGATATATTGGCAATCTGTGAATCTGCTTTGGACCCGGTACCTTCAGGTTAAAATTGAGAAAATTGGGGCATGTACACTAGGTCTAGAACACAACACCAGAACACGAGACCCTACTTCCCAGTACAGGCCGCAGATTTATTAGGTTTGGCCGCAAATTGCGGCCAAGTTGGGGACATGGGTGTTGGGGTCTTGGCTAAGGTTGTCTGCTATGTTTACTAGTGTGTTGGCATGTATAGTTTTGTAAGTTTTGACCTGTAGGAAAATCTGGGATCAAATATCGTTTTGCATGTCCGTTTGTTTACGCGATACGCGCGATACATGAGAGGGTTCTGTGATCCAGCGTATCGCGGCGTGTCGCGATGGTTTTAGACGCGTACACACACGATTCAGCGTATCGTGCACACACGCGTTTAGTTCGCGACGCGAGTTTCTCGTTTTGGTTCGATATCGCGTTTTGCGAGATATTTGGCTTATATGATTTCCATGTCTTATTTGCAGGTTTGCGGGCAGGGACTACGGACACTGCTACAGGGGGGAGCAGATAGTAGGATTCACCTAGCGTGGAGTGTAGGTGAGTAGATTTAACATCTACAGGGGAATCGCCCGCATGGCGTTATGCGTCTGGGCTAGGATTCAATACTTGTCGCATATTCTACGTCATTGTTAGAATTGCGCATTTACTTTATTTCCTTGATATAGTTATACTGTGACTAGCAGCCGTAGGACACTGCACATATTATTGACGATACATGTTGCACGAGCATGGATTGTATGCTACACACACACCGTCAATAATTGCCATGTCACACACAAACCATTATAGACATTATATTGCTTGGTTAGGGACCTTGTGACATTGATTTATACTGCTTATCACATATGACATTACCATACCTATATACCTATAGAGTATCGTACTATTAGTGATAGGTACACATACCCTTTACGATACATCTACAGGTATATCTTACTCATATTCTTCTTATACCCAGGGGGTATACGACATCAGTTCCTATAGGTAGATACATATACATTGCTACACCTGTATGTTACACACATATTCAGTTGCAGTCACATTTTTACCTTTACTGATGTTACTTAGATGTACCTTATTGGTTTCGCATACATCTAGTTTCAGCTACATATTCTCATTTAAATGCTCGCATTTCAGATATATCGTATATGTTTATTCCTGGATTGCGCATTATTATTTGGATTTTACATGATGTTTTCTGGATTTGGGAACCGCGGGAGTTCATGAAATTATGCATACATTGAAAAACCCGGTTTCCTTGATATGATATTTGCGCATCCACCATGAGTTTTATCGGTGCTGATTATATATATACCCCTACGAGGAGGCGTTGAGGCCGTAGAGGGTACATGGTGGGGCCCGGAGGTACCCGGGGCAAGAAAGGGATGTCGATGTGCTATGAGCCGATGAGCCCGGCAGGGGAACCATACCATCCGGTGACAGTACCAATGACTCGGCGGTGTAGGGTTCCTAGGCACTCTCAAGAGGTCTCACAAGGCATCAACCATGCCAATTTCAAAAATTATGGTGCCGAGAAACCCTAGACTAGATCGTTGGATAGATATTTAGGCGACAAAGCAAACTAGTTAACACTTAACTACAAGAATACGGAAATACAACCTTTGTAGATCCGTTTCTCCACCTCCATAGCTCCGCAATGAAGTCTCCTCGCTGTCCATATCAAATCCCGGGCTCTAGCGTCGGCTTCATCAGAGAAAAAGCGGGCTAGGTCATCGACGACGATGCCGAAGATGATCTACGTCGAGGCATCACTAGATCAAGCTCCACCTTCACCAAGCCATGATAACTTGTGAAGGAAACACCCTATACTACTTGGCAAGAGGTAGAGGATGAAGAAATAGGAAGTGGGTAGACTTTAGAATTGGATTTCTCACTCATTTCATCAATCCACCATTGATGAAGTCAAGCTTCTTCATCTTGAAGAAGAAGAAGAAGAAGAAGTTGTTATGATAAGTTAATTTAAAATTCAAAAGAAAAGAATACTTATCATAAAACCAACCATGGTTATGTGTAGAGAGCAAACTATAGTTAGGTGAATGGTTAGGTTAGGCATAAAACAAAAATGGTGGACTTTATTCAAAGCTTCATGAAGCTTCAACAAAGAACAAAATTAGCCACCATTTTCCTTTTGCCAAAATGAAATAAACAATTCAATAAATGAATAAATAAATATATAAAAACCCTAACCATTTACTTAACTAAGGTTTAACTCTTTACACAAACCCTAGCATTCATGTATCATCAAACATGATACAATCAAGTGAACAAAAATATATCACATATACAATGTGCACAAATCAAGTGAGAAAATCCATTTAAAGTGAACCATTACTAGTTAATGCAAAGTAATATATCAAATATATAATTATGCATTAAATCATTAAATCAACACTTGATTTAACGATCCGGTCATATCTCATATAACCGACTAATATCCAATGTATCGGCTTATCGAATCAACCCTCGATTCGATAACTAGGTTATATCGCATATAACCATTCGATACATTCATCGCGAGAATGGAATACGGTATCACATACACGCATTATTCTCGGTCCCGCACATATCTCATATGCGCTCCTATTTCGTTTCGCTTGAGCCAGGAAACCTCTGTGTAGGACTCTAAAGACTCGTCAATACGCCGGCAGTAGGTGATGATCATATCAAACACCCACAAGCCGCAAGCGGTCTGCTAAACGTAACGGCCACCCGGGTATTGAGCGATCAGAAGATCGACGAGCAAGCCCGCTCACATTCCAGTGAATCCAACTAGTAACACTACCGTACAGTCCGGTCTGATCGTCTGATATGTCGCATATCTCGCCTAGGGGTGGTAAACGTCATACCCCAATAGCTCGATAAGTCGTGTCGATATGAGGTCTATAACAGTTCGAGAAACTACTGGTAACACTTACCAGTAAATCTCAGCAACCCTGGCCAGGGATTTCCGGTTATAGCCAATCGAACACAGCGCAACATCTACTCTCTATACCGGGAGAGACGAATCCCCTCCTATCGCTCATTGCCTCCATGTGATTCGGGACTGTACCCAAAAGCCACCGTTTTGCACGCCCTCTTGGACGTGGTAAGGTGGAAATCAAAGCACAGTGGGAATCACACAAGACTCTATGACGATCTCGGGTCTACAGACTAACCTGTACCAGTGTCACCAGAGAACTGCCATCTGACGTAAGGTATAATACCATCTGGGAGTTCTCGGCGAGTCCGTCCAGTGTACCCAGTCTCCACTGAGCACCCGTATATCATCTCTGATGTCAAACACCAATGGATATGGGATCATCCATCGCCCATCTGTATGGGTCGAGAAGGTATACGCTAGTCTACTCTGGTATATCGAGGCCCCGTCTCGATATACCCACGACTAGGGACTTTCAAGGATGTACTTATGGACTACCATGTCCCCACTAGTATGATCCGCATCATAGTCCAGGTAGTCAAGTACACATCCTAAGGGCTTTACCAACATGTAATAGAGAGACAATCAGTATACACGTTAAGGTAAAGAGTAACCAGATAGCATACTATCATGTCGAGCAAGAAAGTCCTCCCTATATATGTCCCAGCATCCACTACAATATACATCCAATGTACAGTAATGGCCTCTAGGGCATACATATAACTAACAATCTCCCACGTGCACTAGGGCCATCTGTAGCAGTGGTTGTAGTATCTCATACTCAACCATCCCATAAGAGTCTCTCTCTGGGAATAGGCCTTCGTGAGTGGATCCGCCGTGTTGTCCTCTGAGTCTACTCTCCTAACCTCGATCCCTTAGAGATCAACTATCTCCATGATCAGGCGATACTGCCTTAGAATAAGTCTGGATCACTGATGGGACTGGTGTTCCTTGGCATAAGCCACAACTCCATTGTCACACAATGGGAGGAACATAGTTCATCTCATGAACCAATATACACCCAAACTGCCTCTTTGGTAGCATCTTAAGTAGCGATGTATCCTGCCTTTATCGTCTAGTATGTCACGGTATCTAGCTTGGAACTCTTCCAACATACCGTCCCTTTACTGAGGGTAAAGACAATGCCTGCGACTGACATTCAGTCGTCCTTATCACCCTGGAACCTTTCCAGTGATTCTCCCCAGGATCTATTGATACCATCTCACTACATCTAGTGAGTATTCTAACATCCAATTACATCTATCTCATAGATGAAAATTCAGGATTTAGGAGGTATTACTTTGATCCTATATGGAGAATCATTGTGATAAGCGGAGATTGATCGAGCGTAGCATAGGAAACTCCTTCCCTATCTAGAGTATGTCATCCATGTACTCTACGAGGATCACCACCATACTCCCTACTACCTTTTTGTTTATACAAGGTTCATCTACCATCTTGATGATGTCAAACTCTTTGACTAACACATCAAAACAAATGTTCCAACTCCGCGATGCCTGCTTTATCCTATAAAGCATCTTGCACACGTTTCCGCTGCTCCCACTGTCTACGAAGCCCTCTGGCTGTGTACTTATAGACGCACTCTTCTAAAACATCATTTAGAAAAGCAGTCATGACACCCAACCGCCAGATATCGTAGTCATGGTATGTAGCCGTGGCAAGTAGTATCTGGATGGACTTAAGCATAGGTACTGGAAAAGATTTCATCATTATCCACGCCTGGTCGATGACGAAAACCTTTAACAAGTCTAGCTTTGAAAGTCTTAACTTTTCCATCTACACCAAGTAATCTTCTCAAGATATAGTTGCTCCTGATAGGGATTTAACCCTTCAGACATAGCAACTAAAGTCCATACTTTGTTAGTGTACAAGGATTCCATCTCAGATCGCTAAGCATCCAGCCATTCTTACAGAGTCCCACTCCTGATGGCCAGCTCGAAACTAGTTGGGTCATCATCTCATGATGCAATTCTCGCTCCCACTGTCATCGAGAAACCGAAGCAACTCTCAGGTGGGTGAGGAACCCTACTAGATCGGCGGAGAGGCTGAGGTTCGTTGGTTACTATCGAATCCTTTAGTTCTACCAAATCATCAGCTGTAATTTGTATAGCTGGAACCTTTCCAGTTGTACATAACAGATCTTGCCTCGAGCTTGTCCGGATTTTGCTTTTAGACATAGGCCGGACAACCCCAAATCTTAACTAACTTAAGATATAGGCTCTTCCCTTTCCATATCTCATATGAAGCGGTAGGCAACTGATTTGATTAGAACCCTATTCAATAGGTATGCAACTTCTCAAGTGCATAACTCCCATAAGGAAATAGGTGACTCAGTAGTACTCATCATAGAGCACACCATATCAAATAGGGTGTATCTGCTCCGCCTCGATATACCATCGTGCTATGGTGTATACGGAGGAGTAATGCTGAGAGAGAATCTCATTCTGTTTTAGAACTGTCCAGGATTTCCGTGCTCAAGTATTCTCCTCCTTGATCTCATCAAAGGACATAATACTTTTACCCGTATTTTGGTTCTCTACTTCTCGCTTATATTCTGTGAATATCTCAAAAGGTTCGGACTCATGTTTCAACAGGAACATATGACTGAATCTTGAGAGATTATCAGAGAATATAATGATGTATAAAGAATCAGTCCTGGCATGTGTAGACAGGAGACCTTACATACATCATCATGTATCAGCCCCAAGAGTTCATTAACTCTGTTTCCAGTAAACGGAGCTATGGTCATCTTATCTCTGTGACATGACTGGCAAGTTTCACAAGATGTAAATTCAAACTAATTTAAATATGCATCTTTATGAAACTCTAGCTAGTCGGGTCACATTGATCTGACCTAGTCTACAATACCTCAAGAAGAATTCGTTCATTTCTGAACTCTTCCTCTTGTGTGTGTTCCATATACTAAGAACTGTAGTTTGATTTAGAACATTAATGCTTTTAGATAACGTGCCTGAACCGATCAACTTTTGATATAGGAAATGTTCAAAACATTATCCAACAATACAAAATTTTATCTTTTCTTTACTTATAAAGAGACTGATATGATTTTGTATATCAGGTTCGGTATCTAATAACATTCGTTGAGAATCAATGTATTACAATACAGGGTGACAGTGACCAACAGACTTGGCTGCAACACTTGCCCCATTTTCTTCCTCATGAAACTTATCACCCGTTCTCAGTTTTTCTACCTTTTTGTAGCCCTATGTAAGAGATTACATATCTGGGATCCTGATCCGGTATCATATACCCAGGATACGGAGGATACTGAGAAACAGTTCTTTGTAATGAACATACCCGAAGATGATGCATCAACATGCACTCTCTTCATTTGGGCGGCACGGGAAATCTGGTATTCCCCAATTTCCTGCTCTGTCTTATAACAATTACAAGTTGGAGCGGGACCAACGTTCCCCAGCTCAGTATAACAAGCGGGTTCGGTCAATAATCCGTATTATTATCTTGATTAAGACGTGATATGGTCGCTACCTGGAGAGAGAGAGAAGAAAACACTCAGCGTATGCTCTTGCAAGAATAGATTGGTTATTATTTTATCTAATCAATATGGCTCCCACTGCTTTTTATCAAATCTTCCTTCAAACCCTAAAAGGAAAGACTAGCCGGGATTAATTACACACTACAAGTTCGCCAATCTTTCAGCCAGGCCAGTGTCGGTACTTTGAGGGAGGTCCCCCGTGCTTTCGCACGAACCTAATTAATGTAAACCTCGTTTCCCAAGAGGCGTAACCTCGTTGACACCTTTCTAGACACCTACTTGATCGGCTAATTGTAATGTGTAAAACTCTCCCAGGAGTAACAATTACTCGCAGCGGGTATCGGGATCCAACTATCTCATAGAAGGTATGCAATCTCATTGCAAATTTCAACACTTGAAATTCCCGATAATATTTTGCCCCTAACGTGCTATGACCTTGACGAAAGCCAACAAACCATAGCCCGCTAGTCAAGTTCAACCCGTACATTTCTTGATTGAATTAAACCCACCCGCACGACCCTTGACGAAAGCCAACAAAGCCGCACGACTACCCTAATCCAATCGCATCGTATGCTAGCAGATAAGCAGCATATAGCTACCGCACACTGCACCTTGACGAAAGCCAACAAATGCAGCACGAATACTATATACAACTTATCTGAAATGACGGAGGGCTACGACAGGTTTTTACGAAAACCTATTGCGTAATGAACTTGATATCGTTGTAGAATCAAATGATTTAAAAATGGAGTGCTTTTGAGGCTTTTCTAGTTTTGCTAAAGGAGTCACTCCCGGTGAAGGGATCGTCGGTCCTTTCCTCGTCGAATGAGGTGCGGGATATATCATATATATCACTGTGCAAAGCAAAAACACTTAAAAGCAATCAAAAGACAAACCGAGTGTGTAGCATCTGCCAGTTATTGCTAAAGGAGTCACTCCCGGTGAAGGGATCTCGGTCCTTTCCTTATCGAATAAAGTGCAGGATATATCATATATACCGCTGTGCAAAGCAAGAACTGTAACTACCTGTTTTATTTTTGAAATTCGATTCTACAACATCTTAGGTTTCTTTTATTTCATTAATCACATTAATGAAGTCCCATCATTGAAGTACCTAAACATCACAGATAAATACGACGTACGCTTATGCCATCCGCATTCGCCTCGATGTCCCCTCATGCACCGTTAAGTTAGGTAACTAACGGCAGAGCAGGGCAGGGCTAGCGCGGGTGTAAAACATAAGTAACGTCTATATAATATATCATATATACTATATACTGTATCTATCACAGAACATAACATGATCACATCACAGATATCGCAGCAGAAGAAACATATGAAATATTGGATATATTAGGACGTCCTTGTTTTCAATACGAGCCAGTATAAAACATGGATTCCACGGTCGTGATGAATAGCCAAACCCACACCCCTAGACCCCTACGAGAGCGGCAAGCAACCCTACCAATTCTGGAGTTAGGAGACCCGGACTCGACTCCTCGAGTTGGTCTCCCACTGGACTCCAGAACCCGGTTACTTATGCCCTCCTCCTTGGGTCTATCCTAGTGCGGAAAAGTAAATAATATACAAATGGTGACAACATCCGCAACCTGGAAGTGCCCCAATAAAAAGAATATTACATACAAGTTTTTACATGAATGAAAATGAAAAACACTCATCTCACATAAAAACCCCCGGCTATTCAAACATGACGATCCAATATAACATATCCAGCAACACATAACATCACATGTCATCAACGTAAGTAAATATGTGCATCCCAATTGTCGTTGACATATAGCAACGAAACCGGCGATATCACATATTACACTTACGGTCACAGAAAAGAAAGTGTAAAACTACAACAGTTGGAATCCGCAACAACCTCAGACATCGCATGCCCGACCAAATGAATTACTTAGACGTCGCATGCCTAACAATTATAAACCCCGCATTTTAGTCTCTTTATCGAAAACACTTTTCAATATCAGGTCGGGCAATTCAACAAGATTCCCGACATCCTGATCGAATGCTCGTCGCAAACTTCAGTAGACGGCCGCACCCCCGACGCCGTCGACGAAGTGCACCAAGGCGGAACACCGCTACCGCGAGCACCCGAACGGATGCTTTCGGCGACGGGGTTCTCCTACAGTCACTTGGTCGGGGCTATGGAGTGAGGCTGTCTATTAAGTTTATCCGGCGAGTATCCGCGTACACTACGTGATTGCCACGGACTTTTGATCACATCAAAATTCCGTGGCAACCGATCAAGTGAGACTAAAGTGTTGTGTTTATAACATTCATTCAGTTATCTCATAACTACTTGTGAATTCCAAGTATTGTATCACATTCCGAATAAGATAGAAAATGTTAAACTTTCCGATCGAACAATCGAACACCCAAGTTATCCCGAAACAGATCAACACATGAAATAAGTCTAACAACATTCAGTTCGTGCCTCAGTACCAACGGTCCAGCCGTAGAAGGGTCAAGCCAACGCCTCACATGTGGCACGCCGTACTGCCCCAAACCCGAAGGTTCAAAGGGCGGTTCAAGACGGTCACATAATCGAGTTAAGCTTTGTTGTCTTCTAGAGGGACCATCGCGTTACTTGCACTACTTAGAACGTCGTTAAACTACAGAAAGATCCAACACTTGGAAATTTCTCGACAAGGGATAAGATGGGTATTTATATCCGGTCGAACTTTTTAACATATTCAAAAATTATCCGGAAGCCACATAGACAAAATCTGATACTCCGATCGAAACACTGAATCCCCAAAACAACCCCAGAAAATTCAACTCTTGAATAAATATTAAAAATTCCCATAAAACTCAGCATCAGAAAAGAGGAATTTCTGTGCAAAAAATATTATGCATTGTGAACAGTAGGCGGCGGAACCGCGGCAGAAGCCATGCTTCTGCCGCGTTTCCGCGGCGGTTTAAACGTATCATGAGCTCGTTTTGCACCATAATTCTTATATCTTCCTGCTGATATTTTTAAGAATTTTTAATCTCGAAAAATCCTAATTTTTAGAAAAAGTCCAGAGAGCATGGTTTGTGTTAGGGTTTCGGTTCGTTCGGGTTTCAAACTTCGTCTAGTCTTCACCTAAGGCTCTAGCTAGGCTCTGATACCACTGTAGGGTTCCAAGGCACTCTCAAGAGGTCTCAAAAGGCATCAACCATGCCAATTTCAAAAATTACGGTGCCGAGAAACCCTAGACTAGATCGTTGGCTAGATATTTAGGCGACAAAGCAAACTAGTTAACACTTAACTTCAAGAATACGGAAATACAACCTTTGTAGATCCGTTTCTCCACCTCCATAGCTCCGCAATGAAGTCTCCTCACTATCCATATCAAATCCCGGGCTCTAGCGTCGGCTTCATCGGAGAAAAAGCGGGCTAGGTCATCGACGACGATGCCGAAGATGATCTACGTCGAGGCATCACTAGATCAAGCTCCACCTTCACCAAGCCATGATAACTTGTGAAGGAAACACCCTATACTACTTGGCAAGAGGTAGAGGATGAAGAAATAGGAAGTGGGTAGACTTTAGAATTGGATTTCTCACTCATTTCATCAATCCACCATTGATGAAGTCAAGCTTCTTCATCTTGAAGAAGAAGAAGAAGAAGAAGTTGTTATGATAAGTTAATTTAAAATTCAAAAGAAAAGAATACTTATCATAAAACCAACCATGGTTATGTGTAGAGAGCAAACTATAGTTAGGTGAATGGTTAGGTTAGGCATAAAACAAAAATGGTGGACTTTATTCAAAGCTTCATGAAGCTTCAACAAAGAACAAAATTAGCCACCATTTTCCTTTTGCCAAAATGAAATAAACAATTCAATAAATGAATGAATAAATATATAAAAACCCTAACCATTTACTTAACTAAGGTTTAACTCTTTACACAAACCCTAGCATTCATGTATCATCAAACATGATACAATCAAGTGCACAAAAATATATCACATATACAATGTGCACAAATCAAGTGAGAAAATTCATTTAAAGTGAACCATTACTAGTTAATGAAAAGTAATATATCAAATATATAATTATGCATTAAATCATTAAATCAACACATGATTTAACGATCCGGTCATATCTCATATAACCGACTAATATCCAATGTATCGGCTTATCGAATCAACCCTCGATTCGATAACTAGGTTATATCGCATATAACCATTCGATACATTCATCGCGAGAATGGAATACGGTATCACATACACGCATTATTCTCGGTCCCGCACATATCTCATATGCGCTCCTATTTCGTTTCGCTTGAGCCAGGAAACCTCTGTGTAGGACTCTAAAGACTCGTCAATACGCCGGCAGTAGGTGATGATCATATCAAACACCCACAAGCCGCAAGCGGTCTGCTAAACGTAACGGCCACCCGGGTATTGAGCGATCAGAAGATCGACGAGCAAGCCCGCTCACATTCCAGTGAATCCAACTAGTAACACTACCGTACAGTCCGGTCTGATCGTCTGATATGTCGCATATCTCGCCTAGGGGTGGTAAACGTCATACCCCAATAGCTCGATAAGTCGTGTCGATATGAGGTCTATAACAGTTCGAGAAACTACTGGTAACACTTACCAGTAAATCTCAGCAACCCTGGCCAGGGATTTCCGGTTATAGCCAATCGAACACAGCGCAACATCTACTCTCTATACCGGGAGAGACGAATCCCCTCCTATCGCTCATTGCCTCCATGTGATTCGGGACTGTACCCAAAAGCCACCGTTTTGCACGCCCTCTTGGACGTGGTAAGGTGGAAATCAAAGCACAGTGGGAATCACACAAGACTCTATGACGATCTCGGGTCTACAGACTAACCTGTACCAGTGTCACCAGAGAACTGCCATCTGACGTAAGGTATAATACCATCTGGGAGTTCTCGGCGAGTCCGTCCAGTGTACCCAGTCTCCACTGAGCACCCGTATATCATCTCTGATGTCAAACACCAATGGATATGGGATCATCCATCGCCCATCTGTATGGGTCGAGAAGGTATACGCTAGTCTACTCTGGTATATCGAGGCCCCGTCTCGATATACCCACGACTAGGGACTTTCAAGGATGTACTTATGGACTACCATGTCCCCACTAGTATGATCCGCATCATAGTCCAGGTAGTCAAGTACACATCCTAAGGGCTTTACCAACATGTAATAGAGAGACAATCAGTATACACGTTAAGGTAAAGAGTAACCAGATAGCATACTATCATGTCGAGCAAGAAAGTCCTCCCTATATATGTCCCAGCATCCACTACAATATACATCCAATGTACAGTAATGGCCTCTAGGGCATACATATAACTAACAGGCGGGGGTCATGGAGACACCGTTGGGAGTCATGCACGTATGCATACGTCGAAAGGCGAGGGTCAGAGCTAGGCACTCGTGTTTTCGGGACAGCGTATGATACGTACTTATCAGGATTTCTGTGTCGATGCTTGGCACATTGTTTTCATGATATTTCTTTTAAACACCTTTGTATATATAACAGGGGATTAGCCGTTGTTATATATACCCTTACACCAATATTAGTGGAATGGGACGCTAATATATGTGTATTGCCCCCATCATATTTATTTCTGCAAATATATATACCTTTTGTTGGAGATAGTGCCCTCAGAGTCAATTATTGGATCACAGGCACGTGATTGCAATGATTGAGGGCGGACCTGTCCCAGTAGGACAGTCTTACTCGAGATGATAGTATGCTATCTGGTTTACCTTTATCATCGTGTACTGCTTTAGGTGACCTGACATGTTGCTATTACACGTTGATAGAGCCCCTAGGATTCTTGCTTGACCACCAGCAGTATGAGGGCGATCATATACGTGAGAGCTGGCAGTCTATAAGCACATCCTTAAAAGGTCCATAGTCGTGGGAGTTTCGAGACAGGGCATCGATACTCCAGAGTAGACTAGTGTATACAGTCGAGACCCCGACGAGGGGCGGTGGCCGGTCTCACAAGCCACTGGTGTCAATTGGTTCACCTAAGATGTATACAGGTGCTCATTGGGTTATGAGTACACCGGACATGACTCGCCGGAAACATGCTAGTTGGTCTTATACCTGACGTCAGATAGCAGATGCCTGGTGACATGTGTACAAATTAGTTCATCGACCTGGGGATCGTCATTTGTCTCGTGTGAGTTCCTACTGTACTTTGATTACTACCCTACCACGCTCAAAGGAGACGTGCAAACAGGTTTTAGTTGGGTACAGTCCCGAGCCACATGGAGGCAGTGAGCGGATCTTCAGGGGTTCGTCTCTCCAGGTATTGGGGGTGAGGTCGCACTGTGTCTAGGAGAGCCATTACACGAAGCCCTCGACCGGGGCAGGAGATTTACTGGTAGGTATTCTATGAAAGGTTTGTCTAGCACCCTATGTAGAGTTTTGAAGCATCACATGTCCCAAAGTTTAAATTTTTATGGTGTTAAACAAGCATACAAAGGAATCGATCCTAGAAGATTAGGGTTTCGAAAGTTAAAGCGAATAAAAACTAGGGTTTCGAGACTACGACCTTTGTAGCTCCCTTTCGCTGGACTCTTTGGTCTCTTGGGTGTTGGAAGAAGGTCCTCTTGAAGTCCTCTCACGTCCACGACGATCCACCCGGAGTTCCTCGTCCAAGCTCGCAACTTCGATTATCACGATGAGAAACGAAGAGAACACTCTAAACAAGTTGGCTAAACTTGTGTAGAATGATGTTGTGGTTTAGATTCTCACTTCAAAAACCTTTCTTTGGTTGTGTTTTACTCACTAGAAAAAACTAGAGAGCAAAAGGAAGAAGAAGGAGGAAGATGATGGCTTTTTGTTTTAACAAGAGTAGAAAAAAGGTAAGATTCCTAAAGGAAAAAGAAAATATATGTATATATATTTGTTAATCCTCATCTCAAACCATGGATAGATGATGGAGACATTATTTAACTTGAGTTTAAAACATAAAGAGAAGGATAACTCATGGTTAGGTTTAAAGAAGAATGTAGAAGAAAGCAAGAATTATCCTTATCTTTTCTATTTTGTTTTAAACAATAAATCAAATAATAATCCATATATTCAACCATGGTGTGAGTCTTATATTGCCATCATATTCCATATATAAACAACCATGATAGATGGTTGTATGTATGTATGTATGTATGCACATCCATATGTGCATGAAACTAGAAAGAAAGAAAGAAACACATACATGCATGCATACATCCATCATATTCAAGAAAGGTTTTAAGTGAGAAAACTAATGGTTAAATGATAAATCAACACTTGATTTATCAATCCGGTCATATCATATATGACCCCACCAAAAGCAAGTCGCCCGATCAATGTTCGGTATCCTATACGCGCATTTCAATCGGGTCCATGCGCATATCGCATACGCGCACCACAACGTTTCGCCTGGACTAGGTAACTCCTGTGTGGGACTCTAAGACTCGTCAATACGCCGGCAGAGGGTGATGATCATATCAAGCATCCCCAAGCCGCAAGCGGTCAGCTAAACGTAACGACCATCCGGGTATTGAGCGATCAGAAGAAAACAAGCGAACCTGCTACAACTCTCATCGAGCCAACCGGCAACACTACCGTACAGTCCGGTCTCTTCGTCAGATATGCTGCATATCGAGCCTAGGGATGGTCACGTCGACCCTAATAACTCAATAAGTCGTGCCGGTGAATGGTCTATAACAGATCGAAAAACTACTGATAACACCTATCAGCAAATCTCAGCAGCCCTGGCCAGGGACTTACTGATATAACCAGTTAAGCACAGCATAGCATCAACTCCCAATACCGGGAGAGACGAAACCCCTCCTATCGCTCATTGCCTTCGTGTGTCTCGGGACTGTACCCAACGGCCACCTGTTTGCACGACTCAGTAGAGCCGTGGTAGGGTGGCAATCAAAGTACAGTGGGAAAACACACAAGACTCTATGACGATCTCGGGTCTACAGACTAACCTGTACCAGTGTTACCTGAGAACTGCTATCCGACGATAGATAGAATTCCATATAGGAGTTCTCGGTGAGTCCGTCCAGTGTACCCAGTCACCATTGAGCACCCGTATATGATCTTGATGTCAAACATCGATGAATGTGGGAACATTCATCGCCCATCGTATGGGTCTAGTATCATATACGCTAGTCTACTCTGGTATATCAATGCCCTGTCTCGATATACCTACGACTAGGGACTTTCCAGGATATGCTTATAGACTACAGATGTTCACTAGTATGATCTCTATCATAATCAGAGCAGTCAAGCCGATATCCTCAGGGCTTTATCAGCATGTATGAATGAATAAAAGCATGATCAAATCAACATGTCAGATAAAAAAGAACCAGATAGCATACTATCATGTCGAGCAAGAATGCATACTGAATATATATATACATGTATAGATACAACCACTATCATATAATGGCATCTAGGGCATACATATATCCAACAATCTCCCACTTGCACTAAGGCCAGTTATTGGCGTATCTCATACCCAACATCTCAAAAAGTCGCTCATGCTGCGGCTGAGGGAGGGCCTTGGTGAATGGATCCGCGGCGTTATTCTTTGTGTCTACTCTCCTAATCTCGATCTCGCGGCAATCTACAATCTCCCGGATCAAATGAAAACGCCTCAGGATGTGTCTGGACCGCTGATGGGATCTGGGCTCCTTGGCTAACGCCATAGCCCCATTATTATCACAATACAAAGGTATTGGATCAATAATGGTTGGAACTACTCCTAGCTCCGTGACGAACTTCTTCATCCAGACGGCTTCCTTGGCAGCATCATTTGCAGCAATGTACTCAGCTTCCATCGTAGAGTCTGCAACGGTATCTTGTTTGGAACTCTTCCAACTTACCGCCCCTCCATTGAGGGTAAATACAAACCCAGAGATAGATTTGCTGTCGTCCTTATCGCTCTGGAAGCTCGAATCGGTAAAGGCCTCCATTTGGAGATCTCCATTACCATACACCAAGAACAATTCTTTAGTCCTTCGCAAGTACTTAAGAATGTTCTTCACAGCTGTCCAGTGATTCTCCCCTGGGTTGGATTGATACCTGCTTACAACACTAAGTGCATAAGCTACATCTGGACGTGTACATAACATCGCATACATTATAGATCCTACTGCCGAAGCATAGGGTATAACACTCATGCGAGCTCTCTCTTCATCGGTCTTTGGACAAGAATCCTTGGAGAGAGTGACCCCATAGCAAGCGGGTAAGGCACCTCGCTTGGAGTCTTCCATACTAAACCTTTTTAGGATGGTGTCAATGTACCTGGTTTGGGACAATCCCAATAACCTTTTGGATCTATCCCTATAGATCCTTATGCCCATGATGTATGTGGCATCACCCAGGCCCTTCATGGAGAACCTTAATGATAAGAATGATTTGACCGACTGTAGCATAGGAATATCATTTTCTATCAGAAGAATGCCATCCACGTACAATACGAGGAATGTGACAGCTCTTCCTACAGCCTTCTTATAAACACAAGGTTCATCTGGATTTTTGATGAAATCAAACTCTTTGATGACATCATCGAAACAGATGTTCCAACTCCGTGATGCCTGCTTTAACCCATATATGGATTTAAGCAATTTACATGCTTTCCCGCTGCTCCCACTGTCAATGAAGCCCTCTAGCTGATCCATATAAACGCATTCTTCTAAATTTCCATTTAGAAATGCGGTTTTAACGTCCATCTGCCAGATTTCATAGTCGTAGTGAGCAGCAATAGCAAGTAGGATCCGAATGGATTTAAGCATGGCTACGGGAGAAAAAGTCTCGTCATAGTCCAAACCTGGTCTTTGACGAAAACCCTTCGCCACAAGTCTTGCCTTATAGGTCTCCACCTTCCCATCTACACCAATCTTTCTTTTAAAGATCCATTTGCAGCCCACAGGTTTTACCCCAAGGGGTACAACGTCCAAAGTCCATACTTTGTTGGTGTACATAGACTCCATTTCGGATCTCATGGCATCCAGCCACTTCACAGAGTCTCTACTCGTGATAGCTTGCTGAAAACTGGTAGGATCATCATCATCCATGATGCAGTCTTCTCTGTCACCATCAATGAGGAAACCGTAGTGCCTCTCCGGTGGGCGAGAAGTCCTACCAGACCTACGGAGTGGCCGAGGTTCTTCAGTTTCTGTTGTATCAGCCGGTTCAACCAAATCGTCATTTGTAGTTTGTGTCTCTAGAACCTCTTCTAGATCTACCACCTTGCCATCATATTTATCTATGAAAAACTCTTTTTCCAAGAATGTGGCATGTTGAGAAACAAACACTTTTTGTTCCTCTTTGTGGTAGAATAGATATCCATAAGAATTCTTTGGATATCCCACAAAGTTACACATGACTGACCGTGTCTCGAGTTTGTCCGGATTCTGCTTTTTAACATAGGTCGGGCAACCCCAAATCTTAATTCTCTTAAGAGATGGTCTCTTCCCATGCCATATCTCATACGGCATAGTAGACAGGGTTTTGGTTGGAACCCTGTTTAGCAGAAACGCTGCAGTCTCCAATGCATGCCCCCAAAACGAGACTGGTAACTCAGCGTCACTCATCATGGACCGGACCATATCTAATAGGGTCCTATTCCGTCTTTCTGACACACCGTTATGCTGTGGTGTGTAAGGAGGAGTGAGCTGAGAGAGAATCCCATTCTCTTTTAGGAAGTTTGCAAATTCTGTACTAAGATACTCACCACCTCGATCTGATCGAAGCATCTTGATACTCAAGCCGGTTTGTTTTTCTACTTCTTGTTTATATTCAATGAATTTCTCGAAAGCTTCGACTTGTGCTTTAATAAAAATACATGACCGAATCTTGAGAAATCGTCAGTGAATGTAATGAAGTATGAAAAACCGCCTCTAGCTCGTGTAGACATTGGCCCACATACATCACTATGTATGAGGCCTAGGAGCCAAGTAGCTCTTTCTCCGTGTCCGGTAAACGGAGTTTTGGTCATTTTACCCTTGATACAAGACTGGCAAGTCGCATAAGATTTATATTCAAAAGAGTTTAAATATCCATCTTTGTGTAACTTGTTTAGTCTTGTTTCGTTAATATGACATAGTCTACAGTGCCAAAGAAAAGCTTCATTTAATTCTGAAAGTTTTCTTTTATTAGTGTGTTGTATACTGAAAACTGTGTCTTGATTTAGGACATATATTCCATTATTAAGCGTACCATACCCAACCAACATTTGATTCAGGTGAATGTTCATAACATTGTTCTGCAATACAAAATTATACCCTTCATTGTCCAACAAAGAAACGGATATTATATTACATAGCATACTTGGTACAAAATAACATGGATTCAAAACTAAAATACATCCAGATGGCAACCCCAAGTGATACTCTCCCACTGCGACTGTATGTACATTGGAACCATTTCCAACGCGGAGAGTATGGTCACCTGTCTTCAAAACCTTGCTATTTCTCAGCCCCTGCATAGAATTGCAAATGTGAGATCCTGAACCGGTATCCAATACCCAGGAAGCAGAGTTTATTGAAAAACAGTTTTCTGTCACAAACGCACCTGAAGCAGAAGCATCACCATGCTTCTTCTTGAGACTTAAGTACTCCGTGCAGTTGCGCTTCCAATGTCATGTCTTGTTGCAATGAAAACATTCGCCCTTCCCCGAGTCTCCAGCCTTAGACTTTTCCTTTCCCTTCACCTTTTTAACTCCACCTTTAGGATTGGTGGGCTTCTTCTTTTTCTTTCCCTTGGCCTTAGCTTTCGGGCGAGATGAAGAAGATTGTCCAACAGTCATAACGGGAGTTCTTGCTGACTTCATAGTGCTCTCTGCACTCCTTAACATGTTAAGAAGTTCAGGGAGTTCCTTCTCCATGCCATGCATGTTGAAGTTCACTATGAACTGAGCAAAGGTGGAGGGAAGGGACTGCAGAATAATATCTATATATTGTTCATTGTCCATCGTCCATCCAAGGTCCTCAAGCTCTTCTATAAGAGTTATCATCTTCAGAACATGGTCTCCTACTGGTGTGCCAGGGGCCATTCGCATCTGAAACAATTTCTTTGATGCTTCGTATCGTAATACGCGGGATTGCTCTCCATACAACTCCTTTATATGGAGAAATATACCGTGAATGTCCATATCCTCATGCTGCTTTTGATGTGTGTTATCCATCGATGCAAGCGCGAGGCATTTTGCCGTGGCACAGCCAGCGTCCCATGTCTTGCGGACTTCAATGTCCGCAACTGAGGATTTTGGACCTGGTACGGGCGGGGCTGAAGCCGTGAGGACATATGATACTTTATCATAAGTCAGGGCGATTTTCAGATTCCTCAGCCAGTCTTTATAGTTGGTCCCATTCAGTTTGTTTTTATCTAGTAAAAGCTTGAGTCCAGTCATGGGTATCTGCTATTAAGAGAGAGAAAAGAATACACTCAGCGAAAGCTCTTGCATAGATCAGATTGGTTATTATCTTGTCTAATCGATGTTTCCCACTGCTTTTATCGAGTTTTTCTTTCAAACCTTAAAAAGAAAAACTAGCCAGGATTAATTACAGTCTACAACTTCACTAACCGTTCAGCCAGGCCAGTGTCGGTACTTGAGGGAGGTTCCCCGTGCTTTCGCACGGACCTAATTAAAGCAAACCTCGTTTTCCCAGAGGCGGAGCCCCGTTAACACCTTTCTAGACACCTAATGAGTTAGCTAATTGTAAACTGTAAAACTCTCCTAGGAGCAACTATTGCCCACAGTGGGATCGGGATCTAACCATCACATGGAAGGTATGCAATCTCATTGCAAATTTCAACTATTGAAATTCCCGATGTGGTTTTTACCCCTAATACTCGTGACCTTGGCTAAGGTCAACAAATCACGAGTACTAGTCAAGCTCAACCCGTCATTTCTTGATTAATTAGACCCGTTCACATGACCCTTGGCTAAGGTCAACAAAGTCATATGCCCTTCCTAATTAATCTGCATCATATGCATTTGTAGGAAGACATCACTTAGCTACCGTATACTACGCCTTGGCTAAGGTCAACAAACGTAGCACGAATACTAAGTACTCTACTTCCTAAAATAACGGAGGGTTGCGGATGATTTTTAAGAAAATCTTTAATGTTTTGAGCTTGATATCGTTGTAGAATCAAATGGTTTTCAAAAGGAGTGGCTTAAGCTCCGCAGTTTTGAAATATAGCTTTTTCATAAATAGCCGAGTGGTTTTCAAATCCGATTCTACAACATCTTTTTAGGTTTATTTTCTTTACATTAATCACATTAATGTAATCCCATCATTTAAGTCCTTAAGCCAATCACAGAAAAGAAACGAAAATAACACGTACGCTTATGCCATCCGCATTCGCCGCAATGTTCCGTTATGCACCATTAGGTTACTTAACTAAAGGCATACCGGGACGGGACTAGCGCGGGTGTAAAACATAAGCAACGTCTACTATATATCATATATATAATATGTCACTCGTCTCAGATATCACAGAACACAGGCAGCAGAAACATAGATATAAAGTGGGATATTTTAGGACGTCCGTATTTAGTATTTAGCCAGAATAGAAAATACGGATTCCACAGTCGCGATGAATAGCCAAGCCCACACCCTAGACCCCTACGAGAGCGGCAAGTGACCCTACCAATTCTGGAGTTTAGGAGACCCGGTCTCGACTCCTCGAGATGGCCTCCCACTGAACCCCAGAACCCGGTCACCTGTGCTCCCCTGCTTGGGTCCATCCTAATGTGGAAAAGTAAATAATATACAACACTGGTGACACAACCTCAACCCGGAAGTGCCCCAAATAAAAGAATATTACATTACATTTGAATTTACATGAATGAAAATATAAAACTCTCATCTCACATAAAAAAAACCGGCTATTCAATCGCGACAATCCTGCACATCATATCTCAGCAACACATAATATCTCATATCATCAACGTAAGTAAGTATGCATACCCCAATTGTCGTTGATGTATAGCAACGAAACCGGCGATATCGTACATACTACACTTACGGTCACAGAAAAGAAAGTGTAAAACTACAATATTTGGAATCCACATTCTTGTATCACATTCTAGATAAACAGACAGTATTAAAGTTTTCGAACGAACGATCAAGTACCCAAGATTCACTAAAGCTCAACACTTGAGCAGGGTTCAAAAATCCGGAGTGTGACACAGTAGTAGCGGTCCAGCCGTAGAAGGGTCAAGCCAACGCCTCACATGTGGCATGCCGTACTGCCCCAAACCCTAAGGTTCAAAGGGCAGTTCAAGACGGTCACATAATCGAGTTAAGGTTTGTTGTCTTCTAGAGGGTCCACCATAAAAAGACTTGCACGTATCTCCAAAGTATTTAAACCCCATGAATAATGAGCAAATGATACTCGTTCAAACACTTCAATACTTTCTAATTTACCCGGAAAAGCAACGAAATGAAAATTCCGATCGAATCTACGCGTCCAAAACCATCTCCAAAAATTACAGTACTATTTTCAGATTAAACATACCTAAAACACTGTACAAGCAGTTATAAGAATTAAAGTATAAATTTGATGCATTGATACCTCTGTACGGCCGCGGAGCCGCGGCCTAAGCCAGGAGGTTTATAGGGTTCGGGGCTTCGAATTTCAATGTTTTTCTTAGTATTTCCTGCTGTATTTTTTAAGTATTTTTAATTCTGAAAAACGTCAGATTTTAAAATTTGTCCAGAGAGGGTCTTAAAATGTCGTATTTTTGTCCGATCGGGGTTTTTACTTCGTAAAAGCGTTGCCTAATGTTCTAGGTCGTCTCTGATACCAATGAAAGGTTTGTCTAGCACCCTATGTAGAGTTTTGAAGCATCACATGTCCCAAAGTTTAAATTTTTATGGTGCTAAACAAGCATACAAAGGAATCGATCCTAGAAGATTAGGGTTTCGAAAGTTAAAGCGAATAAAAACTAGGGTTTCGAGACTACAACCTTTGTAGCTCCCTTTCGCTGGACTCTTTGGTCTCTTGGGTATTGGAAGAAGGTCCTCTTGAAGTCCTCTCACGTCCACGACGATCCACCCGGAGTTCCTCGTCCAAGCTCGCAACTTCGATTATCACGATGAGAAACGAAGAGAACACTCTAAACAAGTTGGCTAAACTTGTGTAGAATGATGTTGTGGTTTAGATTCTCACTTCAAAAACCTTTCTTTGGTTGTGTTTTACTCACTAGAAAAAACTAGAGAGAAAAAGGAAGAAGAAGGAGGAAGATGATGGCTTTTTGTTTTAACAAGAGTAGAAAAAAGGTAAGATTCCTAAATGAAAAAGAAAATATATGTATATATATTTTTTAATCCTCATCTCAAACCATGGTTAGATGATGGAGACATTATTTAACTTGAGTTTAAAACATAAAGAGAAGGATGACTCATGGTTAGAAGTAGGTGAGCATGGTTAGGTTTAAAGAAGAATGTAGAAGCAAGCAAGAATTATCCTTATCTTTTCTATTTTGTTTTAAACAATAAATCAAATAATAATCCATATATTCAACCATGGTGTGAGTCTTATATTGCCATCATATTCCATATATAAACAACCATGATAGATGGGTGTATGTATGTATGTATGTATGTATGCACATCCATATGTGCATGAAACTAGAAAGAAAGAAACGCATACATGCATGCATACATCCATCATATTCAAGAAAGGTTTTAAGTGATAAAACTAATAGTTAAATGATAAATCAACACTTGATTTATCAATCCGGCCATACCACATATGACCCCACCAAAAGCAAGCCGCCCGATCAATGTTCGGTATCCTATACGCGCATTTCAATCGGGTCCATGCGCATATCGCATACGCGCACCACAACGTTTCGCCTGGACTAGGTAACTCCTGTGTGGGACTCTAAGACTCGTCAATACGCCGGCAGAGGGTGATGATCATATCAAGCACCCCCAAGCCGCAAGCGGTCAACTAAACGTAACGGCCACCCGGGTATTGAGCGATCAGAAGAAAACAAGCGAACCTGCTACAACTCCCGTCGAGCCAACCGGCAACACTACCGTACAGTCCGGTCTCTTCGTCAGATATGCTGCATATCGAGCCTAGGGATGGTCACATTGACCCTAATAACTCAATAAGTCATGCCGGTGAATGGTCTATAGCAGATCGAGAAACTACTGATAACACTTATCAGCAAATCTCAGCAGCCCTGGCCATGGACTTACTGATATAACCAGTCGGGCACAGCACAGCATCAACTCCCAATACCGGGAGAGACGAAACCCCTCCTATCGCTCATTGCCTTCGTGTGTCTCGGGACTGTACCCAACGGCCACCTGTTTGCACGACTCAGTAGAGCCGTGGTAGGGTGGCAATCAAAGTACAGTGGGAAAACACACAAGACTCTATGACGATCTCGGGTCTACAGACTAATCTGTACCAGTGTTACCTGAGAACTGCTATCCGACGATAGATATAATTCCATATAGGAGTTCTCGGTGAGTCCGTCCAGTGTACCCAGTCACCATTGAGCACCCGTATATGATCTTGATGTCAAACATCGATGAATGTGGGAACATTCATCGCCCATCGTATGGGTCTAGTATCATATACGCTAGTCTACTCTGGTATATCAATGCCCCGTCTCGATATACCTACGACTAGGGACTTTCCAGGATATGCTTATAGACTACAGATGTCCCACTAGTATGATCTCTATCATAATCAGAGCAGTCAAGCCGATATCCTCAGGGCTTTATCAGCATGTATGAATGAATAAAAGCATGATCAAATCAACATGTCAGATAAAGAAGAACCAGATAGCATACTATCATGTCGAGCAAGAATGCATACTGAATATATATATACATGTATAGATACAACCACTATCATATAATGGCCTCTACGGCATACATATATCCAACATTCCAGTAGTATCTCAGGGTGTTCTGGGCTACACTCCGACACGACTTGTACCGCTTTTGGGGGTCTGACTCTTACCAACCCTCTAGGCCCGCCATGCGATGCTCATAGATGAATGGACCGGACTGTACGGATATTGTCACTGACAGGCTCAGTAGGGTGTCAGGCTGAGTTCGCTCACAGACGTCCCTTTTGGTCAATAGCTGGTGGCCCGTCACGTATTGCTAATACCTCTGACGTGCTAGTGGTTAAATCCACAGCCATAGTATTGACGAGTCTTTAGAGTCCACCACACATACAGTTACTCAAGTTTCGGGCGAAACGCTGTAGAGGCCGAATGGAGATATGGCACGGTTCGATCAGATACGTGCGGTATTGCACGGATCAGGATCGGACGGTTAGTACTAGAGGCCGTATAGATATATGGCAGGGTTCGATCAGGTACGTGCGGTATTGCACGGATCAGGATCGAACGGATATTACTAGCCGGCTTTGGTTTAAGCCGGATCCTAGTATAGTACAGTGTAGATTTTGTCTCATTGCATTTGTATTCGGCCGGAATACAGATGAGGGTGTGTATACACAGTATCGGGGTTTTCCTGTAATTTATTACGGGACCAGTTTTCTGGAGTTGCCAGTTTGCTTTCCGTTTCGGCCATTTTCATTTGTATCTTTCAATGGCCGAAGATTGGTGGAGGAGGGCTTATTTGCATTTATTCAAATAAGCAATTTTGAAGGGGGGTCTTTGCATATTTTTGTATCATGATACTTGCACCATCATTGCTTGACTTTCTTTATTCATCATGGCTAGTCTTGTAGTATCATGATGGCATGACTCTTTGGTGATGGGAGTTGATTTGTTTTGGAGTGTGAGTTTGTTTGTGATCATTTTCCCTTCATGATTATCTTTATTCCCTTGCATTATGGTTGTGGTTCTATCATCCATTCACCTCTCTCTCATTCTCACTCCCACCTTGAGCCAATGGCCGGCCAAGCTTATATGGGGCTGCCCATTTTATTTTGGTGGGGGATTTTGGTATCTTTGGCTTTGTAAAATCAATACAACTCCATCTCCAAAAGCTTATCTCATTTCCTCCACCATATGGCAACCTCCATAACCCCAAAATGAGACATGGTTCTACACTATATTCTGCAGCAAACCTTGGGCACGTCGACTCGCCATCTTCGTGCCCGAGTTTCCTCGGTATAGAGGTGGGAGCCCGTAAAAGAAGCAGGCGACGTGGTGCCCTTCCGGCAAGGAGGTGGAGACCGGACATTCCGCGGGAGATCGGGACGACGGCGAGAAGACCGAAGGACACGGATCGCTCGGTATATCTCTCTTCCCCATCTAGAGTTAGCTAGGACTAGTTAATGGCATGATCCGGGTATTTAGTGCGCGGTGGTGCCGGTTCAAGAAAAATTAAAGTTAACCATCGCTTCCGCATTTGGCCTCGGGATGGAAGCCGGGGCGCCGCCGTGCACTTACACCTTTAGGATGTTAGAAACTTACTTGAGATTCGACTTGGGATATAGGTGATTCATTGACATTGGATATTGGATATGAAAGAGATTGTTGATTTGTACATTCGAGATATAGGAGAGCTACTCGATATTGTACATTGAGGTGATGTGAGACTTATATGATGTGAGAGCCCAGTTTGGGGGCTGATTTGAGGATTTGGGATTTGAGTGTCTGGATGGATTGTGATCCTACCACGATGTCAGGTTTCCGTGGAAATGACATATTCCACCCCCTAACTCACACTTATCTACCTTATGCACAGTTCATATATTGGTAGTACCTGTTAGTGTACCCTTGTGATAGTTGCATATTTACATTCTCATATCCCTATTGCATGGTTATTGCATATTATTGTCATGTTACTATTGTAAGTGCACGGCGGCGCCCCGGCCTCCATCCCGAGGCCAAATGCGAAAGCGATGGTTAACTTTAATTTTCTTGAACCGGCACCACCACGCACTAAAAACCCGGATCGGGCCATTAACTAGTTCTAGCTAACTACAAGATGGGGAAGAGAGATATACCGAGCGATCCGTGTCCTTCGGTCTTCTCGTCGTCGTCCCGATCTCTCGCAGAGTGTCCGGTCTCCACCTCGTCGTCGGAAGGGCACCACGTCGTCTGCTTCTTTTACGGGCTCCCGCCTCTATACCGAGGCAACTCGGGCACGAAGCTGGCAAGTCGACGTGCCCAAGATTTGCTGTAGAATGTGTAGTGCTCATGTCTCATTTTGGGGTTCATGGAGTTGCCATATGGTGGAGGAAATGATATAAGCTTTTGGAGATGGAGTTGTAGGGATTTTACAAAGCCAAAGATACAAAAATCCCCCCACATGAAAAATGGGCAGCCCCTCCTCCAAATGTGGCCGGCCATATCTATGGTGGTGTGGTGAGAATGGAGAGTGAAGTGAATGAGGAACAATCCCAAGAGATAAGTCATGAGAATAATGCAAGAGAATGGTGATAATCAACCATGATCACAAAACCAACCTCACACTCCAACTATCATCATCCATCATCATCACCAAAAGGTCATGCCATCATGACACTACAAGACTAGCCATGATGACTAAAGAAAGTCAAGCAATGATGGTGCAAGTATCATGATGATCCAACAAAATGCAAAAGACCCCCTTCCAAATTGCTTATTTGCACAAATGCAAAAAAGCCCTCCTCCACCAATCTTCGGCCATTGAAAGATACAAATGAAAATGGCCGAAACGGAAAGCAAACTGGCAACTCCAGAAAACTGGTCCCGTAATAAATTACAGGAAAACCCCGATACTGTGTATACACACCCGCATTTGTATTCCGACCGAAATACAAATGCAATGAGACAAAATCTACACTGTACTATACTAGGATCCGGCTTAAACCAAAGCCGGCTAGTATTATCCGTCCGATCCTGATCCGTGCAATACCGCACGTATCTGATCGAACCCTGCCATATATCCATACGGCCTCTAGTACTAACCGTCCGATCCTGATCCTTGCAATACCGCACGTATCTGATCGGACGCTGCCATATCTCCATACGGCCTCTACAGCGTTTCGCCCGAAACTTGAGTAACTGAATGTGTGGTGGACTCTAAAGACTCGTCAATACTATGGCTGTGGATTTAACCACTAGCACGTCAGAGGTATTAGCCATACGTGACGGGCCACCAGCTATTGACCAAAAGGGACGTCGATGAGCGAACTCATCCTGACACCCTACTGAGCCTGTCAGTGACAATATCCGTACAGTCCGGTCCGTTCGTCTATGAGCATCGCATGGCGGGCCTAGGGGGTTGGTAAAAGTCAGACCCCCAAAAGCGGTACAAGTCGTGTCGGAGTGTAGCCCAGAACACCCTGAGATACTACTGGAACACCTACCAGTAAATCTCCTGCCTCGGCCGAGGGCTTCGTGTAATGGCTCTCCTAGACACAGCGCGACCTCACCCCCAATACCGGGAGAGACGAACCCCTGAAAATCCGCTCACTGCCTCCATGTGGCTCGGGACTGTACCCAACAAAAACATGTTTGCGCGTCTCCTTTGAGCGTGGTAGGGTAGTAATCAAAGTACAGTGGGAACTCACACGAGACAAATGACAATCCCCAGGTCGATGAACTAACCTGTACACATGTCACCAGGGAACTGCTATCTGACGTCAGGTATAAGACCAACTAGCATGTTCCCCGCGAGTCCTGTCCGGTGTAGTCATAACCCAATGAGCACCTGTATACATCTTAGGTGAACCAACTGACACCAGTGGCTTGTGAGACCGTCCACCGTCCTTCGTCGGGGTCTCGACTGTATACACTAGTCTACTCTGGAGTATCGATGCCCTGTCTCGAAACTCCCACGACTAGGGACCTTTTAAGGATGTGCTTATAGACCGCCAGCTCTCACATATATGATCGCCCTCATACTGCTGGCAGTCAAGCAAGAATCCTAGGGGCTCTATCAACGTGCAATAGTGACCTGTAAGGTCACCTAAAGCAGTACACGATGATAAAGGTAAACCAGATAGCATACTATCATCTCGAGTAAGACTGTCCTACCGGGATAGGTCCTCCCTCAATCATTGCAATCACGTGCATGTGATCCAATAATTGACTCTGAGGGCACTATCTCCAACAATCTCCCACTTGTACTCAAGGCTAATTATTGCGATGTCGCATACTCACAGCCCGTGTGATACCGAACACCCAACTCCTCTACTAGTCAGTCTCACAAAACTCGTTTGCGAAACTATTGCGTTCGAGGAATAGCCTTAGTGAGTGGATCCGCCCTGATGTTTCTTTCTATGTCTCTCTATATCTCAAGTTCGCGGAGAAACCCATCTCCCGAAATGAGCAACACCTGTCTTAGAATGTGTCTGGATGTCTGATGGGACCTAGCTCATAAATGAACTCCAAATCCAAACTTCTTAGACTGTATCGTCAACTGAACTTAATCAGTATCCTGCGCCATGCCTCCCTCAGTATTTCCTTGGATCACCTGTCCAAAATACTGCCCCTCGTCAGAAGGAAAAACTATAACTCTGACAACCTCCTTGTCGTCCAGGTCACCTTGGAAGCCTGGAATGATAACTGTCTCCCGAATAAGGTTGTCGTTATCATATCCCTAGAACATCCACTTATGTTCTAAAACTTCTTCCGACTGCTTCTCCACGATTGGATCAATGTCAACTTATTGCATGTAGTGCAAGAACAACATCTGGTGTGGTACTTGACATCTCATGATTGACTCAATTGCCTAAGCAAGTGATCTGCCAATCATGCACATCCCTCTCCCCTTTAGTCTGTAAGACACCTTCAGAGAGGGTGACTCCATCACCTGCAGGTACACTACCGTGCCAGGAGTCGTCCATTCTAAATACTCTTAGAATGCTGTCTAAGTATCCTTAATTGGGAAACCACCCAAATCTAGATCTAAAACCATAGATCCAGTAACCAGTATGTCTTATATAATGTCCAAGTCCCATGTGGAGAAACCATTGTGTGACAACCAAAGTGTAACCGATCGTAGTATAGGAAGATCACTTCCTACTCTGTGTATGTCGTCCAAATACCAGGACATCACACCCAACTATCTTCTCAATAGATTCATCTCCTATTCTGATGAAGTCAAACCTATGACTGTCACGTCAGAAATAGATGATCTTTCTCCGCTATATCTGCTTTAGTCTATAAATAGACATAAGCTACCTGTCCACCAATGCTTCCGCTGTTCCCACTGACTACGACAACCCTCTGGCAAAGTCATATACACGTACACTTCTGAAGCCAGTTCAGAACGACGCTATTCTCATCCTCCTACCGGGTCTCGCAGCCTGGAACAACAGCAATGGCAAGTCTGGGTAAACAAGAACTTCCCTGTCACCGTCCTTGAGGCAACCGGAGTACCTCTCGGGTGCCTGAAGTTACCCACCTTATCTGCGGAGTGGCCAATGGAATGTCAAACCAGATTGAATCTTTAGGTTCCTATCAAATCTTCAGTAATCGTTTATGGTTCTGGAATCACTTCCAGTTCTACCATACTCCCACTACTGTTTTCTGAAAAAATCCATTTTATTAAAACTGTGGCGATTCTAGAACAATATTTCTATTGATCTTCCAGATGGTAGAAAGTCAACCCTCGTCATAGCCTGGGTCAACCCACAAACAGCCATTACAGAAATGTGCCTTGAGTTATCCAGAGTCTGGTTTTAATCATAAGCCGGACAACTCCCCGTACCTTAACATCGTTAAGATATGAACTGTTCTATATCCAATATAGAACCAGAGGCACTGATTTAATTGAACCAGATTCAAATCATGCAGTTGTCTCCAGTGCATGTCAACTAAATGGAAAAAGGCCGATCAGCGTTACTCAACTTAGGAATGCTTCCAATTATGAGTAACCTGAAAGAGAAACAAGTTCTCTTAATCATTACTATCAACAGAATACCCTTCACAAGTATCTAAATCTCCGATCACTTTGAAGAATCCCGATACTTGCAACATCTGGTTCTCTACTTTATTCAAATACCTATAACTTCTCAAAATTCGGACCCTGTGTTTCCATGAAACACTTGTCTAAAAACTAGAGAAGTCATAAGTAAACCGAATATAGTACGAGGACCAACCCCTCTGTCCTGATGGACCCTGGACAATATACAATACTCTGTATAAGTCCCTTGAGTCTGATTACTCATTCACGGTGTGTCGTAGGTTGAAAACTGTACTTATGGTTAAGAAGAATTACACCGCTGTTTAATGCTCCTTACCTAACCATCCACTGATATAGGTAAATGTCACAGACATAATTTCAAAAAGGTATATCTCACTCTATGAAAATAGACGTACAGATATATCGATTTGAAATTGGTGCATAACAGCGGATATTCAAAACCAAATATTTGCAGACCGGCAAACAGCCCAGGTGATTTCTTCAAATATCACCGATTACAACGAATCCCGATATAATGAGGATGATCACCCAATTCCCAATAACTTACTCCCACTCATCATCTGTAAAACCATACAGATGTGAGAATCATACCTGATAAATACATACCCTGGAGTAAGTATCTAATCGGGAAATCAGTTTTTCTTTAATAGTACACAGTGAAACTGAAACATTGAAATGTTTCGATGGGGTATCCCGGTATTCCTAGTAATGCCTCTTCCAGATTCACGACTGTAGCCGTATAATTCTTTGCCATCTCTCCAAATCCCTTTATATGTCTTTAGTCATTACCTTCTGTACACCCCTTTAGGCCAAATGGTTTTCTTCCTTCCCTACCGTTCGGCACCAGCCTATGGTTTGGAAGAAGACTATCCAATAAGATAATGGGTGTACTGTCCTAATCCTAGGAACACTCGCAAAGCGAGAGAAGGTGAAGATAAAAGACAACCGAATAAACCTTATTCCTATTTCTCCTGAACCAGAATCCATTCCCGAACTGGAACAAGTTCCTTTCGAGTTCGTATATAACCATATGTTCAGTTGATAAAACTGCACATTTGTATTACATTTTTCCTACCATTTTCATATTAAAAAGGGACTTTATTATAATATATTATACATATGAGGGTTTATGTGTAAAAACACCATTTTCCATGTGTTAATATATTTTAATTAGTATTTGGTAGGAAAATGTATGCAAATAATATTATTGACCTAATCCTAGTAGAACAAAGTCTACTAAAATCTTATTTGAGTTGTTGTGCAGAATATTTCCAAGTTGTGCAGAATTTTCCAAGGCTAGAATCAAGCAAATCAAGTTGTTGAAGAAATCTTGCCAAATTAAGAAGCAAAACTTAGAGACCAAGTCTGGAAGCAACCGAGAGAAGATTTCTTAATTCTAAAGGTGCCTTGGATTGCCAAATGTCACAATCAGAAAGCCCAAGAAAATTGACGAAGTGATCTTCACCATTGAGAGCGGATCCGCGGCCAAACCCACCCTTGGGCCGCGGATCCGCCGCAATGATGAGGAATTGGAAGGCAATATTTTTGGAGATAAATCAGTGCTGAATTTTACCAAGTTTCCAGCCTAAAGATTCTGGCTTTGCACTATAAAAGGGCACCGAGAGCCTCTTGGAAAAAGAATCAAGCCGAAGAGATCACGAAGCCCCAGACGCTCACGCATCCAGGCTGATCATCAACTGTTCGTCTACCTCCTTGGAAGAGATCGAGAAGCAAACTAGTCTTTGTAATCATTTTCTAAGGAATCAAAGTGTAGATTGTTCAAGTTGATTAATAAAGGTAGTTGTTTTATTTAATTCTTTTGCATTTTACATTATGTTTTCCCTCTCTATCTTTTCATCTTCTTTTCCCAACATGCGCGAGTAATTCTCCGCTTGTTAGGGTTAGTAGGATTAGGGTAGGCTAATGGATGATGAACATCCCTAAACCCTTTTTAAGTCCTATAAAGTTTATGAACTTTATCAAAAGAATCATTAACATCCTAATCGGGCGCGCTAACAATTCTTTGTTAGTTCCGACCGCGATTAAAGATTAGATTAATGATTGTTTTAGTAAAGGCTAGATATGAACGGAGTTCCGTGTCGAGATAAGGGTTAAGAGTGGGATTCCTTTTCCCTCCAGAAACCCTAATCTACACGCATCACCGTCGTTCTAGTTTTAAATCTATTAAAGGATAAAAAGGGTAACTTTTAATGAATCATCCATGACTACTAAATCCTAACGAACCCTACAAGCCCTCTTATTATATTAACTACATTCTTAAAATAATCTAGATCTATATTTTTGCATTCTTGCTTAACGTAGATCTAGAAACCATTCCACAAGATTCTTATTTCTCCCCCCTTCTTCAACACATCTAAAGTAAGAGTAAAAGATTCAACGTTTCCCTGAGGACGACCCGTACTCACCTCGGTCTAGCTACACGCGACACCGTTCTGATTGCGGTTAACTACAAACACACTCTTTCGTAACAATCACCATACGATGGAGTATCCAATAAACTGTGGATCTTCGTAGTGATACGGAGTGTTCTGGAGAAATACAAAGGTGATTTTAGGATTGGCGAAGAAATACTTGGTTTGGTCATGAATAGCAGTCGCAGTTTACTTTGCCCTCTTACTAATCCCTTGCTTTGTCTTAACTTAATACCTTCTGCACACCATTTTTATGCTAATTGGTTTTCTTCATTCCCCACCGTTCGGCACCAGCCTAAGGTTTGGAAGAAGACTATCCAATTTGCGTAATAGGTGTACTATCTCCTAAACCAAGGAGTACTCGCAACCTGAGAGAAGGTAAAAGGAAAAGACAACTGAATAGTCCTATCCGTTTTCTCCGGAACCGGAAACCATCCTCGAATAAATTCCTTCGAGTTCGTATATAACCATACGATGGTTTTATCCAATGGAAGTGGACGTTCGTAGTAAAACGGGGTGTCCTGGAGAAAAGGGTAAAAGTAGGAGTGGCAAAGAGGTTCGCAACTCTGACAATCCAAAAGCCAGTGTTTGAGAAGGTTCGGTCAACTTGGTCACTGAGTCATAGTCTTAGGGTCGGGTCAATGGTCGCTGCCAAAGAGAGAGAGAAAAGAAACACTCAGCGTGCACTCTAACCTAGATCAGAATGGTTACTAATTTATCTAATCTGGAAACCACCCACTGTACCGTCAAATTCTCCTCCAAACCTGAAAGAAGAATTAGTCGGGATCACCCGAGGAGTATACCAACTCATCAGTGGGAATCGGGATCCAACTATCATCGCATGATAACGTGACGGAATCCGCTCACGGTATCACACTCCAGAAGGTATGCACATATCTGGAAAGTTTCAGTTTCTTTAGAAACTCCCGATGTGATTTTTACCCCATGCTCTTATGACCTTGACTTTGGCCAACAAATCATAAGTCACATGTCAAGTTCTACCCGTCATTCTCCAGGTTGATTTGAATCCACCCGTACCTACCCTTGACTTTGTCCAACAAGGCAGTACGACTGTACCAAACCAACGCATCTATCTATGCTGCATATGAATAACCAACAGCTACCAAACACTGTGCCTTGACTTTGGCCAACAAACACAGCTTGAATACTATTGACTACCCATATGAAACGACGGAGGGCTACGAATGGTTTCTGGCGAAAACCTTTAACGTAATGAACTTGATATCTTTGAAGGAACGGATAGCTTTTAAAAATATAGTGACGAAAACCTTTGCTAAAGAGGTCACTCCCGGTGAAGGGATCTCGGCTCTTTCCCCGTAGGATGAGGTGCAGGATATTGCAACTGAATACCACGATGCAAAGCAAAAGTAATCGGCTATAGTGAAGTTAATGCCCTGACGCAAACTTCTGTCCAAGGGGTCACTCCCGGTGAAGGGATCTCGGCCCTTGCCTCGTCGACTGAGGTGCTGGATATTCATAACCGAATATCACTGTGCAAAACAAAAGTGAACGTCCTTGCAATAACAGCTTTTTGAAAAGTGTTCCAACAACATCAGAATAGGTTTGTTTTTAACTTGCATTGATCCGAATCAACGCAGTCCCATCAATTGATCACACCACAAAGAACGAAAATAATATGACATACGTATATGCCATCCGCATTCGCCACTGGGTCCCGTCATTACCCGTTAGGTTAGCTAACTAACGACAGAGCGGGGACTGGACTAGCGCGGATGCAAAACATATACAACATCTACTAATATATATACCAATATATTATATTTCGCTCAAGGCGTGATAAAATGCAACATCACAGAAATGTACAGCATCACAGAACAATACAGATATCTGGGATCCCCGGGTTTCACAGAGCCACTACTGAAACCCGACGTTCCCCTGGTCGTGTGGATAGCCTGTGCAATGAAATCCTAGACCCCTACGGGCACGGCAAGTTACCCGCCAAAACCTGAAGCGAGGCAGCCCCCTTCAGCAACGTGAATGGACCACCCGGCACTTCACGGAATCCGGCAACTTGGGCACCCCTCCTGGGTCAACCTGTACCCCCTACGAGTGTGGCGAATAGCCCGCCAATTCTAGAGTAAAACACCCTCCGTCTCAATGCCATGAGATGCGGGCTTGTTGCCCTCTAGAACCCGGCTATCCGTGCACCCTACCTTGGGGTAATCCTAGTACAGAAAGTAAAATATACATACAACGGGTACATCGACCGCAACCTGGTCGTGCCCCAAAATAATAAAACAATCAGGCAGTGACGGCAGTCCACATGTCGGACGTTCGCCCCGCAATATCAAATGTACATAATACAACAAAACTGTACTAGCATTGCATCCAGGCTATCCCCCACGACCGATCCTGTCACGACCCGAGAGTTTCGACTCGTGACCGGCACTTAACCACGCAACGTCTACAGGCGTAACGCAGCTAAGTAAGCCGAACCCAGAAATCAAAACCAAGAAATGAAGAGTGATTAAAACATTTTTGTAAAAACAGTCATGCATGTCCGAGAAACATTTTATTAATTTAGTAGAAATCCTTTTAAGTTCAAGAGTTATAACTTTTTATAATTTTGGCAACATTTCCTTTTTAAATATTTGCCCCGCAAGTCGGGAAAAGCAAGGTGTAGCAGAAATGACAAGTAAAATGAAGTAAGCATCACAATATGATATACGACGCCGTAGCGAAGAATACACAGTAAAGCAAGGACAATATCACAAAAGGTAAGACTGCATAAAATAAAGCCGGCTCACATGCGAGCTCGACACCAGAGTACAAAATCATACACATCGTCCTCACAACTGTCTCTAAGTCAATACAGAAAGGTAGATGGAGAATACTAGATACATCAATATACAACTGAAAGATAACAGATACCGTACAAAAACCCACCTAACAGCAAAAGGCTAACTCTCCTCAGCAATGGTATCTGTGCCAAAAGATGCGGTAAACAGCCAGCTGTGACTACTCCCAAGGGCAACCTGCAAATAGTGTGGCACAACGGGGGTGAGTTGCCAACTCGTGAATAGAGATAACATATAAAGGTGATCACGAGCATGCACATCTAGCGTGGCTCTACTAATGCCAGCAGATGATATCGATGCATGCCAAACAGTGGATGCAATAGTAATGCAAGTGCTCTATCAGGTAAGCGCTACAGGATGAGGTATATAGTAATCAATACCGAGCATAGGATAAATAATATCTACATGGAATATGTCAACATGGAAAACACTAGACGGTGCCTCAGGCTGTGCACCCAAATCCCAAATACACTTAGGCGCCGGCACACCCATCGGCCCTCAAATCCTGTATTTCTCTGAGAAATCACGAGTGCCCAACATCGGCACCCAAAATAGCATAAAATACTCGTGTCCAGCATCGACACGCAAATCTTCATATATCGGGCTCCGTCAGTCCGGATCGGCCCACAGGGTCCATCTTCGGTATCGGCCCTCGGCCCCGGCAGTACGGATCATCCCGCATCCATCTCTCGACTCTGGCCAGTATCCTCTGGACAACTGCCAGGTCCAACCAATCACCGGTAGGTACTCGCCCGCCTCCAGGCTCAATCGGCAAAACCCATCGATCATCTCGCCGAGGGGAACCATACCGGGCCCACCACGAACCCGCAAACGGAACATCCACTCCTCGAATCAGGTTCCAAGCACACGTCTCAGCACCGAGAAAACGCGTGGTGGACGCACCAAAATATCATATCACGAGGTACCGGGTTTTTCAAAATAGTGCATCTTTTCTTAAATAATTCCACGGTCCTCAAAACCAGAAATCACATGAAAATCCATCGCTAATAAATAAATCCAATGCGAGGTACAATGTAATAAATCCATGGTAGGTGTATAAGGGAAAAACCGCTTTTAAAATAGTTTCCGTTTTTAAAGATGTCATGCGGCTCCCAATTTCTAGGAAATCATAATCAATCACATGTAAGATGAACTATAACCACATAATCCTGGCAGCTCTACAGTGAGTGTGGCATGGCAATTACTAACGGTGTGTGTGTAGCATGCAAAATAGTGCCCGTGCAACATAAACCGTTAGTAATAGTGCGGTGTTCTATCAGTTCTAAGCAATATATATATATATTTATATGTAGCAGGGAATGCAACATGCGATGACAGTCTATGGGGTAAATGCAACATATAGTAATAAGGTCCTATCAGCCCTGACGCATAACGCCATGCGGGCGATATCCCCGTAGATGTGAAATCTACTCACCGTGTCTCGCGCTAAGTGTATCCAACCACTTGCTTGCCCTTCTTCGCAGCGTCCGTCTCACTGGCCTGCGAACCTAGAATCACATAACATATATCACACATAAGCTCAATTTCACAGAAACGCGACATTACAGTCCAACTAGAAACCCGTGTCGCAAACCAATCGCGCGTGTGCGCGATACGCTAAAACGTGTGATCACGCGCCTGAAACTACCCCGACGCGTCGCGATACGCAAAAACCCCAAACCTACTCACGTATCACGAGTGTCGCGAAGGTTTAGAAAAACGGCAAAATAGGTATTTGGTCCCAGATTTTTCTACAGAACTAAACTTACAAAAATATATATATCACAGCACTCTACACACTAGCAGACACCTATAGGACCAAACACCACCCAAAACCTCACCCATCTGGCCGCAATTTGCAGCCAGAAAGAGAAAATCGGCGGCCTACTGTAGCAATTAGGGGGTCGGGTTAAATATAGGGTATCAGCACATCACCACTATACTGCAGTATCCTCAATTTCATTCTGAACTCACCGGGTCAATAGCAGTTCCAGAAAACTCAAATTTTGCACAAGGACGATAAATTGCATCAATTAGGGAAACTGGTGGTATTTTAGTGTAATTGGGGTTTAACTAGGTTAATATGGTCTCACTAACTCACTAACAACCTACTGAAACCCTAACACATCACCTTAGCACAAAGTTCCCACTAAACACCCCATATCGCACTAAAACGCACTAAAAACCATTAACCGATGCAAATCTACACTAACCAAGCAAACTAGGGAAGCAAGTTAGGAAGTATACCTCATACTTAACCCTAGGTAGCTGAAGGAAGAAGAAGAAGTGAAGGGGAGAAGCTGCAGTTGCTGCTGTTGCTGTTGTGTTTGCTGCTGCTACTGCTGTGAAGCTTGCTGCTGCTGCTGCTACTTCTCTCTGCTGCTGCTGTTGCTTCTAGCTCCTGCTGCTGCTGTTGCTATTTCTGGGATGCAAGGAGCTGCTGCTGAAAGGTAAGTGTGGGTGTTGTGTGAGTGTGTGTGTGTGTGAGACTTGAGAGAAACAAAGAAATGAGAGAAAAACAACCAACACTCAAGTGTCAACCCTCCTCTCTCTCTCTTCATTTAATGCAAGCATGGCCTAAAGCCATGATGCACTCTCTCTCTCTCTCACACAAGTCAACACCAAACACAACTCAATTTAAAACAAATACAAATCCTAAGGTGTTACAATCTCTCCTCCTTAAAGAAATTCGTCCCCGAATTTCAAAAATCTAACTACACATACCTTCAAAAAGATGGGGATACGTCTTCATCATCTCGCTTTCGGTCTCCCAAGTGACCTCCTCACGGTTCTGGCCACGCCAAAGTACCCTAACTGATGGAATGTCCTTCGATCTCAATTTCTTCACTCGTCGATCCAAGATCATCACCGGCTGCTCTGCATAGGAAAGGTCGCGCTCCAGCTGGATCGTCCGGTGCTGAATCGCATGCGAAGGATCATGAAGATATCTGCGGAGCATCGAGACATGAAATACGGGATGCACATCTGGAAAGCTGGGCGGAAGGGATAAACGGTAGGCTACTGCACCAACACGCTCGAGGATCTCGAAGGGGCCCACATATCTGGGACTGAGCTTCCCCTTCTTCCCAAACCTCATCACACCTTTCATTGGGGAGACCCTCAAGAAAACATGATAACCAACAGAAAACTCAAGTGTGCATCGTCGACGGTCTGCATAAGATCTCTGCCTACTCTGCGCTGCTCTCATCCTATCGCGAATCAACTGGATCTTCGCTGTCGTCTCCTCAACAATCTGTGGCCCTAAGATACTGCTCTCACTGAGCTCTGTCCAACAAGTGGGCGACCTGCATCTCCTCCCATAAAGAGCCTCAAATGGTGCCATCTGAATGGTCTCCTGGTAGCTGTTATTGTAGGAGAACTCTACTAAGGGCAAATGATGATCCCAGCTACCTCCGAAATCTAATACACAAGCTCTGAGCATGTCCTCGAGAGTCTGGATGGTCCGCTCTGACTGGCCGTCGGTCTGCGGATGAAACGCCGTGCTGAAACTCAAGCGAGTGCCCAAAGCCTCCTGAAGCCTCTGCCATAGTCTACTAGTAAACTGGGTGCCTCTGTCGGACACAATGCACATCGGGACTCCGTGTAGTCGCACTATCTCGTCAATGTAGATCTGGGCATACTGAGTAAATCCGAAAGTCGTTTTCACCGGTAGGAAGTGAGCCGCTTTCGTCAAACGATCCACGATCACCCAGATAGAGTCATACCCCCGACTAGTCCTGGGTAGACCCACCATGAAATCCATCGAAATCTGCTCCCACTTCCACTCCGGAATGGGTAGCGGCTGTAGCTCTCCCGCGGGCCTCTGGTGCTCAGCCTTGACTTGCTGACAAGTCAGGCATCTCGACACGAAATCTGCGATGTCCCTCTTCATTCCGTCCCACCAATAAACATCTCTCATATCATGATACATCTTGGTGGAACCGGGATGGACGCTGTATACCGATCGATGTGCCTCCTCAAGAATCTCGTGCCTCAGTCCCTCAGCATCAGGTACGCACAGTCTGACTCCAAATCGTAGTATCCCCTGACCATCGATCACGAACTCGGAAAATCTGCCATGTCCAATCTGTGCCATGATCTCTGAACATCGGTCATCACTGAGACGTATACGATCGATCAACTGTGGGCGTGCACGGACATGCGCTATCTGTCCTCCAATCGGCGTGAACTCAAACTGTATCCGGCTGTCGCATAATATCTGCCAATCTGCGGATGACTGCTCCTGTACTGCGCTCAAACAAGATAGGCTACTCCCGGGCCTCCTGCTCAAAGCATCCGCCACCACATTTACCTTGCCAGGGTGATATAAGATCTCGCAGTCGTAATCCTTCACTAACTCCATCCATCGACGCTGTCGAAGGTTCAGGTCCCGTTGCCGAAATATGTATTTCAGACTTTTGTGATCCGTAAATATCTGGCACGACTCGCCGTATAGGTAATGTCGCCAGATCTTAAGTGCGAAGACCACTGCAGCCATCTCCAAGTCATGAGTGGGGTAGTTTTGTTCATGTTTCTTCAATTGTCGCGAAGCATACGCGATCACCCTGTCGTGCTGCATCAGTACGCACCCTAGCCCCACTCGAGAGGCATCACAAAAGACCATAAATCCGCCCGATCTGGAAGGTAAAGATAACACCGGTGCCGTCGTCAGCCGAGTCCACAACTGCTGAAAACTGTGCTCGCACTCCTTCGTCCAATCGAAGGGAACTCCCTTCCGGGTCAACCCGGTCAACGGTGTAGCAATACGTGAGAAGTCGTGCACAAAACGCCTGTAGTAACCGGCCAACCCCAAAAAGCTGCGAATCTCCATCACCGATGTGGGTCTAGGCCAACGCTGAACGGCCTCGATCTTCCTCGGGTCTACACATATACCGTCTCGTGAAATCACGTGTCCCAAGAAGTCTACGCTGTCCAACCAAAAAGCACACTTGGAGAATTTCGCATAAAGCTGGTGCTCCCTCAAGGTCTGCAATGTAATCCGCAGGTGCTGCTCGTGCTCCTCACTACTCCGGGAATACACCAAGATATCATCAATGAAGACTATGATGAACAGATCCAAATATGGCCGGAAAATACGGTTCATTAAGTCCATGAAGGCTGCTGGCGCATTGGTGAGTCCGAACGACATCACCAAAAACTCGTAATGGCCGTAGCGCGTACGAAAAGCTGTCCTGGAAATGTCCTCCTGTCGAACCCGCAGCTGATGATAGCCCGATCGTAAATCGATCCTCGAAAAGTACCCTGCCCCCTGAAGCTGGTCGAACAAATCGTCGATGCGCGGCAAAGGATACCTGTTCCGCACTGTCACCCTGTTCAGCTGGCGGTAGTCGATACACAGACGCAAACTGCCGTCCTTCTTCTTGACAAACAGGACTGGAGCACCCTAAGGAGAAACACTGGGTCGAATAAGTCCCTTATCCAGCAAATCTTGCAACTGACCCTTCAACTCTCGAAGTTCCGCCGGAGCCATCCGATAAGGCGGTACGGAAATAGGCCCCGAGCCAGGAACCAAATCAATACAGAAAGAAATGTCGCGCTCGGGCGGCAACCCAGGAAGCTCGTCAGGGAACACATCAGGAAACTCGCTGACAACCGGAACCTGGTCCAATGGAACCTGTGTAGCGCGAGCATCGCAAACATAGGCGAGAAATCCCTGACATCCCTTCCTCAAAAGCTGTCCAGCGCGAAAAGAAGAAATCACACTGTGAGGGGCGGCACCACGGTCCCCCAACACAACAAAAACCGACTCACCGGGAAAGCAGAATCTAACTGTCTTCTCACGGCAGTCCACAGAAGCATAGCACGTGGCTAACCAATCCATGCCCAAAAGAACGTCGAAGTCCAACATCTCCAGAAGGATCAAGTCGACAGGCAACTCTCTCTCGCCAATACAGACGGTACAGGATCGGAACACGTGCGTAGCTACAAACGACTCTCCCACAGGAGTGGTCACCACAAGCGGCCGATCAAGCAAACCGGACTCTCTACCCAAACTCGGCACAAAGTGTGTGGATACGTACGAGTGTGTGGATCCGGGATCGAACAATACATGTGCATCAACTGAACACACAGGAAGGATACCTGAAACCACTGCATTGGACGCCTGCGCGTCCTGATGTGTCAAAGCAAAAACCCGTGCCTGTCCACCACCTGTAACTGACTGCCCTCTGCCTCGGTCATCTCGTCCTCTCTTAGCAACTCCTCCACGCCCACGACCTCTCTGTGCATGAGTCTGGCGCGGAGCAACGGTAGGTACAACGGGCAACGCCCTCTGGGGTGGTGAAGGTGGTAAGGTAACTTGCGGTGTTGCTGCCTCCCTCCGGTGTGTCTCGGGACAATCTCTAACGAGGTGAAGTAGGCTGCCGCATCTAAAGCAACCCCGCGGCGACTGCTGACTCTCTCGTGGATATGAACTAAACATCCGGCCTCGTCCCGAATCTCTGCCACTCCCCGTACCAAAGCGATACCTGTCGCGGCGTCTGAATGTCTGTCTCCGTGCGGAAATACTGGTACGAACTCTTTTCGGCTCTGGAACTGCCGAAGTCTCAGCAAGGTGCTCCTCGACTACTAGGGCTGCGTCTACAGCTGCTGTATAGGTCTCGTAGTGCTGCGCGCTGATCGCAAGGAACAATGGTGTAAGCAAGCCTCGAACAAATCTCCTGACTCGCAACTCCTCGGTAGCCACTAAATATGGGGAATAGACTGCTAGCTCTGTAAACAGTACGTCATACTCTGCCACTGTCATCCCTGGCGTCTGGCGCAAGGACTCAAATCTGCGTGCTCGGGCATCCCTAACACTCTGGGGAAGGAAACGGGCTAGAAATATGGTCACGAACTCCATCCAGGTCATAGGAGGAAGACCTGCTGCTCTGCCCTTCTCAACTGAGTCACACCACTTCTGCGCAAGACCTTCTAGGCGAAAGCTCGCGAACTCGACCCACCTCGCATCTGCGCATCTGAGGGAACGGCATATCCTGGCCATCCTGTCGATGAAAGACTGGGGGTCCTCGGCTGTATCGGTGCCTGTGAATACCGGAGGCTTCAGCCTCATGAACTCTGATAGCGATACTGTGATCACCTCCGTGGCTGCAGGGGCAACTGGCTGTGCGGTAGGTACCATCGCAGTCTCTGGAGCAGGTGGAGCTACCTCTGGTCGCTGGGCTCGAAGCGTCTCAACTAGCGATCCTATCATCTGGCGCATCTCCTGCATGCTAGATCCCACCGTCTGGCGCATCTCCTGCATACCAGCCCCTAGCATGGCGATCTGATCTGTCACGGCAGGAACAGCCTGCTCGGGTATAACCGGCGTACTGCCCGGATCAGTCCTCGTCTCGGACGAGTCAACTCGAATCTCGGCCCTCGCGGCCGCTCTCTGTGCCCTCGTAGTCTTAGGCGGCATAATGGCTGAAAGAAAAATTTGGATTCGATAAGAACACGGAAATCGAATCGCAAGAACATATGTAATCAAGGAGGAATTTAAATCAACAAGTCCTAAGGTCGCGTAGGCGGAGTACCGTGTCGTGAGTATGCCGCGGAACATACACACGCTACGCCACCCTGCTGCAGCTACCTACTCCATCATACCAGGGTCATCCTACACTCCGAAGGTAAAACCTACGCTCTGATACCAACTTTGTCACGACCCGAGAGTTTCGACTCGTGACCGGCACTTAACCACGCAACGTCTACAGGCGTAACGCAGCTAAGTAAGCCGAACCCAGAAATCAAAACCAAGAAATAAAGAGTGATTAAAACATTTTTGTAAAAACAGTCATGCATGTCCGAGAAACATTTTATTGATTTAGTAGAAATCCTTTTAAGTTCAAGAGTTATAACTTTTTATAATTTTGGCAACATTTCCTTTTTAAATATTTGCTCCGCAAGTCGGGAAAAGCAAGGTGTAGCAGAAATGACAAGTAAAATGAAGTAAGCATCATAATATGATATACGACGCCGTAGCGAAGAATACACAGTAAAGCAAGGACAATATCACAAAAGGTAAGACTGCATAAAATAAAACCGGCTCACATGCGAGCTCGACACCAGAGTACAAAATCATACACATCGTCCTCACAACTGTCTCTAAGTCAATACAGAAAGGTAGATGGAGAATACTAGATACATCAATATACAACTGAAAGATAACAGATACCGTACAAAAACCCACCTAACAGCAAAAGGCTAACTCGCCTCAGCAATGGTATCTGTGCCAAAAGATGCGGTAAACAGCCAGCCGTGACTACTCCCAAGGGCAACCTGCAAATACTGTGGCATAATGGGAGTGAGTTGCCAACTCGTGAATAGAGATAACATATAAAGGTGATCGCGAGCATGCACATCTAGCGTGGCTCTACTAATGCCAGCAGATGATATCGATGCATGCCAAACAGTGGATGCAATAGTAATGCAAGTGCTCTATCAGGTAAGCGCTACAGGATGAGGTATATAGTAATCAATACCGAGCATGGGATAAATAATATCTACATGGAATATGTCAACATGGAAAACACTAGACGGTGTCTCAGGTTGTGCACCCAAATCCCAAATACACTCAGGCGCCGGCACACCCATCGGCCCTCAAATCCTGTATATCTCTGAGAAATCACGAGTGCCCATCATCGGCATCCAAAATAGCATAAAATACTCGTGTCCAGCATCGACACGCAAATCCTCATATATCGGGCTCCGTCAGTCCGGATCGGCCCACGGGGTCCATCTGCGGTATCGGCCCTCGGCCCCGGCAGTACGGATCATCCCGCATCCATCTCTCGACTCTGGCCAGTATCCTCCGGACAACTGCCAGGTCCAACCAATCACCGGTAGGTACTCGCCCGCCTCCAGGCTCAATCGGCAAAACCCATCGATCATCTCGCCGAGGGGAACCATACCGGGCCCACCACGAACCCGCAAATGGAACATCCACTCCTCGAATCGGGTTCCAAGCACACGTCTCAGCACCGAGAAAACGCGTGGTGGACGCACCAAAATATCATATCACGAGGTACCGGGTTTTTCAAAATAGTGCATCTTTTCTTAAATAATTCCACGGTCCTCAAAACCAGAAATCACATGAAAATCCATCGCTAATAAATAAATCCAATGCGAGGTACAATGTAATAAATCCATGGTAGGTTTATAAGGGAAAAACCGCTTTTAAAATAGTTTCCGTTTTTAAAGATGTCATGCGGCTCCCAATTTCTAGGAAATCATAATCAATCACATGTAAGATGAACTATAACCACATAATCCTGGCAGCTCTACAGTGAGTGTGGCATGGCAATTACTAACGGTGTGTGTGTAGCATGCAAAATAGTGCCCGTGCAACATAAACCGTTAGTAATAGTGCGGTGTTCTATCAGTTCTAAGCAATATATATATATATATTTATATGTAGCAGGGAATGCAACATGCGATGACAGTCTATGGGGTAAATGCAACATATAGTAATAAGGTCCTATCAGCCCTGACGCATAACGCCATGCAGGCGATATCCCCGTAGATGTGAAATCTACTCACCGTGTCTCGCGCTAAGTGTATCCAACCACTTGCTTGCCCTTCTTCGCAGCGTCCGTCTCACTGGCCTGTGAACCTAGAATCACATAACATATATCACACATAAGCTCAATTTCACAGAAACGCGACATTACAGTCCAACTAGAAACCCGTGTCGCAAACCAATCGCGCGTGTGCGCGATACGCTAAAACGTGTGATCACGCGCCTGAAACTACCCCGACGTGTCGCGATACGCAAAAACCCCAAACCTACTCACGTATCACGCGTGTCGCGAAGGTTTAGAAAAATGGCAAAATAGGTATTTGGTCCCATATTTTTCTACAGAACTAAACTTACAAAAATATATATATCACAGCACTCTACACACTAGCAGACACCTATAGGACCAAACACCACCCAAAACCCCACCCATCTGGCCGCAATTTGCTGCCAGAAAGAGAAAATCGGCGGCCTACTGTAGCAATTAGGGGGTCGGGTTAAATATAGGGTATCAGCACATCACCACTATACTGCAGTATCCTCAATTTCATTCTGAACTCACCGGGTCAATAGCAGTTCCAGAAAACTCAAATTTTGCACAAGTACGATAAATTGCATCAATTAGGGAAACTGGTGGTATTTTAGTGTAATTGGGGTTTAACTAGGTTAATATGGTCTCACTAACTCACTAACAACCTACTGAAACCCTAACACATCACCTTAGCACAAAGTTCCCACTAAACACCCCATATCGCACTAAAACGCACTAAAAACCATTAACTGATGCAAATCTACACTAACCAAGCAAACTAGGAAAGCAAGTTAGGAAGTATACCTCATACTTAACCCTAGGTAGCTGAAGGAAGAAGAAGAAGTGAAGGGGAGAAGCTGTAGTTGCTGCTGTTGCTGTTGTGTTTGCTGCTGCTCCTGCTGTGAAGCTTGTTGCTGCTGCTGCTACTTCTCTCTGCTGCTGCTGTTGCTTCTAGCTCCTGCTGCTGCTGTTGCTGTTTCTGGGATGCAAGGAGCTGCTGCTGAAAGGTAAGTGTGGGTGTTGTGTGAGTGTGTGTGTGTGAGAGACTTGAGAGAAACAAAGAAATGAGAGAAAAACAACCAACACTCAAGTGTCAACCCTCCTCTCTCTCTTCATTTAATGCAAGCATGGCCTAAAGCCATGATGCACTCTCTCTCTCACACACAAGTCAACACCAAACACAACTCAATTTAAAACAAATACAAATCCTAAGGTGTTACAGATCCGCAACATCACAGCAATACATAGAACATCAACGTGAAAGTCACGTTCGCAAATCCGTCTAACCGGGCTATAGCAGTTAGACTGGATTTACCGATCAAGTGACATTCACGGTCGCAGATATAATGTAAATACTGTGAAAAAATGTGTTTAAAATATCTGATCGATCAAATTTTATCAAGTGGGCCCCAAGTATTACTGTAGCACATCAAGAAATTCTGGGCCCAAAATTAATATTCCAAAACCCCTATTTTCAACCCAGAAGGCCTCTGTAAAAAATTGGTGCAACGATCTGTCAAAATTGCGGCGGAACCACGGCCCAAGCATGGGTTTGGTCGCGGTTCCGCGGTCGAATAATGAGATCTCGCGATCAAATTTCTACAGTAGGCTTATACTTCCCTGCACAGTATTCTGAGACTACCTGAAAAAATTTTCGAGACAAAAAAATTTCGACAGAAAACTGTTGTTTTGAAAAACACGGTTTTGGAACATTTGTTCGATCGGAAATGTAAAACACATTAGACAAAGCTAGACTAAGTTAATGGCGAGGCTCTGATACCACTGTAAGTGCACGGTGGCGCCCCGGCCTCCATCCCGAGGCCAAATGCGGAAGCGATGGTTAACTTTAATTTTCTTGAACCGGCACCACCACGCACTAAAAACCCGGATCGGGCCATTAACTAGTTCTAGCTAACTACAAGATGGGGAAGAGAGATATACCGAGCGATCCGTGTCCTTCGGTCTTCTCGTCGTCCTCCCGATCTCTCGCAGAGTGTCCGGTCTCCACCTCGTCGTCGGAAGGGCACCACGTCGTCTGCTTCTTTTACGGGCTCCCGCCTCTATACCGAGGCAACTCGGGCACGAAGCTGGCGAGTCGACGTGCCCAAGATTTGCTGTAGAATGTGTAGTGCTCATGTCTCATTTTGGGGTTCATGGAGTTGCCATATGGTGGAGGAAATGATATAAGCTTTTGGAGATGGAGTTGTAGGGATTTTACAAAGCCAAAGAAACAAAAATCCCCCCACATGAAAAATGGGCAGCCCCTCCTCCAAATGTGGCTGGCCATATCTATGGTGGTGTGGTGAGAATGGAGAGTGAAGTGAATGAGGAACAATCCCAAGAGATAAGTCATGAGAATAATGCAAGAGAATGGTGATAATCAACCATGATCACAAAACCAACCTCACACTCCAACTATCATCATCCATCATCATCACCAAAAGGTCATGCCATCTTGACACTACAAGACTAGCCATGATGACTAAAGAAAGTCAAGCAATGATGGTGCAAGTATCATGATGATCCAACAAAATGCAAAAGACCCCCTTCCAAATTGCTTATTTGCACAAATGCAAATAAGCCTTCCTCCACCAATCTTCGGCCATTGAAAGATACAAATGAAAATGGCCGAAACGAAAAGCAAACTGGCAACTCCAGAAAACGGGTCCCGTAATCAAATGATCGATGACCTAGTTTTGGGATGATCCTTTCTTGATTGTGTTCACTCGAAACTAGGGAACAACAATTGATCATTTGATTGACTAGAGGCTAGAATTTGAATGAGATTCATTGAAAGGATAAAGGATAAGTTGAGGAAACCCTAATTCTTCGCAAAATCCTTAACTTCGATGAATCGTCATCGATCTAGTATCAATTAGTTAATGGATAAGAACATGAAATCATTAGATCTCATCACATCTATAGATCTGATCTACTCCTACGAGCCACACTTCGAATCTTGATTGTTGGTTGGAAATCATCCCAAATTATCACTTCTTGATTTTCATGCTTTCTTAGATCTAGATTTTTCCCTTTCTTGAAATGCAATTTTATAAATCATGAATTGTTTTCTTTTCTTTTCCTTAAAGTTTTGACTCATCTAATTCGAAGCACGAACGATTACACTTTCCCTGTGGACGATCCGCACTTACTAACGCGCTACATCCGACACCGTTATTGATTGCGGTCAAAATAATTTTGGTTGTGATTTCTTATCAATTTCTAAAACTACACACAACAAGAATCCGTATACAATCAAACTGCCATCTGACGTGTGGTATATCACCATCTGGGAGTTCTCGGCGAGTCCGTCCAGTGTACCCAGTCTCCACTGAGCACCCGTACACCATCCTTGATGTCAAACACCGATGGATATGGGATCATCCATCGCCCATCATATGGGTCAAGATGCGTATACGCTAGTCTACTCTGGTGCATCATTATAGGATGTACTCGTCGACTACCGTGGCCCTACTAGTATGATCTCATCATAGTCCCTGTAGTCGAGTACAGATCCTAAGGGCTTTATCAACATGTGAGAGTAAGACAGTAAACCAGTACAAATCAATATGTTAAGATAAAGTGAAACCAAATAGCATACTATCATGTCGAGCAAGAAAGTCCTCTCTATATATATCCAAGCATCCATTATAATATACATCACATGTACAACAATGGCCTCTAGGGCATATACATAACTAACAGCTGGCCGGTCTCACAAGCCATTGGTGTTAGTTGGATCTGTTAGTGTATATGCCCTAGGGGCCATTATTGTATCATACTTGCATGTATATTACTTAATGGAAGCTTGGATATTCACAGTTGTATATACAGTCTTGCTAAAAATGGTAGTATGCTACTTGGTTTGTGTCTACTTTAATATGTGCATATGTTTCTTGTAACGTATCACTTATACATATTAGTAGAGCCCATAGGATTTTTACTTGATTACCAGCGTTGTGATGGCAGTCACACTAGTGGGGGCTGGATAGTCTATAAGCAATATCCTATACTTGTCCCTAGTCATAGGATTATCGAGACAGGGCATCGATACTTCGGAGTAGACTAGTGTGTACGCTTCTCATCCCAGTTGGGGAGATGGTCTGTCCCACAGCCATCAGTACGTCGTACTGGAGATAGTATACAGGTGCTCATTGGGTTACGGGTACACCGGACAGGACTCGCAAGAGAACTGACTGGATGGTATTATACCTAACGTCACATAGCAGTTCTCAGGTGATGATTGAAAGAATTAAAGTTAACCGCAATCAAGACGGTGTCGCTTTGCAGCTAGCCGGTTGAGCACGGGTCGATCCACAGGGAGATGGTTGTATTTCCGTTCTTGTCTTAGATGAGTCAATAAAGAATGTGTGTATGTTTGTTCAATCTAACCTATGTGTATTATTTGCAAGTATAAAGTTGTTAAGAAGAAAATACGAGATTGTAAGCTAAAGAAATCCGTACTCAAAACCTTTGAGCCGAGTCTTAACCAATTGAAGCTAGAGCAATCGGCAACAACGTGGATTAGGGGATTTAAGCGCGGTATTCGTGGAATACGACTTATTTACCCTTGTCCTTCCGTTCTTGTCTCTTGCTTTCGCCTCCAGCAAAACCGAACGCAACCGGTCGCGGTTAGGAATCACCGTTACCTTGTCAGGGTAGGGTGCCTAACGGAGCGCTTGCGTATGGTTTGGGCAGAGTTCAATGGAAAATAACGGGAAAAGGAAATGAGAAAAGAAAATCTTAACTTACAATACCGTATTTATTCTTAACAACGATAATTACAACCATTCACAAAAACGAACCAAAAAGAGAGAACAAAAAGAAAAGAACAAAGAAAAGAAAAGATTACAAGTAATTAAGTGCATGAATATAAATTGCAAGAAAGTAAAGCAAGATAATAAAAAGCAAGAAAGAAAACTAGAAACTAGAACTCAAGACAAGCATGAGATCAATAGCCAACCCTTAAAATTGCAAGCTCAATCAAGAGGTTGCAAGATCAAGAGAAGGGTAAAGAACTCATGTGAAGTGATGAACCAATTCCATAAGAAAATACGACCCTTGAGATCAATAACAAACCCTTAACCATTCAAGCTCAATGAAGAGGTTGAATGATCAAGAGAAAGCAAGAATCTCAAGGGGGAGCTAAACTAACAAGAAAGATAAAAAAAAACCTTCATCTTCATTAACATCCACTCAATGCTCTCACTACATTTTCATGGAGGAAGAATGAAGAAGAAGAAGAAAGAAGAAGAAAAACTAGCAAAAAGAGGCTAAAGAAGTGCTCCCTTGGTTTGGCTCAGATCCGGGGTATTTATAGGAGGGGAAATGGAAACCTAGGGCAACAATCTGCCCCTACAGGAAAAGACCAAACAGCCCCTGCAAAATCATCAGAAGAAGAGCCCACATGGCCGCGGATCCGCGGCCAATACCCCCTATTGGCCGCGGTTCCGCGGCCCTTTAGGAGTGTTAGGCTATCATCTTTTTGGGGATTCCCTGGTTTGGCTTTTCCTCGTGTTTGAAAACTTTAAACTGCACAAAAGTCTTCCAGAATATCTGCAGATTTCTTAGTCCAAGATTGCTTTCTTTTCTTCACTTTTGACTTTATCTCCCTCGAGCTCCGCGCACCCATTGATTCTTGTGCAGCCCCCCTCGTGCTCTGTGCTTGTCCCAGACACGAATGACCATTGTCATCTGTCTTGTTTCTGGAACTGATACTCGGCACTGGACGGATATGGATGACCGGAACCCGGCTTTTATCTGCTGTCAACAGATGTTCTGCTTTTGGCGTAACTGTGAAGATTTTATCTTGATTTGCAATATTTGTACTGGAAACCTGTATTCTGTAAATATGTAACAAACACGGATTAAAAGCACCTACCTATAAACACACGAGCGTAAGAATGGGCGGTATAAAATGCAATATTCTGGTATGAACAAATACCCCCAAACTTAACTTTTGCTCGTCCCGAGCAAAACCAATTATTCCTAAAAAAATAATGATAACCGCACTTTCGCAGGGAACGCGATTGCACTGAGCATGTGCAACAAGCCGTTAAACCTCTAGGTGTCCCTAGTAGGAGGAGTGTTGTCTCCTGAGGGTTTTCAGCGGATTACACCCACAAAATCCTGTCAAATTAGTGTCATAAGTTAACGTTGATTCTACTCCTACAGTTTAGTATTTATGTTAGAAACTCTATTATTCTAAGTTAGAAATATCCAACCCTAATGTTTCACACCTCCTATCTATTTAACTTTAGATCATATACGTTCCAAAAAAGTTTAGAAAGATGTTGGTTCTCCTGAGTTTTCCTTCTAAAAGTGTGGTCTCAAATCAGGGATTTTTATTAACTTTACAGAAAACACAAGTCTTATTCTTCATTTCTATCTTTTATTCAAACATCGATTGTATACCCCTACGTGTGTTTATATTTGCACCCTTACACTTGAGAATTCAATTCAAGCTATAATACCCTTGCCCTAATACCTAATACTACTTCTTTTCATTAAGGATGGACGGATTTGCTCACACACCTTTCATGCGACTATTAATGCTTCTTGAGGCACTAACGGCCGATTACTGAATGTGTGAACACTAAAGCGTAAATAGCAGTTTCCAGGTCTTGACTTTATTCTATTTTTTTCTTTTTCTTTTTTTTTCTTTTTTCAAGACCGGATATATTTTTCAATATGCTCTTTTGGTGTTTAGCTTTAAATACCGTTTTTTCTTTCATACTAGGCTTTCAGGAAAGAGTATTTCTAGGTATCCTCTACTATCCAAGTTTCAAGGTGCGTGTAGGTGCAGTTGTAGGGTATATACTTTCTAAATTTGAACTCAAGAAAAGAAACTATTTTTCAGACTTATCCTCCAGTAAAGCTTCAATACTTTCCCTTCATCTTGACTTTAACTCAAGAACTGAACTCAAGATTACCTATTTCTCAAAAAAAACTGTAAGGACGTATATTTACCAAAGTTAGACAGAATGAGGGTTATTTTTAGGGTTTTCAATTCCTAGGCCTAGAATTTAGTTATTTTTAACATATCAACTAAACTTTCAGAATAAAAATTTAAGTTACCCTATTAGCTAACTTGACGACAAAGTTTTTATATTTTGGAAATTTTTCGATTTTTGTGGGTTTTTAATAAGGTATGCAAATGCAAAATATACAAATGAATGCGAAGGAAGAAAGCTTACCGAGCACACCCCCAAACTTAAACTTGACAGTGCCCTCACTGTCAGGCTATACCAAGAGGGTCAAAATTGTCGGCGCTCCCTAAAAACAAATTATATACAAAAAGGAAAAACAAAAATATATATATATATATATATACAAAAAAAATGCCCCCCCCAAACTTAAGTAAAACAGTGTTTCCACCGTTAAGCGTTGAAATTCAGGATTAGGGGGGAAAGAGAAGTATCAAGCTATACAAGGCCTTACACAGGCCAAAAGTTAACACCAACCATTCAAAGATTTTATCATGGTAAAGCAGTGGTTGGTGAAAGAAGGTGAAGAGGTAAGAAATGGAGAATACGCGAGACCGCATGCGGAGAGAAGCGGGATACGGTCTCGGTATATGAGAGGAAGAAAAATGGCGGAAGGGAAAAAGAAGTGGAATACGAACTTGAGGGTGCAAATGGAGTAAATAGATTAGAACAATTTGTGATGACCGATGTGTGAAAAGCGATTGTGCTAATATATTTACCCGTCGAGAGATGGGGTCAAATCCCTCAAGATTCGTGAGAAACCATGGGTACGCCGAACTTGGTAAACCAGACATAGTGAATGAAAGTGAGACGGTTTCTTGCAAGGTCGGAACGATGGAAAGAATGGAGGGAAGTGATCGGGGAGGGGTATCGGTTAAAGGTTCAGGAAGGTGTACACAGTCAATGACAGGGACAGGATGAATGGGAAAATCCGACTCATCAATTAAAACTGGTTCATCCTCAAAACTATCCTCAATATTCTCCTCAAAATTTAGCACATCCATGCACTGCTCTTCAAAATCCAGACGCATATGGGGTTCGGGAAAAACATTTAATGACTCGGGATGATGATTTGAAGAGACAAACTCGGCCAAATCTATGGGTTCATCATCCAAAATATTCCCAGCATCAATATCCTCAATCAAGTGAAAATCAATATTCTCAGACACCTCATCAAAAGCATGGATTTCAATCGATTCTGGTTCTAAGATGGAGGTGTAGAGGTCAAAAAGATTGGGATTGGTTTCACTTGGCAAGGTCCCTTCACAATCTGGCAAATCAAACACTACAAAGTTGCACAACTCATTAAACATTCTATCTTCAACTGATAATTCATTTGGGACACTTGATAGACTTTCAGCACAGGAGTTGTGGGATTCAATTTGTGGTGTGTAGGTTTGATTTGGAAGGGTATACACCTCACTCTCTCCACTCAAATTCACATCCTGTCCTGCCGCCTCATCATACATTTGAAAATTTGGAGCTAGTTGAAAACTAGCTACCGGATCACTAGGTTGTATGAGGGCGGTCATGGACGCATTCAAATCCATCATCTGTTGGTACGACGCTACCCTAAAGTCTTCCAAGGACTGTTCTAGACTGGACATGGGCTGTGAAGGGGTTTCAGTAAAAGATTCAAAATTGTTTGGATACTGAAAACTCCCAAATGGCGGTTCTGAAGCAATGTCTAGGGAAGGTGCAAAAGTAGGGTAGGACTGGTAGGAATTGAATGGTTGGACAGGGGTAGGATCAATAGTTGGATAAGAAGGTGAATGGAATTGTTGATCCCAAGAATCTGAAGTGGTGAAAGGAGTGAAAGATCGGCTACGAGATTGTTCAATACGTTCAGCAAGAGACTTAGGTCTAGTGGCTACAACTGGACTTTCAAAAGGGGTATCAACGCAAGAAGGGGTGAATGTTTGAAACGGTAGATACGAAGTGGATTGCGGGGTCCAGTTGTTCGTCCTAGACGCGTCTATCCGATCTTTCAAAGAAATTTTGGGCATGGAGGGGTCGTTTGAAGTTCGACCAAAACAAGAACCGTATGAAGTAATGTCTGGTTGTGGGTACCAAAGTTCGGCAAGAGTTTTGCGAGGTGGAGTACCCATGATAGGAAGAAAGAAAGAAAGGCAGAGAAAAGGAAGGGAAAAAGAATGTGAATTTTTTTTTTAAAATATTATTTTTTAGTTATATATTAACAAAAGAATGAAGTATACACAAAAAGAATATGGACAAAAATAATCACGACACAAAAATACCACACACCTAATCGTTCTAGGGTTCACCTAGGTCAACTAGACCTGCTCCAGAACTTGATTGTCGAAGTAAAACTGTGTCGAGAAACGGGCTCAAGATACACTGATCACGAGGCCAGGTAAGTGCAGAGATAAGGGGAGGTTTTCCAACGCTTTCGCGAAGTTCCTTAATTAAATAACCCTTTCTCTTTTGGTGGTTTCGCCGTTAACACTTTCCTAGACACCCCGTAAACAATATACCGTTAAGCGAGGTTCTAAACACAGTTAACTTCTCCTAGTGAGCGCGAAGTCCTTAAGGTTTAAAGTCTAATTTCTTTTAAAATTTGTGCGGGTAAACGTTATGCGCAAGTTCGTGATTTGTGGGCCACGGAAAAGGTGATGAAATCCTTTACCGTATGTTGTGGGGTTCGCTTGCCCTTAAGTCCGTATTAATGTATGCAATGCGCAAAAAAATTCTATAAAGAATCAAACAATCGTTTTTTTATTTTAAGCACGGCACTGCAAAAAATACGGGTTAGTCAAATTTTTTTTTTAGCGTTTGCTAGCGAACTTGCAAAGAATCCTGCAAAGAATAGTATATTGGATGCGTCGGATTTGAGAAGAAGGTGTTAGTAAAGTACGTACCGTCAAGTTTTTGGGTTAGGAAACCCCCGTTGAATCAAATCCGGTAAGCTTGGAAAGTTCGCTTGCGCGGGTCAAACTACCCGGATCTTTGGCACTGTACTTCGTAATCACCTTAACTTTGATCATACACTTTGCTCCCACAATCGCAGTTTGCAAATCCGCAAAAATCTGCACTCTTGCCCACAAAAATGATCAAAAAAAAAAGATTTTTTTTTTATAAATATATACAAAAAGAATATTAACCCGAATAACAAGAAAGAAAATACGCTACCGTCTCCCCGGCAACGGCGCCATTTGATTGAAAGAATTAAAGTTAACCGCAATCAAGACGGTGTCGCTTTGCAGCTAGCCGGTTGAGCACGGGTCGATCCACAGGGAGATGGTTGTATTTCCGTTCTTGTCTTAGACGAGTCAATAAAGAATGTGTGTATGTTTGTTCAATCTAACCTATGTGTATTATTTGCAAGTATAAAGTTGTTAAGAAGAAAATACGAGATTGTAAGCTAAAGAAATCCATACTCAAAACCTTTGAGCCGAGTCTTAACCAATTGAAGCTAGAGCAATCGGCAACAACGTGGATTAGGGGATTTAAGCGCGGTATTCGTGGAATACGGCTTATTTACCCTTGTCCTTCCGTTCTTGTCTCTTGCTTTCGCCTCCGGCCAAACCGAACGCAACCGGTCGCGGTTAGGAATCACCGTTACCTTGTCAGGGTAGGGTGCCTAACGGAGCGCTTGCGTATGGTTTGGGCGGAGTTCAATGGAAAATAACGGGAAAAGGAAATGAGAAAAGAAAATCTTAACTTACAATACCGTATTTATTCTTAACAACGATAATTACAACCATTCACAAAAACGAACCAAAAAGAGAGAACAAAAAGAAAAGAACAAAGAAAAGAAAAGATTACAAGTAATTAAGTGCATGAATATAAATTGCAAGAAAGTAAAGCAAGATAATAAAAAGCAAGAAAGAAAACTAGAAACTAGAACTCAAGACAAGCATGAGATCAATAGCCAACCCTTAAAATTGCAAGCTCAATCAAGAGGTTGCAAGATCAAGAGAAGGGTAAAGAACTCATGTGAAGTGATGAACCAATTCCATAAGAAAATACGACCCTTGAGATCAATAACAAACCCTTAACCATTCAAGCTCAATGAAGAGGTTGAATGATCAAGAGAAAGCAAGAATCTCAAGGGGGAGCTAAACTAACAAGAAAGATAAAAAAAACCCTCATCTTCATTAACATCCACTCAATACTCTCACTACATTTTCATGGAGGAAGAATGAAGAAGAAGAAGAAAGAAGAAGAAAAACTAGCAAAAAGAGGCTAAAGAAGTGCTCCCTTGGTTTGGCTCAGATCCGGGGTATTTATAGGAGGGGAAATGGAAACCTAGGGCAACAATCTGCCCCTACAGGAAAAGACCAAACAGCCCCTGCAAAATCATCAGAAGAAGAGCCCACATGGCCGCGGATCCGCGGCCAATACGCCCTATTGGCCGCGGTTCCGTGGCCCTTTAGGAGTGTTAGGCTATCATCTTTTTGGGGATTCCCTGGTTTGGCTTTTCCTCGTGTTTGAAAACTTTAAACTGCACAAAAGTCTTCCAGAATATCTGCAGATTTCTTAGTCCAAGATTGCTTTCTTTTCTTCACTTTTGACTTTATCTCCCTCGAGCTCCGCGCACCCATTGATTCTTGTGCAGCCCCCTCGTGCTCTGTGCTTGTCCCAGACACGAATGACCATTGTCATCTGTCTTGTTTCTGGAACTGATACTCGGCACTGGACGGATATGGATGACCGGAACCCGGCTTTTATCTGCTGTCAACAGATGTTCTGCTTTTGGCGTAACTGTGGAGATTTTATCTTGATTTGCAATATTTGTACTGGAAACCTGTATTCTGTAAATATGTAACAAACACGGATTAAAAGCACCTACCTATAAACACACGAGCGTAAGAATGGGCGGTATAAAATGCAATATTCTGGTATGAACAGGTGACATGTGTGCAGATAGTATGTTGACTTAGGGTCGTCATTTGTCTCGTGTGAGTTCCCACTGTGCTTTGATTACTACCCTACCACGGCTCAAAGGAGTCGTGCAAACAGGTTTTAGTTGGGTACAGTCCCGAGCCACATGGAGGCAGTGAGGGACTGTTAGGGATTCGTCTCTCCCGGTATAGGAAGTTGATATCGCACTGTAATTGGTTGGTCATTACCATAAGTCCCTGGTCAGGGCTGATGGAGAATTACTGGTGGACTAATCAGTAGATTCTCAAATGGACTTTGAGCCATACCGGCATGACTTGTACGGTTATTAGGGGTCTGACATTCTCCACCTCCCTAGACCATACAGGCGATACTCTTAGACGAACAGACCGGACTGTGCGGATATTGTCACGGACAGGCTCAGTAGGAGTTCGGATGAGTTTCCTCATCGGCCTTCTTATTTACATCTACCTGGGGACCGTTACGTACTGTTAGTGTATATGCCCTAGAGGCCATTACTGTATCATACTAGTTTGTATATTACTTAATGGAAGCTTGGGATATTCACAGTTGTATATACAATCTTGCTCGAAATGGTAGTATGCTACTTGGTTTGTCTCTGCTTTAATATGTGCATGTGTTTCTTTTAGCATATTGCTGGTATACATATTAGTAGAGCCCTTAGGATCTTTGCTTGATTACCAGCGTTGTGATGGCGCTCGCACTCGTGGGAGCTGGGTAATCTATAAGCACATCCTTATACAGGTCCCTGGTCGTTGGACTATCGAGACAGGGCATCGATACTCCGGAGTAGACTAGCGTATGCGCTTCTCATCCCAGTGTGGGAGACAGTCTGTCCCACAGCCGTTAGTACGTCGTACTTGAGATAGTATGCGGGTGCTCGTTAGGTTACGAGTACACTGGACAGGACTCGTCGGGAACTGTTGGTTGGTAATATACCTATCGTCAGTTATCGGTTCCCAGGTGACATGAGTACAGCTTAGTCCGCTGACTTGACACTGTCACTTCGCCTCGAGTGTGTTCCCACTGCACTTTGATTACTACCCTACCACGGCTCAGAGGAGTCGTGCAAACAGGTAGTTTTTGGGTGCAGTCCCGAAGCACTTGGAGGCAGTGACGGTTAGACAGGATTCGTCTCTCCCGGTATTGGGGGTTGACATCGCGCTGTGTCCAGGAGAGCCATTACACGAGTAGTCCCTGGCCAGGGCAAGCGAGATATACTGGTAGGCTTCCAGTGTTATCTCAGGGTGTTCTGGGCTACACTCCGACACGACTTGTACCGCTATTAGGGGACTGACGTTCACCGCCCCCTAGGCCCGCCATGCGATGTATCTGACGAACAGACCGGACTGTACGGAGATTGTCACATACAGGCTCAGTAGGAGTGCAGATGGGGTTCACCTCGTCGGTCTTCTTATCGACATCTACCTGGGGACCGTTACGTACAGCTAGTGCCGCTTGCGGTCTGTGGTTAAATCCACTGCCAGCGTAGTGTCGAGTCTTTAGAGTCCCACACAGAGAGCTATTCGCCTTTAGGCAAAATGAGTAGAGGTCGCATGGTTTTGCGACAGGGTTCGTTCGCATCCGCGCACTTGTGCACGGTTGCTGTCCGGACAGTTTATACTAGCGGGCTTTGGTTTAAGCCGGATCCTAGTATATGATTTGAGATTGGTTTTTCTCATTGTGTTCGTGTTCCTCGGATCACGAATGCGGGTGCGTATGCACAGTTGCTTGAGATTGAGGGAGAGGACCTTGTTTAGGGTTAATGACTATTGTCATTTTATTAACCCTATTGTTTTTGTGTGTATTATTGTTAATTAATAATTAGCTTAATTATTGTGCATGGTTGTTGTTGACATTTTGACTTCTTTGACTTGTTGACCATGTTGACAAGTTGACCATGATCATTTCATTTGGAAGATGCTCTTTGATCCTTGCAATTTGCATTAATAATGAAATGATAATGGTCACCTCTTGATTAAACCATGACAATTTTCTTGCTAATTAATTAATTAAAATAACACACACATATTAGTGAGAATGGCTCACTAATAATTCATTCTATCATCTCTTTTGTCTCTCTTGCTCATCCTCTCCCTCAAGCTCTCTCCCTCTCATGTGTTGAGAAACATAAAAGCTTGAGAAAAACCTTCACTTGATCTTCTCTACTCACTTCTAGGGTTCAAGTCTTAGCATTTCTTGCACTCTAGTTACTCCTAGCTTGGAGTTGAAGCTAAAGGTCGAGGCTTTCGGGTGGATCGTTCTTTGACGGGAGAAGACAACCAAGGTGACATCTTTCTACCATTCCGGCGAGCAAGGAGAGAAGGAGTTCGAGCTCAAGGTATAACCTTTCTACAACTTAACTAGTTGTAAGTTTTCTTTAGCTAGTTTTAGTTTAGTAAAGATCCTCACAAGCAAGGTCCATGTTGCCTAAGTCATTAAAAATCCAATTTTTATTATGTTTTCCGCCTTCCCGTAAGGACCGGGGTGGGCAACGTGGACTTACAGTGGTATCAGAGCCTAACTAAACTCAAACTAGCTAGGTAGTGAAGTGTAACGAAGTTTCGAAACCGGAAAATCCAAAAACCAAACTTTTGAAAAACCCTAGTTTCTGTTGAAATTTTTTCTGCTCAAAATGAAAATATTTATAGTTGTAAATTCGGCTCAGGGTTTTTTATGAACACCCATGAAAAACGGTACAGTGATTCGTTCAAACCGCCGCGCTTCCGCCGCACGAGGTAGCCATCTGCCGCGGAAGCGCCGCGGTTTGTCGTCTTCTCTGCATCGTTTTTCGTGCAGTGTCTGTCTGTGTTGATTTTGGGATTTTTAGGATATATTATATATGCCCAGATTTTCCAGAACTAAAATTTACTTTTGGGGGCCTATAAATCCGTATTTTTTCGGAACTTCACTGCACTTTAACTACATCGGTTATATCTGCAATGCTTGCATGTATTGAACGTCGGCTAATCGCTATAAGACGATTAGTCGGGGTTATACATGATCTGTGATTGTTATTGGTTTGTGGATATGAATGGATTGGATTGTCGCGGGTGAATGGCCGGGGTGGATGTGAGATGAGCGTTTTTTTTCTTTCATTCATTTTTAACATGTAAATTGATGTAATAATATTCTTTGTATGGCCGCACAACCGGGTCGGGGTTGTAGCCGTCATTGTATAATTCTTTTTACTGTTTTTGCTCCTAGGATAGACCCATGGAGGGGTGCACAAACTACCGGGTATCTCGAAGCGCCGAGTGGCCTACTCACGGTGGTGAGGGAGGTTGCTTCGCTTCGGGTGCTTGGCGGGTAGTTTGCCGCACCCGTAGGGGTCTTGAGTGGGGTATTGGCTATTCACCGCGACCGTGTAATCCGCTTTGCGTTGCAGGCTCGAACGCATTGCGGATTCCTAGTATATCCAATGTATTCATCTGTGATCTGTAATGTCTATCATTGCTATATATTTATATATAATAACTATTTAGGCGTTGCTTATGTTTTACAGCCGCGCTAGCCCAGCCCCCGCTCTGTCGTTAGTTAAGTAACCTAACGGGTGATGACGGGGCCCCGTGGCGAATGCGAATGGCATAAGCGTACGTCATATTTTGGTTGTTTTCTGCAATGGTAGGATTAATTGATGGGACGCATTAAAAGAACTAATGCAAGAAATAAACCAAGTAAAAGTCGATTGGAACACTTTGAAAACCACTCGGTTCTTTTCAAAACTAAACTTTTAAACGCGGAGCTTGAACCACTCCTTTTAAAAGCTATCTCGTTCCATCGATTATATCAAGTTCACTACGTTCACGGTTTCGCCAAAACCATTCGTAGCCCTCCGTCATTCCACATGAATGGTCAAAAGTATTCAAGCTGTGTATTTTGGCCAAAGTCAAGGCATAGTGATTGGTAGCGTTTGGGCATTCATGTGCAGCATAGATAGATGCGTTGATTTGGGACTGTCGTGCTGCCATTTTGGCCAAAGTCAAGGGTAGGTACGGGTGGGTCCAAATTAACCAGGAGAATGACGGGTAGAACTTGACATGTGACTTATGATATTTTGGCCAAAGTCAAGGTCATAAGAGCATGGGGCAAAAATCCACATCGGGAGTTTCATAAGTACTGAAACTTGCTAGATTTGCATACTATTTGGAGTGTGGTGATTCTGGTAGGATTCCTTCAGTTTCGTCACGCGATGATATTTGGATCCCGATCCTACTGTGAGTATATGCTACTCCTCGGGAAAACTCTCACTTAACGATCAATGCTATAAACCTAGTAGGTGCCTAGAAAGGTGTTAGCGGGGCTACGCCCACAGGGAAAAGAGGTTATTTAATTAAGGAACTTCGCGAAAGCGTTGGAAAACCTCCCTCGAAGTACCGACACTGGCCTGGCTGAACGGTTAAGCAAGTATTGTACGGTGAGAATGATCCCGGCTAATCCTTTTCTTTATGGTTTGAGAAGGGATTCGAGAAACAGTGGGAGCCATCCAGTTTAGACAAACTAAAAACCACTCTAAACTTGCAAGAGCATCTTGCTAAAGTGTTTCTTTTCTCTCTCCTAATTGCAGCGACCATTCAACATGACCGGACTTAAGTTACTGTTAGATAAAAATATATTGACAGGGCCAAACTACAAAGATTGGCTCAGGAATGTCAAGATGGCGATCACTTATGACAAGCTGGGGTATATACTTACCACCAAAGCTCCCCCTGTCCCTGGTCCCACCTCCAGCGTCGCGGATGTAGAAATCCGTAAGACATGGGAGATAGATTGCGCGAGGGCCAGATGCCTCGTACTAGCCTCGATGGACAACGAACATCAGAGGAGGCACGAGAATATGGACCTAGAGTTCATATTTCTCCATACAAAAGAACTGTATGGGGAGCAGTCTCGTATCGCAAGATACGAAGTGTCGAAGAAGCTTTTTTCGGCAAGGTTGGCCGTCGGATCATCGGTAGCGGACCACGTGCTTAAGATGATCGGCTACATAGAGGAGCTCGCGGACCTTGGGACCACGTTGGAGAATGAACTCTATACCGATTTGATTCTCCAGTCCCTTCCTTCCACTTACGCCCAGTTCGTTCTTAACTTCAACATGCAAGGAAAGGAGGTTGAACTTGCCGAACTTCTGAACATGTTGAGGACTGCTGAGGGCACCCTACAGAAGGGTAGGGAGACATCCACTTTGTTTGTAGGAGGATCTTCCTCTTCTAGGTCCAGGGCGAAAGCCAAGGGCAAGAAGAAGAAAGCCCCCGCCAAACCAAGAGGCGGTGTCGGTAAAGTGGATACGAAGGGAAAGGGTAAAGCAACAAAAGTAGCGGGGAAGATGGTGGGGAAGGAAGAATGCTTCTATTGTCACAAAAGTGGTCACTGGAAACAAGATTGCAAGGCTTGGAAAGCCAGAACACAGGATTTGAAGCGAGTTGCAGCTTCAGCTTCAGGTGTGTATGTTATTGAAAACTGTCTATCAATAAACTCTACATCCTGGGTATTGGATACCGGATCAGGATCTCATATCTGTAATTCTTTGCAGGCGTTGAGAAAGCGTAGAGTTTTGAAGGCAGGTGACATGACCCTCAGAGTTGCGAACGGTGCTAGCATGGATGCAGAGGCCGTGGGGGACTATCACCTGGGATTATCTGATGGACACTTTTTGGTTTTGCGTAGTTGTTATTATGTACCAAATGCAACCTGTAATATCATATCAGTATCTTTATTATCTAAAGAAGGTTATGAATTTGCATTTGTAAGTAATGTAGTGAACATTCACCTTAATCAAGTTTTGATTGGGTCAGGTGCATTAAACAACGGTATTTACGTTTTAAACCAACCACAAGTTTTCAATATCCAGAATACACACAAAAGAAAGTCTCCAGAAATTAATAAAACTTTCTTATGGCACTGTAGACTGGGTCACATCAATGAGAGAAGATTGACTAAGTTACATACTGAAGGATATTTGGATCCGTTCGAATATCAATCGTATGCAACTTGTCAATCCTGTCTCAAAGGAAAGATGACAAAGGCTCCGTTTTCTGGACACGGAGAAAGAGCGAGCGAGCTCTTGGGACTCGTACACAGCGACGTGTGCGGTCCAATGTCTACACATGCGCGAAGCGGTTTTTCTTACTTCATTACCTTTACGGATGATTTTTCAAGGTACGGTTATGTTTTCTTAATGAAACATAAATCCGAGGCTTTTGAAAAATTCCAGGAATATAAGAATGAAGTAGAAAAACAAACCGGCAAAAGTATCAAGATCCTAAGATCGGATCGAGGAGGAGAATACTTAAGTGCCGAATTCCTGAACTACTTAAAAGAGAATGGAATTCTCTCTCAGCTTACTCCTCCATACACTCCGCAACATAATGGTGTATCGGAGAGACGGAACCGGACCCTATTGGATATGGTACGGTCCATGATGAGTAACGCTGAGTTACCGCGATCGTTCTGGGGATATGCACTAGAATCAGCAGCATACCTTTTGAACCGAGTTCCAACTAAGACTGTGCCTACTACACCATATGAAATGTGGTGTGGGAAGAGACCCCATCTTAATCACATTAAGACATGGGGATGTCCAGCTTTTGTAAAAAAGCAGCATGCGGACAAGCTCGAGGCACGCTCAGTACAGTGCAAGTTTGTGGGATATCCGAAGAACTCCAAGGGATATTACTTCTATTGCGAAGAGGAACAAAAAGTCCTTGTTTCTCGCCATGCCCACTTTCTAGAACATCAGTTCATAGAAAAAGAATTAAGTGGGAGCGCGATAGAACTGGAAGAAGTTCCAGAACCGCAAGCTATTACTGAAAGCTTAGTAGAGCCAGAGGGTTCGAAAGATCAAGACATTCCCGTGCCACTCCGCAGGAGTAGTAGGCAGTCTCATCCGCCCGAGAGGTACTACGGTTTTCTCATTGACGGGGATAGAGAGGACTGCATCCTAGACTGTGATGAGCCTACTAGCTTCCAGCAAGCCATTCAGAGCGTCGACTCGGTAAAATGGCTGGATGCAATGCGGACCGAGATGGAGTCCATGTACGCCAACAAAGTATGGACGTTGGACATTGCTCCAGACGGGGTAAAACCCGTAGGATGCAAGTGGATCTTCAAAAGGAAGATTGGTGTAGATGGACAGGTTGAGACCTATAAAGCTAGACTGGTAGCAAAGGGTTTTCGTCAGCGACCTGGTTTGGACTATGACGAAACCTTTTCTCCAGTAGCTATGCTGAAATCCATTCGGATCCTTCTTGCCATCGCTGCTTTCCACGATTATGAGATTTGGCAGATGGACGTAAAGACAGCTTTTCTAAATGGTCATTTAGAGGAGTGTGTCTATATGGACCAGCCAGAGGGTTTCATTCAGGGTGGGAGCAGCGGAAAGGTGTGCAAGTTGCTCAAGTCCATTTATGGACTCAAGCAGGCATCGCGGAGTTGGAACATCTGTTTTGATGAGACGGTCAAAGAATTTGGCTTTATCAAAAATCCAGATGAACCATGCATCTATTGTAGATTTGTAGCGAGAACTGTAGTATTCCTCGTTTTATACGTGGATGACATTCTCTTAATAGGAAATGACATTCCTATGCTACAATCTTTCAAGGGGTTCTTGTCACACAGGTTCTCCATGAAAGACCTGGGTGATGCCTCATACATTCTGGGTATCCGGATCTACCGTGACAGATCCAAGAGGATATTAGGACTCTCACAGTCCAGGTACATCGACACCATACTGAAGAGATTCAGTATGGAAGATTCCAAGCGCGGTAATCTACCGGCTTGTCACGGGATCACCCTCTCCAAAGAGATGTCTCCCAAGACTGATTTGGAGAGGGATCGCATGTCTATTATACCCTACGCTTCTGCGGTAGGCTCTATAATGTATGCGATGTTGTGTACCAGACCGGATGTGGCTTATGCACTGAGTGTGGTAAGCAGGTATCAGTCAAACCCTGGGGAGAAACATTGGATAGCAGTAAAGAACATTCTCAAGTACCTGAGAAGGACTAAGGAGATGTTCTTGGTGTATGGCGGAAAAGACCTGCAGATTGAGGCCTTTGCTGACTCCAGCTTCCAGAGTGACAAGGATGATTCCAAGTCCATGTCGGGTTTTGTCTTTACCCTCAATGGAGGGGCGGTGTGTTGGAAGAGCTCCAAACAGGAAACCGTTGCTGACTCGACTATGGAAGCGGAATACATCGCTGCATCTGATGCCGCAAAAGAAGCTGTCTGGATGAGGAAGTTCTTGAAAGAACTTCAGGTGGTTCCGTCCATTGTTGACCCAATACCTCTGTATTGCGACAACAACGGGGCTATAGCTTTAGCGAAGGAACCCAGGTCCCATCAGAAATCCAGACACATCTTAAGGCGGTATCACCTGATCAGGGAGATTGTGGATCGCCAGGAGATCGAGGTCCGGAGAGTTGCATCAGAGGATAACACAGCAGATCCATTCACCAAGGCCTTGCCCCAGACTCAGTTCGAGCGGCTGATCGAGATGATAGGTCTTCGATACGCCAGTACATGGCCTTAGTGCAAGTGGGAGATTGTTAGTGTATATGCCCTAGAGGCCATTACTGTATCATACTAGTTTGTATATTACTTAATGGAAGCTTGGGATATTCACAGTTGTATATACAATCTTGCTCGAAATGGTAGTATGCTACTTGGTTTGTCTCTGCTTTAATATGTGCATGTGTTTCTTTTAGCATATTGCTGGTATACATATTAGTAGAGCCCTTAGGATCTTTGCTTGATTACCAGCGTTGTGATGGCGCTCGCACTCGTGGGAGCTGGGTAATCTATAAGCACATCCTTATACAGGTCCCTGGTCGTTGGACTATCGAGACAGGGCATCGATACTCCGGAGTAGACTAGCGTATGCGCTTCTCATCCCAGTGTGGGAGACGGTCTGTCCCACAGCCGTTAGTACGTCGTACTTGAGATAGTATGCGGGTGCTCGTTAGGTTACGAGTACACTGGACAGGACTCGTCGGGAACTGTTGGTTGGTAATATACTTATCGTCAGTTATCAGTTCCCAGGTGACATGAGTACAGCTTAGTCCACTGACTTGACACTGTCACTTCGCCTCGAGTGTGTTCCCACTGCACTTTGATTACTACCCTACCACGGCTCAGAGGAGTCGTGCAAACAGGTAGTTTTTGGGTGCAGTCCCGAAGCACTTGGAGGCAGTGACGGTTAGACAGGATTCGTCTCTCCCGGTATTGGGGGTTGACATCGCGCTGTGTCCAGGAGAGCCATTACACGAGTAGTCCCTGGCCAGGGCAAGCGAGATATACTGGTAGGCTTCCAGTGTTATCTCAGGGTGTTCTGGGCTACACTCCGACACGACTTGTACCGCTATTAGGGGACTGACGTTCACCGCCCCCCTAGGCCCGCCATGCGATGTATCAGACGAACAGACCGGACTGTACGGAGATTGTCACATACAGGCTCAGTAGGAGTGCAGATGGGGTTCACCTCGTCGGTCTTCTTATCGACATCTACCTGGGGACCGTTACGTACAGCTAGTGCCGCTTGCGGTCTGTGGTTAAACCCACTGCCAGCGTAGTGTCGAGTCTTTAGAGTCCCACACAGAGAGCTATTCGCCTTTAGGCAAAATGAGTAGAGGTCGCATGGTTTTGCGACAGGGTTCGTTCGCATCCGCGCACTTGTGCACGGTTGCTGTCCGGACAGTTTATACTAGCGGGCTTTGGTTTAAGCCGGATCCTAGTATATGATTTGAGATTGGTTTTTCTCATTGTGTTCGTGTTCCTCGGATCACGAATGCGGGTGCGTATGCACAGTTGCTTGAGATTGAGGGAGAGGACCTTGTTTAGGGTTAATGACTATTGTCATTTTATTAACCCTATTGCTTTTGTGTGTATTATTGTTAATTAATAATTAGCTTAATTATTGTGCATGGTTGTTGTTGTTGACATTTTGACTTCTTTGACTTGTTGACCATGTTGACAAGTTGACCATGATCATTTCATTTGGAAGATGCTCTTTGATCCTTGCAATTTGCATTAATAATGAAATGATAATGGTCACCTCTTGATTAAACCATGACAATTTTCTTGCTAATTAATTAATTAAAATAACACACACATATTAGTGAGAATGTCTCACTAATAATTCATTCTATCATCTCTTTTCTCTCTCTTGCTCATCCTCTCCCTCAAGCTCTCTCCCTCTCATGTGTTGAGAAACATAAAAGCTTGAGAAAAACCTTCACTTGATCTTCTCTACTCACTTCTAGGGTTCAAGTCTTAGCATTTCTTGCACTCTAGTTACTCATAGCTTGGAGTTGAAGCTAAAGGTCGAGGCTTTTGGGTGGATCGTTCTTTGACGGGAGAAGACAACCAAGGTGACATCTTTCTACCATTCCGGCGAGCAAGGAGAGAAGGAGTTCGAGCTCAAGGTATAACCTTTCTACAACTTAACTAGTTGTAAGTTTTCTTTAGCTAGTTTTAGTTTAGTAAAGATCCTCACAAGCAAGGTCCATGTTGCCTAAGTCATTAAAAATCCAATTTTTATTATGTTTTCCGCCTCCCCGTAAGGACCGGGGTGGGCAACGTGGACTTACACGTACAGCTAGTGTCGCTTGCGGTCTGTGGTTAAACCCACTGCCAGCGTAGTGTCGAGTCTTTAGAGTCCCACACAGAGAGTTTCCCTGCTCCAAGCGAAACGATATAGAGGTCATATGGTTTTACGACAAGGGTTCGAACGCATACGTGTTTAAACGCACGTACAACGTTCGGACTGTTTTTACTAGCCGGCTTTGGTTTAAGCCAGATTCTAGTATCGGGTTATTGGATTTATACAGTCTAAAGTTTTTCCGTGTTTTCACGGATAGGAGGGGCGTTCTCGTAATTTTCCGGGAAGCTTCTAGAAGCATGGTGACTTGGGGGTTAAGGTGGCATAAGCATTTATTGCTTAATGACTCATTTGTGTGATTCATCCTTAGAGTTAATGCTTCATTTATTGAGCTAATGACTCATGAGATGAATCACATAAGGTGAATGCATCAACCATGATGATTAATCATTTAAATTATTTATTTGATAAAATGTTATGATTGTTATATTCAAATGAGCTCATTATTCATATTCATTCTTATCATCACCTTCTCTCTCCTCTGTTAGTGTATATGCCCTAGAGGCCATTACTGTATCATACTAGTTTGTATATTACTTAATGGAAGCTTGGGATATTCACCTTGTATAAACAATCTTGCTCAATATAGTAGTATGCTACTTGGTTTGTTTCTACTTCAATGTGTACTTGTGTTTATTTTAGTATATCACCTATACACATTAGTGGAGCCCTTAGGATCTTTGCTTGATTACCAGCGTTGTGATGGCAGTCACACTAGTGGGGGCTGGGTAATCTATAAGCACATCCTTATACAGGTCCCTAGTCGCAGGACTATCGAGACAGGGCATCGATACTCCGGAGTAGACTAGCGTATGCGCTTCTCATCCCAGTGTGGGAGATGGTCTGTCCCACAGCCATCAGTACGTCGTACTGGAGATAGTATACGGGTGCTCGTTAGGTTACGAGTACACTGGACAGGACTCGTCGGGAACTGACAGGTTGGTATTATACCTATCGTCAGTTATCAGTTCCCAGGTGACATGAGTACAGCTTAGTCCGCTGACTTGACACTGTCACTTCGCCTCGAGTGTGTTCCCACTGTACTTTGATTACTACCCTACCACGGCTCAAAGGAGTCGTGGAAACGGGTAGTAGTTGGGTACAGTCCCGAAGCACTTGGAGGCAGTGACGGTTAGACAGGATTCGTCTCTCCCGATATTGGGGGTTGACATCGCGTTGTGTCTAGGAGAGCCATTACACGAGTAGTCCCTGGCCAGGGCAAGCGAGATATACTGGTAGGCTTCCAGTGTTATCTCAGGGTGTTTTGGGCTTCACTCCGACACGACTTGTACCACTATTAGGGGACTGACGTTTTACCGCCCCCTAGGCCCGACATGCGATGTATCAGACGAACAGACCGGACTGTACGGAGACTGTCACATTCAGACTCAGTAGGAGTTCAGATGGGGTTCACCTCGTCAGCCTTCTTGTCGGCATCTACCTGGGGACCGTTACGCACAGCTAGTGCCGCTTGCGGTCTGTGGTTAAACCCACTGCCAGCATAGTGTCGAGTCTTTAGAGTCCCACACAGAGGGTATTCGCCTCTGGGCAAAACAGAGTAGAGGTCGCATGGTTTTGCGACAGGGTTCGTTCTCATCCGCGCACTTGTGCACGTTTGGAGTCCGGACGGATATTACTGGCTGGCTCTGGTTTGAGTCAGATACTGGTATATGTTTTGGGGTTGCTTTTATCTCTCAGTGTTCATGTTCCTCGGAACAAGAATGCAGGTGTGTATGCACAGTTATTTGAGGAGGAGGAAGAGGACTTTCATTAGGGTTTCGGAACGGGTGCGTATGCACAGTTGACAGTCGTCTTTTTCCAAACCCTAATGGATTTATGTTATATCAATTAATAATATTAATAAAATGAAATTGTGTCATGGTTGGTTTTTTTGTTGACTTGTTGACCATGGTTGACTTGTTGACCATGGTTGAAGTTTTGACCATCATCATTACAAAAGAAAGATGCTCTTTGATTCTAGCAAATTCATTTAATGTTTGAAATGATAATAGTCATTCCTAAACCTTCCATCAACCTTTTCATTTTCATTATTATTATTAATTTGATAATTCTTTTGCTTTATGTTATGGTTGCAAAAAGAAAAGAGCTCATTCTATCATTTAGCTTCTCTCTCCTCACTTCATCTTCTTCTTCCTCAAGCTCAAGGAGAATCCTTCTCATGTGTTGAGAATCCCTCTCCTTGAAAAGAAAGCACTCCTTAGACACTCTCTACTTACTCTAGGATCAAGGGTTTAGCAAGCCGGAGATTCTAGTTCACTCAAAGTTCGAGAAAGAGCCCGAAGGTTGAACCCTCAGGTGGATCCATCTTCGACGGAAGAAGGTGACGAGAAGAGAACCATCAACCTCTACTAGGTTTCAAGAAGAAGGAGTTCAAGTTAGGTATAACCACTTTGCCGAGTAGCTAACTCCCTTTAGCATGATAGCTAGTTTTAGTTTAGAAAAGATCCCGACTTTGTTAGTCCATGTTGCCCCATGCGCCAAAAATTTGATTTTTATACCGTTTCCGCCTCCCCGTAAGTACCGGGGGTCGCAACGTGGACTTACAGTGGTATCAGAGCCTAACTAAACTTAAACTAGCTTGGTAGCGAAGTGTATGGAAGTTCGAAACGAAAAAATCGCAAAACCGGAAAATCAAAAACCCTAAGTTTCTGTTGAATTTTTTTGTGCTCTAAATGTAAAACTTTATACTCCTAAAATCGGCTCAGGGTTTTGTGAGAACACCCACCAAAAACGATCCCATGATTCCTTCAAACCGCCGCGGATCCGCGGCCTCAGCTATTCTTATCGCCGTGGATCCGCCGCCGTTTGGGCTCTTCATGTGATCGTGTTTTGTGCAGTGTTCTTCTGGTAGGGTTTTGGGATTTTTCAAATATGTTATATGTGCCCAGATTTTCCAGAACAGAAATTTGCTTTTGGGGTCCTATAAATCCGTATTTTTTTCGAACTTCGCTACACTTTGTCTATATTGGTTATATCTGTGATGTTTGAATGTATTGAACGTCGGCTAATCGCTATAAGTCGATTAGTCGGGGTTATATATCTCTGTGATCTATGTTTGATATTGGAATGTGTATATGAATGTGTTGGACTGTCGCGGGTGAATAGCCGGGGTGGATGTGAGATGAGCTTTTGTTTTTCTTTCATTCATTTGTAACATGTAAATTGATGTAATATTATTATTTGTTTGGCCGCACAACCGGGTCGGGGTTGTAGCCGTCATTGTATAATTCTTTTTACTGTTTTTGCTCCTAGGATAGACCCATGGAGGGGTGCACAAACTGCCGAGTACTTGGCGGGCAATTTGCCGCACCCGTAGGGGTCTTGGGTGGGGTATTGGCTATTCACCGCGACCGTGTAATCCGCTTTTCGTTGCAGGCTCGAACGGATTGCGGATTCCTAGTATATCCAATGTATTCATCTGTGATCTGTAATGTCTATCATTGCTATATTTATAACTATTTAGGCGTTGCTTATGTTTTACAGCCGCGCTAGCCCAGCCCCCGCTCTGTCGTTAGTTAAGTAACCTAACGGGTGATGACGGGGCCCCGTGGCGAATGCGAATGGCATAAGCGTACGTCATATTTTGGTTGTTTTCTACAATGGTAGGATTAAATGATGGGACGCATTAAAAGAACTAATGCAAGAATATCACGCATTAAAAGAACTAATGCAAGATAATAAACCAAGCTAAAGTCGTTGGAACACTTTCGAAAAACCACTCGGTTCTTTTCAAAACTAACTTTTAAATGCGGAGCTTGAGCCGCTCCTTTTAAAAGCTATCTCGTTCCATCGATTATATCAAGTTCACTACGTTCACGGTTTTACCAAAACCATTCGTAGCCCTCCGTCGTTTCACATGAATAGGCAATAGTATTCAAGCTATGTATGTTGGCCAAAGTCAAGGCATAGTGATTGGTAGCTATTGGGTGTTCATGTGTAGCATAGATAGATGCGTTGGTTTGGGACAGTCGTACTGCCATTTTGGCCAAAGTCAAGGGTAGGTACGAATGGATCCAAATTAACCTGGATAGTGACGGGCAGAACTTGACATGTGACTTATGATATTTTGGCCAAAGTCAAGGTCATAAGAGCATGGGGCAAAAATCCACATCGGGAGTTTCATAAGTACTGAAACTTGCTAGATTTGCATACCATTTGGAGTGTGGTGATTCTGGTAGGATTCCTTCAGTTTCGTTACGCGATGATATTTGGATCCCGATCCTACAGTGAGTATATGCTACTCCTCGGGAAATTTCTCACTAAACGATCAATGCTATAAACCTAGTAGGTGCCTAGAAAGGTGTTAGCGGGGCTACGCCCCTAGGGAAAAGAGATTATTTAATTAAGGAACTTCGCGAAAGTGTTGGAAAACCTCTCTCGAAGTACCGACACTGGGCTGGCTGAACGGTTAAGCAAGTATTGTGCGGTGGGATTGATCCCGACTAATTCTTCCTTTATGGTTTGAGGAGGGATTCGAGAGACAGTGGGAGCCATCCTGTTTAGACAAATTAAAAACCACTCTAAACTTGCAAGAGCATCGTGCTAAAGTGTTTCTTCTCTCTCTCCTAATTGCAGCGACCAATCAACATGACTAGACTTAAGTTACTTCTAGATAAAAACATACTGACAGGGACAAACTACAAAGATTGGCTCAGGAATGTCAAAATGGCAATCACTTACGACAAGCTGGGGTATCTTCTTACCACCAAAGCTCCCCCCGTCCCAGGTCCCACCTCCAGCGTCGCGGATAAGGAAATCCGTAAGACTTGGGAGATTGATTGCACGAAGGCCAGATGCCTCATGCTTGCCTCTATGGACAACGAACATCAGAGGAGGCACGAGAATATGGATTTGGAATCCATATTTCTTCATACAAAAGAACTGTATGGAGAGCAGTCTCGTATCGCTAGATACGAAGTGTCGAAGAAGTTGTTTTCGGCAAGATTGGCCGTCGGATCATCTGTAGCGGAACACGTGCTTAAGATGATTGGCTACATTGAGGAGCTCGCTGAACTTGGGACCACGTTGGAGAATGAGCTCTATACGGACTTGATTCTTCAGTCCCTTCCTTCCACTTACGCCCAGTTTATACTGAACTTCAACTTACAAGAAAAAGAGGTTGAACTTTCAGAACTCCTCAACATGCTGAGGAGCGCAGAGGGCACCCTACAGAAAGGTAGGGAAACACCCGCTTTGTTTGTAGGAGGATCTTCTTCTTCTAGGTCCAAGGCGAAAGCCAAGGGAAAGAGGAAGAAAGCCCCCGCCAAACCAAGGGGCGGTGTTAGTAAAGTGGGTACGAAAGGAAAGGAAAAGGCAACAATGATTGCGGGGAAGCTTGTGGGAAAGGAGGAATGCTTCTATTGTCATAAGAGTGGACACTGGAAGAAAGATTGCAGGGCTTGGAAGGCCAGGACACAGGAACTGAAGCAGGTTGCGGCTTCAGCTTCAGGTGTGTATGTTATTGAAAACTGTCTTTCTATAAACTCTACTTCCTGGGTATTGGATACCGGATCAGGATCTCATATCTGTAATTCTTTGTAGGCGTTGAGAAACCATAGGTTTTTGAAGGCAGGTGACATGACCCTCAGAGTTGCGAACGGAGCTAGCATGGATGCTAAAGCCGTGGGGGACTATCACCTGGGAATGACAGATGGGCATGTTTTGGTTTTGCGTGATTGCTTTTTTGTACCCAACGCAACTTGTAATATCATTTCTGTATCTTTGGTTTCTAAAGAAGGTTATGAATTTGCGTTTGTAAGTAATGTTGTAAACATTCACCTTAATCAAGTTCTGATTGGGTCAGGTACACTGAGCAATGGTATATACGTGTTAAACCAACCACAGATTTTCAATGTCCAGAATACACACAAAAGAAAGTCTCCAGATATTAATCAGGCTTTCTTATGGCATTGTAGACTGGGTCACATCAATGAGACACGGTTGACTAAGTTACATAAAGAAGGATACTTGGATCCGTTCGAGTATCAGTCTTATGCCACTTGTGAATCTTGTCTCATGGGAAAGATGACAAAGACTCCGTTCACTGGAAATGGAGAAAGAGCGAGCGAGCTCTTGGGACTCGTACACAGCGACGTGTGCGGTCCAATGTCTACACATGCGCGAAGCGGTTACTCTTACTTCATTACTTTTACGGATGATTTTTCAAAGTACGGTTATGTCTTCTTAATGAAACATAAGTCCGAAGCCTTTGAAAAGTTCCAGGAATATAAGAATGAAGTAGAGAAACAGACCGGCAAAAGTATCAAGATTCTAAGATCGGATCGAGGTGGAGAATACTTAAGTGCCGAGTTCCTGAATTATTTAAAAGAGAACGGAATTCTCTCTCAGCTCACTCTTCCATACACTCCGCAACACAACGGTGTATCGGAAAGACGGAACCGAACCCTATTAGATATGGTACGGTCCATGATGAGTAAGGCTGAGTTATCGCGATCTTTCTGGGGTTATGCACTGGAAACAACTGCACATCTCTTGAACCAAGTTCCTACTAAGACAGTGCCTACCACACCATATCAGATGTGGAGTGGGAAGAACCCTGTCTTAAATCCGTTAAGACATGGGGATGTCCGGCTTTTGTAAAAAAGCAGCACGCGGACAAGCTCGAGGCACGCTCAGTACAGTGCAAGTTTGTGGGATACCCAAAGAACTCCAAGGGGTATCTTTTCTATTACGCAGAGGAGCAAAAGGTCCTTGTTTCTCGTCATGCCCGCTTCTTGGAAACTGAGTTTTTAGAGAATCAGATAAGTGGGAGCGCAGTAGAACTGGAAGAAGTTCCAGAACCACAAACCATTACTGAAATCTTAGAGGAACCAGAGGGTTCAAAACAATAGGACATTCCTACGCCGCTCCGCAGGAGTAGTAGGCAGTCTCATCCGCCCGAGAGATACTACGGTTTTCTCATAGAGGGGGATAGAGAGGATTGTATCATAGATTATGATGAGCCTACTAGCTTCCAGCAGGCCGTTCAGAGCGTTGACTCGGTAAAATGGCTGGATGCAATGCGGACCGAAATGGAGTCCATGTACACCAACAAAGTATGGACGTTGGACATTGCTCCAGACGGGGTAAAACCCGTAGGATGCAAGTGGATCTTCAAAAGGAAGATTGGTGTAGATGGACAGGTTGAGACATATAAAGCTAGACTTGTAGCAAAGGGTTTCCGTCAAAGACCTGGCTTGGACTATGACGAAACCTTTTCTCCGGTGGCTATGCTGAAATCCATTCGGATCCTTCTTGCCATTGCTGCCTTCCACGATTATGAGATTTGGCAGATGGACGTAAAAACCGCTTTTCTAAATGGAAATTTAGAGGAGTGTGTCTATATGGATCAGCCAGAGGGTTTCATTCAGAGTGAGAGCAGCGGAAAGGTGTGCAAGTTGCTTAAGTCCATCTATGGACTAAAGCAGGCATCACGGAGTTGGAACATCTGTTTTGATGAGACGGTCAAGGAATTTGGCTTTATCAAAAATCCAGATGAACCATGCATCTATAGTAGATTTGTAGCGAGAACTGTAGTATTCCTCGTTTTATACGTGGATGACATTCTCTTAATAGGAAATGACATTCCTATGCTACAATCTGTCAAGGGGTTCTTGTCACACAGGTTCTCCATGAAAGACCTGGGTGATGCCTCATACATCCTGGGGATCCGGATCCATCGTGATAGATCCAAGAGGATATTAGGACTTTCTCAGTCTAGGTACATCGACACCATAGTGAAAAGATTCAGTATGGAAGATTCTAAGCGCGGTAACCTACCGGCTTGTCACGGGATCACCCTCTCTAAAGAGATGTCTCCCAAGACTGATTTGGAGAGGGATCGCATGTCTATTATACCCTACGCTTCTGCGGTAGGCTGTATAATGTATGCGATGTTGTGTACCAGACCGGATGTAGCTTATGCACTGAGTGTGGTAAGCCGGTATCAGTCAAACCCTGGGGAGAAACACTGGATAGCGGTAAAGAACATTCTCAAGTACCTGAGAAGGACTAAGGAGATGTTCTTGGTGTATGGCGGAAAAGACCTCCAGATCGAGGCCTTTGCTGACTCCAGCTTCCAGAGTGACAAGGATGATTCCAAGTCCATGTCGGGTTTTGTCTTTACCCTCAATGGAGGGGCGGTGTGTTGGAAGAGTTCCAAACAGGAAACCGTTGCAGACTCGACGATGGAAGCGGAATACATCGCTGCATCTGATGCCACAAAAGAAGCTGTCTGGATGAGGAAGTTCTTGAAAGAACTTCAGGTGGTTCCGTCCATTGTTGATCCAATACCTCTGTATTGCGACAACAACGGGGCTATAGCTTTAGCGAAGGAACCCAGGTCCCATCAGAGATCCAGGCACATCTTGAGGCGGTATCACCTGATCAGGGAGATCGTGGATCGCAAGGAGATCGAGGTTCGGAGGGTTGCTTCAGAAGAGAACACTGCAGATCCATTCACCAAGGCCTTGCCCCAGACTCGGTTCGAGCGGCTGATCGAGATGATAGGTCTTCGATACGCCAGTACATGGCCTTAGTGCAAGTGGGAGATTGTTAGTGTATATGCCCTAGAGGCCATTACTGTATCATACTATTTTGTATATTACTTAATGGAAGCTTGGGATATTCACCTTGTATAAACAATCTTGCTCAATATAGTAGTATGCTACTTGGCTTGTTTCTACTTCAATGTTTACTTGTGTTTATTTTAGTATATCACCTATACACATTAGTGGAGCCCTTAGGATCTTTGCTTGATTACCAGCGTTGTGATGGCAGTCACACTAGTGGGGCTGGGTAATCTATAAGCACATCCTTATACAGGTCCCTAGTCGCAGGACTATCGAGACAGGGCATCGATACTCCGGAGTAGACTAGCGTATGCGCTTCTCATCCCAGTGTGGGAGATGGTCTGTCCCACAGCCATCAGTACGTCGTACTGGAGATAGTATACGGGTGCTCGTTAGGTTACGAGTACACTGGACAGGACTCGTCGGGAACTGACAGGTTGGTATTATACCTATCGTCAGTTATCAGTTCCCAGGTGACATGAGTACAGCTTAGTCCGCTGACTTGACACTGTCACTTCGCCTCGAGTGTGTTCCCACTGTACTTTGATTACTACCCTACCACGGCTCAAAGGAGTCGTGGAAACGGGTAGTAGTTGGGTACAGTCCCGAAGCACTTGGAGGCAGTGACGGTTAGACAGGATTCGTCTCTCCCGATATTGGGGGTTGACATCGCGTTGTGTCTAGGAGAGCCATTACACGAGTAGTCCCTGGCCAGGGCAAGCGAGATATACTGGTAGGCTTCCAGTGTTATCTCAGGGTGTTTTGGGCTTCACTCCGACACGACTTGTACCACTATTAGGGGACTGACGTTTTACCGCCCCCTAGGCCCGACATGCGATGTATCAGACGAACAGACCGGACTGTACGGAGACTGTCACATTCAGACTCAGTAGGAGTTCAGATGGGGTTCACCTCGTCAGCCTTCTTGTCGGCATCTACCTGGGGACCGTTACGCACAGCTAGTGCCGCTTGCGGTCTGTGGTTAAACCCACTGCCAGCGTAGTGTCGAGTATTTAGAGTCCCACACAGAGGGTATTCGCCTCTGGGCAAAACAGAGTAGAGGTCGCATGGTTTTGCGACAGGGTTCGTTCTCATCCGCGCACTTGTGCACGTTTGGAGTCCGGACGGATATTACTGGCTGGCTCTGGTTTGAGTCAGATACTGGTATATGTTTTGGGGTTGCTTTTATCTCTCAGTGTTCATGTTCCTCGGAACAAGAATGCAGGTGTGTATGCACAGTTATTTGAGGAGGAGGAAGAGGACTTTCATTAGGGTTTCGGAACGGGTGCGTATGCACAGTTGACAGTCGTCTTTTTCCAAACCCTAATGGATTTATGTTATATCAATTAATAATATTAATAAAATGAAATTGTGTCATGGTTGGATTTTTTGTTGACTTGTTGACCATGGTTGACTTGTTGACCATGGTTGAAGTTTTGACCATCATCATTACAAAAGAAAGATGCTCTTTGATTCTAGCAAATTCATTTAATGTTTGAAATGATAATGGTCATTCCTAAACCTTCCATCAACCTTTTCATTTTCATTATTATTATTAATTTGATAATTCTTTTGCTTTATGTTATGGTTGCAAAAAGAAAAGAGCTCATTCTATCATTTAGCTTCTCTCTCCTCACTTCATCTTCTTCTTCCTCAAGCTGAAGGAGAATCCTTCTCATGTGTTGAGAATCCCTCTTCTTGAAAAGAAAGCACCCCTTAGACACTCTCTACTCACTCTAGGATCAAGGGTTTAGCAAGCCGGAGATTCTAGTTCACACAAAGTTCGAGAAAGAGCCCGAAGGTTGAACCCTCAGGTGGATCCATCTTCGACGGAAGAAGGCGACGAGAAGAGAACCATCAACCTCTACTAGGTTTCAAGAAGAAGGAGTTCAAGTTAGGTATAACCACTTTGCCGAGTAGCTAACTCTCTTTAGCATGATAGCTAGTTTTAGTTTAGAAAAGATCCCGACTTTGTTAGTCCATGTTGCCCCATGTGCCAAAAATTTGATTTTTATACCGTTTCCGCCTCCCCGTAAGTACCGGGGGTCGCAACGTGGACTTACATCCTCAAGGTCTCTCATTCTTGAAACCCTAACCCTGACCTCTCATGTGTTGAGATCAAGGGTTAGCTAGACTAATACATCCATAACCTCACTCTATATCCTTTAGGTAGCTTAGATTAGCACTTTGAGCAACCTAGTTATCTCAAGTTAGAGATCAAGCTTGGAATAGGAGCTCTCGGGTGGATCGTCTTTGACTCGAGGAGGCCATTGTTGGAGATAGTGCCCTCAGATTCAATTATTCGATCACAGGCACGTGATTACAATGATTGATGGAGGACCTATCCCGATAGGACAGTCTTACTCGTGATGATAGTATGCTATCTGGTTTACCTTTATCATCGTGTACTGCTTTAGGTGACCTGACAAGTCGCTATTACACGTTGATAGAGCCCCTAGGATTCTTGCTTGACCACCAGCAGTATGAGGGCGATCATATAAGTGGGAGCTGGGAGTCTATAAGCATATCCTTAAATGGTCCCTAGTCGTGTGAGTTTCGAGACAGGGCATCGATACTCCAGAGTAGACTAGTGTTTACAGTCGAGACCCCGACGAGGGGCGGTGGCCGGTCTCACAAGCCACTGGTGTCAGTTGGTTCACCTAAGATGTATACAGGTGCTCATTGGGTTATGAGTACACCGGACAGGACTCGCCGGGAACATGCTAGTTGGTCATATACCAGACGTCAGATGGCAGTTCCCTGGTGACATGTGTACAGGTTAGTTCATCGACCTGGGGATCGTCATTTGTCTCGTGTGAGTTCCCACTGTACTTTGATTACTACCCTACCACGGCTCAAAGGAGTCGTGCAAACAGGTTTTAGTTGGGTACAGTCCCGAGCCACATGGAGGCAGTGAGCGTATCTTCAGGGGTTCGTCTCTCCCGGTATTGGGGGTGAGGTCGCGCTGTGTCTAGGAGAGCCATTACACAAAGCCCTCGGCCGAGGCAAGGAGATTTACTGGTAGGTATTCCAGTAGTATCTCAGGGTGTTCTGGGCTACACTCCGACACGACTTGTACCGCTTTTGGGGGTCTGACTTTTACCAACCCTCTAGGCCCGCCATGCGATACTCATAGACGAACGGAACGGACTGTACGGATATTGTCACTGACAGGCTCAGTAGGGTCGTCAGGCTGAGTTCGCTCACAGATGTCCCTTTTAGTCAATACCTGGTAGCCCGCTACGTATTGGCTTATACCTATGACGTGCTAGTGGTTAAATCCACAACCAAGGTGTTGACGGGTCTTTAGAGTCCCCCACGTTCAGTTACTCAGCTTTCGGGCGAAAAGTTGTAGAGGCCGTATGGAGATATGGCAAGGTCCGATCAGATACGTGCGGTATTGCATGGATCAGGATCGGACAGTTTGTACTATAGGCCGTATGGATATATGGCAGGGTTCGGTCAGATACGTGCGGTATTGCATGGATCAGGATCGAACGGATATTACTAGCCGGCTTTGGTTTAAGCCGGATCCTAGTATAGTACAGTGTAGATTTTGTCTCATTGCATTTGTATTTCGGTCGGAATACAAATGCGGGTGTGTATGCACAGTATCGGGGTTTTCCTGTAATTTATTACGGGACCAGTTTTCTGGAGTTGCCAGTTTGCTTTTAGTTTCGGCCAATTTCCTTTGTATCGTTCATTGGCCGAAGATTGGTGGAGGAGGGCTTATTTGCATTGTTGCAAATAAGTATTTGTGGAGGGGTTCTTTGCATATTCTTGTGTCATGATGGGTGGACCATACCTTGACTTTGTTTTCATGATGACTTGACTTTGTTGAGATGATGAGGTTGGTGGAGTGTGGGTTTGGGTTAGCAATCATCTCTTGATACCATGACCTTTCTCTCTCTCCCTTGCATTATGGTTGTGGCTATCCTCTTTCATCTCTCCACTCTCTCATTCTCTCCTTTCCCACCATGTCATGGCCGGCCACTCTCATGTGGGGGCTGTCCCAAATTTTTGGTGTGGGTTTTTGGCTCATTTCATGTTGCAAAATTCCCACGAGATCAATCTCAAAAGCTCCAAGTTCAATCCCTCCACCAATGGCAACCTCCATGAACCCCAAATGAGACACAAGTTCTACACAACATTCTACGTCACATCTTGGGCACGTCGACTAGCCAGCTTCGTGCCCGAGTTGCCTCGGCATTGAGGTGGGAGCCCGTAAAAGAAGTAGGCGATGTGGTGCACTTCCGGCGACGAGGTGGAGACCGGAGCTTCCGCAGGAGATCGGGACGACGACGAGAAGACCGGAGGACTTGGATCAGTCGGTATATCTCTCTTCCCCATCTTGTAGTTAGCTAGGACTAATTTATGGTTCGATCCGGGTTTTTAGTGCGCGGCGGTTTGCCAGTCCAAGAAAATTAAAGTTTATCACCGCTTCCGCATTTGGCCGTCGGATTGACGGCCGGGGCGCCGCCGTGTACTTACAGTGGTATCAGAGCCTCGCCATTAACTTAGTCTAGCTTGCCTTAATGTGTTTTTCAGTTCCGATCGATCGAATGTTCCAAAATCCGCATTTTCTCATGCATCAGTTTCTGTTGAATTTTTTTGGTGTCCAAAAATTTTTCAGGTTGTAAAATAGTGATGTACTTGATGCTGTAAGCATACTGTAGAAATTCGACACAGTAAGTCGACCAACAGAGCGCGGAACCGCGGCAATACCCCCCCTTGGGCCGCGGTTCCGCCGCCGAACAGTGTCCTTGCTGTGTCAAATTTCTTCAGTAGCTTTCTGGGGTTAAAATTGGGGTTTTGGAATATTAATATTGGGCCCAGAATTTCTTGATCTGCTACAGTAATGCTTGGGGGCCCACTTGTTAAAATTTGATCGATCGGATATTTTAAACACATTTTTTCACAGTATTTACATTATATCTGCGACCGTGAATGTCACTTGATCGGTAAATCCGGTCTAACTGCTATAGCCCGGTTAGACGGATTTGCGAACGTGACTTTCACGTTGATGTTCTGTTTTTGCTGTGATGTTGCGGATCGGTCGTGGGGGATAGCCTGGATGCAATGCTAGTACAGTTTTTGTTGTATTATATACATTTGATATTGCGGGGCGAGCGTCCGACATGTGGACTGCCGTCACTGCCTGTTTGTATTATTATTTTGTGGCACGACCAGGTTGCGGTCGATGTACCCGTTGTATGTATATTTTACTTTCTGTACTAGGATTACCCCGCGGAGGGGTGCACGGATAGCCGGGTTCTAGAGGGCAACAAGCCCGCATCTCATGGCATTGAGACGGAGGGGGATTTACTCTAGGATTGGCGGGCTATTCGCCGCACTCGTAGGGGGTACAGGTTGACCCAGGAGGGGTGCCCAAGTTACCGGATTCCGTGAAGTGCTGGGTGGTCCATTCACGGTACTGAAGGGGGCTGCCTCGCTTCAGGTTTTGGCGGGTAACTTGCCGTGCCCGTAGGGATCTAGGATTTCATTGCACAAGCTATCCACACGACCAGGGGAACGTCGGGTTTCAGCGGCTCTGTGAAACCCGGGGATCCCAGATATCTGTATTGTTTCTGTGATGCTGTACATTTCTGTGATGTTGCATTTTATTCACGCCTTGAGCGAAATATAATATATTGGTATATATATTAGTAGATGTTGTATATGTTTTGCATCCACGCTAGTCCAGTCCCCGCTCTGTCGTTAGTTAGCTAACCTAACGGGTAATGACGGGACCCAGTGGCGAATGCGGATGGCATATACGTACATCAGTATATTTTCGTTCTTTGTGGTGTGATCAATTGATGGGACTGCGTTGATTCGGATCAATGCAAGTTAAAAACAAACCTAATCTGATGTTGTTGGAACACTTTTCAAAAAGCTGTTATTGCAAGGACGTTCACTTTTGTTTTGCATCGTGGTATTCAGTTGGAATATCCTGCTCCTCAGTCGACGAGGCAAGGGCCGAGATCCCTTCACCGGGAGTGACCCCTTGGACAGAAGTTTGCGTCAGGGCATTAACTTCACTATAGCCGATTACTTTTGCTTTGCATCGCGGTATTCATTTGGAATATCCTACACCTCATTCTACGGGGAAAGAGCCGAGATCCCTTCACCGGGAGTGACCTCTTTAGCAACGGTTTTCATCACTATATTTTTAAAAGTTATCCGTTCCTTCAACGATATCAAGTTCATTACGTTAAAGGTTTTCACCAGAAACCATTCGTAGCCCTCCGTCGTTTCATATGGGTAGTCAATAGTATTCAAGCTGTGTTTGTTGGCCAAAGTCAAGGCACAGTGTTTGGTAGCTGTTGGTTATTCATATGCAGCATAGATAGATGCGTTGGTTTGGAACAGTCGTATAGCATTGTTGGCCAAAGTCAAGGGCTTGTGCGGGTGGATTCGAATCAACCTGGAGAATGACGGGTAGAACTTGACATGTGACTTCTGATTTGTTGGCCAAAGTCAAGGTCATAAGAGCATGGGGCAGAAATCACATCGGGAGTTTCGAAAGAACTGAAACTTGCCAGATATGCGCATACCTTCTGGAGTGTGACACCGTGAGCGGATTCCGTCACGTTATCATGCGATGATAGTTGGATCCCGATTCCCACTGATGAGTTGGTATACTCCTCGGGTGATCCCGACTAATTCTTCTTTCAGGTTTGGAGGAGAATTTGACGGTACAGTGGGAGGTTTCCAGATTAGATAAATTGGTAACCATTCTGATCTAGGTTAGAGTGCACGCTGAGTGTTTCTTTTCTCTCTCTCTTTGGCAGCGACCATTGACCCGACCCTAAGACTATGACTCAGTGACCAAGTTGACCGAACCTTCTTAAACACTGGCTTTTGGATTGTCAGAGTTGCAAATCTCATTGCCACTCCTACTTTTACCCTTTTCTCCAGGACACCCCGTATTACTACGAACGTCCACTTCCATTGGAAAAAACCATCGTATGGTTAGATACGAACTCGAAGGAATTTATTCGAGGATGGTTTTAGGTTCTGGAGAAAACGGATAGGACTATTCAGTTGTCTTTTCCTTTTACCTTCTCTCAGGTTGCGAGTACTCCTTGGTTTAGGAGATAGTACACCTATTACGCAAATTAGATAGTCTTCTTCCTAACCATAGGCAGGTGCCGACCGGTAGGGAATGAAGAAAACCAATTAGCATAACGATGGTGTGCAGAAGGTATTAAGTTAAGACAAAGGCAGGGATTAGTAAGAGGGCAAAGTAAACTGCGACTGCTATTCACGACCAAACCAAGTATTCCTTCGCCAATCCTAAAATCACCTTTGTATTTCTCCAGGACACTCCGTATCACTACGAAGATCCACAGTTTATTGGATATTCCATCGTATGGTTATATACAAACTCGAAAGGAACTTGTTCCAGTTCGGGGATGGATTCTGGTTCAGGAGAAATAGGAATAAGATTTATTCAGGTGTCTTTTATCTTCACCTTCTCTCGCATTGTGAGTGTTCCTAGGATTAGGACGGTACACCCATTATGCTTATTGGATAGTCTTCTTCCAAACCATAGGCTGGTGCCGAACGGTAGGGAAGGAAGAAAACCATTTGGCCTAAAGGGGTGTGCAGAAGGTAATGACTAAAGACATATGAAGGGATTTGGAGAGGTGGCAAAGAATTATACGGTTACAGTCGTGAATCTAGAATAGACATTACTAGGAATACCGGGATACCCTATCGAAACATTTCAATGTTTCAGTTTCACTGTGTACTGTTAAACGAAAACTGATTTCCCAGTTAGACACTTGCTCCAGGGTATGTATTTACCAAGTATGATTCTCACATCTGTATAGTCTTACAGATGATGAGTGGGAGTAAGTTATTGGGAATTAGGTGATCATCCTCATTATATCGGGATTCGTTGTAATCAGTGATATTTAAGGAAATCACCTGGGCAGTTTGCCGGTCGGCAAATATTTGGTTTTGAATATCCGCTGTTATGCACCAATTTCAAATTGATACATCTGTACGTCTATTTTTATAGAGTGAGATTTATCTTTTTGAAATTATGTCTGTGACATTTACCTATATCAGTGGATGGTTAGGAAAGGAGTATTAAACAGCGGTGTAATTCTTCTTAACCATAAGTACAGTTTTCAACCTACGACACACAGTGAATGAGTTATCAGACTCAAGGGACTTATACAGAGTATTGTATGTTGTCCAGGGTCCATCAGGACAGAGGGGTTGGTCCTTGTACTATATTCGGTTTACTTATGACTTCTCTAGTTTTTAGACAAGTGTTTCGTGGAAACACAGGGTCCGAATTTTGAGAAGTTATAGGTATTTGAATAAAGTAGAGAACCAAGTATTGCAAGTATCGGGATTCTTCAAAGAGATCGAAGATGTAGATACTTATGTATGGTATTCAGTTGATAGTAATGATTAAGATAACTTGCTTCTTTTTCAGGTTACTCATAATTGGAAGCATTCCTAAGTTGAGTAACGCTGATCGGCCTCTTTCCATTTAGTTAACATGCACTGGAGACAGCTGGATGATTTGAATCTGGTTCAATTAAATCAGTGCCTCTGGTTCTGTATTGGATATAGAACAGTTCATATCTTAACGATGTTAAGGTACGGGGAGTTGTCCGGCTTATGATTAAAACCAGACACTGGACAACTCAAGGCACGTTTCTGTAATGGCTGTTTGTGGGTTGACCCAGGCTATGACGAGGGTTGATTTTCTACCATCTGGATGAACAATAGCAATATTGTTCTAGACTCGCCACAGTTTTATTAAAAATGGATTTTTTCAGAAAACAGTAGTGGGAGTATGGTAGAACTGGAAGTAATTCCAGAACCACAAACGATTACTGAAGATTTGATAAGGAACCTAAAGATTCAATCTGGATTGACATTCCATTGGCCACTCCGCAGATAAGGTGGGTAACTTCAGGCACCCGAGAGGTACTCCGGTAGCCTCAAGGACGGTGACAGGGAAGTTCTTGTTTACCCACAATTGCCATTGCTGTTGTTCCAGGTTGCGAGACCCGGCGGGAGGATGAGTATAGCGTCGTTCCAAACTAGCTTTGGAAGTGTACATAAATATGACTCTGCCAGAGGGTTGTCGTAGTCAGTGGGAGCAGCGGAAGCATTGGTGGACAGGTAGCTTATGTCTATTTATAGACTAAAGCAAATGTAGCGGAGATAGATCATCTATTTCTGACGTGACAGTCATAGGTTTGACTTCATCAGAATAGGGGATGGATCTGTTGAGAAGGCAGTAGGGTGTGTTGTCATGGTATTTGGATGACATACACAAAGTAGGAAGTGACATTCCTATACTACAATCGGTTATACTTTGGTCGTCACACAGTGTTTTCTCCACATAGGACTTGGATATTATATCAGACATACTGGTCACTAGATCTATGGTTTTAGATCTAGATTTGGGTGGTTTCCCAATCAGGGTACTTAGACAGCATTCTAAGAGTATTTAGAATGGACGACTCCGGGCACGGTAGTGTACCTGCAGGTGATGGAGTCACCCTCTTTAAAGGTGTCTTACAGACTAAAGTAGAGAGGGATGTGCATGATTGACAGATCACTTGCTTAGGCAATTGAGTCAATCATGAGATGTCAAGTACCACACCAGATGTTGTTCTTGCACTAGATGCAATAAGTTGACATTGATCCAATCCTGGAGAAACAGTCGGAAGCAGTTTTAGAACATAAATGGATGTTCTAGGGATATGATAACGACAGCCTCATTCGGGAGACAGTTATCATTCCAGGCTTCCAAGGTGACATGGACGACAAGGAGGTTGTCAGAGTTATAGTTTTCCTTCTGACGAGGGGCAGTATTTTGGACAGGTGGTCCAAGGCAATACTGAGGGTGGCATGGCGCAGGATACTGATTAAGTTCAGTTGACGATACAGTGTAAGAAGTTTGGATTTGGAGTTCATTTATGAGCTAGGTCCCATCAGACATCCAGACACATTCTAAGACAGGTATTACTCATTTCGGGAGATGGGTTTTCTCCGCGAACTTGAGATTTAGAGAGACATAGAAAGAGACATCAAGGCGGATCCACTCACTAAGGCTATTCCTCGAACGCAATAGTTTCGCAAGCGTGCTTTGTGAGACCGACTAGTAGAAGAGTTGGGTGTTCGGTATCACACATGCTGTGAGTATGCGACATCGCAATAATTAGCTTTGAGTGCAAGTGGGAGATTGTTGGAGATAGTGCCCTCAGATTCAATTATTCGATCACAGGCACGTGATTACAATGATTGATGGAGGACCTATCCCGATAGGACAGTCTTACTCGTGATGATAGTATGCAATCTGGTTTACCTTTATCATCGTGTACTGCTTTAGGTGACCTGACAAGTCGCTTTTATACGTTGATAGAGCCCCTAGGATTCTTGCTTGACCACCAGAAGTATGAGGGCGATCATATAAGTGGGAGCTGGGAGTCTATAAGCATATCCTTAAATGGTCCCTAGTCGTGTGAGTTTCGAGACAGGGCATCGATACTCCAGAGTAGACTAGTGTATACAGTCGAGACCCCGACGAGGGGCGGTGGCCGGTCTCACAAGCCACTGGTGTCAGTTGGTTCACCTAAGATGTATACAGGTGCTCATTGGGTTATGAGTACACCGGACAGGACTCGCCGGGAACATGCTAGTTGGTCATATACCAGACGTCAGATGGCAGTTCCCTGGTGACATGTGTACAGGTTAGTTCATCGACCTGGGGATCGTCATTTGTCTCGTGTGAGTTCCCACTGTACTTTGATTACTACCCTACCACGGCTCAAAGGAGTCGTGCAAACAGGTTTTAGTTGGGTACACTCCCGAGCCACATGGAGGCAGTGAGCGTATCTTCAGGGGTTCGTCTCTCCCAGTATTGGGGGTAAGGTCGCGCTGTGTCTAGGAGAGCCATTACACAAATCCCTCGGCCGAGGCAAGGAGATTTACTGGTAGGTATTCCAGTAGTATCTCAGGGTGTTCTGGGCTACACTCCGACACGACATGTACCGCTTTTGGGGGTCTGACTTTTACCAACCCTCTAGGCCCGCCATGCGATACTCATAGACGAACGGACCGGACTGTACGGATATTGTCACTGACAGGCTCAGTAGGGTCGTCAAGCTGAGTTCGCTCACAGACGTCCCTTTTAGTCAATACCTGGTAGCCCGCTACGTATTGGCTTATACCTCTGACGTGCTAGTGGTTAAATCCACAACCAAGGTGTTGACGAGTCTTTAGAGTCCCCCACGTTCAGTTACTCAGCTTTCGGGCGAAAAGTTGTAGAGGCCGTATGGAGATATGGCAAGGTCCGATCAGATACGTACGGTATTGCACGGATCAGGATCGGACAGTTTGTACTATAGGCCGTATGGATATATGGCAGGGTTCGGTCAGATACGTGCGGTATTGCATGGATCAGGATCGAACGGATATTACTAGTCGGCTTTGGTTTAAGCCGGATCCTAGTATAGTACAGTGTAGATTTTGTCTCATTGCATTTGTATTTCGGTCGGAATACAAATGCGGGTGTGTATGCACAGTATCGGGGTTTTCCTGTAATTTATTACGGGACCAGTTTTCTAGAGTTGCCAGTTTGCTTTTAGTTTCGGCCAATTTCCTTTGTATCGTTCATTGGCCGAAGATTGGTGGAGGAGGGCTTATTTGCATTGTTGCAAATAAGTATTTGTGGAGGGGTTCTTTGCATATTCTTGTGTCATGATGGGTGGACCATACCTTGACTTTGTTTTCATGAGGACTCGTCGGGAACTGACCGGTTGGTATTATACCTATCGTCAGTTATCAGTTCCCAGGTGACATGAGTACAGCTTAGTCCGCTGACTTGACACTGTCACTTCGCCTCGAGTGTGTTCCCACTGTACTTTGATTACTACCCTACCACGGCTCAAAAGAGTCGTGCAAACAGGTAGTAGTTGGGTGCAGTCCCGAAGCACTTGGAGGCAGTGACGGTTAGACAGGATTCGTCTCTTCCGGTATTGGGGGTTGACATCGCGCTATGTCTAAGAGAGCCATTACACAAGTAGTCCCTGGCCAGGGCAAGCGAGATATACTGGTAGGCTTCCAGTATTATCTCAGGGTGTTTTGGGCTTCACTCCGACACGACTTGTACCGCTATTAGGGGACTGACGTTTACCGCCCCCCTAGGCCCGCCATGCGATGTATCAGACGAATAGACCGGACTGTACGGAGACTGTCACAGTCAGACTCAGTAGGAGTTCAGATGGGTTTCACCTCATCAGTCTTCTTGTCGGCATCTACCTGGGGACCGTTACGCACAGCTAGTGCCGCTTGCGGTCTGTGGTTAAACCCACTGCCAGCGTAGTGTCGAGTCTTTAGAGTCCCACACAGAAAGCTATTCGCCTTTGGGCAAAAGAGTAGAGGTCGCATGGTTTAGCGACAGGTCGCATGGTTTTGCGACATGGTTCGATCACATCCGTGCACTTGTGCGCGTTTAGTGTCCGGACAGTTAACACTAGCGGGCTTTGGTTTAAGCCAGATCCTAGTGTACGTTTTGGGATTGGTTTTATCCAGTATGTATTCGTGTTCCTCGGAACGCGGATGCGGGTGTGTATGCACAGTTGACGGAGAGACAGAGGCAGAGGATTCTCATTAGGGTTGTTGACTGTTGACTATTGACTTCTTGCTAAACCCTAATGAGAATATGATATATGATTAACAATAATATTAATTAAGTATTATGGTGACATGGTTGTTGAGGGGTTGACTTTGTTGACTTGTTGACTTTGTTGACTAGGTTGGACTAGTTGACCATCATGATGACAATGGCTATCATTTCATGGCAAAGACTTTTTGCTTGCTTGTTCTCTTGTGAAGAATGAGTGCATGAAATGATATGGCTATTGTAGCTTAAACCGTCACATAATACTTGATTGCTATGTTTTGTTATGATGGTTTTGGATTATGAGAGCCAAGAGAGAAAAGTCTTTCTCATTCTATCATTTTCATTCTCTCTCTTGTTCTTGAGCTCTCATCATCTTCCTCTTGCTCTCCCTCTCTTTAGTCTATGGTTCACTTGTCTCATGTGTTGAGAAGAAAGAACCATAGAGTAAAATCCCAACACACTCTTCTCTACTCACTCTATTTCACAAGGTTTGGCAAACCGAGTGAACTAGTTTCTTCAAAGCTCGAAGAAGAAGCCAAAGGTAGAAGCTTTCGGGTGGATCGATCTTCGGCGCAAGGAGACGACGGGGTGAAGCCGATCCGGACAACCATCAAGTGTAGAAGACGAAGGAGTTCAAGAAAGAAAGGTATGACCCCCTAGCCGAGTAGTTAACAACTCTTAGTTAGGTTGTTAGGTAGCTAAGTTTAACAAAGATCCGGTTTTGAGTCCATGTTACCGCCTCTAGAAAATCGTTTTTCACCAAATTCCGCATGCCCGAAAGTACCGGGAGAGGTAGCATGGACTTACAGTGGTATCAGAGCCTAGTTAAACACTGCCTAACATGTTAGCATAGTAACTAGAAATTCGATCGGAGAAAAAGTCACGAAATACACCCAAAAATCAAACTTGCTGTCGATTTTCGAAGTGCTGTAAAAGTAATAAATCATACTTTAATAATCGACTCAGGGTTTTTAGAAGATACTGTAGAAAAACGATGCAAAGATTCCATCAAACCGCCGCGGAAACGCGGCAATAGCTTGCTATTGCCGCGGTTCCGTGGCCATCTTGGCTCTTCTCTGGATCGTCTTTGCTGCAGTATATTCAGTGGGGTGTTTTGGGAATTTTGGTATATGTTTTTTCAGCCCAGATTTTCCAGAAAGAAAATTTTGTTTTTAAGGCTTTAAAAACCGTATTTTGATCGAGTTTCTTATGACATAAGCTGACGGGTTTATTTCTGTGATGTGATATTTGTATTGAACGTCTGCTAATTGCTATATGTCGATTAGTGGGGGTTATACAAATCTGTGATCTGTAATGTTATTGGTTTGTGTATATGAATTCATTGGATTGTCGCGGGTGAATAGCCGGGGGTTGTGAGACGAGAGTTTTCTTTTCTTTCAATTCATGTAAATTTGTAAATTGATGTAATAATTATTTATATGGCCGCACAACCGGGTCGGGGTTATAGCCGTCATTGTATAATTTCTTTTTACTGTTTTTGCTCCTAGGATAGACCCATGGAGGGGGTGCATAAACTACCGGGTATCCCGAAGTGCCGAGTGGCCTACTCACAGAGTTGAGAGAGGTTGCTTCGCTTCGGGTACTTGGCGGGTAGTTTGCCGCACCCGTAGGGGTCTTGGGTGGGGTATTGGCTATTCACCGCGACCGTGTAATCTGCTTTTCGTTACAGGCTCGTACGAATTGCGGGTTCCTAGTATATCCAATGTGTTCATCTGTGATCTGAAATGGCTATCATTGCAATATATCTATATATGATATTATTTAGGCGTTGCTTATGTTTTACAGCCGCGCTAGCCCAGCCCCCGCTCTGTCGTTAGTTAAGTAACCTAACGGGTAATGACGGGGCCCCATGGCGAATGCGAATGGCATAAGCGTACGTCATATTTTGGTTGTTTTCTGCAATGGTAGGATTAAATGATGGGATGCATTAAAAGAACTAATGCAAGAATAACACGCATTAAAAGAACTAATGCAAGAAAATAAACCAAGTAAAAGTCGTTGGAACACTTTCGAAAAACCACTCGGTTCTTTTCAAAACCAACTTTTAAATGCGGAGCTTGAGCCACTCCTTTTAAAAGCTATCTCGTTCCATCGATTATATCAAGTTCACTACGTTCACGGTTTCGCCAAAACCATTCGTAGCCCTCCGTCGTTTCACATAAATAGTCAATAGTATTCAAGCTATGTTTGTTGGCCAAAGTCAAGGCATAGTGATTGGTAGCTATTGGGTATTCATGTGCAGCATAGATAGATGCGTTGATTTGGAACAGTCGTACTGCCTTGTTGGCCAAAGTCAAGGGTAGGTACGGGTGGATTCAAATTAACCTGGAGAACGACGGGTAGAACTTGACATGTGACTTATGATTTGTTGGCCAAAGTCAAGGTCATAAGAGCATGGGGCAAAAATCCATATCGGGAGTTTCAAAAGAACTGAAACTTGCTAGTGTTGCATACCATTTGGAGTGTGATGATTCTGGTAGGATTCCTTCAGTTTCGTCACGCGATGATATTTGGATCCCGATCCTACTGTGAGTATATGCTACTCCTCGGGAAATTTCTTACTTAACGATCAATGCTATAAACCTAGTAGGTGTCTAGAAAGGTGTTAGCGGGGCTACGCCCCCAGGGAAAAGAGGTTCTTAAATTAAGGAACTTCGCGAAAGCGTTGGAAAACCTCCCTCGAAGTACCGACACTAGCCTGGCTGAACGGTTAAGCAAGTATTGTACGGTGAGATTGATCCTGACTAATTCTTCCTTTTTGGTTTGAGGAGGGATTCGAGAAACAGTGGGAGCCATCCTGTTTAGACAAACTAAAAACCACTCTAAACTTGCAAGAGCATCATGCTGAGTGTTTCTTCTCTCTCTCCTAATTGCAGCGACCAATCGACATGACTGGACTTAAGTTACTTCTAGATAAAAACATACTGACAGGGCCAAACTACAAAGATTGGCTCAGGAATGTCAAAATGGCAATCACTTACGACAAGCTGGGGTATCTTCTTACCACCAAAGCTCCCCCTGTCCCAGGTCCCACCTCCAGCGTCGCAGATAAGGAAATCCGTAAGACTTGGGAAATCGATTGCGCGAAGGCCAGGTGCCTCGTGCTTGCCTCTATGGACAACGAACATCAGAGGAGGCACAAGAATATGGACCTCGAATCCATATTTCTCCATACAAAAGAACTATATGGAGAGCAATCTCGTATCGCAAGATACGAAGTGTCGAAAAAGTTATTTTCAGCAAGGTTGGCCGTCGGATCATCGGTAGCGGAACACGTGCTTAAGATGATTGGCTACATAGAAGAGCTCGCGGACCTTGGGACCACGTTGGAGAATGAGCTCTATACGGATTTGATTCTCCAGTCCCTTCCTTCCACTTACGCCCAGTTTATCCTGAACTTCAACTTACAAGAAAAGGAAGTTGAACTTTCAGAACTCCTCAACATGCTGAGGAGCGCAGAGGGCACCCTACAGAAAGGTAGGGAAACATCCACTTTGTTTGTAGGAGGATCTTCCTCTTCTAGGTCCAAGGCGAAAGCCAAGGGAAAGAAGAAGAAAGGCCCCGCCAAACCAAGGGGCGGTGTTAGTAAAGTGGATACGAAAGGAAAAGCAAAAGCAAAAGCAACAAAGAAAGCGGGGCAGCTTGTGGATAAAGAAGAATGCTTCTATTGTCATAAGAAGGGACACTGGAAGAATGATTGCAGGGCTTGGAAGGCCAGAACACAGGAACTGAAGCAGGTTGCGGCTTCAGCTTCAGGTGTGTATGTTATTGATAACTGCCTTTCAATAAACTCTACTTCCTGGGTATTGGATACCGGATCAGGATCTCATATCTGTAATTCTTTGCAGGCGTTGAGAAACCGTAGGTTTTTGAAGACAGGTGACATGACCCTCAAAGTTGCAAACGGAGCTAGCATGGATGCTAAAGCCGTGGGGGACTATCACCTGGGAATGTCAGATGGACATGTTTTGGTTTTGCGTAATTGATTTTTTGTACCCAACGCAACTTGTAATATCATTTCTGTATCTTTGACTTCTAAAGAAGGTTATGAATTTGCGTTTGTAAGTAATGTTGTAAACATTCACCTTAATCAAGTTCTGATTGGGTCAGGTACATTAAGCAATGGTATATACGTATTAAACCAACCACAGATTTTCAATGTCCAGAATACACACAAAAGAAAGTCTCCAGATATCAATCAGACTTTCTTATGGCATTGTAGACTGGGTCACATCAATGAGAGAAGGTTGACGAAGTTACATACAGAAGGATATTTGAATCCGTTCGAATATCAATCGTATGCCACTTGTCAATCCTGACTCAAAGGAAAGATGACAAAGACTCCGTTCACTGGACACGGAGTAAGAGCGAGCGAGCTCTTGGGACTCGTACACAGCGACGTGTGCGGCCCAATGTCTACGCATGCGCGAAGCGGTTATTCTTACTTCATTACTTTTACGGATGACTTTTCAAGGTACGGTTATATCTTCTTAATGAAACATAAGTCCGAAGCCTTTGGAAAATTCCAGGAATATAAGAATGAAGTAGAAAAACAAACCGGCAAAAGTATCAAGATTCTAAGATCGGATCGAGGTGGTGAATACTTGAGTGCCGAGTTCCTGGACTATTTAAAAGGGAACGGAATTCTCTCTCAGCTTACTCCTCCATACACTCCGCAACATAACGGTGTATCGGAGAGACGGAACCGAACCCTATTGGATATGGTACGGTCCATGATGAGTAACGCTGAGTTACCGCGATCATTCTGGGGGTATGCGCTAGAATCAGCTGCATACCTTTTGAACCGTGTTCCCACTAAGACTGTGCCTACCACACCATATGAGATGTGGTGTGGAAAGAGACCCTATCTTAAGCACATTAAGACATGGGGATGTCCAGCTTTTGTTAAAAAGCAGCATGCGGACAAACTCGAGGCACGCTCAGTACAGTGCAAGTTCGTGGGATATCCAAAGAACTCCAAGGGATATTTCTTCTACTATGAAGAGGAACAAAAGGTTTTTGTTTCTCATCATGCCTACTTCTTGGAAACTGAGTTTTTGGAAAACTAGATAAGTAGGAGCACAGTAGAACTGGAAGAAATTCCAGAACCACGAGCTATTACTGAAAGCTTAGTGGAACCAGAGGGTTCAAAAGAACAGGACATTCCTACGCCGCTCCGCAGGAGTAGTAGGCAGTCTCATCCGCCCGAGAGATACTACGGTTTTCTCATAGACGGGGATAGAGAGGATTGCATCATAGATTATGATGAGCCTACTAGCTTCCAACAGGCCGTTCAGAGCGTTGACTCGGTAAAATGGCTGGATGCAATGCGGACCGAAATGGAGTCCATGTACACCAACAAAGTATGGACGTTGGACATTGCTCCAGATGGGGTAAAACCCGTAGGATGCAAGTGGATCTTCAAAAGGAAGATTAGTGTAGATGGACAGGTTGAGACCTATAAAGCTAGACTGGTTGCAAAGGGTTTTCGTCAAAGACCTGGTTTGGACTATGACGAGACCTTTTCTCCAGTAGCTATGCTGAAATCCATTCGGATCCTTCTTGCCATTGCTGCCTTCCACGATTATGAGATTTGGCAGATGGACGTAAATACCGCTTTTCTAAATGGAAATTTAGAGGAGTGTGTCTATATGGACCAGCCAGAGAGTTTCATTCAGAGTGGGAGCAGCGGAAAGGTGTGCAAGTTGCTTAAGTCCATCTATGGACTAAAGCAGGCATCGCGGAGTTGGAACATCTGTTTTGATGAGACGGTCAAGGAATTTGGCTTTATCAAAAATCCAGATGTACCATGCATCTATAGTAGATTTGTAGCGAGAACTGTAGTATTCCTCGTTTTATACGTGGATGACATTCTCTTAATAGGAAATGACATTCCTATGCTACAATCTGTCAAGGGGTTCTTGTCACACAGGTTCTCCATGAAAGACCTGGGTGATGCCTCATACATCCTGGGGATCCGGATCCATCGTGATAGATCCAAGAGGATATTAGGACTTTCACAGTCCAGGTACATCGACACCATACTGAAAAGATTCAGTATGGAAGATTCCAAGCGCGGTAATCTGCCGGCTTGTCACGGGATCACCCTCTCCAAAGAGATGTCTCCCAAGACTGATTTGGAAAGGGATCGCATGTCTATTATACCCTACGCTTCTGCGGTAGGCTCTATAATATATGCGATGTTGTGTACCAGACCGGATGTAGCTTATGCACTGAGTGTGGTAAGCCGGTATCAGTCAAACCCTGGGGAGAAACACTGGATAGCGGTAAAGAACATTCTCAAGTACCTGAGAAGGACTCTGTAGGGTTCCCAGGCACACTAATTATAGGGTTGCTAGGCACATGAACAAGGGTCTACGAGGCATCAACCATGCCCGATTAAAAATTTAGCCGTGCCGAACAACCCGAATACGGAACTTTAAACTAGAGATTAGGCGAAAACTAACATGTTAACAACTTTAACACTAAGTGAGAGGGATTACAACCTTTATAGATCCGGTCCTTCACTTCATATGCTCCGTGTTGTGGTCCCTTCGCTGCGATCATCGGGATTCGGACTCTCGAGAGGTTCCACGAAGAGAAAGATGCAACCTTTGCTTCCGATCTTCGATACTAAGATGATCTACCTTGAAGTTTCTTTAACACAAGCTAACACTCATGAAATGATGTGAACACCCTCATCTAAATGGAAAGGGAAGATGAGGATGATGAAGTAGGATTTTTGCTCTCTTTATTTACCTTTTTCTCATATTTATTCATCACTTTGGAAAAATCTAGCATTCTTTTTCATGAAAGAATGAAGGAAGAAGAAGATGAACATGATTGATAATCCTTTTGTGATGAATAGAAAAAGAATAATATGATAGAATTATGCAACCATGGTCAAGTAAACCTTTGTAGAGAATTAACTAGGGTTAGGGTTTGGGTTGGGTTAAAGCATGAGTCGCTTGTAAATATCTTACACAAAACAAAAAGAAAACCTTCTAGAATCTACTAGAAGTCATTAACCCAAATCAAACCCTAATCTTGATTAATCTTTACAAAACATGTTGCATTATTTATCATATCATGTTACAATATTATATATCACATATATAATATTTATTGTAACAAAATAAAATAATACAATTAACATATATCGCATATATATCAATGTATTACCCGAGTGAGAAAAAGAATCTTTTAGTGAGCAAATATTAGTTAATGTAATTTAATATATCATATATATTATTATACATTAAATTATTGAATCAACACTTGATCCGACAATCCGGCTATATCGCATATAACCGACTAATATTTATCCGTACCGATTCATCGAATCAACACTTGATCCGATGACCCGGCTGATATCAAATATCGCGAGAATATAATACGATATCACATACCGCATTATCCTCGGTCCCGCACATATCACATATGTGCCCCTACTCCATTTTGCCTGAGTCAAGAAACCTCTGTGTAGGACTCTAAAGAATCGTCAATACGCCGGCAGTAGGTGATGATCATATCAAACACCCACAAGCTGCAAGCGGTCAGCTAAACGTAACAGCTACCCAGGTATTGAGCGCTCAGAAGATCAACAAGCAAGCCTGTACATTCTCCTGCGAATCCAAACAGTAACACTCCCGTACAGTCCGGTCTCGTCGTCTGATATGTCGCATATCTCGCCTAGGGGTGGTAAACGTCAGACACCAGTAGCTTGATAAGTCGTGTCGATATGAGGTCTATAACAGTTCGAGACACTACTGATAACACTTACCAGTAAATCTCAGCAACCCTGGCCAGGGATTTCCGGTTATAGCCAATCGAACACAGCACAACATCAACTCCCAATACCGGGAGAGACGAATCCCCTCCTATCGCTCATTGCCTCCATGTGATTCGGGACTGTACCCAAAAGCCACCTTTTTGCACGCCCTCTTGGACGTGGTATGATGGAAATCAAAGCACAGTGGGAATCACACAAGACTCTATGACGATCTCGAGTCAACAGACTACTCTGTACCAGTGTCACCGGAGAACTGCCATCTGACGTATGGTATAATACCATCTGGGAGTTCTCGGCGAGTCCGTCCAGTGTACCCAGTCTCTACTGAGCACCCGTACACCATCCTTGATGTCAAACACCGATGGATATGGGATCATCCATCGCCCATCATATGGGTCAAGATGCGTATACGCTAGTCTACTCTGGTGCATCGATGCCTAGTCTCGATACACCCTCGACTAGGAACAGTTATAGGATGTACTCGTCGACTACCGTGGCCCCACTAGTATGATCTCATCATAGTCCCAGTAGTCGAGTACACATCCTAAGGGCTTTATCAACATGTAACATAGAGACAATCAGAGTACATGTTAAGATAAAGTACAACCAGATAGCATACTATCATGTCGAGCAAGAAAGTCCTCCCTATATATGTCCTAGCATCCACTACAATATACATCGTATGTACAGTAATGGCCTCTAGGGCATACATATAACTAACAATCTCCCACTTGCACTAGGGCCATCTGTTATGGTATCTCATACCCAACAATTAGCTGCCGTTGAAGTATCTCATACTCAACCATCCCATAAAAGTCTCTACTGGGAAAAAGGCCTTTGTGAGTGGATCCGCGCTGTTGTCCTCTGTGTCTACTCTCCTAACCTCGATCTCCCTGGAGATCAACCATCTCTATGATCAGGTGATACTGCCTAAGAATTATGTCTGGATTTCTGATGGGACGGTAGTTCCTTGGCTAAAGCCACAACTCCATTGTCACACAATGGTAGGAACGAAGTTCATCTTATGAACTTATATATCCAGACTGCCTCTTTGGTAGCATCCTTGGTAACGATGTATCTTGCTTTAATCGTCTAGTAAGTCACGGTATCTAGCTTGGAACTCTTCCAACATACCGTCCTTCCACTGAGGGTATAGACAATGCCTGCGACTGACATTCAGTCGTCCTTATCACCCTGGAACCTTTCCAGTGATTCTCCCCTGGATCGATTTATACCATCTCACTACAACTAGTGAGTGTCCTAACATCCAATTAGATCTATCTCATAGATCCAAAACCCAGGATTTAGGAGGTATCACTTTGATCCTATATGGAGAATCCTTGTGATAAGCGGAGATTGACCGAGCGTAGCATAGGAAACTCCTTCCCTATCAAGAGTATGTCATCCACGTACTCTACGAGGATCACCACCATACTCTCTACTACCTTTTCGTATATACAAGGTTCATCTACCATTTTGATGAAGTCAAACTCTTTGACTACCACATCAAAACAGATGTTCCAACTCCGCGATGCCTGTTTTATCATATAAAACATCTTGATCACGTTTCCGCTGCTCCCACTGACTGCGAAGCCCTCTGGCTGTGTACTTATAGACGCTCTCTTCTAAAACATCATTTAGAGAAGTAGTCATGACACCCAACCACCAGATATCGTAGTCATGGTATGTAGCCGTGGCAAGTAGGATCTGGATGGACTTAAGCATAGCTTTGAAAGTATCAACTTTTCCATGTACACCAAGTAATCTTCTCAAGATATACTCGCTCCTGATGGGAATTTAACCCTTCAGATAAAGCAACCAAAGTCCATACTTTGTTGGTGTATAAGGATTCCATCTCAGATCGATAAGCATCCAGCCATTCTTACAGAGTCCCACTCCTGATGGCCAGCTCGAAACTAGTTGGGTCATCATCTCATGATGCAATCCTCGCTCCCACTATCATAGAGAAACCGAAGTATCTCTTAGGTGGGTGAGGAACCCTGCTAGATCGGCGGAGAGGCTGAGGTTCGTTGGAAACTATTGAATTCTTTGGTTCTACCAAATCATCAGCTGCAGTTTGTATATCTGGAACATTTCCAGTTGTACATAACAGACCTTGCCTCGAGCTTGTCCGAATTTTGCTTTTAGACATAGGCCGGACAACCCCAAATCTTAACAAACTTAAGATATGGGCTCTTCCCATTCCATATCACATATGAAGTGGTAGGTAACTGATTTGATTTGAACCCTATTCAATAGGTATGCAGCTTCTCAAGTGCATAACTCCCAAAAGGAAATAGGAAACTCAGTAATACTCATCATAGAGCACACCATATCTAATAGGGTGAGTTTGCTCCGCCCCGATATACCATCGTGTTATGGTGTATACGGAGGAGTAATGCTGAGAGAGAATCTCATTCTCCTTTAGAATAGTCCAGGAATTCCGTGCTCAAGTATTCTCCTCCTTGATCTCATCAAAGGACATAATACTTATACCCGTATTTGGTTCTCTACTTCTAACTTATATTCTGTGAATATCTCAAAAGGTTCGGACTTGTGTTTCAACAGGAACATATGTCTGAATCTTGAGAGATTATCAGAGAATGTAATGAAGTACAAAGAACCGATCTTGGCATGTGTAGACAGGGGACCTTACATACATCAACATGTATCAATCCCAAGAGTTCACTAACACTTTCTCTGTTTCCAATAAACAGAGCTGTGGTCATCTTATCTTTGTGACATGACCGGCAAGTTTCACAAGATGTAAATTCAAACTAATTTAAATATGCATCTATATGTAACTTCAGCTAGTCGGGTCGCATTGATATGACCTAGTCTACAATACCTCAAGAAGGATTTGTTCATTTCTGAACTCTTCCTCTTGTGTGTGTTCTATATACTAAGAACTGTGGTTTGATTTAGAACGTCAATGCTTTTAGATAACGTGCCTGAACCGATCAACTATTGATATAGGAAATGTTCAAAACATTATCCAACAATACAAAATTATATCCTTTCTTTACTAATAAAGAGACTGATATGATTTTGTATATCAGGTTCGGTATCTAATAACATTTGTTCAGAATCAATGTATTCTTGTAATACAGGGTGATAGTGACCAACAGACTTGGCTGCAACACTTGCACCGTTTTCTGTCTCATGAAACTTATCACCCGTTCTCAGTTCTCTACCTATCTGTAGCCCATGTAACAGATTACATATACGGGATCCTGATCCGGTATCACATACCCAGGACGTAAAGGATACTGAGAAACAGTTCTCTGTAATGAACACACCCGAAGATGATGCATCAACATGCACTTTCTTCGTTTGGGCGGCACGGGAAATCTGGTATTCCCCAATTTCCTGCTCTGTCCTATAACAATTATAAGTTGGAGCGGGACCAACGTTCCCCAGCTCAGTATAACAAGCTGGTTCGGTCAATATATCCGTTTTATTATCTTGATTAAGGCGTGATATGGTCGCTGCCTGGAGAGAGAGAGAAGAAAACACTCAGCGTATGCTCTTGCAAGATTAGATTGGTTATTTAATATATCTAATCAGGATGTCTCCCACTGTTTTAATCAAATCTTCCTTCAAACCCTAAAAGGAAAGACTAGCCGGGATTAATTACACGCTACAAGTTCGCCAATCTTTCAGCCAGGCCAGTGTCGGTACTTTGAGGGAGGTCCCCCGTGCTTTCGCACGAACCTAATTAAAGTAAACCTCGTTTTCCCAGAGGCGTAACCCCGTTAACACCTTTCTAGACACCTACTTGATCGGCTAATTGTAATGTGTAAAACTCTCCCAGGAGTAACTCTTACTCGCAGCGGGTATCGGGATCCAACTATCTTATAGAAGGTATGCAATCTCATTGCAAATTTCAACTCTTGAAATTCCCAATAATATTTTACCCCTAGCGTCCTATGACCTTGACGAAGGCCAAACTACCCATAGTCCGCTAGTCAAGTTCAACCCGTACATTTCTTGATTGAATTAAACCCACCCGCACGGCCCTTGACGAAGGCCAAACTACGCCGTACGAATACCCTAATCCAATCACATCGTATGCTAGCAGATAAGCACTAGTTAGCTACCGTACACTACGTCTTGACGAAGGCCAAACTACCGCAGCACGAATACTAACTAGTACTTATCTGAAATGACGGAGGGCTACGACAGGTTTTTAAGAAAACCCTTTGCGTAATGAACTTGATATCGTTGTAGAATCGAGTAATTTTAAATGGGGTGTTTTTGAGGCTTTTCTAGTTTTGCTAAAGGGGTCACTCCCGGTGAAGGGATCGTCGGCCCTTTCCTCATCGAATAAGGTGCAGGATATATCACATATACCGCTGTGCAAAGCAAGAACTATAGAAGCAATCAAAAGACAAACCGAGTTTGTAGCATCTGCCAGTTATTGCTAAAGGAGTCACTCCCGGTGAAGGGATCTCGGTCCTTTCCTTATCGAATAAGGTGCTGGATGTTCTACAAGAAACACCGCTATGCAAAGCAAGAACTATAGCTACCAGTATTTAAACAAGTTTCTACAACATCTTAGGTTTCTTTTATTTCATTAATCTCATTAATGAAGTCCCATTTTATTATGCTTCACAAGCATCTCTTTTGAAAACGAAATCTGCAATATAACATATATCTCATATATATAATATAAACATTCGTCTCAGGCAGTAATATGATCTCATCACAGAACATTGCAGCAGAAGAACATATATGAAATATTGGATATACTAGGACGTCCGTGTTTTCAATACGAGCCTGTATAAAACACGGATTCCACGGTCGCGATAAATAGCCAAACCCACATCCCTAGACCCCTACGAGAGCGGCAAGTAACACTGCCAATTCTAGGGTTAGGAGACCCGGTCTCGACTCCTCGAGATGGTCTCCCACTAGACCCTAGAACCCGGTTACTTGTGCTCCCCTCCTTGGGTCTACCTAATGCGGAAAAGTAAATAATATACAACGGTGACATCTTCCGCTACCTGGAAGTGCCCCAATAAAAGAATATTACATACAAATGAATTTTACATGAATGAAAAAGAAAAACTCTCATCTCACATAAAACCCCCGGCTATTCTAAACGCGACGATCCAATATAACATATCACAGCAACACATAATATCTCATATCATCAACGTAAGCAAGTATGGGAATCCCGATTGTCGTTGATGTATAGAAATGAAGCCGGCGATACACCACATACTACGCTTACTGTCACAGAAAAGAAAGTGTAAAACTACAACAGTTGGAATCCGCAACCTCCTTAGACATCGCATGCCTAACCAAATGAATTCCTTAGACATCGCATGCCTAACAATTATAAACCCCGCATTTTAGTCTCATTATCGAAAACTCTTTTCAATGTCAAGTCGGGGAATTCAACTAGATTCCCGACGTCCTGATCGAATGCTCGTCGCAAACTTTAGTAGACGGCCGCACCCCCAGATGCCGTCGACGAAGTGCACTAAGGCGGAACACCGCTGCCGCGAGCACCCGAACGGATGCTTTCGGCGACGGGGTTCTCCTACAGTCACTTGGTCGGGGCTAAGAGGTGTAGCTGTCTATTAAGTTTACCCGGCGAGTATCCGCGTACTCTACGTGATTGCGACGAACTTTTGATCACATCAAAATTCCGTGGCAACCGATCATCTGAGACTAAACTGCTATGTCTATAATATTCAAATCAGTTATCTCATAACAACCTATGGATTCCAAATATTGTATCACATTCCAGATAAATATAAAAAGTTAAACTTTCCGATCGAATCATCAAACACCAAAGATTTCCCCAGTATATCTCAACACTTGAAAACAGTTTTAAAACATCCATCACATGCCACAGTACCAATGGTCCAGCCGTAGAAGGGTCAAGCCAACGCCTCACATGTGGCACGCCGTACTGCCCCAAACCCTAAGGTTCAAAGGGCAGTTCAAGACGGTCACATAATCGAGTTAAGGTTTGTTGTCTTCTAGAGGGTCCATCGCGTTACTTGCATGACTTAGAACATTCTTAAACACGAGGAAAAAATCCAACTTTTGAAAAAATTTCCGACAGGGGAAAAGGTGAATTATTGATATCCGTTCGAACTTTTTAACAGTTTCTAAAATTATCCGGACAAACTAAACAAAGTTATAATATCCGATCGAAACTTTAAGTCCCCAATACAACCCAGATAATTCAACAGTTGAATAAATATTAAAAATTCCCAGAAAATACAACATTAAAAAATAGGAGTTACTGTGAAAAGCACGTGCCAAGAATCGACCATGTGGCCGCGGAACCGCCGCACATGCTGGGGTGGGGCCGCGGTTCCGCTGTTCATTTGTCGACTTGCGCTCACATGCTTCACAGTAATTCTTATAATTACCAGCTGTAATTTTTGGATATTTTTAATTCACAAAAATCAAAATTTTCAGAAAATTTCCAGAAAGTGGGTTTTATCGGGTTTTCCGGGTTCGATCGGACTTTAAACTTCGTCTAGACCTCGCCTAAAGCTCTAGCTTGGCTCTGATACCACTGTAGGGTTGCTAGGCACGCGCACAAGGGTCTACGAGGCATCAACCATGCCCGATTAAAAATTTAGCCGTGCCGAACAACCCGAATACGGAACTTTAAACTAGAGATTAGGCGAAAACTAACATGTTAACAACTTTAACACTAAGTGAGAGGGATTACAACCTTTGTAGATCCGGTCCTTCACTTCATATGCTCCGTGTTGTGGTCCCTTCGCTGCGATCATCGGGATCCGGACTCTCGAGAGGTTCCACGAAGAGAAAGATGCAACCTTTGCTTCCGATCTTCGATACTAAGATGATCTACCTTGAAGTTTCTTTAACACAAGCTAACACTCATGAAATGATGTGAACACCCTCATCTAAATGGCAAGGGAAGATAAGGATGATGAAGTAGGATTTTTGCTCTCTTTATTTACCTTTTTCTCATATTTATTCATCACTTTGGAAAAATCTAGCAAGCTTTTTCATGAAAGAATGAAGGAAGAAGAAGATGAACATGATTGATAATCCTTTTGTGATGAATAGGAAAAGAATAATATGATAGAATTATGCAACCATGGTCAAGTAAACCTTTGTAGAGAATTAACTAGGGTTAGGGTTTGGATTGGGTTAAAGCATGAGTCACTTGTAAATATCTTACACAAAACAAAAAGAAAACCTTCTAGAATCTACTAGAAGTCATTAACCCAAATCAAACCCTAATCTTGATTAATCTTTACAAAACATGTTGCATTATTTATCATATCATGTTACAATCTTATATATCACGTGTAAGTGCACGGCGGCGCCCCGGCCGTCAATCCGACGGCGGAACGCGGAAACGGTGATAAACTTTAATTTTTGCGGACTTAGCAAACCGGCACCACCGCGCACTAAACACCCGGATCGTAACCATTAACAAGTCTAAGCTACTAACAAGAAGGGAAGAGATATACCGACTGATCCGAGTCCTCCGGTCTTCATCTCCACTCCGATCTCCTCGCGGGATCTCCGTCCGTCTCCTCCTCGTCGGAAAGGGCACCACGAAGCCGGGTACTTATACGGGCTCCCACCTCAATACCGAGGCAACTCGGGCGCGAAGTTGGCTAGCCGACGTGCCCAAGATTTGCTGTAGAATGTAGTGTAGAGTGCATGTCTCACTTTGGGGTTATGTTGCCATTTGAAGATGATGGAGGAATCAAGATAAGAAAAATGGTGCTTGCATTTTTCTAGCATCAAAAATGAGATCAAGAATGCTACTCTCTCAAAGATGAAGCTCTCTTCTTCTTCTCTTTTCAAAAATGAAAAACTTATCAACTTAGAAAAATGGTGGAGGAAAGAATATGAAGCATGAAGGGAGGTGATGGTAGGAGCACAAGAGGTGACCACATCCAAACCATCATGATAACAATCTCACATCAACTACTAATCACCTCAAATCCTTTCTTATCAACAAAAAGCAAGTGATGAGAATGGTATCAAAAAGATGCTATCATAATAAATACACATGCAAGAAAATCCTCCACAATGTGTTATTTGCAAACTTGCAAATAACACCCTCCATCGGAAAAGTCCGGCCGGGAAAGAACAAAGGAAAACCGGCCGGAACGGAATGCAAACTGGCAACTCCAGAAAACTGGTCCCGTAATAAATTACAGGAAAACCCCGATACTGTGCATACACACCCGCATCTGTATTCCGTCCGGATACAAATGCAATGAGACAAAATCTACATTGTACTAAACTAGGACCGGCTTAAACCAAAACCGGCTAGTAAAATCTGTCCGATCCTGATCCGTGCAATACCGCACGTATCTGATCGAACCTTGCCATATAACCATACGGCCACTAGTACAAACCGTCCGATCCTGATCCGTGCAATACCGCACGTATCTGATCGGACCCTGCCATATCTCCATACGGCCTCTACAGCGTTTCGCCCGAAAGCTTGAGTAACTGAAAGTGTGGTGGACTCTAAAGACTCGTCAATACTATGGCTGTGGATTTAACCACTAGCACGTCAGAGGTATAAGCCAATACGTGACGGGCCACCAGCTATTGACTAAAAGGGACGTCGATGAGCGAACTCATCCTGACACCCTACTGAGCCTGTCAGTGACAATATCCGTACAGTCCGGTCCGTTCGTCTATGAGCATCGCATGGCGGGCCTAGGGGGTTGGTAAAAGTCAGACCCCCAAAAGCGGTACAAGTCGTGTCGGAGTGTAGCCCAGAACACCCTGAGATACTACTGGAATACCTACCAGTAAATCTCTTGCCTTGGCCAAGGTCTTCGTGTAATGGCTCTCCTAGACACAGCGCGACCTCACCCCCAATACCGGGAGAGACGAACCCCCGAAGATCCGCTCACTGCCTCCATGTGGCTCGGGACTGTACCCAACTAAAACCTGTTTGCACGACTCCTTTGAGCCGTGGTAGGGTAGTAATCAAAGTACAGTGGGAACTCACACGAGACAAATGACGATCCCCAGGTCGATGAACTAACCTGTACACATGTCACCAGGGAACTGCTATCTGACGTCAGGTATAAGACCAACTAGCATGTTCCCGGCAAGTCCTGTCCGGTGTACTCATAACCCAATGAGCACTTGTATACATCTTAGGTGAACCAACTGACACCAGTGGCTTGTGAGACCGGCCACCGCCCCTCTTCGGGGTCTCGACTGTATACACTAGTCTACTCTGGAGTATCGATGCCCTGTCTCGAAACTCCCACGACTAGGGACCTTTTAAGGATGTGCTTATAGACTACCAGCTCCCACGTATATGATCGCCCTCATACTGCCGGTAGTCAAGCAAGAATCCTAGGGGCTCTATCAACGTGCAATAGTGACCTGTCATGTCACCTAAAAAAGTACACGATGATAAAGGTAAACCAGATAGCATACTATCATCTCGAGTAAGACTGTCCTACCGGGATAGGTCCTCCCTCAATCATTGCAATCACGTGCCTGTGATCTAATAATTGACTCTGAGGGCACTATCTCCAACAATCTCCCACTTGCACTCAAGGCTAATTATTGCGATGTCGCATACTCACAGCCCGTGTGATACCGAACACCCAACTCCTCTACTTGTCCATCTCACAAAGCTCGTTTGCGAAACTATTGCGTTCGAGGAATAGCCTCAGTGAGTGGATCCGCTCTGGTGTTTCTTTCTATGTCTCTCTATATCTCATGTTCGCGGAGAAAGCCATCTCCCGAAATGAGCAATACCTGTCTTAGAATGTCTGGATGTCCGATGGGACCTAGCTCATAAATGAACTCCAAATCCAAACTTCTTAGACTGTATCGTCAACTGAATTTAATCAGTATCCTGCGCCATGCCACCCTCCGTATTACCTTGGACCATCTGTCCAAAATACTGCCCCTCGTCAGAAGGATGACTATAACTATGACAACCTCCTTGTCGTCCATGTCACCTTGGAAGCCTGGAATGATAATTGTCTCCCGAATGAGGCTGTCGTTATCATATCCCTAGAACATCCACTTATGTTCTAAAACTGCTTCCGACTGTTTCTCCAGGATTGGATCAATGTCAACTTATTGCATGTAATGCAAGAACAACATCTGGTGTGGTACTTGACATCTCATGATTGACTCAATTGCCTAAGCAAGTGATCTGCTAATCATGAACATCCCTCTCCCCTTTAGTCTGTAGGACACCTTTAGAGAGGGTGACTCCATCACCTGCAGGTATACTACCATGCCAGGAGTCGTCCATTCTAAATACTCTTAGAATGCTGTCTAAGTACCCTGATTGGGAAACCACCCAAATCTAGATCTAAAAACATAGATCTAGTAACCAGAATGTCTGATAATGTCCAAGTCCCTTGTGGAGAAACCACTGTGTGACGACCAAAGTATAACCGATCGTAATATAGGAATATCACTTCCTACTACCTTCTCAACAGATCCATCCCCTATTCTGATGAAGTCAAACCTATGACTGTCACATCAGAAATAGATGATCTATCTCCGCTATATCTGCTTTAGTCTATAAATAGACATAAGCCTGATATCCACCAATGCTTCCGCTGCTCCCACTGACTACGACAACCCTCTGGCAGATTCATATAGACGTACACTTCTAAAACTAGTTTAGAAAGACGCTATACTCATCCTCCTGCCGGGTCTCGCAGCCTGGAACAACAGCAATGGCAATTGTGGGTAAACAAGAACTTCCCTGTCACCGTCCTTGAGGCTACCGGAGTACCTCTCGGGTGCCTGAAGTTACCCACCTTATCTGTGGAATGGCTAATGGAATGTCAATCCAGATTGAATCTTTAGGTTCCTTATCAAATCTTCAGTAATCGTTTGCGGTTCTGGAATCACTTCCAGTTCTACCATACTCCCACTTGTTTTCTGAAAAAATCCATTTCTTTTAAAATTGTGGCGAGTGAAGAACAATATCACTATTGATCATCCAGATGGTAGAAAGTCAACCCTCGTCATAGTCTGGGTCAACCCACAAACAGCCATTACAGAAACGTGCCTATGAGTTATCCAGAGTCTGGTTTTAAGCATAAGCCGGACAACTCCCCGTACCTTAACATCGTTAAGATATGAACTGTTCTATATCCAATATAGAACCAGAGGCACGGATTTAATTGAACAAGATTCAAATCATGCAGCTGTCTCCAGTGCATGTCAACTAAATGGAAGGAGGCCGATCAGCGTTACTCAACTTAGGAATGCTTCCAATTATGAGTAACCCGAAAGAGAAGCAAGTTCTCTTAATTATTACTATCATCTGAATACCATACACAAGTATCTACATCTTCGATCACTTTGAAGAATCCCGATACTTGCAATACCTAGTTCTCTACTTTATTCAAATACCTATAACTTCTCAAAATTCAGACACTGTGTTTCCACGAAACACCTATCTAAAAACTAGAGAAGTCATAAGTAAACTGAATATAGTACGAGGACCAACCCCTCTGTCCTGATGGACCCTGGACAACATACAATACTTTGTATAAGTCCCTTGAGTCTAGTGACTCATTCACTGTGTGTCGTAGGTTGAAAACTGTACTTTTGGTTAAGAAGAATTACACCGTTGTTCAATGCTCCTTACCTAACCATCCACTGATATAGGTAAATGTCATCGACATAATATCAAAAGGTATATCTCACTCTATGAAAATAGACGTACAGATATATCAATTTGAAATTGGTGCACAACAACGGATATTCAAAACCAAATATTTGCCGACCGGCAAACAACCCAGGTGGCTTCCTCAAATATCACCAATTCCAACGAATCCCGATATAATGAGGATGGTCACCTAATTCCCAATAACTTACTCCCACTCATCATCTGTAAAACCATACAGATGTGAGACTCATACCTGGTAAATACATACCCTGGAGTAAGTGTCTAATCGGGAAATCAGTTTTCTTTTAACAGTACACAGTGAACCTGAAACATTGAAATGTTTCGATGGGGTATCCTGGTATTCCTAGTAATGCCTCTACCATTATCCAGATTCACAACTATAACCGTATAATTCTTTGCCACCTCTCCAAATCCCTTTATATGTCTTTAGTCATTACCTTCTGTACACCCCTTAAAGCCAAATGGTTTTCTTCCTTCCCTACCGTTCGGCACCAGCCTATGGTTTGGAAGAAGACTATCCAAAAAGCATAAAGGGTGTACTGTCCTAATCCTAGGAGCACTCGCAATGCGAGAGAAGGTGAAGATAAAAGACACCTGAATGTACTTTATTCCTATTTCTCCTGAACCAAGATCCATCCCCGAACTGGAACAAGTTCCTTTCGAGTTCGTATATAACCATACGATGGATTATCCAATAAAATGGGATCTTCGTAGTGATACGGAGTGTCCTGGAGAAATACAAAGATGATTTAGGATTGGCGAAGAAATACTTGGTTTGGTCGTGAATGGCAGTCGCAATTTACTTTGCCCTCTTACTAATCACTTGCTTTGTCTGAACTCAATACCTTCTGTACACCGTTTAGGCTAACTGGTTTTCTTCATTCCCTACCGGTCGGCACCAGCCTATGGTTTGGAAGAAGACTATCCAATTTGCGTAATAGGTGTACTACTCCTAAACCAAGGAGTACTCGCAACCTAAGAGAGGGTGAAAAGAAAAGACAACTGAATAATCCTATCCGTTTTCTCCAGAACCAGAAACCATCCTCGAATTCCTTCGAGTTCGTATCTAACCATACGATGGTTTTGTCCAATGGAAGTGGACGTTCGTAGTAATACGGGGTGTCCCGGAGAAAAGGGTAAAAGTAGGAATGGCAATGAGGTCTGCAACTCTGACAATCCAAAAGCCAGTGTTAAGTAGGTTCGGTCAACTTGGTCACTGAGTCATAGTCTAGGGTCGGGTCAATGGTCGCTGCCAGAGAGAGAGAAAAGAAACACTCAGCGTGCACTCTATCCTAGATCAGAATGGTTATCACTTTTTCTAATCAGGAAACCTCCCACTGTACCTCAAATTCTCCTCCAAACCTGAAAGAAGAATTAGTCGGGGTCACCCGAGGAGTAAACCAACTCATCAGTGGGAATCGGGATCCAACTATCATCGCATGACAACGTGACGGAATCCGCTCACGGTATCACACTCCAGATGGTATGCGCATATCTGGCAAGTTTCAGTTCTTTTGAAACTCCCGATGTGAATTTTTGCCCCATGCTCTTATGACCTTGGCGTGAGGTCAAAATATCATAAGTCACATGTCAAGTTCTTTCCATCATTATCCAGGTTAATTTGAACCCACCCGTACATACCCTTGACGTAGGCCAAAATAGTAGTACGACTGTCCCAAACCAATGCATCTATCTATGCTACAGATAAATATCCGGCAGCTACAAATCACTATGCCTTGGCGTGAGGTCAAAATACATAGCTTGAATACTACCGAATATTTAACCGAAATGATGGAGGGCTACGAATGGTTTCTGGCGAAAACCTTTAACGTAATGAACTTGATATCGCTGAAGGAACGGATAGCTTTTTAAAATATAGTGACGAAAACCATTGCTAAAGAGGTCACTCCCGGTGAAGGGATCTCGGCTCTTTCCCCGTAGAATGAGGTGCAGGATATTCCAACTGAATACCACGATGCAAAGCAAAAGTAATCGGCTATAGTGAAGGTATTGCCCTGATGCAAACTTCTGTCCAAGGGGTCACTCCCGGTGAAGGGATCTCGGCCCTTGCCTCGTCGACTGAGGAGCAGGATATTCCAAATGAATACCACGATGCAAAACAAAAGTGAACGTCCTTGCAATAACAGCTTTTTGGAAAAATGTTCCAACAACATCAGATTAGGTTTGTTTAACTTGCATTGATCCGAATCAACGCAGTCCCATCAATTAATCACACCACAAAGAACGAAAATATACTGACGTACGTATATGCCATCCGCGTTCGCCACTGGGTCTCGTCATCACCCGTTAGGTTAGCTAACTAACGGCAGAGCGGGGACTGGACTAGCGCGGATGAAAAACATATGCAACATCTACTAATATATATACCAATATATTATATTTCGCTCAAGGCGTGAAAAGAAATGCAACATCACAGAAATGTATAGCATCACAGAACAATACAGATATCTGGGATCCCCGGGTTTCACAGAGCCACTACTGAAACCCGACGTTCCCCTGGTCGTGTGGATAGCCTGTGCAATGAAATCCTAGACCCCTACGGGCGCGGCAAGTCACCCGCCAAGACCTGAAGCGAGGCAGCCCCCTTCAGCGACGTGAATGGACCACCCGGCACTCCACGGAATCCGGCACCTTGGGCACCCCTCCTGGGTCAACCTGTACCCCCTACGAGTGCGGCGAATAGCCCGCCAATCCCAGAGTGAAGCCCCCTCCGTCTCAATGCCATGAGATGCGGGCTTGTTGCCTTCCAGAACCCGGGTATCCGTGCACTCCTCCACGGGGTAATCCTAGTACAGAATGTAAAATATACATACACCGGGTACATCGACCGCAACCAGGTCGTGCCCTAAAATAATAATACAAACAGGCAGTGACGGCAGTCCACATGTCGGACGCTCGCCCCGCAATATCATATGTACATAATACAACAGAACAGTACTAGCATTGCATCCAAGCTATCCCCCACGACCGATCCGCAACATCACAGCATAAACATAGAACATCAACGTGAAAGTCACGTTCGCAAATCCGTCTAACCGGGCTATAGCAGCTAGACAGGATTTACCGATCGAGTGACATTCACGGTCGCAGATATAATGTAAATACTGTGAAATAATGTGTTTAAAATTTTCCGATTGATCAAAAATTAACAAGTGGGCCCCAAAGCAATACTGCAGCACACACAGAAATTATTGGCCCAAATTTAATATTCCAAAACCCCCAAAATAAGCCCAGAAGCCCACTAGAAAAATATGATACAGTGAGGATACAAATGTGCGGCGGAACCGCGGCCAAAGGGGGGGTTTGGCCGCGGTTCCGCGCTCCAGGTGTCGACTCACTGTGTCGAACTTTTCCAGTATTCTTAGAATTTGTTGTACATCAGTTTTATGCAACCTGAAAAATTTTTGGACACCAAAAAATCTTAACAGAAAACTGATGTGAACTAAAATTGGGTTTTTGGAATTTTGATCGATCGGAACTGAAAAACACATCAAACGAAGCTAGACGAAGTTAATGGCGAGGCTCTGATACCACTGTAAGTGCACGGCGGCGCCCCGGCCGTCAATCCGACGGCGGAACGCGGAAACGGTGATAAACTTTAATTTTTGCGGACTTAGCAAACCGGCACCACCGCGCACTAAACACCCAGATCGTAACCATTAACAAGTCTAAGCTACTAACAAGAAGGGAAGAGATATACCGACTGATCCGAGTCCTCCGGTCTTCATCTCCACTCAGATCTCCTCGCGGGATCTCCGTCCGTCTCCTCCTCGTCGGAAAGGGCACCACGAAGCCGGGTACTTATACGGGCTCCCACCTCAATACCGAGGCAACTCGGGCGCGAAGTTGGCTAGCCGACGCGCCCAAGATTTGCTGTAGAATGTAGTGTAGAGTGCATGTCTCACTTTGGGGTTATGTTGCCATTTGAAGATGATGGAGGAATCAAGATAAGAAAAATGGTGCTTGCATTTTTCTAGCATCAAAAATGAGATCAAGAATGCTACTCTCTCAAAGATGAAGCTCTCTTCTTCTTCTCTTTTCAAAAATGAAAAACTTATCAACTTAGAAAAATGGTGGAGGAAAGAATATGAAGCATGAAGGGAGGTGATGGTAGGAGCACAAGTGGTGACCACATCCAAACCATCATGATAACAATCTCACATCAACTACTAATCACCTCAAATCCTTTCTTATCAACAAAAAGCAAGTGATGAGAATGGTATCAAAAAGATGCTATCATAGTAAATACACATGCAAGAAAATCCTCCACAATGTGTTATTTGCAAACTTGCAAATAACACCCTCCATCGGAAAAGTCCGGCCGGGAAAGAACAAAGGAAAACCGGCCGGAACGGAATGCAAACTGGCAACTCCAGAAAACTGGTCCCGTAATAAATTACAGGAAAACCCCGATACTGTGCATACACACCCGCATCTGTATTCCGTCCGGATACAAATGCAATGAGACAAAATCTACACTGTACTAAACTAGGACCGGCTTAAACCAAAACCGGCTAGTAAAATCTGTCCGATCCAGATCCGTGCAATACCGCACGTATCTGATCGAACCTTTCCATATAACCATACGGCCACTAGTACAAACCGTCCGATCCTGATCCGTGCAATACCGCACGTATCTGATCGGACCCTGCCATATCTCCATACGGCCTCTACAGCGTTTCGCCCGAAAGCTTGAGTAACTGAAAGTGTGGTGGACTCTAAAGACTCGTTAATACTATGGCTGTGGATTTAACCACTAGCACGTCAGAGGTATAAGCCAATACGTGACGGGCCACCAGCTATTGACTAAAAGGGACGTCGATGAGCGAACTCATCCTGACACCCTACTGAGCCTGTCAGTGACAATATCCGTACAGTCCGGTCCGTTCGTCTATGAGCATCGCATGGCGGGCCTAGGGGGTTGGTAAAAGTCAGACCCCCAAAAGCGGTACAAGTCGTGTCGGAGTGTAGCCCAGAACACCCTGAGATACTACTGGAATACCTACCAGTAAATCTCCTGTCTTGGCCAAGGTCTTCGTGTAATGGCTCTCCTAGACACAGCGCGACCTCACCCCCAATACCGGGAGAGACGAACCCCCGAAGATCCGCTCACTGCCTCCATGTGGCTCGGGACTGTACCCAACTAAAACCTGTTTGCACGACTCCTTTGAGCCGTGGTAGGGTAGTAATCAAAGTACAGTGGGAACTCACACGAGACAAATGACGATCCCCAGGTCGATGAACTAACCTGTACACATGTCACCAGGGAACTGCTATCTGACGTCAGGTATAAGACCAACTAGCATGTTCCCGGCGAGTCCTGTCCGGTGTAGTCATAACCCAATGAGCACCTGTATACATCTTAGGTGAACCAACTGACACCAGTGGCTTGTGAGACCGGCCACCGCCCCTCGTCGGGGTCTCGACTGTATACACTAGTCTACTCTGGAGTATCGATGCCCTGTCTCGAAACTCCCACGACTAGGGACCTTTTAAGGATGTGCTTATAGACTACCAGCTCCCACGTATATGATCGCCCTCATACTGCCGGTAGTCAAGCAAGAATCCTAGGGGCTCTATCAACGTGCAATAGTGACCTGTCATGTCACCTAAAGCAGTACACGATGATAAAGATAAACCAGATAGCATACTATCATCTCGAGTAAGACTGTCCTACCGGGATAGGTCCTCCCTCAATCATTGCAATCACGTGCCTGTGATCCAATAATTGACTCTGAGGGCACTATCTCCAACATCACATATATAATATTTATTGTAACAAAATAAAATAATACAATTAACATATATCGCATATATATCAATGTATTACCCGAGTGAGAAAAAGAATCTTTTAGTGAGCAAATATTAGTTAATGTAATTTAATATATCATATATATTATTATACATTAAATTATCGAATCAACACTTGATCCGACAATCCGGCTATATCGCATATAACCGACTAATATTTATCTGTACCGATTCATCGAATCAACACTTGATCCGATGACCCGGCTGATATCAAATATCGCGAGAATATAATACGATATCACATACCGCATTATCCTCGGTCCCGCACATATCACATATGTGCCCCTACTCCATTTTGCCTGAGTCAAGAAACCTCTGTGTATGACTCTAAAGAATCGTCAATACGCCGGCAGTAGGTGATGATCATATCAAACACCCACAAGCTGCAAGCGGTCAGCTAAACTTAACAGCTACCCAGGTATTGAGCGCTCAGAAGATCAACAAGCAAGCCTGTACATTCTCCAGCGAATCCAAACAGTAACACTCCCGTACAGTCCGGTCTCGTCGTCTGATATGTCGCATATCTCGCCTAGGGGTGGTAAACGTCAGACACCAGTAGCTTGATAAGTCGTGTCGATATGAGGTCTATAACAGTTCGAGAAACTACTGATAACACTTACCAGTAAATCTTAGCAACCCTGGCCAGGGATTTCCGGTTATAGCCAATCGAACACAGCACAACATCAACTCCCTATACCGGGAGAGACGAATCCCCTCCTATCGCTCATTGCCTCCATGTGATTCGGGACTGTACCCAAAAGCCACCTTTTTGCACGCCCTCTTGGACGTGGTATGATGGAAATCAAAGCACAGTGGGAATCACACAAGACTCTATGACGATCTCGGGTCAACAGACTACTCTGTACCAGTGTCACCGGAGAACTGCCATCTGACGTATGGTATAATACCATCTGGGAGTTCTCGGCGAGTCCGTCCAGTGTACCCAGTCTCTACTGAGCACCCGTACACCATCCTTGATGTCAAACACCGATGGATATAGGATCATCCATCGCCCATCATATGGGTTAAGATGCATATATGCTAGTCTACTCTGGTGCATCGATGCCCTGTCTCGATACACCCTCGACTAGGAACAGTTATAGGATGTACTCGTCGACTACCGTGGCCCCACTAGTATGATCTCATCATAGTCCCAGTAGCCGAGTACACATCCTAAGGGCTTTATCAACATGTAACATAGAGACAATCAGAGTACATGTTAAGATAAAGTACAACCAGATAGCATACTATCATGTCGAGCAAGAAAGTCCTCCCTATATATGTCCTAGCATCCACTACAATATACATCGTATGTACAGTAATGGCCTCTAGGGCATACATATAACTAACACTAATGAAGTCTCACAAGTGATCAAACATGGCCAATTAAAATTTTACAAGTGCCGAGAAACCCTAATACGGATCGTTAACTAGATGTATAGGCGATGCAATGCAAATAAACGAATTTATAGCTAAAGGGAAGGGGCTACAACCTTTCTAGATCCGGTCCTCCACCTCCATGGCTCCGTGATGAAGTCCCTCGCTATCCATATCGAATCCCGGACTCTAGCATCGGCTTCATCGGAGAAATGGGCGGGCTAGGTCGTCGGCTTCGATGCCGAAGATGATCTACGTCGAGGCAACACAAGATCAAGCTCCAACTTCACCAAGACATGAAACTTGTGAAGAAAATACCCTATACTACTTGGCAAGAGGTATAGGATGAAGAAATAGGAAGTGGGTTCACTTTGGAATTGGATTTCTCGCTCATTTTCACAAGTTGCCATTGATGGAGGCAAGCTTTCTTCATTGTTGAAGATGAATAAGAAGAAGAAAGAATATGATAAGTCTTATTCAAAATAGAAAATAATATGAATACTTATCATATACCAACCATGGTCAAGTGTAGAGAGTGAACTAGGGTTAGGTTGAATGGTTAGGTTAAGGAAAAGAACAAGAATGGTCAAGCTTTCAACACTTCAAGAAGTTTCAACAAAACAACAAAATAAGCCACCATTCTTTTTATTTTCCAAAATGAATAAATAAATAAATGAATAAGTAAGTAAATAAACAAAACCCTAACCATTCATATAACCATGGTTTAATTCTTTACACAAACCCAAGTGAGCATGTATCATCAAACTTGATACAAACAAGTGCACAAAAATATATCACATATACAATGTGCATTTCAAGTGAGAAAATCCATTTAAAGTGAACTAATATTAGTTAATGCAAAGTAATATATCAAATATATAATTATGCATTAAATCATTAAATCAATACTTGATTTAACGATCCGGTCATATCGTATATAACCGACTAATATCCAATGTATCGGCTTATCGAATCAATCTTGATTCGATAACTAGGCTATATCGCATACAACCAATCGATACATTCATCGCGAGAATGGAATACGGTATCACATACACGCATTATTCTCGGTCCCACACATATCTCATATGCGCTCCTATTTCGTTTCGCTTGAGCCAGGAAACCTCTGTGTAGGACTCTAAAGACTCGTCAATACGCCGGCAGCAGATGATGATCATATCAAACACCCACAAGCCGCAAGCGGTCTGCTAAACGTAACGGCCACCCGGGTATTGAGCGATCAGAAGATCGACGAGCAAGCCCGCTCACACTCCTGTGAATCCAACCAGTAACACTTACCGTATAGTCTGGTTTGTTCGTCTGATATGTCGCATATCTCGCCTAGGGGTAGTAAACGTCAGACCCCAGTAGCTTGATAAGTCATGCCGACGTAAGGTCCATAACATTCGTGAAACTACTGATAACTCTTACCAGTATATCACTGCAACCCTGGCCATGGATTTCCTGTTATGGTCAGTCGAGCATAGCGCAACATCCACCCCCAATACCGGGAGAGATGAATCCCCTCCTATCGCTCATTGCCTACATGTGAATCGGGACTGTACCCAAAAACCACCTGTTTGCACGACTCAGTAGAGCCGTGGTAGGGTGGAAATCAAAGCACAGTGGGAGACACACAAGACTCTATGACGATCTCGGGTCAACAGACTAAGTTGTACCAGTGTCACCAGAGAACTGCCATCTGACGTGAGGTATAATACCATCTGGGAGTTCTCGGCGAGTCCGTTCAGTGCATACCATCTCTGATGTCAAACACCAATGGATAAGGGATCATCCATCGCCCATCACGTGGGTCGAGAAGATATACGCTTGTCTACTCTGGAATATCGATGCCCCGTCTCGATATTCCCACGACTAGGAACAATGAAGGATGTACTCATTGACTATCCAGGCCCCACTAGTATGATCTTCATCATAGTCCTGGAAGTCGAGTACACATCCTAAGGGCTTTATCAACATGTAATCAGAGAGACAGAAAGTATACATGTTAAGATAAAGAGCAACCAGATAGCGTACTATCATGTCGAGCAAGAAAGTCCTACCTATATATGTCCCAGCATCCACTACAATATACATCCTATGTACAGTAATGGCTTCTAGGGCATACATATAACTAACAATCTCCCACTTGCACTAGGGCCATCTGTAGCAGTGGTTGCAGTATCTAATACTCAACCATCCCATATGATTCTCTCTCTGGGAAAAGACCTTCGTGAGTGGATCCGCCGTGTTGTCCTCTGAGTCTACTCTCCTAACCTCGATCACCCTGGAGATCAACTATCTCCATGATCAGGTGATTCTTCCTCAGAATATGTCTGGGTCGCTGATGGGATCGGGGTTCCTGGGCCAAAGCCACACTTCCATTGTCATACAATGGTAGGAACCTAGTTCATCTTATGAACCAATATACACCCAAACTGCCTCTTTGGTAGTATCTATAATAGCGATGTTACCAGACTTTAACGTCTAGTTTGCCACGGTATCTAGCTTGGAACTCTTCCAACATACCGTCCCTCCACTGAGGGTAAAGACAATGCCCGCGACTGACAATCAGTCGTCCTTATCATCCTGGAACCTTTCCAGTGATTCTCCCCAGGATCAACTGATACCATCTCACTGCAATTAGTGAGAATCCTAACATCCATTTAGATCTATCTCATAGACCCAAATCTCAGGATTTAGGAGGTATCACTTTGATCCTATATGGAAAATCTATGTGATAAGAGGAGATCGACCGATCGTAGCATAGGAAATTCATTTCCTATCAAGAGTATGTCATCCACGTACTCTACGAGGATCATTACCATACTACATACTACCCTTTTGTACATACAAGGTTCATCTACCATTTTGATGAAGTCAAACTCTTTGACTACCACATCAAAATAGATGTTCCAACTCCGCGATGCCTGCTTTATCCTGTAAAGCAACTTGCACATGTTTCCGCTGCTCCCACTGTTTACGAAGCCCTCTGGCTGTGTACTTATAGACTTTCTATTCTAAATCAGTATTTAGAAAAGCAGTCATGACACCCAACCACCAGATATCGCAGTCATGGTATGTAGAAATGGTAGGTAGGATCTGGATGGACTTAAGTATAGTCCCTGGAAAAGGTTTCATCATTTTCCACTCTTGGTCGATGAAGAAAACCTTTAACAAGTCTAGCTTTGAAAGTCTCAACTTTTCCATCTACACCAAGTAATCTTCTCAAGATATACTTGCTCCTGATGGGGATTTAACCCTTCAGATATCGCAACCAAAGTCCATACTTTGTTGGTGTATATGGATTCCATCTCAGATCGCTAAGCATCCAGCCATTCTTACAGAGTCCCTACTCTCGATGGCCTGCTCGATACTAGATGTGTCATCATCTCATGATGCATTCCTCGCTCCCACTGTCATCGAGAAACTGAGGTATCTCTCAGGCGGATGAGGAACCCTACTAGATCGGCGGAGAGGCTGAGGTTCATCGGAAACTATTGAATCCTTTGGTTCTGTCAAATCATCAGTTGCAGTTTTGTATAGCTGGAACCTTTCCAGTTCTACAGAACTGACCTGGATTTTGCTTTAGACATAGGCCGGACAATCCTAAATCTTAACTTACTTAAGAGATAGGCTCTTCCCATACCATATCTTATATGGAATGGTAGGCATGTTGGAGATAGTGCCCTCAGAGTCAATTATTGGATCACAGGCACGTGATTGCAATGATTGAGGGGAGGACCTATCCCAGTAGGACAATCTTACTCGAGATGATAGTATACTATCTGGTTTATCTTTATTATCGTGTACTGCTTTAGGTGACCTTTCGAGTCGCTATTACACGTTGATAAAGCCCCTTGGATTATTGCTTGACCACCAGCAGTATGAGGGCGATCATATAAGTGGGAGCTGGGGGTCTACAAGCACATCCTTAAAAGGTCCCTAGTCGTGGGAGATTCGAGACAGGGCATCGTTTCTCCAGAGTAGACTAGTGTATACAGTCGAGACCCCGACGAGGGGCGGTGGCCGGTCTCACAAGCCACTGGTGCCAGTTGGTTCACCTAAGATGTATACAGGTGCTCATTGGGTTATGAGTACACCAGACAGGACTCGCCGGGAACCTGCTAGTTGGGATTATACCAGACGTCAGATAGCAGTTCCCTGGTGACATGTGTACAGGTTAGTTCATCGACCTGAGATCGTCATTTGTCTCGTGTGAGTTCCCACTGTACTTTGATTACTACCCTACCACGGCTCAAAGGAGTCGGGCAAACAGGTTTTAGTTGGGTACAGTCCCGAGCCACATGGAGGCAGTGAGCGGATCTTCAGGGGTTCATCTCTCCCGGTTTTGGGGGTGAGGTCGTGCTGTGTCTAGGAGAGCCAGAACATGAAAAGTCCTTGGCCAAGGCAGGAGATTTGCTGGTAGGTATTCCAGTAGTATCTCAGGGTGTTCTGGGCTACACTCCGACACGACTTGTACCGCTTTTGGGGGTCTGACTTTTACTAACCCCCTAGGCCCGCCATGCGATGCTCATAGACGAACGGACCGGACTGTACGGATATTGTCACTGACAAGCTCAGTAGGGTGTCAGGATGAGTTCGCTCATCGACGTCCCTTTTGGTCAGTAGCTGGTGGCCCGTCACGTATGGCTAATACCTCTGACGTGCTAGTAGTTAAATCCACAGCCATAGTATTGACGAGTCTTTAGAGTCCACCACACAGACAGTTACTCAAGTTTCGGGCGAAACGCTGTAGAGGCCGTATGGAGATATGGCAGGGTTCGATCAGATACGTGCGGTATAGCACGGATCGTGATCGGACGGTTTTTACTAGCCGGCTTTGGCTTAAGCCGGATTCTAGTATTTGATAGTGTAGTTTTGTCTCTTTGCATTTGTGTTCAGTGGGAATACAAATGCGGGCATGTATTTGCAGTAGAGGGGTTTTCCTGTAATTTATTACGGGATCGGTTTTCTGGGGTTGCCAGTTTGCATTCCGTTCCGGCCGGTTTTCTTTTATTCCTTCTCGGCCGGACTTTTCGTTGGAGGGGGTTAATTGCAAGTTTGCAATTAACTTTGTTGTGAGGGGTTTCTTTGCATGAGTGTGGCTTCATAATCATGATATTCTTTTCTTGTCTATGTCTTGCATTTATGGTGATGAGAGTGAAAGGATGTGAGTGATATTTGGTGTGACCTTATCTTTATCAATTCTTTTTCCACTTGAAAAATTCCATTCATTTAGCCTCACCCTTTTTCCTTGTGGGCCGGCCACTGTTTGGGTATGGAGTGAGTTGTATTTTTGGTGGGATTATTTCTTTCATGCTATTTTTCATGGGTCCCCCCATTTTTGTGAGTGTGCTGATGGTTTTGTATGAAGTGGGAATTTCATTGGGTTGCATAATTTTAATTCATACACTTCACACATCAATTTCCAGTGAGCACCTTTTTTTTTCGGCCGAGCTCTTTTGAGGAGATGATTCTTTTTGGTGGCATGCTCCATTCTTCATCAAGCTTTGATTCATGAAAAATCCTTGGGCAAAATTCCTCCATCATGGCAACTATACTAAACCCCAAAGAGACAACTCTTCTACACTATATCTATAGCAAACCTTGGACGCGTCGGCTAGCCAACTTCGCGCCCGAGTTGCCTCGGTCAAGAAGTGGGAGCCCGTAAAAGATTCCGGCTACGTGGTGCCCTTTCCGACGAGCGAGGAGGTGACGGAGATTCCGCGGGAGATCGGAGTGGAGACGAAGACCGAAGGACACGGATCGCTTGGTATACTTCTCTACTCTTTTCTATTTTGCTAGTTGCTAGGTTAATGGCCCGATCCGGGTAAAAAGTCCGCGGTGGTGCCGTTTTGCAAAGTTCGCAAAGTTTTTGTTTTCCGCGTTTCCGGCGTCGGATCGACGGCCGGGGCGCCCCCGCGGGCTTACATTGGTATCAGAGCCACGCCATTAACTTAGCCTAGCATGGTCTAGTGTGTTTAAAACCCGATTGAACAAAATCCCCAAAAACCGTATTTTTCATACTTCATGTTTCTGTCGAAATTTTTTCAAGCTCTAAAAATATTTTTGGTCACTGCAGAAACACAAGCATGGAATTCTAAGACATCTGGTAAAATTTGATGCAGTGATCTCTTAGTACGGCCGCGGAAACGCGGCCAAACCCCTGGTTTGGCCGCGGTTCCGCAGTGGGAATATGTGATCATTGCACCAAAATTTCCCAGTAGGCCTTATACTTAGAAATAGGGGTTTTGGGATATTATGTTTGGGCCCAGATTTTCTGTAAGTGCTACAGTACTGCTTGGGGCCCACTTGATAAAATTTGTTCGATCGGATATTTTAAACATGCCAGTTCACAGTTTTTACATTATATCTGCGACCGTGAATGTCACTTGATCGGTAAATCCTGTCTAACTGCTATAGCCCGGTTAGACGGATTTGCGAACGTGACTTTCACGTTGATGTTCTGTGATTGTACTGTGTTGTTGCGGATCGGTCGTAGGGGATAGCCTGGTTGCAATATTAGTACAGTTTTGTTGTATTATGTACATTTGATATTGCGGGGCGAGCGTCCGACATGTGGACTGCCGTCACTGCCTGTTTGTATTATTCTTTTGGGGCACGACCAGGTTGCGGTCGATGCACCCGGTGTATGTATATTTTACTTTCTGTACTAGGATTACCCCGCGGAGGGGTGCACGGGTAGCCGGGTTCTAGAGGGCAACAAGCCCGCATCTCATGGCATTGAGACGGAGGGGGCTTCACTCTAGGATTGGCGGGCTATTCGCCGCACTCGTAGGGGGTATAGGGTTGACCCAGGAGGGGTGCCCAAGTTACCGGATTCCATGAAGTGCTGGGTGGTCCATTCACGGTGCTGAAAGGGGCTGCCTCGCTTCAGGTTTTGGCGGGTGACTTGCCGTGCCCGTAGGGGTCTAGGATTTTCATTGCACAGGCTATCCACACGACCAAGGGAACGTCGGGTTTCAGCGGCTCTGTGAAACCCGGGGATCCCAGATATCTGTATTGATCTGTGTTGCTATACATTTCTGTGTTGCTGTCTTTTTTATCACGCCTTGAGCGATAATTATATATTATATATATACTAGTAGATGTTGTATATGTTTTTCATCCGCGCTAGTCCAGTCCCCGCTCTGTCGTTAGTTAGCTAACCTAACGGGTGATGACGGGACCCAGTGGCGAATGCGGATGTCATATACGTACGTCAGTATATTTTCGTTCTTTGTGGTGTGATCAATTGATGGGACTGCGTTGATTCGGATCAATGCAAGTTAAACAAACCTATTCTGATGTTGTTGGTACACTTTTTCAAAAAGCTGTTATTGCAAGGACGTTCACTTTTGTTTTGCACAGTGGTATTCAGTTGGAATATCCTGCTCCTCAGTCGACGAGGCAAGGGCCTAGATCCCTTCACCGGGAGTGACCCCTTGGACAGAAGTTTGCGTCAGGGCAATAACTTCACTATAGCCGTTTACTTTTGCTTTGCATCGTGGTATTCAGTTGGAATATCCTGCACCTCATTCTACGGGGAAAGAGCCGAGATCCCTTCACCGGGAGTGACCTCTTTAGCAAAGGTTTTCGTCGCTATATTTTTATAAAGCTATCAGTTCCTTCAACGATATCAAGTTCATTACGTTAAAGGTTTTCGCCAGAAACCATTCGTAGCCCTCCGTCGTTTCATATGGATAGTCAATAGTATTCAAGCTGTGTATGTTGGCCAAAGTCAAGGCACAGTGTTTGGTAGCTGTTGGGTATTCATATGCAGCATAGATAGATGCGTTGGTTTGGGACAGTCGTACTGCCATTTTGGCCAAAGTCAAGGGTAGGTACGGGTGGGTTCAAATTAACCAGGAAAATGACGGGTAGAACTTGACATGTGACTTATGATATGTTGGCCAAAGTCAAGGTCATAAGAGCATGGGGTAGAAATCCACATCGGGAGTTTCAAAAGAACTGAAACTTGCCAGGTATGCGCATACCTTCTGGAGTGTGATAACGTGAGCGGATTCCGTCACATTATCATGCGATGATAGTTGGATCCCGATTCCCACTGATGAGTTGGTTTACTCCTCGGGTATTCCCGGCTAATTCTTCTTTCAGGTTTGGGGAAGAATTTGACGTTACAGTGGGAGGTTTCCAGATTAGATAAAGTGACAACCATTCTGATCTAGGTTAGAGTGCACGCTGAGTGTTTCTTTTCTCTCTCTCTTTGGCAGCGACCATTGGCCCGACCCTAGACTATGACTCAGTGACCAAGTTGACCGAACCTACTTAACACAGGCTTTTGGATTGTCTGAGTTGCAAACCTCTTTGCCACTCCTACTTTTACCCTTTTCTCCGGGACACCCCGTATTACTACGACCGTCCACTTCCATTGGACAAAACCATCATATGGTTATATACGAACTCGAAAGACTTCGAGGATGGTTTCTGGTTCTGGAGAAAACGGATAGGACTATTCAGTTGTCTTTTCTTTTCACCTTCTCTCAGGTTGCGAGTACTCCTTGGTTTAGGAGTAGTACACCTATTATGCTTATTGGATAGTCTTCTTCCAAACCATAGGCTGGTGCCGACCGGTAGGGAATGAAGAAAACCAGTTAGCCTAAACGGTGTACAGAAGGTATTAAGTTCAGACAAAGCAAGGGATTAGTAAGAGGGCAAAGTAAAGTGCGACTGTTATTCACGAACAAACCAAATATTTCTTCGCCAATCCTAAATCACCTTTGTATTTCTCCAGGACACTCCGTATCACTACGAAGATCCCAGTTTATTGGATAATCCATCGTATGGTTATATACGAACTCGAAAGGAACTTGTTCCAGTTCGGGGATGGATCCTGGTTCAGGAGAAATAGGAATAAAGTACATTCAGGTGCCTTTTATCTTCACCTTCTCTCGCGTTGCGAGTGCTCCTAGGATTAGGACAGTACACCCTTTATGCTTATTGGATAGTCTTCTTCCAAACCATAGGCTGGTGCCAAACGGTAGGGAAGGAAGAAAACCATTTGGCCTAAAGGGGTGTACAGAAGGTAATGACTAAAGACAGACAAAGGGATTTGGAGAAGTGGCAAAGAATTATACGGTTATAGTTGTGAATCTGGATAATGGAAGATGCATTACTAGGAATACCAGGATACCCCATCGAAATATTTCAATGTTTCAGGTTCACTGTGTATTGTTAAAAGAAAACTGATTTCCCAATTAGACACTTGCTCCAGGGTATGTATTTATCAGGTATGATTCTCACATCAGTATGGTTTTACAGATGATGAGTGGGAGTAAGTTATTGGGAATTATGTGACCATCCTCATTATATCGGGATTCGTTGGAATTGGTGATATTTGAGGAAGCCACCTGGGTTGTTTGCCGGTCGGCAAATATTTGGTTTTGAATATCCGTTGTTGTGCACCAATTTCAAATTGATATATCTGTACGTCTATTTTTATAGAGTGAGACATACCTTTTTGAAATTATGTCTATGACATTTACCTATACCAGTAGATGGTTAGGTAAGGAGCATTGAACAACGGTGTGATTCTTCTTAACCAAAAGTACAGTTTTCAACCTACGACACACAGTGAATGAGTCATTCGACTCAGGGGACTATACAGAGTATTGTATATTGTCCAGTGTCCATGAGGATAGAGGGGTTGGTCCTCGTACTGTATTCTGTTTACTTATGACTTCTCTAGTTCTTAGACAGGTGTTTCGTAGAAACACAGGGTTGAAGTTTTGAGAAGTTATAGGTATAAGAATAAAGTAGAGAACCATGTGTTGCAAGTATCGGGATTCTTCAAAGTGATCGAAGATGTAGATACTTGTACATGGTATTCAGTTGATAGTAATGGTTAAGAGAACTTGCTTCTCTTTCAGGTTACTCATAATTGGAAGCGTTCCTAAGTTGAGTAACGCTGATCGGCCTCCTTCCATTTAGTTGACATGCACTGGAGACAGCTGCATGATTTGAATCTGGTTCAATTAAATCAGTGCCTCTGTTTCTTGGATATAGAACAGTTCATATCTTGACATTGTTAAGATACGGGGAGTTGTCCGGCTTATGCTTAAAACCAGACTCTGGACAACTCAAGGCACGTTTCAGTAATGGTTGTTTGTGGGGTGACCCGGGCTATGACGAGGGTTGACTTTCTACCATCTGGAAGATCAATAGTGATATTGTTCTTGACTCGCCACAGTTTTATCAAAAATGGATTTTTTTCAGAAAAACAGTAGTGGGAGTATGGTAGAACTGGAAGTGATTCCAGAACCGTAAACGATTACTGAAGATTTGATAAGAACCTAAAGATTCAATCTGGTTTGACATTCCATTGGCCACTCCGCAGAAACGGTGGGTAACCTCAGGCACTCGAGAGGTACTTCGGTATGCTCAAGGATGGTGGCAGGGAGGTTCTTGTTTACCCAGACTTGCCATTGCTGTTGTTCCAGACTGTGAGACCCGGCAGGAGGATGAGTATAGTGTCGTTCTAAACTGGCTTTAGAAGTGCACGTCTATATGACTCTGCCAGAGGGTTGTCATAGTCAGTGGGAGCAGCGGAAGCATTGGTGGACATCAGGCTTATGTCTATTTATAGACTAGAGCAGATATAGCGGAGATAAATCATCTATTTCTGATGTGACAGTCATAGGTTTGACTTCATCAGAATAGGGGATGGATCTGTTAAGAAGGTAGTAGGGTGTGATGTCCTGGTTTTTGATGACATATACAGAGTAGGAAGTAATATTCCTATACTACGATCGGTTATACTTTGGTCGTCACAATCGGAAGCAGTTTTAGAACATAAGTTGATATTCTAGGGAATTGATAACGGCAGCCTCCTTTAGGAGACGGTTATCATTCCAGGCTTCCAAGGTGACCTGGATGGCAGAGTGGCTGTCAGAGTTATAGTTTTCCCTCTGACGAGGGGCAGTATTTTGGACTGGTGGTCCAGGTGGATACTGAGGGAAGGCATGGCACAGGATACTGATTAGGTTCAGTTGACGATACAGTCTAAGAAGTTTGGATTTGGAGTTCATTTATGAGCTAGGTCCCATCAGACATCCAGACATTCTAGGACAGGTATTGCTCATCTCGGGAGATGGTTTTCTCTGCGAACATGAGATATAGAGAGTCATAGAAAGAAACATCAAAGCGGATCCACTCACTGAGGCTATTCCTCGAACGCAATAGTTTCGCAAACGAGCTTTGTGTGACTGACAAGTAGAGGAGTTGGGTGTTCGGTATCACACGGGCTGTGAGTATGCGACATCGCAATAATTAGCCTTGAGTGCAAGTGGGAGATTGTTGGAGATAGTGCCCTCAGAGTCAATTATTGGATCACAGGCACGTGATTGCAATGATTGAGGGGAGGACCTGTCCCAGTAGGGCAATCTTACTCGAGATGATAGTATGCTATCTGGTTTATCTTTATTATCGTGTACTACTTTAGGTGACCTTTCGAGTCGCTATTACACGTTGATAAAGCCCCTTGGATTCTTGCTTGACCACCAGCAGTATGAGGGCGATCATATAAGTGGGAGCTGGGGGTCTACAAGCACATCCTTAAAAGGTCCCTAGTCGTGGGAGATTCGAGACAGGGCATCGTTTCTCCAGAGTAGACTAGTGTATACAGTCGAGACCCCGACGAGGGGCGGTGGCCGGTCTCACAAGCCACTGGTGTCAGTTGGTTCACCTAAGATGTATACAGGTGCTCATTGGGTTATGAGTACACCGGACAGGACTCGCCGGGAACCTGCTAGTTGGGATTATACCAGACGTCAGATAGCAGTTCCCTGGTGACATGTGTACAGGTTAGTTCATCGACCTGAGATCGTCATTTCTCTCGTGTGAGTTCCCACTGTACTTTGATTACTACCCTACCACGGCTCAAAGGAGTCGTGCAAACAGGTTTTAGTTGGGTACAGTCCCGAGCCACATGGAGGCAGTGAGCGGATCTTCAGGGGTTCGTCTCTCCCGGTTTTGGGGGTGAGGTCGTGCTGTGTCTAGGAGAGCCAGAACATGAAAAGTCCTTGGCCAAGGCAGGAGATTTGCTGGTAGGTATTCCAGTAGTATCTCAGGGTGTTCTGGGCTACACTCCGACACGACTTGTACCGCTTTTGGGGGTCTGACTTTTACCAACCCCCTAGGCCCGCCATGCGATGCTCATAGACGAACGGACCGGACTGTACGGATATTGTCACTGACAGGCTCAGTAGGGTGTCAGGATGAGTTCGCTCATCGACGTCCCTTTTGGTCAGTAGCTGGTGGCCCGTCACGTATGGCTAATACCTCTGACGTGCTAGTGGTTAAATCCACAGCCATAGTATTGACGAGTCTTTAGAGTCCACCACACAGACAGTTACTCAAGGTTCGGGCGAAACGCTGTAGAGGCCGTATGGAGATATGGCAGGGTTCGATCAGATACGTGCGGTATTGCACGGATCGTGATCGGACGGTTTTTACTAGCCGGCTTTGGCTTAAGCCGGATTCTAGTATTTGATAGTGTAGTTTTGTCTCTTTGCATTTGTGTTCAGTGGGAATACAAATGCGGGCATGTATTTGCAGTAGAGGGGTTTTCCTGTAATTTATTACGGGATCGGTTTTCTGGGGTTGCCAGTTTGCATTCCGTTCCGGCCGGTTTTCTTTTATTCCTTCTCGGCCGGACTTTTCGTTGGAGGAGGTTAATTGCAAGTTTGCAATTAACTTTGTTGTGAGGGGTTTCTTTGCATGAGTGTGGCTTCATAATCATGATATTCTTTTCTTGTCTATGTCTTGCATTTTTGGTTATGAGAGTGAAAGGATGTGAGTGATATTTGGTGTGACCTTATCTTTATCAATTCTTTTTCCACTTGAAAAATTCCATTCATTTAGCCTTACCCTTTTTCCTTGTGGGCCGGCCACTGTTTGGGTATGGAGTGAGTTGTATTTTTGGTGGGATTATTTCTTTCATGCTATTTTTCATGGGTCCCCCCATTTTTGTGAGTGTGCTGATGGTTTTGTATGAAGTGGGAATTTCATTGGGTTGCATAATTTTAATTCATACACTTCACACATCAATTTCCAGTGAGCACCTTTTTTTTTCGGCCGAGCTCTTTTGAGGAGATGATTCTTTTTGGTGGCATGCTCCATTCTTCATCAAGCTTTGATTCATGAAAAATCCTTGGGCAAAATTCCTCCATCATGGCAACTATACTAAATCCCAAAGAGACAACTCTTCTACACTATATCTATAGCAAACCTTGGACGCGTCGACTAGCCAACTTCGCGCCCGAGTTGCCTCGGTCAAGAGGTGGGAGCCCGTAAAAGATTCCGGCTACGTGGTGCCCTTTCCGACGAGCGAGGAGGTGACGGAGATTCCGCGGGAGATCGGAGTGGAGACGAAGACCGAAGGACACGGATCGCTTGGTATACTTCTCTACTCTTTTCTATTTTGCTAGTCGCTAGGTTAATGGCCCGATCCGGGTAAAAAGTCCGCGGTGGTGCCGTTTTACAAAGTTCGCAAAGTTTTTGTTTTCCGCGTTTCCGGCGTCGGATCGACGGCCGGGGCGCCCCCGCGGGCTTACAAGGCAGTGATCTGATTCGAGCCTAATTCAATAGGTATGCAGCTTCTCAAGCGCATAACTCCCAAAAGGAAATAGGAAACTCAGTAGTACTCATCATAGAGCACACCATATCTAATATTGTGCGACTGCTCCATCCCGATACACCGTTGTGCTGTGGTGTATTCAGAGGAGTAATACGGAGAGAGAATCTCATTCTCCTTTAGAATGGTCCAGGAATGCCATACACAAGTATTCCCCTCCCTGATCTTATCATAGGACATAATACGTATACCCGTATTGGTTCTCTACTTCTAACTTATATTCTGTGAATACCTCAAAAGCTTCGGACTTATATTTCAACAGGAACATATGACTGAATCTTGAAAGATTATCAGAGAATATAATGAAGTATAAAGAACCAGTCCTAGCATGTGTAAACAGGAGACCTTACATACATCATCATGTATCAGTCCCAAGAGTTTACTAACTCTTTCTCTGTTTTCAGTAAACGGAGCTATGGTCATCTAATCTTTGTGACATGACTGGCAAGTTTCATAAGATGTAAATTTAAACTGATTTAAATATGCATCTAAAATGTAACTTCAGCCAGTCGGGTCGCATTGATATGACCTAGTCTACAATGCCTCAAGAAGGATTCGTTCATTTCTGAACTCTTCCTCTTGTGTGTGTTCTGTATACTAGGAACTGTAGTTTGATTTAGAACGTCAATGCTTTTAGATAACGTGCCTGAACCGATCAACTTTTGATATAGGAAATGTTCAAAACATTATCCATCAATACAAAATTTTATCATTTCTTTACTAATAAAGAGACTGATATTATTTTGTATATCAGGTTCGGTATCTAATAGCATATGTTCAGAATCAATGTATTGGTAATACAGGGTGACAGTGACCAACAGACTTGGCTGCAACACTTGCCCCGGTTTCTGTCTCATAAAACTTATCACCCGTTCTCAGTTTTTCTACCTTTTTGTAGCCCTATGTAACAGATTACATATCTGGGATCTTGATCCGGTATCAAAAACCCAGGATGCGGAGGATACTGAGTAATAGTTCTTTGTAATGAACACACCCGAAGAAGATGCATCATATGCACTTTCTTCGTTTGGGCGGCATAGGAATTCTGGTATTCCCCTATCTCCTGCTCTGTCTTATAACAATTATAAGTTGGAGCGGGACCAACGTTCCCCAGCTCAGTTTAACAAGCGGGTTCGGTCAATACATCCATATTATTATCTTGATTAAGGCGTGATATGGTCGCTACCTGGAGAGAGAGAGAAGAAAACACTCTGCGTGCACTCTTGCTAAATTGGATTGGTTATATATTTTTTTATCTAATCAGGATGGCTCCCACTGTTTTTATCAAATCTTCCTTCAAACCCTAAAAGGAAAGACTAGCCGGGATTAATTACACTCTACAAGTTCGCCAATCTTTCAGCCAGGCCAGTGTCGGTACTTTGAGGGAGGTTCCCCGTGCTTTCGCACGGACCTAATTAATGTAAACCTCGTTTTCCCAGAGGCATAACCCCGTTGACACCTTTCTAGACACCTACTTGATCGGCTAATTGCAAAGTGCAAAACTCTCCCAGGAGTAACAATTACTCGCAATGGGTATCGGGATCCAACTATCACATAGAAGGTATGCAATCTCATTGCAAATTTCAACACTTGAAACTCCCGATAAAGATTTTTACCCCTAGCACTTATGACCTTAACTATGGTCAACAAATCATAAGTACTAGTCAAGTTCTACCCGTCATTTCGTGATTAATTAGACCCACCCACATGACCCTTAACTAAGGTCAACAAAGTCATGCGACTGTCCTAACTAATCGCATCATATGCGGTGTAGGAAGACATCACTTAGCTACCGTACACTGTGCCTTGACTATGGTCAACAAACACAGCACGAATACTAAGTACTCTACTTCCTAAAATGACGGAGGGTTGCGGCTGGTTTTTATGAAAACCTTTAACGCTTTGAACTTGATCTCGTTGCGGAATCAAATGGTTTTTAAATGGAATGTTTTTGAGGCTTTTCTAGTTTTGCTAAAGGGGTCACTCTCGGTGAAGGGATCGTCGGCCCTTTCCTCGTCGAATGAGGTGCGGGATATATCATATATATCACTGTGCAAAGCAGAAACTATAGAAGCAATCAAAAGACAAACCGAGTGTTGTAGCATCTGCCAGTTATTGCTAAAGGAGTCACTCCCGGTGAAGAGATCTCGGTCCTTTCCTTATCGAATAAGGTGCTGGATGTTCTACGAGGAACACCGCGATGCAAAGCAAGAACTGTAGCTACCTGTTTTTATTTGGAAATTCGATTCAACAACATCAATTAGGTTTATTTTCTTTCATTAATCTCATTAATGAATATCCTATCTTTTAAGTCCACCTAATCATCACAGATAAATATAACGTACACTTATGCCATCCGCATTCGCCTCGATGTCCCGTCTGCACCGTTAGGTTAGGTAACTAACGCCAGAACGAGGCAGGGCTAGCGCGGGTGTAAAACATAAGCAACGTCTATATAATATATCATATATACTATATACTATCTATCTGAACAAATCACATGATCACATCACAGATAACGCAGCAGAAAATATCATATGAAATATTAGATATACTAGGACGTCCGTGTTTTTAATACGAGCCAGTATAAAACACGGATTCCACGGTCGCGATGAATAGCCAATCCCACACCCCTAGACCCCTACGAGAGCGGCAAGTAACCCTACCAATTCTAGGGTTAGGAGACCCGAACTCGACTCCTCGAGATGGTCTCCCACTGGACCCCAGAACCCGGTTACTTGTGCTCCCCTCTTTGGGTCTATCCTAATGCGGAAAAGTAAATAATATACAAATGGTGACATCTTCCGCAACCTGGAAGTGCCCCAATAAAAGAATATTACATACAAGTTTTTACATGAATGAAAATGAAAAGCACTCATCTCACATAAAAAAAAACCCGGCTATTCAACCACGACGATCCAATATAACATATCCAGCAACACATAACATCACATGTCATCAACGTAAGTAAATATGCACATCCCAATTGTCGTTGACATATAGCAACGAAACCGGCGATATCACATATTACACTTACGGTCACAGAAAAGAAAGTGTAAAACTACAACAGTTGGAATCCGCAAACTCTTTAGATATCACATGCCTAGCCAAATGAATTCCTTAGACATCGCATGCCTAACAAATATAAACCCCGCATTTTAGTCTCATTATCGAAAACACTTTTCAATATCAAGTCGGGCAATTCAACATGATTCCCGACATTCTGATCGAATGCTCGTCGCAAACTTTAGTAGGCGGCCGCACCCCCGACGCCGTCGACGAAGTACACCAAGGCGGAACACCGCTGCCGCGAGCACCCGAACGGATGCTTTCGGCGACGGGGTTCTTCTACAGTCACTTGGTTGGGGCTATGGGGTATAGCTGTCTATTAAGTTTACCCGGCGAGTATCCGCGTACGCTACGTGATTGCGATGGACTTTTGATCACATCAAAATTCTGTGGCAACCGATCAAGTGAGACTAAACCGCTAGATTTATAACATTCATTCAGTTATCTCATAACTGCTTGTGAATTCCAATTATTGTATCACATTCCGGATAAATAGAAAATGTTAAACTTTCCGATCGAACAATCGAACACCCAAGTTTTCCCTAAACAGCTCAACACATGAAATAAGTTTAAAAACATTCACTTCGTGCCTCAGTACCAACGGTCCAGCCATAGAAGGGTCAAGCCAACGCCTCACATGTGGCACGCCGTACTGCCCCAAACCCTAAGGTTCAAAGGGCAGTTCAAGACGGTCACATAATCGAGTTAAGGTTTGTTGTCTTCTAGAGGGTCCATCGCGTTACTTGCACTACTTAGAACGTCTTTAAACTACGAAAAAGTTCAACAATTGGAAATTTCCCGGCAGGGGAAAAAGTGGGTATTTATATCCGGTCGAACTTTTTAACATATTCTAAAATTACCCGGAAAAACACACTGACAAAATTAGACAATCCGATCGACACACCGAGTCCCCAATACAACCCAGAAAACTCAACTCTTGAGTTCAGATTAAAAATTCCCAGGAAAACCAGCACTACAAAATAGGAGTTACTGTGTAAAATTCATTAAACAAGGAGGCCGTACGGCCGCGGAACCGCCGCACGAGCCATGCTCGTGCCGCGGAACCGCGGCGGTTCGATGGAATTACGCGATCGAATTTCACAGTAACTCTTACAATCTCCTGCTCATTTTTCTGCATATTTTTAATCTGGAAAAAACCCAGTTTTTGAAAAAAATCCAGAGAGCAACTTTGAATTAGGGTTTCGGTTCGATAGGACTTCTAACTCCGTCTACGCATCGCCTAAGGCTCTAGCTAGTCTCTGATACCACTGTAGGGTTCCCAGGCACACTAATGAAGTCTCACAAGTGATCAAACATGGCCAATTAAAATTTTACAAGTGCCGAGAAACCCTAATACGGATCGTTAACTAGATGTATAGGCGATGCAATGCAAATAAACGAATTTATAGCTAAAGGGAAGGGGCTACAACCTTTGTAGATCCGGTCCTCTACCTCCATAGCTCCGTGATGAAGTCCCCTCGCTGTCCATATCGGATCCCGGACTCTAGCATCGGCTTCATCGGAGAAATGGGCGGGTTAGGTCGTCGGCTTCGATGCCGAAGATGATCTACGTCGAGGCAACACAAGATCAAGCTCCAACTTCACCAAGCCATGAAACTTGTGAAGAAAACACACTATACTACTTGGCAAGAGGTAGAGGATGAAGAAATAGGAAGTGGGTTCACTTTGGAATTGGATTTCTCCCTCATTTTCACAAGTTGCCATTGATGGAGGCAAGCTTTCTTCATTGTTGAAGATGAAGAAGAAGAAGAAAGAATATGATAAGTCTTATTCAAAATAGAAAATAATATGAATACTTATCATATACCAACCATGGTCAAGTGTAGAGAGTGAACTAGGGTTAGGTTGAATGGTTAGGTTAAGGAAAAGAACAAGAATGGTCAAGCTTTCAACACTTCAAGAAGTTTCAACAAAACAACAAAATAAGCCACCATTCTTTTTATTTTCCAAAATGAATAAATAAATAAATGAATAAGTAAGTAAATAAACAAAACCCTAACCATTCATATAACCATGGTTTAATTCTTTACACAAACCCAAGTGAGCATGTATCATCAAACATGATACAAACAAGTGCACAAAAATATATCACATATACAATGTGCATTTCAAGTGAGAAAATCCATTTAAAGTGAACTAATATTAGTTAATGCAAAGTAATATATCAAATATATAATTATGCATTAAATCATTAAATCAATACTTGATTTAACGATCCGGTCATATCGCATATAACCGACTAATATCCAATGTATCGGCTTATCGAATCAATCCTTGATTCGATAACTAGGCTATATCGCATACAACCAATCGATACATTCATCGCGAGAATGGAATACGGTATCACATACACGCATTAATCTCGGTCCCGCACATATCTCATATGCGCTCCTATTTCGTTTCGCTTGAGCCAGGAAACCTCTGTGTAGGACTCTAAAGACTCGTCAATACGCCGGCAGCAGATGATGATCATATCAAACACCCACAAGCCGCAAGCGGTCTGCTAAACGTAACGGCCACCCGGGTATTGAGCGATCAGAAGATCGACGAGCAAGCCCGCTCACACTCCTGTGAATCCAACCAGTAACACTTACCGTATAGTCCGGTCTGTTCGTCTGATATGTCGCATATCTCGCCTAGAGGTGGTAAACGTCAGACCCCAGTAGCTTGATAAGTCATGCCGACGTAAGGTCCATAACATTCGTGAAACTACTCATAACTCTTACCAGTATATCACTGCAACCCTGGCCAGGGATTTCCTGTTATGGCCAGTCGAGCATAGCGCAACATCCACCCCCAATACCGGGAGAGACGAATCCCCTCCTATCGCTCATTGCCTCCATGTGAATCGGGACTTTACCCAAAAACCACCTGTTTGCACGACCCAGTAGAGCCGTGGTAGGGTGGAAATCAAAGCACGGTGGGAGACACACAAGACTCTATGACGATCTCTGGTCAACAGACTAAGCTGTACCAGTGTCACCAGAGAACTGCCATCTGACGTGAGGTATAATACCATCTGGGAGTTCTCGGCGAGTCCGTTCAGTGTACCCAGTCTCCACTGAGCACCCTCATACCATCTCTGATGTCAAACACCAATGGATAAGGGATCATCCATCGCCCATCACATGGGTCGAGAAGATATACGCTAGTCTACTCTGGAATATCGATGCCCCGTCTCGATATTCCCACGACTAGGAACAATGAAGGATGTACTCATTGACTACCCAGGCCCCACTAGTATGATCTTCATCATATTCCTGGAAGTCGAGTACACATCCTAAGGGCTTTATCAACATGTAATCAGAGAGACAGAAAGTATACATGTTAAGATAAAGAGCAACCAGATAGCGTACTATCATGTCGAGCAAGAAAGTCCTACCTATATATGTCCCAGCATCCACTACAATATACATCCTATGTACAATAATGGCTTCTAGGGCATACATATAACTAACAATCTCCCACTTGCACTAGGGCCATCTGTAGCAGTGGTTGCAGTATCTAATACTCAACCATCCCATATGAGTCTCTCTCTGGGAAAAGGCCTTCGTGAGTGGATCCGCCGTGTTGTCCTCTGAGTCTACTCTCCTAACCTCGATCACCCTGGAGATCAACTATCTCCATGATCAGGTGATGCTTCCTCAGAATATGTCTGGGTCACTGATGGGATCGGGGTTCCTGGGCCAAAGCCACACTTCCATTGTCATACAATGGTAGGAACCTAGTTCATCTTATGAACCAATATACACCCAAACTGCCTCTTTGGTAGTATCTATAATAGCGATGTTACCAGCCTTTATCGTCTAGTTTGCCACGGTATCTAGCTTGGAACTCTTCCAACATACCGTCCCTCCACTGAGGGTAAAGACAATGCCCGCGACTGACAATCAGTCGTCCTTATCACCCTGGAACCTTTCCAGTGATTCTCCCCAGGATCAACTGATACCATCTCACTGCAATTAGTGAGAATCCTAACATCCATTTAGATCTATCTCATAGACCCAAATCTCAGGATTTAGGAGGTATCACTTTGATCCTATATGGAGAATCTATGTGATAAGAGGAGATCGACCGATCGTAGCATAGGAAATTCCTTTCCTATCAAGAGTATGTCATCCACGTACTCTACGAGGATCATTACCATACTCCATACTACCCTTTTGTACATACAAGGTTCATCTACCATTTTGATGAAGTCAAACTCTTTGACTACCACATCAAAACAGATGTTCCAACTCCGCGATGCCTGCTTTATCCTGTAAAGCAACTTGCACATGTTTCCGCTGCTCCCACTGTTTACGAAGCCTTCTGGCTGTGTACTTATAGACTTTCTATTCTAAATCAGTATTTAGAAAAGCAGTCATGACACCCAACCACCAGATATCGCAGTCATGGTATGTAGCAATGGTAGGTAGGATCTGGATGGACTTAAGTATAGTCCCTGGAAAAGGTTTCATCATTTTCCACTCTTGGTCGATGAAGAAAACCTTTAACAAGTCTAGCTTTGAAAGTCTCAACTTTTCCATCTACACCAAGTAATCTTCTCAAGATACACTTGCTCCTGATGGGGATTTAACCCTTCAGATATCGCAACCAAATTCCATACTTTGTTGGTGTATATGGATTCCATCTCAGATCGCTAAGCATCCAGCCATTCTTACAGAGTCCCTACTCTCGATGGCCTGCTCGATACTAGATGTGTCATCATCTCATGATGCATTCCTCGCTCCCACTGTCATCGAGAAACTGAGGTATCTCTCAGGCGGATGAGGAACCCTACTAGATCGGCGGAGAGGCTGAGGTTCATCGGAAACTATTGAATCCTTTGGTTCTGTCAAATCATCAGTTGCAGTTTTGTATAGCTGGAACCTTTCCAGTTCTACAGAACTGACCTTGCCTCGATCTTGTCCGGATTTTGCTTTAGACATAGGCCGGACAATCCCAAATCTTAACTTACTTAAGAGATAGGCTCTTCCCATACCATATCTTATATGGAATGGTAGGCAGTGATCTGATTCGAGCCTAATTCAATAGGTATGCAGCTTCTCAAGCGCATAACTCCCAAAAGGAAATAGGAAACTCAGTAGTACTCATCATAGAGCACACCATATCTAATATTGTGCGACTGCTCCATCCCGATACACAGTTATGCTGTGGTGTATTCAGAGGAGTAATACGGAGAGAGAATCTCATTCTCCTTTAGAATGGTCCAGGTATGCCATGCACAAGTATTCCCCTCCCTGATCTTATCATAGGACATAATACTTATACCCGTATTGGTTCTCTACTTCTAATTTATATTCTGTGAATACCTCAAAAGCTTCGGACTTATGTTTCAACAGGAACATATGACTGAATCTTGAAAGATTATCAGAGAATATAATGAAGTATAAAGAACCAGTCCTGGCATGTGTAGACAGGAGACCTTACATACATCATCATGTATCAGTCCCAAGAGTTTACTAACTCTTTCTCTGTTTTCAGTAAACGGAGCTATGGTCATCTAATCTTTGTGACATGACTGGCAAGTTTCACAAGATGTAAATTTAAACTGATTTAAATATGCATCTAAAATGTAACTTCAGCCAGTCGGGTCGCATTGATATGACCTAGTCTACAATGACTCAAGAAGGATTCGTTCATTTCTGAACTCTTCCTCTTGTGTGTGTTCTGTATACTAGGAACTGTAGTTTGATTTAGAACGTCATTGCTTTTAGATAACGTGCCTGAACCGATCAACTTTTGATATAGGAAATGTTCAAAACATTATCCATCAATACAAAATTTTATCATTTCTTTACTATTAAAGAGACTGATATGATTTTGTATATCAGGTTCAGTATCTAATAGCATATGTTCAGAATCAATGTATTGGTAATACAGGGTGACAGTGACCAACAGACTTAGCTGCAACACTTGCCCCGGTTTCTGTCTCATGAAACTTATCACCCGTTCTCAGTTTTTCTACCCTTTTGTTGCCCTATGTAACAGATTACATATCTGGGATCCTGATCCGGTATCAAATACCCAGGATGCGGAGGATACTGAGTAACAGTTCTTTGTAATAAACACACCCGAAGAAGATGCATCATATGCACTTTCTTCATTTGGGCGGCATAGGAATTCTGGTATTCCCCTATCTCCTGCTCTGTCTTATAACAATTATAAGTTGGAGCGGGACCAACGTTCCCCAGCTCAGTATAACAAGCGGGTTCGGTCAATACATCCATATTATTATCTTGATTAAGGCGGATATGGTCGCTACCTGGAGAGAGAGAGAAGAAAACACTCTGCGTGCGCTCTTGCAAGATTAGATTGGTTATTTATTTTATCTAATCAGGATGGCTCCCACTGTTTTTATCAAATCTTCCTTCAAACCCTAAAAGGAAAGACTAGCCGGGATTAATTACACTCTACAAGTTCGCCAATCTTTCAGCCAGGCCAGTGTCGGTACTTTGAGGGAGGTTCCACGTGTTTTCGCACGGACCTAATTAAAGTAAACCTCGTTTTCCCAGTGGCGTAATCCCGTTGACACCTTTCTAGACACCTACTTGATCGGCTAATTGTAAAGTGCAAAACTCTCCCAGGAGTAACAATTACTCGCAGTGGGTATCGGGATCCAACTATCACATAGAAGGTATGCAATCTCATTGCAAATTTCAACACTTGAAACTCCCGATAAAGATTTTTAACCCTAGCACTTATGACCTTAACTATGGTCAACAAATCATAAGTACTAGTCAAGTTCTACCCGTCATTTCGTGATTAATTAGACCCACCCACATGACCCTTAACTAAGGTCAACAAAGTCACGCGACTGTCCTAACCAATCGCATCATATGCGGTGTAGGAAGACATCACTTAGCTACCGTACACTGTGCCTTGAATATGGTCAACAAACACAGCACGAATACTAAGTACTCTACTTCCTAAAATGACGGAGGGTTGCGGCTGGTTTTTAAGAAAACCTTTAACGCTTTGAACTTGATCTCGTTGCGGAATCAAATGGTTTTTAAATGGAATGTTTTTTAGGCTTTTCTAGTTTTGCTAAAGGGGTCACTCCCGGTGAAGGGATCGTCGGCCCTTTCCTCGTCGAATGAGGTGCGGGATATATCATATATATCACTGTGCAAAGCAGAAACTATAGAAGCAATCAAAAGACAAACCGAGTGTTGTAGCATCTGCCAGTTATTGCTAAAGGAGTCACTCCCGGTGAAGGGATCTCGGTCCTTTCCTTATCGAATAAGGTGCAGGATGTTCTACAAGGAACACCGCGATGCAAAGCAAGAACTGTAGCTACCTGTTTTTATTTGGAAATTCGATTCAACAACATCAATTAGGTTTATTTTCTTTCATTAATCTCATTAATGAATATCCGATCTTTTAAGTCCACCTAATCATCACAGATAAATATAACGTACGCTTATGCCATCCGCATTCGCCTCGATGTCCCGTCTGCACCGTTAGGTTAGGTAACTAACGCCAGAACGAGGCAGGGCTAGCGCGGGTGTAAAACATAAGCAACGTCTATATAATATATCATATATACTATATACTATCTATCTGAACAAATCACATGATCACATCACAGATAACGCAGCAGAAAATATCATATGAAATATTGGATATACTAGGACGTCCGTGTTTTTAATACGAGCCAGTATAAAACACGGATTCCACGGTCGCGATGAATAGCCAATCCCACACCCCTAGACCCCTACGAGAGCGGCAAGTAACCCTACCAATTCTAGGGTTAGGAGACCCGAACTCGACTCCTCGAGATGGTCTCCCACTGGACCCCAGAACCCGGTTACTTGTGCTCCCCTCCTTGGGTCTATCCTAATGCGGAAAAGTAAATAATATACAAATGGTAACATCTTCCGCAACCTGGAAGTGCCCCAATAAAAGAATATTACATACAAGTTTTTACATGAATGAAAATGAAAAGCACTCATCTCACATAAAAAAAAACCCGGCTATTCAACCACGACGATCCAATATAACATATCCAGCAACACATAACATCACATGTCATCAACGTAAGTAAATATGCACATCCCAATTGTCATTGACATATAGCAACGAAACCGGCGATATCACATATTACACTTACGGTCACAGAAAAGAAAGTGTAAAACTACAACAGTTGGAATCCGCAAACTCTTTAGACATCACATGCCTAGCCAAATGAATTCCTTAGACATCGCATGCCTAACAAATATAAACCCCGCATTTTAGTCTCATTATCGAAAACACTTTTCAATATCAAGTCGGGCAATTCAACAGGATTCCCGACATTCTGATCGAATGCTCGTCGCAAACTTTAGTAGGCGGCCGCACCTCCGACGCCGTCGACGAAGTACACCAAGGCGGAACACCGCTGCCGCGAGCACCCAAACGGATGCTTTCGGCGACGGGGTTCTCCTACAGTCACTTGGTCGGGGCTATGGGGTGTAGCTGTCTATTAAGTTTACCCGGCGAGTATCCGCGTACGCTACGTGATTGCGACGGACTTTTGATCACATCAAAATTCTGTGGCAACCGATCAAGTGAGACTAAACCGCTAGATTTATAACATTCATTCAGTTATCTCATAACTGCTTGTGAATTCCAATTATTGTATCACATTCCGGATAAATAGAAAATGTTAAACTTTCCGATCGAACAATCGAACACCCAAGTTTTTCCTAAACAGCTCAACACATGAAATAAGTTTAAAAACATTCACTTCGTGCCTCAGTACCAACGGTCCAGCCATAGAAGGGTCAAGCCAACGCCTCACATGTGGCACGCCGTACTGCCCCAAACCCTAAGGTTCAAAAGGCAGTTCAAGACGGTCACATAATCGAGTTAAGATTTGTTGTCTTCTAGAGAGTCCATCGCGTTACTTGCACTACTTAGAACATCTTTAAACTACGGAAAAGTCCAACAATTGGAAATTTCCCGGCAGGGGAAAAAGTGGGTATTTATATCCGGTCGAACTTTTTAACATATTCTAAAATTACCCGGAAAAACACACTGACAAAATTAGACAATCCGATCGACACACCGAGTCCCCAATACAACCCAGAAAACTCAACTCTTGAGTTCAGATTAAAAATTCCCAGGAAAACCAGCACTACAAAATAGGAGTTACTGTGTAAAATTCATTGAACAAGGAGGCCGTACGGCCGCGGAACCGCCCAACGAGCCATGCTCGTGCCGCGGAACCGCGGCGGTTCGATGGAATTACGCGATCGAATTTCACAGTAACTCTTACAATCTCCTGCTCATTTTTCTGCATATTTTTAATCTGGAAAAAACCCAGTTTTTGAAAAAAATCCAGAGAGCAACTTTGAATTAGGGTTTCGGTTCGATCGGAATTCTAACTCCGTCTACGCATCGCCTAAGGCTCTAGCTAGTCTCTGATACCACTGTAGGGTTCCCAGGCACACTAATGAAGTCTCACAAGTGATCAAACATGGCCAATTAAAATTTTACAAGTGCCGAGAAACCCTAATACGGATCGTTAACTAGATGTATAGGCGATGCAATGCAAATAAACGAATTTATAGCTAAAGGGAAGGGGCTACAACCTTTGTAGATCCGGTCCTCCAACTCCATGGCTCCGTGATGAAGTCCCCTCGCTGTCCATATCGGATCCCGGACTCTAGCATCGGCTACATCGGAGAAATGGGCGGGCTGGGTCGTCGGCTTCAATGCCGAAGATGATCTACGTCGAGGCAACACAAGATCAAGCTCCAACTTCACCAAGCCATGAAACTTGTGAAGAAAACACCCTATACTACTTGGCAAGAGGTAGAGAATGAAGAAATAGGAAGTGGGTTCACTTTGGAATTGGATTTCTCACTCATTTTCACAAGCTGCCATTGATGGAGGCAAGCTTTCTTCATTGTTGAAGATGAAGAAGAAGAAGAAAGAATATGATAAGTCTTATTCAAAATAGAAAATAATATGAATACTTATCATATACCAACCATGGTCAAGCGTAGAGAGTGAACTAGGGTTAGGTTGAATGGTTAGGTTAAGAAAAAGAACAAGAATGGTCAAGCTTTCAACACTTCAAGAAGTTTCAACAAAACAACAAAATAAGCCACCATTCTTTTTATTTTCCAAAATGAATAAATAAATAAATGAATAAGTAAGTAAATAAACAAAACCCTAACCATTCATATAACCATGGTTTAATTCTTTACACAAACCCAAGTGAGCATGTATCATCAAACATGATACAAACAAGTGCACAAAAATATATCACATATACAATGTGCATTTCAAGTGAGAAAATCCATTTAAAGTGAACTAATATTAGTTAATGCAAAGTAATATATCAAATATATAATTATGCATTGAATCATTAAATCAATACTTGATTTAACGATCCGGTCATATCGCATATAACCGACTAATATCCAATGTATCGTCTTATCGAATCAATCCTTGATTCGATAACTAGGCTATATCGCATACAACCAATCGATACATTCATCGCGAGAATGGAATACGGTATCACATACACGCATTATTCTCGGTCCCGCACATATCTCATATGCGCTCCTATTTCGTTTCGCTTGAGCCAGGAAACCTCTGTGTAGGACTCTAAAGACTCGTCAATACGCCGGCAGCAGATGATGATCATATCAAACACCCACAAGCCGCAAGCGGTCTGCTAAACGTAACGGCCACCCGGGTATTGAGCGATCAGAAGATCGACGAGCAAGCCCGCTCACACTCCTGTGAATCCAACCAGTAACACTTACCGTATAGTCCGGTCTGTTCGTCTGATATGACGCATATCTCGCCTAGGGGTGGTAAACATCAGACCCCAGTAGCTTGATAAGTCATGCCGACGTAAGGTCCATAACATTCGTGAAACTACTGATAACTCTTACCAGTATATCACTGCAACCCTGGCCAGGGATTTCCTGTTATGGCCAGTCGAGCATAGCGCAACATCCACCCCCAATACCGGGAGAGACGAATCCCCTCCTATCGCTCATTGCCTCCATGTGAATCGGGACTGTACCCAAAAACCACCTGTTTGCACGACTCAGTAGAGCCGTGGTAGGGTGGAAATCAAAGCACAGTGGGAGACACACAAGACTCTATGACGATCTCGGGTCAACAGACTAAGCTGTACCAGTGTCACCAGAGAACTGCCATCTGACGTGAGGTATAATACCATCTGGGAGTTCTCGGCGAGTCCGTTCAGTGTACCCAGTCTCCACTGAGCACCCGCATACCATCTCTGATGTCAAACACCAATGGATAAGGGATCATCCATCGCCCATCACATGGATCGAGAAGATATACGCTAGTCTACTCTGGAATATCGATGCCCCGTCTCGATATTCCCACGACTAGGAACAATGAAGGATGTACTCATTGACTACCGAGGCCCCACTAGTATGATCTTCATCACAGTCTTGGAAGTCGAGTACACATCCTAAGGGCTTTATCAACATGTAATCAGAGAGACAGAAAGTATACATGTTAAGATAAAGAGCAACCAGATAGCATACTATCATGTTGAGCAAGAAAGTCCTACCTATATATGTCCCAGCATCCACTACAATATACATCCTATGTACAGTAATGGCCTCTAGGGCATACATATAACTAACATAAGGAGATGTTCTTGGTGTATGGCGGAAAAGACCACCAGATCGAGGCCTTTGCTTACTCCAGCTTCCAGAGTGACAAGGATGATTCCAAGTCCATGTCGGGTTTTGTCTTTACCCTCAATGGAGGGGCGGTGTGTTGGAAGAGTTCCAAACAGGAAACCGTTGCAGACTCGACGATGGAAGCGGAATACATCGCTGCATCTGATGCCGCAAAAGAAGCTGTCTGGATAAGAAAGTTCTTGAAAGAACTTCAGATGGTTCCGTCCATTGTTGATCCAATACCTCTGTATTGCGACAACAACGGGGCTATAGCTTTAGCGAAGGAACCCAGGTCCCATCAGAGATCCAGACACATCTTGAGGCGGTATCACCTGATCAGGGAGATCGTGGATCGCCAGGAGATCGAGGTTCGGAGGGTTGCTTCAGAAGATAACACTGCAGATCCATTCACCAAGGCCTTGCCCCAGACTCAGTTCGAGCGGCTGATCGAGATGATAGGTCTTCGATACGCCAGTACATGGCCTTAGTGCAAGTGGGAGATTGTTAGTGTATATGCCCTAGAGGCCATTACTGTATCATACTAGCTTGTATATTACTTAATGGAAGCTTGGGATATTCACCTTGTATATACAATCTTGCTCAAAATAGTAGTATGCTACTTGGTTTGTTTCTACTTCAATGTGTACATGCGTTTATTTTAGTATATCACCCATATACATTAGTGGAGCCCTTAGGATCTTTGCTTGATTACCAGCGTTGTGATGGCAGTCACACTAGTGGGGGCTGGGTAATCTATAAGCACATCCTTATGCAGGTCCCTAGTCGCAGGACTATCGAGACAGGGAATCGATACTCCGGAGTAGACTAGCGTATGCGCTTCTCATCCCAGAGTGGGAGATGGTCTGTCCCACAGCCATCAGTACGTCGTACTGGAGATAGTATGCGGGTGCTCGTTAGGTTACGAGTACACTGGACAGGACTCGTCGGGAACTGACCGGTTGGTATTATACCTATCGTCAGTTATCAGTTCCCAGGTGACATGAGTACAGCTTAGTCCGCTGACTTGACACTGTCACTTCTCCTCGAGTGTGTTCCCACTGTACTTTGATTACTACCCTACCACGGCTCAAAAGAGTCGTGCAAACAGGTAGTAGTTGGGTGCAGTCCCGAAGCACTTGGAGGCAGTGACGGTTAGACAGGATTCGTCTCTCCCGGTATTGGGGGTTGACATCGCGCTGTGTCTAGGAGAGCCATTACACAAGTAGTCCATGGCCAGGGCAAGCGAGATATACTGGTAGGCTTCCAGTGTTATCTCAGGGTGTTTTGGGCTTCACTCCGACACGACTTGTACCGCTATTAGGGGACTGACGTTTACCGCCCCCCTAGGCCCGCCATGCGATGTATCAGACGAACAGACTGGACTGTATGGAGACTGTCACAGTCAGACTCAGTAGGAGTTCAGATGGGTTTCACCTCGTCAGTCTTCTTGTCGGCATCTACCTGGGGACCGTTACGCACAGCTAGTGCCGCTTGCGGTCTGTGGTTAAACCCACTGCCAGCGTAGTGTCGAGTCTTTAGAGTCCCACACAGAAAGCTATTCGCCTTTAGGCAAAAGAGTGGAGGTCGCATGGTTTTGCGACAGGGTTCGATCACATCCGTGCACTTGTGCGCGTTTAGTGTCCGGACAGTTAACACTAGCAGGCTTTGGTTTAAGCCAGATCCTAGTGTACGTTTTGGGATTGGTTTTATCCAGTATGTATTCGTGTTCCTCGGAACGTGGATGCGGATGTGTATGCACAGTTGACGGAGAGACAGAGGCAGAGGATTCTCATTAGGGTTGTTGACTGTTGACTATTGACTTCTTGCTAAACCCTAATGAGAATATGATATATGATTAACAATAATATTAATTAAGTATTATGGTGACATGGTTGTTGAGGGGTTGACTTTGTTGACTTGTTGACTTTGTTGACCGGTTGACTAGGTTGGACTAGTTGACCATCATGATGACAATGGCTATCATTTCATGGCAAAGACTTTTTGCTTGCTTCTTCTCTTGTGAAGAATGAGTGCATGAAATGATATGGCTATTGTAGCTTAAACCATCACATAATACTTGATTGCTATGTTTTGTTATGATGGTTTTGGATTATGAGAGCCAAGAGAGAAAAGTCTTTCTCATTCTATCATTTTCATTCTCTCTCTTGTTCTTGAGCTCTCATCCTCTTTCTCTTGCTTACCCTCTCTTTAGTCTATGGTTCACTTGTCTCATGTGTTGAGAAGCAAGAACCATAGAGTAAAATCCCAACACACTCTTCTCTACTCACTCTAGTTCACAAGGTTTGGCAAACCGAGTGAACTAGTTTCTTCAAAGCTCGAAGAAGAAGCCAAAGGTAGAAGCTTTCGGGTGGATCGATCTTCGGCGCAAGGAGACGACGGGGTGAAGCCGATCCGGACAACCATCAAGTGTAGAAGACGAAGGAGTTCGAGAAAGAAAGGTATGACCCCCTAACCGAGTAGTTAACAACTCTTAGTTAGGTTGTTAGGTAGCTAAGTTTAACAAAGATCCGGTTTTGAGTCCATGTTACCGCCTCTAGAAAATCGTTTTTCACCAAATTCCGTATGCCCGAAAGTACCGGGAGAGGTAGCATGGACTTACAAGTACAAGGCAATGCAAGGTCCAAGATTACAAAGCAAACGGTTAAAAGTCCACTACAATTGTTCACTGGAGATCTGGAAGAAATAGAGAAGCCAAATTGAATAAAGATCCAAAGAAATAAAAAACCTAAGAAGCCCAGAATCAAGTCCAAAATTTCCAGACATAAAATTTTACCAAAGCTTGGAAGTCTACTTTGACTAGGTCTTCCTAAGGATATTTTGGTAAATGTAGACATGCGAATCAATTGTAACCTAGGGTTTCTATCTCCTATAAATAGAAGCCCAAATCATTGTATTCTTTTCATGCCTCCCTTCATTAATAAATTTCAGCATTCTTTGGAGAGCATCATTTTTTGTAAGTTCTTTATTTTCTGCCCTAGGTTAATTTTCTATTCTTGCCCTAGATAAATTTCAATTCTTGCCCTAGGTAATTTTTATTCTCTGCCCTAGATAAATGTATTTCAATTCCCTAATGAGTGAATAGTCTCCTCGCTTGTTAGGGTTAGATCTGGGGAAGGTTTGAGAGACGAAAATCTCTCATCCCCTTTCTTACCCGTCATATATTTTTATAGGACTCCATGCATACCTTCTTATTCCGCTTCCTACGGCACCCTATCCCTCGAGGTAGCGGTGATATCGTAGTATAAAGGCCCGGATTTTAAGGTTTTCCATGGAGGTTAGGGTAAAGATTAAGAAAGGAAGGACAAGGATCTAGAGGAAGAACAATCTTCCCAATCATCCTAATCCCTTTTATTAATATTTACCATAACACCTAATTAGATCTTCATATAGGTATAGAAAGCGGTGAGATTTATAGACTTTCCAAACTTAACCTAGACCTAACCCTAGCAAGAGTTAGATCTAGATTAATTCAGTTTTTAGATTTAATCAATAAGCAATCCGAACACCCTTCGGAATTAACTCGTTAGAGCGATTACGAAATTCACAACATCCCTGTGGACCGACCCGTACTCACCGGCTAGCTACCAAGCGACGCCGTTCTTGATTGCGGTAATAGATAGTTTTTGAGATAAATCAAATGGCGCCGTTGCCGGGGATGGCGTAGTAATTTCCTTTTTGTAATTTCGGGTTAATCAAAAGTCAAAAAATCATAAAAATCTGAAAAATCACAAAAAATATAAAAATTCATCATTTTGTTATTTTGTGAAGGGTATCTTTGTTTGAATTTTGCAGGATCTACAATCAAGTTCGGATCTGGAAATCTCCAGAGATCAAAACAGAAAATATCAAATCTGAACAAACAGAAGATCATAACAACTGAGGAACAGAAGAAATTTGGAGGACCGAGTCTACAAGGCAACCGCGGCGATCTGGTGCCAAAAAAAAAAAGGCCAGCGACCCCATTCCGGCCGCGGAGCCGCCGCGGGACACCCTTTCTGGCCGCGGAACCGCCGCGGCCTGGTCGATACATGGAGAAGAAAAAAAAAGGGCAGAAGCGCAGTTAAAAAAAATGTGCAAGTCTTCTAATCTTCTCCTCTGCAAATCTCTGATATCTCTTCTAAAAAATCTCCTGCAGGATTTCTTTGCGCTTAAAAATCTTTCCCCTTCTAAATAACAAATCTTGTGCAGGATTCTTTGCGCCGCGCATAAAATAAAAATATTTGATTGCAAGTGATTTACGGTTTTGCATATCTTTAATTGGACTCTAAGGGGCTTTTTGACCAATTCAGATTGGGTGGGGATTTCATCACCCTTCCCAGGACCCCAGAAATCACATAAGGCATTTGCATTGACCATATCTTAAATAAAAAATACTAGACTCAGCCCTAAGGATGTCGCGCTCAATAGAACAGAGGACTAGTATAGGCATCGACCGTTTATCCTAACCTGACTTTGCGGTGCCTAGGCAAGTGTGTCAAGGCTAGTGGTTTTTAATTAGGCCCACAGTGTGGTTCCTTCCCACTTACCTGGCACTTACCTGGCCGCAATTGGCGGTGAAGAGGCGGTTTGAGGTCCTATTTCTAGCCCTTTGGAACAGTTAGGAGCTGTCTAACTGACCTAGGTGACCCTAGATCTAGGTCTGATTGTGCATTTCTGGTTGATTACATTTTTGTCTAAGCCTTTTATCGAAATTTTTTTCTACAAACAGTCTCAAATAAAGAGAAAAAGAAAAAAAAAAGCAAAATTTTTATAAAAACTCGCAAAAATTTTGTTGCTAAGAAATCCTTGCATCCCACTTGCACCGCCTACCTTCTTTCTTTTCTCATTCTTCTATCATGGGTACCCCACATCATAAATCTCTTGCCGAACTTTGGTATCCCGAACCTAACTTTGCGTCGTTCGTCAATTGTTTCGGTCGATTTAAAGACGATCCTTCCATGCCCAAAATTTCGCTGAAAGATCAAATAGAAGCATCTAGGAGAAACAGTTCGACTTTGCAACCCACTTTGTGTCAACCAAGTCAATCTTTACCACCTTCGTATGTTGACACCACTTTTTCAAGTCCTGCTGTCACTCCTAAACCAATGTCTATTGCTGAGCATATTGCTCAATCTCATAGCCGATCTTTCACCCCTCTCCACACATCTAGTTCTAGGGATCCACACGATTATTCACCTTGTTATCCACATGTTGACCCTACCCCTGCCCAACCACCCACTTCCTACCAGTCCTACCCTACTTTCCCACCTTCACTAGACACTGTTTCTACACCGCCAGTTGGGAGTTTTGCATATCCACACCATTTCGAATCTTTTACCGAAACACCCTCACCACCCAAGTCGAGTTTGGAAGAGTCGTTGGAGGCTTATATCTTAGCAACAAACAAAATGACTAGGAATATGGAAGCGTCCGTGGCCGCCCTTATGCAACCTAGTGAACCGGTAGCTAGTTTCCCACTAGCTTCAAATTTTTCAATGTATAAGGAGGCGGTTAGACAGAGTGAGAATGTGAGAGGATTTCCAAATCAAACCTACCCCTACCCAATTGAATCCGACAATTCCAATTTTCAAACATGTGTCCAAAATAATGAATTGTGCGACTTTGTAGTGTTTGATTTGCCAAATTGTGAAGAACCCCTTTCGAGTGAAACCGCACCTAATCCATTTGACCTTTACACCTCCACTCTAGAACCTAAATTGATAAACATCCATGCTTTTGATGAGGTGTCTAAGGAAATTGATTTTCACTTGATTGAGGATATAGACGCCGGGAATATTTCGGATGATGAACCTGTCGATTTAATTGAAATTTTATGTTCAAATCATCATCCCGAGTTATTAAATGTTTCTCCCGAATCTCATATGCGTCTTGATTTTGATGATAATGGCCTGGATGAGTTAAATATTGAGGAGAATTATAAAGATAGTATTGAGGAGAGTTTTGAGGATCATATTGAGGTTGAATCATTTCTGTTTGATGTGTCCGATTTTCCAATTCACCCTCTTGAACCTTTAACTAAATCACCCTCCCTCCTTTCCATCGTTCCGACCACACAAAAGATCACGCTTGAAGACTGTGAGCTTGAAAAAATTTCCTTTGAATCTGACACAGTTCTCACAGCCGATAACACTTACGAGTGTTTCACTTTTTCGGACGATGTTGATTACTCACTGCCTGAGTTTGAGTCCTTTAAATTTTCAAATGAGTTAGTCGAACCATCAGACTCGGTTGCTTACAGTTGTTTCGAACCATTGATGGAATCTTTCAAGTTCGAAACAGTTTACTATGGTGAGAATGAGACTATCCCTAATTCACTCCCTTTCGTCCTTCCTATCGTTCCGACCGTACAAGAGACCGTTACGCTTTCATCTCCAATACCAAGTTCGGCGTACCCATGCCTTCTTGCGAATCTTGAGGGATTTGACCCCATTTCTCGACGGGTTGATAGGTTAGCGCAATCGCTTTTAACACATCGGTCATCACAAATTGCGCTAATTTATTCACTCGTTTTACACCTTCAAGATCGTACTCCACTTCTTTCTTCTTTCCGCCCTTCTTCTCCTCCACCGAGACCATATTCCACCCTTCTTCTCATTCGGTCTCGTGTGCTTCTCATTTCTTTCCTTTACATCCCATTCTTTCACCAACTAGACCATTACCACGATAAGATTTTTGAATGGTTGGTGCTAACCTTCGGCTTGTGTAAGGCCAAGCTTAAGTTTGGGGGGGGGGGGAACCTTGTTGTATATATATATATATTTTTGTTTTCTTTTTCTATAAAAAATAAACAAAAAAATTTCAAAACATTAAAAAATATAAATAAAAAAAATAAATTTGTAAATAAATAAACATGGGAGTGCCGACAATTTTTGACCCTCTTGGTTTAGCATGACAGTGAGGACACTGTCAAGTTTAAGTTTGGGGGTATGCTCGGTACGTCTTCTTCCTTCGCATTCATTTGTACATATTTTTGCATTTGCATATTTATTTGAAAACCTATAAAAATTGAAAAATTTCAAAAATTATAAAAATCAATGTATTCAATTTGGTCTAATTGATTTAAGTTTGATAAATAGGTTAACTGGCTAGGAACAACTAGATCTTAGACTTAGTAAATTAAAAACCCTAAAAATAACCTTCCTTAATTTTTAGCGGTAGAAAGTATGTCTTTGTAGTTTATTTAGAAATAGGCAAATTTTGGGTTCACTTCTTGGGCTAAGTTAAAACAAAGGAAAAGTATTGATATTTTTATTAGAGTATAAGTTTGAAAAATAATTCCTAACTTAAGTCTAGATTCTGAAAACGTATACCCTACAATTTGCACAATCACGCACCTTGAAACTTAGAATAGTAGAAGAGACCTTGAAATGCTCTTGTCTAAAATCCTTAGTACAATGAAAAGAAAAGAAAAGAAAAAGTGAATAAAGAAAAAAAAATGGACACTGGTTTTTGTGATTACTTAAGGCTGCAAAAATAGAAAAATATTTAGCGAGGGTGCTTCATCACCTAGTGCCTTAGACCAACTGGTTTGGGAGTCACTGCTAAACCCTTGGGTGTTGCAAGACTAGGAGGTACGCTTTAAAGTGCAAACGCATCTTGTAATCGGTCGTTGGTACCTCAAGAAGTATTAACGGTCGCATTAAGGATGTGTAAGCAAAATTCAATTAAAAATTCACCCACTAATAAGTACTTTGGACAATGGACGAGAGTATGATTGCTTGATTTGAATTTCCAAGTGTAGGGGTGATATTCACACACACGTGGGGATATGTGATTAGAGTTTAGATAAGAGAAAGGAATGAAGAATAGAATTTGTATCTTTAGTAGAGTTGATAAAAATTCCTAAGTGGAGATGGAACCCTAGAAGGAAAACTTAAGAGATGCTGAAAGCTAAGTAAGTCTATAGAACATATATAATCTTAAGTTAAATAATGAGGAAGTGTGAAAAATATGGGTGGATAATTTACGAGTCGACGATAATAGAATTCCTTGTTAGAAGACCTAATTGGAGAATTAAAGTTAATGGGCCGAATTGATAGGATTTTGTGGGTAGTATCCGCTGAAAACCCTCAGGAGACAACACTCCTCCTACTAGGGACACCTGGAGGTTTAACGGCTTGTTGCACGAGCTCAGTGCAATCGCGTTTCCCTGCGAAAGTGCGGTTAGGTTTTTTGTAGAGAATAAAAATAAGTTTGCTCGAGGACGAGCAAAAGATAAGTTTGGGGGTATTTGTTCACACCGTAATATTGTATTATTATATTCCCCATTCTTATTCTTTTTACAAATAAACAGGTGCTTTTGACGCATGTCTGCTACATATTACAGGTTACAGGTTCTTGGATCTAAAACAGTGAAAAAGACAAAAGACGACACAAAAAAGGGACTTTGACCAACAAACAGAAGACTCTTGATCAAGCCTACATCAAAGATAAAATTCACAAAGTACAAGGCAATACAAGGTCCAAGATTACAAAGCAAACGGTTAAAAGTCCACTACAATTGTTCACTGGAGATCTGGAAGAAATAGAGAAGCCAAATTGAATAAAGATCCAAAGAAATAAAAGGCCTAAGAAGCCCAGAATCAAGTCCAAAATTTCCAGACATAAAATTTTACCAAAGCTTGGAAGTCTACTTTGACTAGGTCTTCCTAAGGATATTTTGGTAAATGTAGACATGCGAATCAATTGTAACCTAGGGTTTCTATGTCCTATAAATAGAAGCCCAAATCATTGTATTCTTTTCATGCCTCCCTTCATTAATAAATTTCAGCATTCTTTGGAGAGCATCATTTTTTGTAAGTTCTTTATTTTCTGCCCTAGGTTAATTTTCTATTCTTGCCCTAGATAAATTTCAATTCTTGCCCTAGGTAATTTTTATTCTCTGCCCTAGATAAATGTATTTTAATTCCCTAATGAGTGAGTAGTCTCCTCGCTTGTTAGGGTTAGATCTGGGGAAGGTTTGAGAGACGAAAATCTCTCATCCCCTTTCTTGCCCGTCATATATTTTTATAGGACTCCATGCATACCTTCTTATTCCGCTTCCTACGGCACCCTATCCCTCGAGGTAGCGGTGATATCGTAGTATAAAGGCCCGGATTTTAAGGTTTTCCATGGAGGTTAGAGTAAAGATTAAGAAAGGAAGGATAAGAATCTAGAGGAAGAACAATCTTCCCAATCATCCTAATCCCTTTTATTAATATTTACCATAACACCTAATTAGATCTTCATATGGGTATAGAAAGCGGTGAGATTTATAGACTTTCCAAACTTAACCTAGACCTAACCCTAGCAAGAGTTAGATCTAGATTAATTCAGTTTTTAGATTTAATCAATAAGCAATCCGAACACCCTTCGGAATTAACTCGTTAGAGCGATTAGGAAATTCACAACATCCCTGTGGACCGACCCGTACTCACCGGCTAGCTACCAAGCGACGCCGTTCTTGATTGCGGTAATAGATAGTTTTTGAGATAAATCAAGGTGCTCATTGGGTTATGAGTACACCGGACAGTACTCGTCAGGAACATACTAGTTGGTATTATATATATCGTCAGATAGCAGTTATAAGGTGACATGTGTACAGGTTAGTCTGTCGACCTGAGATCGTCGTTTGTCTCGTGTGAGTTCCCACTGTACTTTGATTACTACCCTACCACGGCTCAAAGGAGTCGTGCAAAAAGGTTTTAGTTGGGTACGGTCCCGAGCCACATGGAGGCAGTGAGCGGATCGTCGGGGATTCATCTCTCCCGGTATTGGGGGTGATATCGCGCTGTGTTTAGGAGAGCCATCACACGAAATCCTTGGCCAGGATAATCGAGATTTACTAGTAGGTATTCCAGTAGTATCTCAGGATGTTCTGGGCTACTCTCCGACACGACTTATACCGCTATTGGGGGTCTGACATTTACCAACCCTCCAGGCCCTTTATGCGATACTCATAGACGAACAGACCGGGCTATATGGATATTGTCACTGTCAGGCTCAGTAGGGTTTCAGGATGAGTTCGCTCGTCAGCTTACCTTTCGGTCAATTCTTAGGCAGTCGTTACATACAACTAGTGCCACTGACGGCTTGTGGTTAACCCACCACAAGCGTATTGATAAGTCATTAGAGTCCCCCACAAAAAGTTTCCCAAGTTCGGGCGAAACGTTGTAGAGGTTGTATGGTTTTATGGCAGGGTTCGAACATACACGTGCATTTGTGCACGTGTCATGGTTCGGACAGATAATATTAGTGGGCTTTGGTTTAAGCCGGATCCTAGTATTATATTGTGTAGGGATATTTTTTGTCTCGTTGCATTCGTATTCAGTTGGAATACAGATGCGGGTATATATATATATATACGGACGAGGGGTTATCTTATGATCCTTTACAAGATTATTTTTTGACGTTGCCATTTCGTTATTAAACATCAAGTATTGATGTTTAATTTATTTTGTGATATGTGAACATGGATTTTTTTGCTTGGATGGAAATTCTTGGCCGAGCACTATTTTTGGGCACGGGCTCATTTGTGTGATGATTCACCTCTTTGCATTAAATGCCTTTTGTCTTTTATTAGGCTATTTCTTTTTAGATATTTTGCTAATGGGGAGGCTGTTGATTTGGAGAGGGGTGAGCTGGCATATATTGTGGGTGTGCCGTGAGTTTATTGATGGAAGTATTTTATTTATTGGAATTAATTTTTCCACACTCACAATCGATCTAAAACCTTTTTTTTTTCGAGTGAGCTTTTTAAGCCCTTGGCGGACCTCACTTTCTTTCGAAGGGATTGATTTTTCCCTCGCTAAAAATCATATGCTCACAATTCTCAAATTGGCAACTTCAATTTACTTCCACCCAATTGTTTTGGTGCCTTAAGACAAATTATTCCACGCTCTCTCTATTTCAACCTTGGACATGTCGACTAGCAAACTTTATGTCCGAGTTACTTTGGTTTGAAGCGGGAGCCCGTATAAAGATTCATCGACGTGGTGCCACTTCGACGTGCGAGATCGGAGAGCGGACTTCGTCGGCGCAGCAGCGGGAGTTTGGTGCGGAAATTAAAGACCGAAGGACACGGATCGATCCGTATAATCTTTCCAAACTCTTTTACAGTTTTCTAATTTACGGTTAATGGAACGATCCGGGTATATGGTTGTGGTAGCGCCGAGTTTTATAAAAAGTTTTTGTTCCGTATTTGGCATCGGTTTGACGGCCGGGGCGCTGCCGTGGCCCAACAAATTTTTCATGTAATATTGAAAACTTGTCTGTAACATCTGGAGACTTGCCTGTAATAACTATTATATTTTCATTTTTCCCTCCAAATATACTTCTTTCCCACCAAAAATCTAATTTCCCTCCAAAAGTCTCTAAAATATCTTTCTACTTTCATATAATATCTAAGCAGTTGTCTGTAACATCTAAATAATGGATGTAATATCTAAACAGTTGAATGAGTTGTCTGTAATATCTAACTAGTTGACTGTAATATCCCTAAGCACCGCTTAGGGAGGGAGGGGTATTATTGTAATTGCATTTAAAATAAAATACAGGTCTAAATGAAATACAGTCCAAAGGCTTTTCACAAAGAATTTGAACCGTAGGCCTTTCCCAACAATTTTGAAAGGGCTTTTAAAATGCTCTCTCATAGTTCGCTAATTACTAAAATGCCTTTCCATACATCGTATTTTCTTAAAAGACCCACATACATTTAAATTGCACTAAAAAAATCTCACTCGTTTTACATTAGAAGTTAACGTCGTATAAGAAAAATGGAGCTGGAATTTGTGTTTGAGTTATTCTCTTACCTTCTCGGTATAGTAGGTTTTCTCTCATAAAAAATCCTGCATTCTCGCTTAGTTGAATATTAGAATTTAGCGCAACTAAAAAATCGCTCTCCTTTCAAATGAGATTGTCCACGAACTCGAAACTTGTAATTGAACGGACAACGGTACTCGACAAACTCGTTGCTAAAGAAAATTGAGAAAAATGAGCTGGTTTCCATGATCAATTTGAGAGATCTTTGATCGAAACCCTAATTCTAAAACGAATTTGGCAGAAAATTTAGGAATTTTGGGAAAAGAATAAGGGTTACGAAGGTTTTAAAATTCTGATCGTTAACCTTCTAAAGATGGCAAAAATATTCTCTTTTTGGCCAATCGACCAAGGCATTTTAGTGCAATTTAAATATATGGGGATCTTTTAAATAAATACGATGTATGCTGAGGTTTTTTAGTAATTAGCAAAGTATGAGAGGGCTTTTTTTTAGTGAAAAGCCCAATTTGAAAATATGGAGGGTTAGTACACAGCTCCTGAGCGGGCTGGTTTTTTTGCCCAAAAAGCAATAATAAATTTTGCTTCTAATAGGATTGAAACCAGGTGGCCATATGCTCCAAATGCAAGCCCTAAACAACCAAGCTTAACTCAGTTATCTGATTCTAAGGAAAATACTTAACCTACCGGGCTTGAATCTATCACAATCCATCCAAAGACAAAAACCATGGGCTCACTTGTTTGGCACTGGTATTTAGGTATAGTGAATCCCACCATTTTGTCTCTTAGATGGATTATGGTGGGATTTCAAACCCAGTAGGTAAAGTATTACTCTAATTCTAAACCCTATATCTGAGTCCTTGCGTCCTTGACAAGGCCTAAAATTTCAAAATGTCAAATATTTTTGGATTAGGTTTCAACATGCATGCATGCTAAATAAAATATTTCAAGTTACATGATGGATGGAATGAATCACATGTTTCTTTTGAGATCCAGATCAAGATTCCTTGATAGCGTGCGAATTTTTGCAAAAGAAATGCTTCAGTTGCTTGGAATGAATTAGCGCAGCGCCTAATAAAATGATTTTACGTTACTTTTCAAACAGCAGATTACCTTAAAAAATGAATTAGTATAAATGCACTTGTACCACTAACATGTGCATCACTTGGTTCAAAATTGGGTTCGTCGAAAGAATCCTTTGTACGGTACAGCACTATTTTATGCATTTTCATTTTGTCTCTCTTTATCCATATCTATTCCATATCATTTTTATATGGCACAAGAAATAGAATGAATATTTAGTGGGTATTGGATGAGTTGTCCATTAAATTTTTATTATCAATTATTATAAATAATTATGTGTTAAAATGTTTTTAGTTATTATAAATAGCTTATGTGATAATATATTGTTAATCATTAATAATGGGTTGTTGATGGGCTACTACTCCTATTTATAAAATAACAAAAAGATGAATCATGTAAGAAGATTTACTCAAAGATTATTATATGGATATCCATAAACATTTTTAATAGTTTTTATTTAAACCATAGATTATTTATAATGCACAGTGTAAAGTGTATAATTATCATTTTTTTATAATTATATTTTCCATCAAAAAATAATAATGGACATATAATTAATACAAAGCTAAATAATTACGGTTGCATTCGGATTCGGATATCCGGATCCGGATCCGGATCCGGATATTTTCGGATACGGATATGAAATTTCGAATCCGTTCATATACGAATATATATTTTCGGATTTAGTCAGATACGGATATCTTAATTAAGTTAAATATAACATTTTAAATTAAATTTTGGAATGTTTTTATGCTTAATTAATTAATATTTTTATAGTAAAATTAAAACTAAATAATATATTAGTTTATTTATTTTGTATGTATTATAAATTATGCGTTAACATATTATTTTATTACTTTTAGTTTAAAATATACATAATAAAACAGTGTATGTAAAATTATTTGTTAATATATTCTGTTAAGTGAATATTTATTTGTTTCAAATATTTTAAGCAATCATGTTTAATTTGTACTCAATTTTTTGTGGTATATATTGGTTACATGCATATTTTCACTTAAGATTGATTTATTTTATATTTTAAACATTTATTTATTAATATCCAAATCCTTATCCATTTATCTTATATCCGAATCCGATTTTATCAAATATGGATATGAATATATTTTACTAAACCATATCCGTATCCGAAATCAAAAAACGAATATGAATAAAGTAATGCGTATCCGCTCCGAATGAAACCCTATAAATAATGCTGACTTTATTAATTTTCTAAATCTATAGTGTTTATGAAGAAATATCACGAACAAAAGAAAATTTAATTCATAAATGTAAGGATTCATGTATAACTATTTTAGAGCAACTTTGCCTCCACCCCACCCACCCACACGGGATCAAAATCTAGCTTATTTTAAAATGGAGATTTTGACAAATACACATGTTAAAATAAAGAAAAACCATGGAAAACAAAAACCATGGAAAACGCATCCAAGTTCGTCCAAGATTTTGATACATGCCAAAACTTTTCTAGAGGACAGAATAAGGTGTTTATTTGCGTTCTTAGTTAAACTTTCCATTAACAAATTATTTCCTGTTTACTCGACAAATAATTATTTTGCAAACTTATTTCATGAAGGAAATGGGCATGGTAATAAACCAGGCAGTTCAGCCTTGCAGAGACATCAGTTCAGGGGGAATTGATGTGACTTGCGTATGGTCCACAAGCAACTAATGATGCGACTGGTATCGTATCGCCAAAGTATCGACATTTAACAGTTTGGCAATAGCGAGAAAAAAGACAAGATGTGAAAGGGATTTTTAAATAAACAAATAAAGACAAACTGAAAACTTCCAATGATCAAAGTTGCCTCGATGAATTTCAATGTAGAATCAAACACAATAATAATTGACTTGAAAGAAATATACTAGTACAGTAAAATAAACCCCGAACAAATAAATAATACAGATGTTACAATACTTCAACACCTAGTAACTATACAAACTCCTTTAGAATAAATAAAAGTCAATGTAACCGACTAATTTACATACACATGCAAGCTATCTACTGCTCACAAAAATAAGGTCAACTCCGAACAAAATAATAGTACATACATTACAACATTTAAACCCTAGCAACTTTACAAGCTTATATTAGCATAAATTAAAATCGATGCAACCTTCTAATTTACATAAAATGCAAGGCATCTATTGCTCAGACAGATAAGGTTCACCCTGGAGCAGCTAGAATGCTTGTATCTGCATTTTTTTAATGCATATTAGATTACTTATCCTCATATGTTACCTCATCCAACGCCGATTCGATGCGCTGAAGTACACGGACACAATTCAATCAAATGGCCAGCAATCTTATATTTCAAAAACAGCAACTGTAATTTCAAATTAACTAAAATTACCCATTATATAAAAAGAATAATCCTGAACCCACTGCAACTAGGCTCCATTGGAAGCGGCAATGAGGCGCTTCTTTATTTCTTCATGGCAAGTTTGGAGATCTTGGAATTCTTTGGTATCTGAGAAGTTCACAGCCTGAAAAATGTCCAACAATACATCAACCTAGACATCAAAGTGAACTTGTAATATACTTTCCTTATTATTATTTTTATATTATCTTTTAAGACTACTCCAAGTAATGCATCCACCAGTGAGAGCTAATTGAGGTATTTCAGATAACAGGTTGGGCTTCAGCATGGAGTTTTCAGGATCAAGGTAAGTTAAATACAAGCCATCCTTCAATGTATTGTGTGACATTAATGTATTGTATGTTTATGCATAAAAGAGTATGCACGGCATTATAGAAAATAAATTAGGTTTGTTCAAGAGTTCGGTATTATGCCTATATTACTCCCACCGTTTATAATAGATGCCAAATTAAATTCTAGACGTTGAAATGTTCTACTTGCGAAACCTGACAAAAATCCTTTTATGTATAATGTAACAGATTACCTCCTTTTTCTTAAACTAATCTAAATGGTACGATATAGCTCCTATGACTTATATCAACGAATAATTTCTCAGAAATACCCTAAAAAGCCTTGTTATTCACAGAACTATTTCAAAGTTTATAATTATTACAATAAACTCCCTTAAAATTTGGATTCGAAGGAGTTTTAAAAAAAACTAAAATAGCCTTAAATGTAGCACTCCAAGGGAACTTACTATAAACTGTAGTTTATTGAAAAGAGTGGTAGTTAAGGGCATTTTAGTGAAATTTACCGTCGACAAAAAAATACTATTCCATTATAACCATAAAAAGATTAATTATTTTACCAGCTTCACTGTATTTCTCAAATGCATCTCCGCCGTTGTGAGCTCTCGACGGCTTCCTGTGGAAGATGCAATTTCCATGTAAACCTTGCAAAGTTCCAAAGAGGCATGAGTAAACTTTTTAAATCGGTCACGATCATGCCACAAATCAGCTCCCTGCAAAGACGATGAGATTTATCAAGAGTTAGTTTGTACTGCCATTTTAGATAGTACCACTTCAATAGCTGTACATTCTTTATAGAGAAACTCATTGACCTACAGTAATGATAGCATAGATGAAAATAGTCGCAAGCATTAATTAAGAACCTTCACATTGACTTCTATAATAACCCCTATTTACATATACAAAATTGTAAATTAACAAAGCATTATCAACAAACTATCTGTTTATGATAAGGCAGCATTCAACTCGATAAACTAAAAATGAAATAAGCATCACAGTTTAACGAGAAATACAGCTATACAGTTAAAATATTATAGCTTTTACAAATTCTAAATTAGGAAATTACTAGTGTGGATATGCTCTTTGGGACAGATAAGAGATACAGAGATACACTTTCCTTCCACATCTTATAACCGTGCGGATAGAATTTCAAAACTAAAACAATTTACCTAATAGGAGAATCATTTTTGCAACTACAACCTTCTAAAAGTAGAATCAAACTCCAATCACATCTTAAATCAAAGTAAAATACTAATTAATAATTAAGGCATCACAATCTACTATAAGGACGCCAGTTTATCTATGAAAGCAACACTTACAGATGGCAGAATTCAAACAAGATGCTATATTATGAAGATGTTGAGAAATGACTTTCCCTGTGACTGGATTGTGTGAATTACTCCTATTCTGTTCAAGGTTGCTGGTTTGCAGTGTCTTTGAAGTTTGAACATAGATTCCAAGTCGTTAGAAAACATAGGGCATCGTTCACTGTTTGTGCATGTCTTCCCTTGCGGCCTTACCGCGATTGATAACCAAGGTTGCAAGGACACAGACACGGGGATACGAAGACGATACAATGCGACAAAGCGACAGCAAAATCCCAAAATATAGGATACGGAGACACGGATATAATTATAAGAAATATAATAGCATGGCTTTACAACAATATATTCAACAAAAACCTTAGCATTTCAACATTTTTTATTTGTATTTATCAAAATTCAAAAAAAAAACATTTATTTTAGCACAATTTCAGCAATTTCCGCAAAAAAAATAATTTCAACAATTTCTAAACCGCATGTGATATAATTTCCAACAATAACCATACAACAAACTATTATACAACATAATTCCAGTACAAGCATATAATTTCAGCATTTTTCAAACAATTTTAGCAAAAACCTAATATATTTTACCATAGAAATTCTATTAAGCACTAAAATTGAGTAAAATTGCAAAAAAAGTCCTACTCAAAAAAAATTCAATAAGATGAGGTTTTACTCTCATGAATTGAAAAAATAGGGCCGCGGCTAATAGAAGAATCACTTTTGGTCATGGCTGCACTAAAACGTGTTCGACCCGTGTCCAATACATGTCCAAATCCAAAGCCGCCTCATTTCAATGCAGAACACAAAAATTCTGTGTCATGGACGTGTCGGGCACGGATTCCATGTCCAACACGGATACGGAAGCCAAAAAGACATGTCCGTACAACCTAGTTGATAAACAATTAAAACTGTGTGTGTTTTTGTGTCATACCTGGTATGATCTAACTTGCTTCAAGAGGGCTTCAGAACACACGGTTAGATTGCCTTTGATTTTGTGCCACCTTGCATACAAACCCCATATATCTGCTCCACCACCATTTCTAACAAGCTGTAAAGCAAGACATGATCAGATTTAACACAATATCTAACTGGCAGAACTGCTTGCAGAATGCCCCTTTAGAGAGCAGTCAATTTACATATAGGCTAAATTACAGGATACAATCATTTTTTGCCTGACTAGTTAAAGTTATTTTTATTCTGGTAAGCTGCCTTGAAGTACAAAATTTAAGGGTGTTTTAGTGAAAATAAAAACTCCCTTAACACTATAGTTTAAGGGAGTTTATGGTAACAAAAAAGTTCTTAGGCAGTTTATACTGAAAACAACGCTAGTTAAGGGTAGTTGAGGGTAATTTAGCCTTGTAAATATAAGAAAAGAAATCCAGGGGAGAGGAAGATAAGTACCTGCGCCAAAATGTTGCCAAGCATGTTCATCAGGAGCTCACAATCTCGATGTTTTAGGAGAGTCCCTTCCAAGGGCCCAGAATCATCAGAGTCGACCATAGAACCATTGGAATATGTTTGACCCTTACATATATCATGGTCTTTAGACAAAGCTGTGGACTCTTCAGAGTGACAAAAATATGTGTTTTCAGTACCAACTGTAGAGTTTGAAGCACTTTCCTCAACTGCCCTGATTACTGTATCCAATAATTCAACATCTACTCGTTTATTATTGGATAAATCGAGTACCTGTTTTGTAGCCTCTAGTGCCTGCAGGTTAAATTCCTCGACGGTTAATAAGAGAATTTTTGTCATTTAAGATGATACAAATTATATGAATTTTACAGTCATCGTCATTCAAAAGTAAATTAGCAGTAACACGATTTAGGTTGATCATGATTCTATAAATTCTTTTATTGCTAATTTAGTATAAACAAGGGAAAAAATGAGTATAACAAAATATTTTTTTAATATCTTGTATCTAATAGAAATAAACATAAAATCATCTAATTGCATTGACTTCATATTAACCTGTTTAACGAGTATATTCGGGGTAAAAGAGTGATTAGTTTGCACCAAAGTAAATAGAGATTGAGACTGGGAAATTGTGATGAAATGGTACCTTCGGACACAAGCAATATATAAAGTGGTTTACTCATAAGTGTCCCTTGTTCATAAACAACAATGGTGGGTATTAATTATCAAAAGGACGGTAGGTATTTGGATGACAGTATAGGTACAGTAAAATGCGACAGCAAAGGACAGTATGGCAAAAGTAAGACAACAAATAGCAATGCCACAAGGAATAGTGATTTTACAGTGAAGCGATCATACAATAAGGATGGACATGTTAAGCAAACCAAACACTGTTTCGTATATCTTCAAGCTTTTATAAGGCACAACTCACTCGGCAGTGAGAAGGAACAAATTCAAGTTTAATGCTCTTTTTCATCTATTAACAACTATTATGAGATCAATCTGTCTACTTAAATAATGTAAGAGAATCAAACTAAAAGTAAATTCTATCAATGTCTACATAAACATGCATGGCTCAGAAAGATCATGAAAATGTAGGTAAGGAAAAATGCAAAGAGACATATTACAGATGACTGAATTAGCTTTTAAAAAGACAATCAACAAAGTTGAAAGTTGAGACGGAATGTGGACAAACAAATCTTTACTATTAAAACCTACACTCTTGGGTAGTGATGTGTCTATTTTTATATTATTCTAAAAAATAAAATTCTGAAAATTGGAGAAGTATGAGCTAAGTACTACTAATATGAGCTTCCACGTCATTTTATTTTGTTAAAAATATATGAAAATAAAATAACACCATTTCTACCTCAACATGATAGTCTAGGAAATGAGCACCAGACAGAGACAAATGCAGCCTGCAAATCCCCAAAGTGTCCATGATACATTTCAAATTTGAACTGCAGAGTCTCACCTCGCAAGACTCCATGCATATCAAATTTTAAACCAATTCTAGAGATTTCTACATCTATGGGACTAGAAAGTTGCCCCCCACAACTTCTCTAGAAATATAATCTGATCTAAAAGCTATCTATGAGCTAAAATCCCACCAAAAAAAGGGAAAGATGAGGAAGAAGAGAGCTATTCAAAGGTTTGTGTCACTGGATTCGTAGAAAAAGGTCCCTCTTTTGCAATGAGTTTAAGGTAACAAATTATGTTAAATTAATTAAGTTTTGGCATTGATCTTTCTTATAAAATGGCTCCGAAGTATCTTCGTTATTATTCGTAATAGGTATAAAAGGAATTACGATGGGTCTACATATTGTAACTACATTTAACTTTGAAATGATGATTAAGAGGTGAGTACAAAAAACTTGAATTTTTTTACCAACTTTATGAAGCTCATAAATAAAAATAATCAATATTTTTTACAAAAAAAACTCGGTGTCCCTTTTCAAAGATCGATATTTTTTATATGACTACATGTGGGTATTCTATTTTCTATTAGTATAGTAAGAAACCAACCATCATTGACGTATAATGATTTCAAAAGCTATTCTTTTCTTTGTCAATATAAGAAGTAAATTCTTCTAAAATTAGTTGTGACGCTACTAACTTGTAATTTGTGTGAATATCTCGACATATTTCTTAATTTTTTTGGTATTTGATGTAGGTTTTTCTTAGTTTTTAGGCTCTAGATGTTAACTGTAAGGTTGTTTTGAAAATTGAAAACCTAATAGAAACACGACAATGTATAAAGTGGTTGTATCAATCACGTATGCAACAATTATGCAAAAAAATATTACGTAACTCAGCAAGATACCATCAACTTTCTGTGAAATACGTGCATTGCATGTGCATTCTACTAGGCTGTTATAAAGGGAATTCAGATCTTCAGGGAGGACCCACATTTATTTATTTTATTTTACACTTTTTACGTTATGTCCAACTTTATAAGCATATAAAGATGTGAGGGAGGAATTATAATCTCCAAGCAACTTTTCAAGTTAATAGTATTATAAAGGAGAACCTATATAAAATATCATTCACCTGATTGAGGTTCCCTATTTCAAGAGCAACATGACTATAATTCTCCCAAAGTTGCCAAGTGTTCCTCCTACCAAAATATTCATACACAATTAGACCTTCATAGTAACTGACAGGATTTAAAATGTGAAAAGGTGTTATAAATACCTGAATTTCAGTGCTTCCTTAAATGCAATGAAAGCTGGCTTGCTCTTCTTATTTCTCATATGCCTGTATAAACCATTAAGTGTAAGAGCATTTAGATGTAACAAGAGTTATCAAATAAATATGACAAAACATTAAAACCTACAATGAAGTTTAATAGTTCACTTTTATAGGCATAAATTCTATTTACGGCTCTAACTTGCTATATGTCTTAAACTAATATAATATGTACACAGGTTTTAAAAAATTACAGATATTAAATTAAAATATTTACCTAATGATAATGTGCAAACATCATGATCGTATGCCTTTTTTGAGATCGTTATGTATATATTTTTTTGGACTTTGTTCTTGTACATTTTTTAATTTAATGCATTATTGAGTCGAGCATCTTGCCCTACTATTATTTCAAAAAAAAATTTAAAATATTTCTAGGTAAATATGATCTATAAATGGATTGTCTATTCATTCAATTTGGATGACCAAGCAAAAATCAGGTTCCAAGAAGATTATGAGAATGAATAGGACTGCATACAAAAAGGCAATATTGTTCCAAGCCTCTCCATTTTCAGGATCAAGTTGTACAGCATGAGTAAACCCATCCAATGCTTTATCAAAATCGTGAGCCTGCATGTTCCAATATAAAAATAAATTATCAGGATAGCTTTAAGTTTGTTAGTAAAAATTCCAGACTACTGTTCTCATTATTACCACAGCAATAGCAGATATCAAATCTTAGAAACTAGAATGATAAAGTATCTAATTCTAGTAAATTCGACCCACGAATTGAAATGAAATTCAACTAGGTTAATATATATTAAGGAGAAATATTAATTTAATAATAAAGAAATCTGATATTAAAATAAGAACTGTTGTTAACAGTATATTTAAAGATAAAAATCACGCCAACAATCTTGCTATGCATAGAAGGAGCTACAGAAATCAAAGCAAAAAAATACAAGGCGTCACCTTCAATGCAGCTGTGCCAAGTGCAAACCAGCCATCTGGAAATAAAGAATTGATACACATCGCAGATTCCCTGAAGAATGAAATTAATAATGCAGAAGTCATTATAAACATAATAGCCATGCTCCAAACATGTTCAAAATTCTGTAAATGAGCTTCATCATCTAAGAGACAATGTACCAGAGGATTTTAGATGTCTCATAGTCACCCCTGTTATATGCACTGCGAGCAAGTGATCGCTGTCAGGGACAGAAAAAAGTTTAATCACATTTGTAAAGAGCTTAGAGTATTTAAAGTCGAGGGAGTGATAGGCTTTTTATAGATACACATGGGCCTTTGAAATAAGTGGATTTCAACAATAAGACTCAAGCCTTGTCGAGGTTTATGCCATCTTAAATCTTATACCCTATACCCATGTGTTTCTTTTATTGTTTTCAATGTGGGACTATCTTTAAATTCCTCATCATTTAGTTTTATTTTCAACACTCCCTCACGTGCAACCATCACTTTTTCTTGGGTGTGATCACTTCTTCTTTTTCTTGGTGTGATCACTTTTCTTGGTGTGGTTGTCACGTGGTAAGTATGAATAAAGTTACGTGCAACCATCACTTTTTCTTGATGTGGTTGTCACGTGCAAAGTACGAAAAGAGTTATGTGCAACGAGGTTGTCACGTGGAGGATCGAGTCATTGGCTCCGATACCATGTAAAGAGCTTAGAGTATTTAAAATCGAGGGAGTGATAGGCTTTTTATAGGTACACATGGCCTTTTGATATAAGTGGGTTTCAACAATAAGATTCAAGCCTCGTTGAGGTTTGTCATTATTTTCAATGTGGGACTATCTTTAAAGTCCCATCATTTGGTTTTACTTTCAACAGCATTTAAAGTCAGACTGGAAATTTGAACCTCAATGATATAAACATTCTGCATGTTTAACTTTCACCTTAGCTCGAGCAGATTTATTGTTTGAAACTTCCAACGCTTTCTCATAATAAGCATCAATATTAGTTGCATCACCTAGTGAACACCTGCAGAAACATAGTGACTTGGAATTAAAACTAGAATATATTTAGTAACTTCCAACATATTTTGTTAAAAAATCAGTCGGAAAATTTCACAAAATTTCACAAATAAGAAACCTAATTACAAGACTTCAAATAGAATGGATGGACATGCGCATTGGACATGAATGCGTGCTCATGCTGGAGCAACCCGCATGATGTATATAGGACAGTATGGATGAATTCAACTGTCAGTTGAGTAAAAAAATACATATTTCTAGATAAAAATGCATGTTACTGTTGACCTTGGAGTTATATTTGCTTTCAAAAATTTCATTATGCTTCTTGAAATACATCATTTGAATTTCACATACACTGATCTAAATCCTGAAATCCCCAATGGTGGGAAATACAAGAATTTACAAAGGATATACATGTCACACACACACAGGTGTCAAAAAAATCGTTAAGAAGAAACCCAATGTTAGAATGCATATGGGCCTGGGCATAAAATGACCCGTGTGCATTCATCAGTCAAGTCAAATGAACTACGGAAGAGTCTGGTCACCTGCATTAAACATTGAAAATAGCTCTAAATTAAACTAGAAAACTAATGAACAGGTCCAGATTTGTACTGGACACATTCTCCTAAATATAATATAAAATTGAAAGTACGTGAAAGCTTTGTTGAATATGTGACTCGTGCTAACCACTATTCACTACTTTTATCTGAAAAAAGTGATCACGGTTTGATATCTTGGCCAATCCCAATCCAAGATGGCCAATTCTGATCAAAACTGACCGTCCGAGTTCCGTGACCAATATGATCCACTACAAAGTATCATTGGGTTTATCATTTATTAGTGTGGCTTGTGTATTAAGTTTACTAATGGTTCATGGATTTGTTAAGGGGTTAATGGGTTTCTTAATGGTTTAATGGGTTAAATATAAATAATTTATTAGGTTAGTTCGGTTAGTTTGACATCATTAATACTAATTTCAACACGATGAATTTGCCAAATAGTTTACATTCACCTTAACTATTTAAAAAACCGGAATTTTAATAACTTCCTCAAACAATATAAATTCCAATATTCCAATCTGAGACGGCCGATATGGCCGAGATTGTTTATCTCGAAAGTGATCGTCCAATACGGATCCCGATACCAAGATTCTAATCCTTGGAAGTGGTAAATTGAAAAGTGGCTCAATTGCAAGCATTTGGTGGATGATCAACTCCTTTTTTCTAACCACATAGAGTGATAGAACAATGTAAACGAAAACCAATATTCTCAAATTTTTTTTGTCTAATTAGAACTTGGTTAAATCTCTATGCTCCACACCATTTTCCATTATCAACTTTACCTTTTTCCCATGCCTCTAAGAAACATAATTTATCATGTCCAAAGTGGGGAGAAAGAAACCCCAAAAAACCCAGAAAAGAAAAAAGTGCTAATCAAGCCCTAAGCCAGGAACTAAAAAGAGGGCATGGAACGGTGAAAGCAAAGAGGGAACAACACAAGGAGGTATCAAATGATTAGAGGCAAGAGGAACTAGGGCAAGGAGAAGAGCTTTGAATGATGTGCATTTCACAACTTCTAACTTTTTAATCACAGAAGCATTTCTACCATTGTGCTTACATAAAATTATGATATCACCTAACCTTGAAAAAGACTAATTCAAAGGCTCGCAAAATTGTTAGATATAGTGCGCCCAAAGCAATTATTGTGATTGTGGGTAGGCGATTATGATAATTGAAGGAATACCTATACAAGTAGAACAGTCTTACTCGGGATGATAGTATGCAATCTGGTTTGTCTTTTTCATTATGTGGATACGTTTTACTCGTTATTGCGTGTCGTTAATACATAATGATAAAGCCCGTAGAATTATTGCTTGACTACCAGCATTATAATGGCGATCATATACGTGGGAGCTGGGTGGTCCATAAGCCATCCTTAAATGTCTCTAGTTGAGAGAGTATCGAGACTGGGTATCGATACTCCGGAGTAAACTAGTGTATACGTTTCAAGACCCTGACGAAGGGCGGGGGCCGGTTTCACAAGCCATTGGTGTTGAGTCGCCTAAGATGGTATACAGGTGCTCACTAGAGGTGAGTACACCGGACGGACTCACCGAGAACTTCTAGATGGTATTATACATATCGTCGGATAGCGATTCTCTTGAGGCATGAGTACAGGTTAGTCCTTTGACCTGAGATTGTCATTTTTCTCGTGTGAGTTTCCACTGTACTTAGATTATTACCCTACCACTGCTTTAAAAAATCATGCAAACAAGTTTTGGTTAGGTATAGTCCCGAACCATATGGAGGCAGTGAGCAATCGTCAGGAATTCGTCTCTACCGATATTGGGAGTCGATATCGCGCTGTGTTGGGTCAGCTGTCACCATAAAATTCTTGGACAAGCTGGATGAAATTTACTGATATGATATCGGTAGTTTCTCAGTGAGTGATAAGTTTCAGACCGGCGCGACTTATCGGGTTAGTAGGGATCTGATATTATCCACCTCCGGTATGCGATTGTCTCAGATGAAGAAACCGAACTGTACGGAGATTGTCACAGACAGGTTCAGTAGGGATACGGATGAGTTTGCTCGTCGGCCTTCTTTTCGTTCAATACTTGGGTAGCTGTTACGTACAGCTACCGCCGCTGACGTGCTTGTGGTTAAACTCACTGACAGCATATTGACGAGCCTTTAGAGTCTCACAGAGAGGATTTTCTCGGTTCGGATAAAATGATATAGTGACCGTATATTGATACGTGCAGGGTTCCGATTAAGTATGTGTACTAGCTACACGGACTTTAATCGGACGGATGATAATACTGGCCAGCTTAGTATTAAACCGGATTATTGAATCATGTTTTGATTTAATAATTTGCATATATATATATGTATATTTTAGTATTATGTTCATTGTATTTTTCTATCTCTTGGGTATTCGTATTTTGATACGAATACGGACATGTATTTGCAGGGACGTATTCTTGTATTCATATAAGAATACTTCTAGAAGGAGGACACCTTATTTCTAGGATTTTCCTTTTATAGAAATTATGAAATGAGATGGAGGGGAGAAATGGTGGAGGGTATGGGCAAATGAATTATTTATTCATTTGCTCACACTATTCAAGCATAGTTGCAATTTTAAACTTGTAAAATTATTTTAACAAAAGAAAAGAATGCACACTTGAATTTGGAAAAAATTATTCATTCAACCATTTTAGTTTTTCTCTCCTCAATGACTCCTTTTATATTCTCATTTGTTAAGATTCAAGAGCATTAAGGGAAAGATTAATACTACTAACACTACACTGCATCTTAAGCATCCTAAATTAGCAACCTAGGATTTTTAGTTACTTTATTTGATGAAATTGAAGTTTGGACTTGGTTCCCTCGGGTCGATCATCTTCGACGAATGGAAGACCCGGCCTACAAGCTCGATCAAGGAGCCTCGAGATGCTCAAGAAGAGGATCGAAGGCGAAGGATACAACTACAAAGGTTATAACCCAAACCGAGTAATTAAATTCTTGTCTTGTGTTTTCTAGTTTTGGTGTTTGATTAAGATTCTAGGGTTAAGTTTCTAGTGCCATCACGATTTTTTTAGTTTTCGGATTCCGCATCGGCCGCGGGTGAGCGGCGAGGGCACTAGGAACTTTCAAAAATAAGATTGCTACGCTGACCGTGATGACATGTAAATTATAGATGTCAAGCACCAAAAAGAAATGGATTGTATCAGCTCGAAAAAAAATTTGTAGTTTGCTCTCAACATTTAGATAATAAGCTCTGAAATAGGCCCCCTCAGGCTTGTGTATGAAACTACAGGGGGGGAAAGTTTGAAGCAGAATTGCTCCAAAGCTGTTGTCCACAATTTTTTTTTAAATTATAAGATAACTGAAGCTTCATTCTAAACAAATGGTTACTGATGTTCCCTATTGACTTTTACTCGCCCTGCTTGTACTCAACTTAACACATGAAAATGGGTGCACACACGCACACACAAATCTGATTCAACTTGTCCTATTTAACATCAAAATCATATAGTTCTCCTTGTGATGAACTGTCTCTCTAATTTGTTTTAACTTGTCCTTCTACTCAAAGTCTCGATAGATTAAAAAATAAAAATTATCGTTCTTTATAATGAACTGTATTTCTTTCCCTCTTTATATGGACTCATTTAAAATATAGAAACCTGTGTTTTCTCCATAACTGTAGCAGCTAAAATTTAAATTGCACAATTAACCAGGCTGGTCTCCTACCCTCCAATGTCTTGGTCTCTTGACCTTATGACTTCATGGTTGTCATAGTGCAACATATGCAAAACAACGGTTTGATAACTAATCATAATGAGCTCAAGCGTTTCACAGGAGACTTCTGGACATTTGAATAGTGGATCATAAAGAGTAGTTCTGATGAGGGATTTCTCACTAAAGATGGACTGAAAAAAGGAGATAATACAATATTTTATGCTTGCAAGTTGTAAACATAAGCACCCAATCCCATCTTTTCTATACCTAAGAAACTACTCAATCATTTTGATAGCGCTACTTAATATCAAGAAAAAATAAATAAATAGGGAGAGGACATTTAGAGAAGAGACGGTCGTTTCTTATTACCATGGGTCAACACAAAATATCGATAAGTCCGTATCTCTTTGCATTAGTTATGAATGAGCTTGCTAGACACATTCAAAATGACGTACATGGCATATGTTGTTTGTTGATGATATTATTTTAGTAGATGAAACCAAAAAAGGGATAATTTCTATAGTAGAAAAATGCCTTAGAATCTAAAGGGTTTAGAATTAGCTAAACAAAAACAGAGTATATGGAATGCAACTTCAGCAAAACATCACGAAGAGATGGTCATATAGTGCAAATCGATGGCCAAGATATATCTAGAAATAATCATCATCATTATTTAGGGGCTTAATTCCAAAAAGAACACCAAATACTTTGGCCTAATTACAAGAAACAACCAAATTCTTGTTAAATACCCAAGAAACTATGACAAAACTTTCAAAAAACTACATGAAACAACACAACTTTCAAAACTATGACAAACTACCATAAATAAGGTATCACATCAACAATAAATTGCAAGAAACTACCAAAAAACTTATAAAAAATTTAACTATGGTAGTTTCTCGTAATTTTAAGAGAATGTGGTAGTTTCTCGTAGCTGAGGTAAAGTATTTGGTAGTTTTTTTGAATTAAGCCTTGTTTAGGATATATAATTGATCATGATGGGAAGATGTAAAAAGTTGCAACTCGTGGAATGGTTGAATTGGAAAGTGCTTCAAAAGTGTTATGTAATCGTAGTTACATTTGAAATTCAAAAGTAATTTTATAGGTCTGCTATAAGGCCGGCAGTTCTTCATAAATCAAAACGTTAAGCAATTAAGACACATGCCCAAAAATGAATTCGGATGAAATAAGAATGTTAATATGAATGAGTGGTAATACACTAAAGGGTAAGAAAAGGAATGAGTGTATTTGTAACAACTTGAAGGTCACTCCTATAGAGGCTAAGATGAGAGAGAACCGATTGAGATAGTTTGAACATGTACAACGGAAACCAACAAATACCCTAATTAGAACAAGTGACAATTATAGTTAATGGCGTAGGGTAGACCTAAACGAACTTGGATAGAAGCAATTAAGAATGGTATGTTAATTATCAATGTGACCGCCAAAATTTTGAAATAAAGGCTTGTTGTTGTACTTAATATAAAGAAAACTTTATATCTGCTATTCACAGAATTCAGGCAGACATTGAGGGAGGAGGGCAGGGGGGGATCTACAATCATTTTAGCATCTTCTCTTAGAGATTTGAATATCAAGGAGATCCTAACCTATTTAGAACCTATAAGAGATTAACAACATGCTTCTCTCCTAGCGGATTCTGTTAAGATAATCACATAGGCGGAACCAATTACGATTTTGGCATGGCCTAAACCAACTTATATTAATCCTGAACCAACATCAGTCTTGTTACCGGTCAAATATGTTGTCTGTATTGTTTTTCACTTATACAATCTTATTTACCGCGCATATCAAAATACTTATATGAGTATGAGTGCGCCAGAACAATACAAATATATATTGTCTCAGTATATGCTTGAAGTCATGTCCTCAAATCCCTCAGGTAGCAACTTAGCTCTAAGAAGATCCTCCACCCCCCACCCCCCCCCACCCCGTGGGCCGAACAGGGGAAGAAAAAAACACAAAACAAAACTGCAGAGCTCACACTAAAAAAGATACTGCAGGTTATATAGTCTGTGGTCAAAGATTTGAAAAAACTTTTTAAGTGTGGAGGCATTATGACTTCATTTTGTACAGTTAAAATTTAAAAGGAACTTAGGCGGCCACTAAATGCTAAAACAAAAATTATGGGTAGCAACTGATTCTACCAAATTGATTCTCACTGTAATGAAATAATGAAATTTCACTAAATATGCAGCATTAAATATCATCAAAATATAGATTTTTCACAGTTTTCTGAAAGGCAGGCAGGCAGGTTGATGAAATAAAAGGAGTTTAGAACATCCAGCTCATTTGTGAAATTTTCTAATTGCTTACCATAGCCTTGGATCTGTAGGCATGTCAACTAATCTTGCCCTGATAAGCTCAACGGCAGCTGCCTTCTTATCTAGTAAGCTGCAAAACTGGAAGCATTGGAATACAGGTAACCTGGAATTAACTAATAAATAACAAGTCATAATCAATGGTATACCGATAGCAATAGATAAGATTATCCCATAGTTCAAGGTCTTCAAAAATTTGAAGTGCCTCCCCGATTAAGCCACAACTCACTAACAGCTCACCATATTCTCTAGAATAGCAAATATAGATTAGTAAAAGAACTTATAAATGTATGTTTTAAAAAAAACACAAAAAAAGTGAACATAAAACTGGAATTGAAAAATACGCAAGACGTGATGCCAATGTTGAGAACTAAATTATCAGCACATACTTGCGCAAAGCAGGAATTGTTGGGAGATAAACACCAAATGCAACTTGCATCCTTTGGGCAACAATCGGAATATCTGTTTTAATCCCGTCCACCTAAGAATATAGTTACCAAGGTTAGAGAAACACCCACAGGTTTAGCTGAGTGTGCATGTGTGTGCGCGCGCACGCAGACATGAACATTATGTAACTGTGTGTTCAACGTGGAGATGCGGGGTATACATCCTTTTCTGATTTAACTTTTAAAACCATGCGTTGTAGTTTTGCATGTTCTGGTGCACTTTAGGGTGGTTGCTTGGATTTGGAGGCGCATGCAACATTTGATGCAAAATAGCTTCAACTCCAATGTTTAGTGAGCAATAAATAGGGTTGGAAATGGAAATGAAGTCGCAAAAAACAACAAATTCTTGCAACATTTGTTATCTCCATTTTGGTAGCAACTAACGTTGCAACTTTGAAAAATGAGAACATAAGCATTTGTTATGGGTGACGCACAATATTATATATGTACAAGAAAACTTGCATTCCTCCTCTTTTTTTGGGTTTAATCAAACACAAGAAATTGTTTGAATTTGGAAATCCAATTACAGAAGTTATATACAACCAAACAATGAATTTGAGACTTTTCCTCTGAAAATTTTGTTGCATGCAACAAATGCTGCATTTCCTATTGTTGCTAACCAAACAGCCCGACCGTAATCATGCAAGGGTTTATAATGGTAGAGAACAAAGTTAAGTCAATCATAAAAGTGAAACTGAGCTACAATATCATATATGGCTGCAAAATTAAACTGTGCAGTTCGATAGAAGAGTGATAATTAGTATATGTACTAAACCATAAAGTCTCTATACATATACAAATCAAAACCATCAGCTAGATGAACTATATTTGTATGTTTGCAATTGTTTATGCCACCAACAAAATAACCTAAACCTCTAAAATGCAAGCATTGACAAATACTCATATATTGGTCTTAACCAAGGTTTAAGAACTCGGTAATGGTATTATAGTATGATTTTTAGGATTGACACTGGTTGTCTCAGCCATATCGTCTCATATCGGAACATTGAGTCTTTTGTACGTACTTATTTTTAAAAAATAAAAATAATAAAACTATTATCCAAATAGTAATAACAGGCAGTATTAATTCATTTTTTCGTTAATTATTGATTGATGTTATCTTTACCAAGGTTTAAAATCTCGGGATCAGGATTGGATGATCACTTTGGGATCGGAATCGACAATCTTGGCTATATCGCCCTTTTGTGATGGTCTCAGATTTTATATCGTTCGACAAAAAGAACTTTTAAGAATTAAGAATTTTTTAAGTAGACATATAAAATAACAATAAACAACTTGGCAAATTCTTTTTCGATTAATGATGTCAAAAGTCATATTAATAATATCAAACTAACCGTAATAACCCAATAACCTATAATAAACCTAATGAACCCGTTTATCCGTTAGTAAACTCACTATTGATTAATAAACTTAATACGAAAAACCTTGCTAATAAAAGGGTTTTTTAATCTCACCCCCAAAACTTATGTATCTATAAATATCAACAGCCCCAAAATTTCATATTCCTCACATCCCCTAAATTATTTAAGTTGTTCTCCTCTGATTACTTCTAACTAGTATAATGCATGTGCAACGCACGTATTTCACAAAAAGTTGATGGTATCTTACTGAATTATGCTATTACATCTTTTGAGATCAAGATTACAAATTACGTAATATTTTTTTATGTAATTGTTGCATACGTGATTGATGCTGTTACAAACAACCACTTTATACATTGCCGTGTTTCTACTAGATTTTCAAATTTCAAAACAACCTTGTAGTTAACATCTAGAGCCTAAAAACTAAGAAAAATATATATCATATACCAAAAACATTTAAGAAATATATCAAGATATTCACACAAACTACAATTTAGTGGTGTCAACTAATTTTAGATGAATTTACGTCTTACATTGACAAAGAAAAGAATAGCTCTTGAAATCATTTTGGTATACGACAAACCAACTATACTATTAGAAAATAGAATATCCCACATGGTAGTCATATAAAAAATATCGATCTTAGAAAAAGGACTCCAATATTTTTATTTATGAACTTCATAAATTTGGTACAAAAATCGAGATTTTTGTACTTACCACTTAATAATTATTCCAAAATTAAATGCAGTTACAATATGTCGACCTATCGTAATTACTAATTCCTTTTATACCTACTACGAATAATAACGAAGATACTTCGGAACCATATTATAAGAAAGACTAATGTCAAAACTTAATTAATTTAACAAAATTTGTTACCTTAAACTCATAGCAAAAAAGGGATCTTTTTTTAAAATCCAATGACAAACCTTTAAATAGCTCTCTTCTTGTATTCCTCGTTTTTCCTTTTTTGTTGAGATTTTAGCTAGTAGATAGCTTTTAGATCAGATTATATTTCTAAAGAGATTGCGGGGAGCAACTTTCTAGTCCCATAAATATAGATTTCCTTAGAATTGATTTAAAGTTTGAAATGTATGGAGTTTTACGAGGTGAAACTCTTAAGTTCAAATTTGAAATGTATCACTGACACTTAAGATTTATTGGCTGCATTTGTCTGTCTGCTGCTCATTTTCAAGACATTCACGTGGAGGTAGAAATGGTGTTATTTTATTTTCATGTTTTATAAAAAAGAATGACGTGGAAGTTCAGGTTAGTAGTATTCAGCTCATGCCTTTTTCTTCAATTTTCAAATTTTCATATTTTAAAATAATATAAAATAGACACATCACTACCCAAGAGTTTAGGTTATAATAGTAAAGATGAATCCTGCCGGAATATTCCGTTAACAGCATACTAAAATTACATAAATAAGCTTAATGGTCATCTTCTTCTTCTTCTTGGCTTTAAAATCTCAAAATATATTAGCCATGGAGGGAATTGAATTGATGGGTCAAGGTATGGATTGCAGATGAAGATCGAGATGTCAAAGAAGGAAAGTATGGGTTTCTCGTCGAGTTGGTTTTGATAACTTGAAATAAAAATTGTTTAAGCTTTGTAGGAATTTATGTTATTGGTTTCAAAATTATGTAAGGTTTTTCCTATAGGTTCCAAAAATTGGGAATACAAGATGATAGGGTTCAAGAAAAGGTACGACGAGTTGATGTCCAAGAGGCTATAGCTGATGGCTTGACTTTGTGAGTTTGATTGGATTGATAGAGTTGGAGTGAAAAAGATTATGAAAATCTAGGGAAAGTGGGATATTACTTATGATTTCAAAATTTGGCCTGAGATGAACAATAATTATTAAGAAATAGAGGGGAAAGGGTTTTTGGGAAAAGAGAATAAAGGAATTGAAGAAATTTTAAGGACCTAAGGTAAATACCATGGATTTAGTGAGGTTAAAAATGAACATAAAGAGAGCGGGGGGAAGGATGGTTTTAGAACATGAGTTATCTAAACCCAACTCGGGTGAAAAAATTAACGGTCAAGCAAAATTAAGGGTTTGTTTTAGATACTGAGATAAATTGGGGAATGCGGGCGGAAATTTTCAGCTTTAGGGGTGATTTTTAAATGTAGTTTTGATATAGAAAAAAACCCTGAATAAAATGGTAAACATGATATTACTATTGAAAATATCAGTTTTAGAATTCAGATGGTCAACTATAGGATCGGAATCGACCATCTCGAATCAAGATCGTCCGAGATTTCAAGCCATGGTCTTAGTTTTTTATGAAATATCAGGTATTTCTATTATGGATAAATTGTGTGTTCACTCACACTTATTGGGAGTAACGATTCTTAAAACATCATTCTTATATAGCAATAAGATATAGATTGGGGTTCTATGGATTAAAAGAAAGATGACGAACTAATTTAAGTAATTGATACCGATTCAATAACAATTACCTTTTTAATTCCTTAAATTATGTTCGCATATCTCTTCCCACTCTGCCCGTCCTCCTTTCACTCATACTCCAACACGTCTTATCTTTCTCCATGACCTTTTCTTACATAATTTCCTATTGTGAATTTTTTTAATGATTTTTACGCTTGTGATGCATTTTTAAAAGCAGGTTTTAATGATCCCGAAAAGTATTTAAAAAATAAAGGGTTAATATAAAGAAGGGACAGAAAACAAAGGAATGATGGTAATTAGCGACGAATACAAATATAAAATTTGTGAAAAAATAAATCTTCACAGCCAACTTGAGAGGTGAACAAGAAACAAATTAACTTGATAAGCTTTCATCAACAAAATTTTATTAAGCTTGAAAATTAAGGTCATCTTTTTTATTCTTATGTAAAATGATTCTGGGTTAGCGAACAATAGGTTTTTTTCTTATGTGAATTGTTTGGGTTCCATGCTTGGAAACAAAGCTTAGAAACATAATAACAATAAGCTTTGAATTTTTCCGACTCTTTCAAACAAACACAATTTTATTATATCACTCATCACCTATATAACTTCCCTAAGACTGCTTGGATTGACCGACCTAAGAACATCAGTCGATCTTCGCCGATCTATTCAAAACCTCAATTGGCCCCCACTTGATCTCACTGAGCCTGCTCCATTCGGGGGTATCTCATTCCCTACCCCTAAAAATCCGATCTAATCAACCCAAATTAAATTCGGATCGACCAATATTTTCATCCTTGGTTTTAACAAGGCTAGCATAATTAAATGACAATTTCCATTCCAAGAGGCAGTTTAAACTACATAGCATTAGCAATCTCGACTTCACCAATAATATGGATCGATATCCGCTGATATTTACATCTTTAGTTTTCTACCAAAATAACGGGATTCAAAATCGGTTTTCAATCCATGGACCAGTGGAAGTTATACTAAATAACCTTGGCATTTGATTCCACTAACAAAGTGAATTAGTATACTACGGTAAAATACATTTTACTCTATAATAATATATTGAGCTAAGAATTAGATTGCAACTTTCGAACTCACACAATATCTTGTCTCTCAACCGCTGATAATAGCCGATTACATAAAATTATGCTTTAAACTCAGAGTCATCCTAAACATGTTTTAGGTTTTCATGAATTTAGATTCCTTAGATTTTATCACATTTGTAGTTCAAATGGTCATCCACCTTAAAACCAACATCTATAATGTTATAATCTACCCACCAATCACAAAAAATTCAATAATGACAATGGAATATATATACCACAGATTTGTTCTAACTAAACTTACCTTTCGGAAACTTGATTTATAAATATAAAAAAAACTCTATAAACATGATTTTAGTGCATGTATCTGTGAAATTTAAGGTATCTTAATTTTCTTTTTTCTCTTATTTTACGGAAATCGGTATGTGGATTTTTTTTCTATTTCTTTTTTCATTGTTAAATTCTGCCTCTGCAATCCTTGGTTTGTTAGCATAGAAATCTTGCGTTCTAAGTTCATTTCCACTTTTTTCTCATAATTAAATTTCAATCGTTGAATTATTTTGAAGTAGTTTTCAAAATTAAAATCTATTGGTTCCTCTCTCTCTCTCTCTCTAAGACAATAGATATAAGATGCTAAGTTTTGCTAAAGTGGAGATACGAAGGCAAGATAACCATGTCTTCTTTTCTTCATTAATTATCGTATTATACATAGATTGTAGTTATTTACATTGGCACGCTTACATTACTAATTGTGTTGATAATCAGAAGAAAGATATCTTACATAGGTAGCTCATTAAAAGTAGATTGCTTAGTAAGGTATTGATGATGATGCTACCTTTCTCAAGTAGATTTAGTTTCAGAAATCCAATCTATAACATTACAAACTAAAACATTACTAAATTATCTGTACATTAATAATATTTAATTAATGATATTAATTCACTAACATCCATCAGACATGTAGCATGATTACTCCTAAGTGGAGAAACAGTGACTCGGCTGCCAAATAAATAAATAAAGCAATTGGAACTGTTAGATAGATTGGGTTTGAGGCATCACCACAGCGAACGGATTTGAAACAGGTGAACAGTAGAAATGGCAATCAAATGAAGGGGGGAAACATGAACATGAACTTTCAACATTTAGAGTGACTGACAGTCAAAGCTTCGATTGAAGCAAATAATGAAACTGGTATAAGGAGAACCATCTCTTGCGAACCCCAAGTAATAACAAATTGCAATAAATCATGCTGCAAAGAAGTGAAGCTATGCTGTCACAGATGAGAGAAATACAAGTGGTAAACGCACCTTACCCCCACCTTACCCTAAATAATTGTTGATTTTCCAGGGCTCACATGGTAGAACTCACAGATTATATAATAATGTTGTAGCTATCACCTATATATGCTAATTGAATAACCGTCACATAAAATCTCCAATATGGAGTCTAAATATCACTTGGTCAACAAACCAGCTGCTAAACTGAAATTTTTTCCAATAGAAAACAGCAAGTGGAAAAATTGTAACCACACGAAAACAATAATTCGAAAGTTTTTTCGTCTTTTTTTAACATCACTTACAAGCATGCAAATTGCCAAGTACGAGCACTGATTCATGGAAGTAACATACATACAGCCATATCATGATCGCAAAAGATATGATACTAGCTTAGCAATTACACGATGATTATCATAAAACACTAACCTCCCTAAGAAAGCAAGAAGCGAAAAGAATAGCTTACAAGTTTATCCATCATAAGCAAAGAACGCTGCTTCGTATGACTGCGAGTGGACTCCCAACGGATGCGCAAGATGTCACATAAGCATCTAATCTGATACAAGAAAAGGTTTGAGCAAATGTTAGGCATAATATTTGTAAAGGTCCATTCCAACAGAATTAAAAGTGATCTTTACTTGGATCAGTAACCATAGACAATGTGACTCACTAGACGAACATGACAACCATCTCAGGTGCATGCAATTTGATAATGACAAGTAACCCTATTAAATCTAAAAAATGAAAAGTTAATGGTACACCATCTGTTTTAATGATAGTAAGCAGTGTTTAAATAAGCGACTTGTTTGGTGAGGCTGAACTGAACGCTCCACATTTTTGTGATTACGCGGTCTGCTATTATCGCGCAATTATTTATCAAAATATACTCTTGTTGTTACTTGAAGCCATGTACTTAGATGTATATGAACATTACAATCATAATGTTATTACCATCTTCCTAATAGAGTATACAATGTACATACATTCTAGTTAAATGTGTCTTCAGACTATTTCCAGTGTGAATATAACACTTTAATTAAATCCCAATCATTGTCAATTGGCATTTGAGTCGTTTGGCTTTGAAAATGCAAAATGCTCATCTAGTCATTTGCAGGTGAAAACAAAAAAGGAAAAAGTAGTTTTAAGAAAAAACCATTAGAATTAATGATTAACAATCTACAGAAAATAACAAAATCACACAAAGAAATAAGGCTGTTAATCCCTGAGCAACCTAAGCAAACCCCTATGTGCCTAGGCGGCTTAAGCGGCCAAGCAACCCAACCGCTCCACTTTTATTATATTCTACTTTTAAAACATTGATAGTAAGGAGTTGCACACAATTTTGTTATGATAGGATATTTGCAGACACAATAATAATTCAGTGGTAAGTAAAACTTTGAGATGTATATTGAATTATTGATTATCATTCTATGCCATTCCTGTTCCTAAAGCTGCATAGTGGAGAGAAGCATGCATCTACAAGATCAAATTACAAGGAATTGGAAGATGAAATCAACTCCACTACAAAGTGGTTTCTACAACATTTAGATTTTGCCTAACACAGATTTCTGAGGAAAAGCTACAAGCATTCGACCATAAAAGTTGCAGCAGTTACACATTTGTCTCATATTATAAACCAATGAAAAGCTTAATAGAAAGGAAAGGTTTTCTCTTTGTTAAGGTAACTGCTGTTGTGCGGGGCACATAGCCCTGTGGTGGGAAATAGGACTTAGTGGGGGGAGACCCGGGATCTCCCATTTAGTGCTTCGAAGAGGAGCATGCGGGGCCAGTGGGCTTCATTGCGGTCACACAAAAAAAGATAACTGTTGTCAACATATCGACAATGGCATGAACTTTTCAGACGACAAAATCAAGTTCAGTATAGTTCCCTATAACCTGCATAGGCCATACAATTACAATCCTTTGCTTGCATGGGCACAAATAAGGTGTATTGCTATTTGCAATTGCTGCTGGAAGGCAAGTTTAATGTATATCAAATAGAATTTAAAAATGGCAGACAACAATAAAGAATGGACCGATGTTGAAAACAGAACGCCTCATCGCACAAATAGCAGGCCTCAGAGAATAAGCAAAGCCAGAATCGCTATATAGCACTTCAAATATTCCAATTACCTCATAGCTTAAGCTCTTTTCATAAATCACGTACGTTAAGCTACGTAGTATAAGCTATGAGTGCTATATTGCATGTAAGATTTAGTGGGTATTTTACACAAATATTTGGCCTGCACACTTAAACCTGTTAACATATCAACAAAACCCACCCCCTGTGGCCCCATCCTGATCGATGAGGGTTTTTTCCTCCTCTCCCAGTCGCCCCAACCCATTTCGATCCAGTCTCCTGAGGCCTCCGCCGGCCACATGAGGCCATTTCTTGGATGCTACTGTATTTTTAGTATCTTCGGCTCAAAGAGGAATTATTGATGATGTTACGAATGTGATTATGTGAGATGATACATACATCGATCCGGAGGACGCAAATTTCAACTTGGAGGAGCACGATTTTGAGGTGGAATGGGTATCATGAGCCAATGAAGATAACTTTAGTTTCTAGTTTTTTATCATCTTTTGGATAGTCTATTATGCATTTGAATGACGTTGTTGTTGGATATGTATGCCCTAGAGGCCATTATTGTGTGTGTGTAGTGGATGCTTGGACATATATATGTACAGGATAATCTCGCTCGATATGATAGTATGTTATTTGGTGTCTTTATCTTAACATGTGTATATGTTTTACTTATTATTACGCATCGCTAATATATGCTGATAAAGCCCATAGAATTATTGCTATTATGAGCGTTATGATGGCGATCATACATGTGGAGGGTGGGTAGTCCATAAGCACATCCTTAAAAGTCCCTGGTCATGGGAATTTCGAGACTGGGCATCAATATTCCAGAGTAGATCGGTGTATACATTTCTAGACACCGACGAGCGCGATGGTTGGTCCCACGGTCATTGGTGTGTGGCACCTAAGATCGTATACAGGTGCTCACTGGGATGAGTACACTGGACGGACTCGCCGAGAACTTCTAGATGGTATTATACCTATCGTCAGATAACAGTTCTCAGGTGACAAGAGTACATGTTAATCTTTAGACCCAAGATCGTCATTTGTCTCGTGTAAGTTCCCTCTGTACTTAGATTACTACCCTATTACGGCTCTACTGAGTCGTGCAAACGGGTTTTAGTTAGGTACAGTCTGAGCCACATGGAGGCGATGAGCGATTGTTAGGGGATTCATCTCTCTTGATATTGGAAGTCGATATCATACTGTGTTTGGTTGGCCAGCACCATAAGACCTTGGCCAAGACAGATAAAATTTACTGATAGTAAGATCGGTAGTTTCTCGGATTGTTCCTCAACCACGACGGCACGAATTATCGGGTTATAGGGTCTGATGTATACTACCCTCTAGACCTGGTATGCGATACTCTTAGACGAAAAACCCGGACTGTACGGAGATTGTCACAAATAGGCTCAGCATGGGTTTGAATGAGTTTGCTTATCGGTCTTCCTTTCAACAGATATCTAGATAGTCGTTACGTACAGCTAGTGCTGCTGACGTGCTTGTGGTTATGGATTTATCCAGTAACTCCATGCCCGCGTACTGCAGAGTCTTTAGAGTCCCACACAGAGAGTTCCTCCGGTTCAGACGAAATGATGTAGTGGCCATATTTTGATACGTTCAGGGTTCCGATTAAATACGTGTACTAGCTATACGGACATTAATCGGACGGATAATAATACTAGATGGCTTAGAATTAAGCCGGATTATTAAATCAAGTATTGATTTAATAATTGACATATATATATATATATTTCTATATGTATATTCGAATATTATGTTCATTGTATTTTTTATTTCTCTTGGATATTCATATTTATACGAATATGGACGTGTATTTGCGGGGACGTATTTTTGTATGCATACAAAGATACATTCTTGGACACCTTATTAGTGAGAATTTCCATTTATAGAAATTTGAAATGAGGTGGAGGGATGAGGTGTAAAGAACAAACGGTGAAAAATGGTTATGGTATTTATTAATTACATTTGTTCACACTATTCAAATATGGTTGTTTTCTTTTTAGAAAATAGTTTATCAAAACCATGCTAGCTATTTTCTCACTAAGAATTTTCTCATTTCACTATTTACTTTCTCTCTCCTCACTTGAGCTCCTTCTTCCCTTGCCCCTCATGAGTTTGAGAATCAAATAAAAGAAACAGAAAAATACTTGATAACATCTCTACATCTCTCAACACCTTAGATTAGCAACCTAGGGTCTTTAGTTGCTTCACTTGCTTTTTGTGTCAAGTTAAAGCCTTGAACCGCATCCCTCGGATGGATCATCTTCGACAAAGGAAGACCAGCCTATAAGTTCGACCCAAGACACCCAGGAGCTAAAAAAGAGGAGTTTTAAAGACCCGAAAGACACGACTACAAAGGTTGTTATCCCAACCTAGTATAAAACCGTCTAGTTTACTAGTTTTAGTGTTTGGATAGATTCTAAGGTTTAAGTTTTTAGCGTCGTTTTATAAAATCTAAAGTTTTTCATTCCACAAAGGTCGCGGGTTACCGGCAAGGACACTATGAACTTCATCATGGTATCAGAGCCACCCAAACACGTAAACTAGTTGTAGACGATGCTTAAGTTTCGAAACCGACAAATTTCTGTTTTTTTCAAAACCCTATATTTCAAGTTTTTGTTCAAATTTTGTCCCTAAAAAATTTCTAGAGCGTTACAGAAGAATGATATTTGTATGAAATTGACACAGAATGAAAACGATGCAAATTAGAGAACTTTTAGGCACCGAAATATTCTTTTTGGCCGCTTTTTGCGGCCATTCTTTGTCTAATTGGACTCATATTTTTTCTGTATCTTGGGTTTTGGAAAATGGGATTTTTTACATACTTTTTTTTTGCCCAGATTTGGTCAAGTATTGTTTGTGCTTAAGGGGCAGCTCGGAAAGTTTTTAAAACTCGAAACTTTTGCATCGTTGATATCTGTGATGTTGTATATGTGTTTTAAACGTCGTCTAATTACTATGTCATTTAGACGGGTTTGCACATACTTGCTTGTGTTGTGAGGTATCTCTCTATGATGGTTTATACGGATTGTCGTGTTGGATAGCCCTCTCGTGCGATGTTGGTTATACAGTTGTGCCTTTTGTATAGTCATTATTGCGGGGCGAACGTCCGACTTGTGGACTGCCATTTCTGCCTGTTTGTATATTCTTTTATTGGGACACGGCCGATTTGAGATCGATGTCACCATTGTATATTATTTTATTCCTGTACTGATAAACCCGCGGAGATGTGCTTGAATAGCCGGGTTCTAAAGTGTCCTAGGTGGTCGTCTCACAGTGGTGAGTTCAATCCGCCTTGCTCTAGAATTGGCGGGTTATTCGCCGCACTTGTAGGAGTTTTAGGATGACACACGGTGGAATGCTCAAGTTACCGGATTTCATGAAGTGTCGAGTGGTCCGCTCATGACCTAAAGTGCGGGTTGCCTCATTTCTAGAATTGGTTGGTGACTTACCACGCTCGCAGGGGTCATGGTTCGATGTTGTACGGGCTATCCATATAACCGGGAAACATCGTGTTTCACTTGCGGCTCAAATGAAACACGGGGCTCCTAAATTATCCGCTATTCCATATTGTTTATCGCATGCATGTGATGTTTTATTATATTATGCCCGTGACGAATAGTTATATATATAATAATAAATGTTGTATATGTTTTGCATCCGCGCTAGTCCTGTCCATGCACTGCCGTAAGTTAAGTAATCTTACGGTGAAGTCCCCGGATCCAGTGGCGAATGCAGATGGCATATACGTACATTCTATTTTCATTGTTTTCTGGTGTAATAGGTTTTAATTGATGGGACCATATTAATTTTGATTAATGCAAAAAAAAATAAACCTAAAATGATGTTGTTAGAACTAAATTTCAAAACTACTTGGTTCTTTTCAAAACTACGCCGTATTCTTTTGCTTTGAATGGAGGTACTCGATTCGGAATATCTTGCACCTCATTCGATAAGGGAAGAGCCGTGATCCCTTCACGGGGATTTCGTTCTTAAGCAAAATTTTATACAACAACAACTGAGCCTTTTATCCCAAGCATATGGGGTAGGCTACATGAACCAACATGAGAATCACGCCGGGTCCAGCACATGAATCCTCTGTCTCCACTCACTTCTATCGAACAATATACTTTCATTGAGTCCTTTGGCAACCATATCGTTTCGTATCACCTCCATCCATGTTTTCTTCGGTCTCCCTTTTGCCCTTTTGCCATTGCCCATATCGAGAGTATCTATTCGTCGAACCGGTGCTTCCATAGGTCTGCGTCGCACGTGACCAAACCATCTTAACCGGTTTTCCCGCATCTTCTCCTCCACAGGTGCTATACCAACTTTTGCACGAATATCCTCATTTCGCACCTTATCCTTTCTAGTGTTACCGCACATCCAACGAAGCATGCGCAAAATTTTATATTACTATAAACCATTCGGTTTTCTACAAAACCACTTGTTTTGAAAATTGAGCTTGAACCACTCATTTCGAAATCACTAGATTCCTTCAACGATATCAAGTTCATTACGCTAAAGATTTTTTCGTCAAAAACCAACCGTAACCCTCGATCGTTTCGGATTAATATTGCTTCGTATTCATGATACATATTTTGACCTTGTTAAAACGTAGTGTGTTCGATAGCTATGTAATGTTTTTCTTTTGCGTAGTGATGCAATTATCTAGAACAGTCGCACGGTCATTCAGAATAATGACGGGTTGAACTTGACTAGCGGTTTATGATATTTTGACCTTGTAAAGGTCATAGGTCGTTAAGGGTAAAAACTATATCAGAAGTTTCAAATATAAAGGAAACTTGCCAGGTGTGCATACCTTCTGAAGTGTAGTGACTAGAATAGCTTCCATCTAGGTTATCACGCGATGATAGCTGGATCCCGATTCCCACCGATAGGTAGGATTACTTTTGAGAGATATTTTCTACTTCACAGTTAGCTAACCTATTATGTGTCTAAAAAGATGTTAACGGAGCTACGGCTCTTCGGAAACGAGATTTATTTTAATTAGGTCCGTGCGAGAGCACGGGGAACCTCTCTTGGAGTACCAACACCCACTAGGCTGAACAGTTAGCGAACTTGTAAGATATAATGATCCCAACTAGTTCTCCTTTTAAAGTTTGAAAGAGAATTCGAGAAAACAGTAAGAACTATCCAGATTAGATAAATTAAAAATCAATCTAATCTTATAAAAGCATACGCTGAGTGTTTCTTTTCTCTCTAAGTAGCAACCATGTCACGTCATAATCAAGATAATAAAATGTATGACCTGACCAAACCGGCTTATTACATTGGGCTGGGAAACGTTGATTCGACTCTAACTTATGACAATTGTCACGAGTATGAGCAAGGGAAAGAGGATTGCATGGACTTCCATATGACTCTAACAAAGAAGCATTTTAATGCATCTTCTTCAGATGTATTCATTATTAAGAACTGTTTTTCGGTCAACCCTACCTTCTGAGTACCAGATACCGGATCATGATCTCATATCTGTAATTTATTATAAGAACTGAAAAAAGTAGAATGGTTGAACCGGATAATGTCCCTCAGAGTAGGGAACGGAGCACAGGTTGATGTTGCTGCCGTCAACGAATATCACCTACTGTTGCCAAGTGGCAACACTATGATTTTGAACTGGTAGTATATGCCTTCCATACTTTGCAATATTATATCTGTTTCTTTACTAGAAAAAGATGGATATAACTTTGTTCTAAATAGAAATATCATGAACATTTACCTTAATCAGGTGCGGATTGCAGAAGGTACATTATGTAATGGTATCTATGTTCTTGATCAAAACACAGTTTTCAATATACAAAACACAAGAAAGGGGAAGAGTTCGAATATGAACGAAATCTACTTGTAGCACTGTAGACTTGGTCATAAGAAAAGACTATCTAAATTATATAAAAATGAATATTTGAATCCGTTCAAATTTTCATCTTATGAAACTTATCAGTCTTGTTTCAAAGGAAAGATGACCAAAACTCCGTTTACGGGACACGGATAAAGAGCTACAGAGCTCTTGGAACTCATACATAACGATGTATGTGGTCCAATGTCAACACATGCAAGTGGTGGATGCTCGTAATTACATTCACTAATGATCTCTCTAGGTTCGGACATGTATTCTTCATAAAACACAAATCCGAAACTTTTGAGAAATTCAAGAAATATAAGAGCAAATTAGAGAACCAGACTGGAAAAAGCATCAACATCCTTCGATCTGGTGGAGGAGAGAAGTACTTAAGTACGGAATTCATTGACTATTTAAAAGAGAATAGAATTCTTTCCCAGCTTACTCCTCTGTATACACCACAGCACAATGGTGTATCGGAGCGAAAGAATCGCACCCTTTTTGATATGGTTTGCTCCATGATGAGGAGTGCTGGGTTGCCTCTTTCATTTCGGGGGCATTCGCTTCAGACAGCGGCATTCCTATTAAATCAAGTTCCATCCAAATCAGTGCCTACGACTCCATATGAAATATGGAATGGAAAGAAACCATACCTCAAACGTGATAAGATATGGGGATGTCCGGCCTTTGTTAAAATACAAAATCCGGGCAAACTTCAGGCATGATCGGTTTTATGTAAGTTTGTGGGTATCCAAAGAATTCATATGGATATCTGTTCTACCACTCTGAGGAACAAAAGGTGTTTGTTTCTCAGTATGCCAAATTCTTATAATGGCAGTTTCTTGCAAAAGAAACCAGTGGAAGCACGGTAGAACCGGAAGAAATTCAGGATCCACAAACTGAAACTGAAGATTTTGTAGAACCATAAGATTCAATAACCCGGGACGAACCTCAGCCACTCCGCAGATCTAGTAGGATTTCTCGTCCGCCCAAGAGATACTACGATTTTCTCATAGATGGGGATCGCGAGTGTAACGCCCCACACCCCGGTACAGATGGTATTGTCTGCTCTGACCGAAACCGCACGGTTTTCTTTTAGAACGAACCGGACCCGACCAGGGGCCACACTTGCCAGGATGTCACACATCCCAAGACTTCCCTGGCCCGAGCACGCTTAACTACGGAGTTCTCAAGCTCCTATAGTGCCGATTCACTTAAAAAACGCCTCTGTAATTGAGGGTGGTATCATTACATTTATAATGCAATTCGGTCCTCTTTCGGAATGTGTTCCGAAGATTCCCCATTGTTCTACAGTGGGTCCCACGGACTCAAGAGGTGGCCCCCATGGATTCAAGAGGTGGCCCCCACCCCCTTAGGATGACAATTGGCATGTCACTTTGTTCCGTGAGCAAGAACCAAGTCCCGACAGCGAGAATTGCATCTTGGAAGAAGATGATCCTACTAGTTTCCAGCGGGTAATTACCAGTAGGGACTGAGAAACGCCTGGATACTTTACAATCCGAAATGGACTCCATGTACACCAACAAAGTTTGGACTTTGGATGTTGCTCCTCCTGGGGTAAAACCCGTTGGATGCAAGTGGATCTTCAAGAAGAAAATTGGTGTAGATGAACAGGTGGAAACCTATAAAACTAGACTTGTTGCAAAAGGTTTTCGTCAAAGACCCGGTATGGACCATGACGAAACTTTTTCTCCAGTGGCTATACTGAAATCCATTCGGATCCTATTTGCCATTGCGGCCCTCTATGACTGATATCTTGCAAATGGACGTAAAAACGGCTTTTCTAACTGGAAGTTTAGAAGGGTGCGTTTATATGGATCGGCCGGAAGGATTTATAGACAGTGGGCACAGCGGGAAGGTGTGATAGTTGCTTAAATCCATTTATGGATTACAACAGACATCGCGGAGTTGGAACATCTGTTTTGATGAGACAGTCAAGGAATTTGACTTCATCAAGAGAAAGGATGGGCCATGTATATACAAGAAGATTGTAGAAAGAGTTGTATTTCTCATCTTGTACGTCAATGACATTCTCCTGATAGGAAATGATATTCCTATGCTGCAATCGGTCAAGCTGTTCTTGTCACAAAAGTTCTCCATGAAATACCTGGGTGATGCCCCCTACATTGTGGGAATAAAGATCTACAGAGATAGATCCAAAAGAATATTAGGACTTTCACATTCCACATACATAGACACCATACTAAAAAGGTTTAGTATGGAAGATTCCAAGCGCAGCAATATACCCACTTTGCACAGAATCACCATCTCCAAAGAAATGCCTCCAAAAACTAATGAGGAGAGGGCTCGTATGAGCACTATATCCTACGTTTCGGCGGTAGGATCTATAATGTATACGATGTTGTGTACCAGATCATATGTAACTTACACACTTAGTGTAGTAAGCCGGTGTCAGTCAAATCGAGGGGAGAACCACTGGATAGCTATGAAGAACATTCTCAAATACCTGATAAGGACTAAAGAGATGTTCTTGGTGTATGGTAATGGAGACCTCCAGGTAGAGTTCTTTACTGATTCAAGCTTTCAAAGTGACAAGGATGACAGCAAGTCTGTCTCGGATTATGTGTTTACCCTCAAAGGAAGTCTGTTGAAAGAGCTCCAAAAAGGACATCGTCGCGGACTCGACGATGGAGGCTGAATACATTGCTACCAACGATGCCGCAAAAAAATGGTCTGAATAAAGAAGTTCATTGCTGAAATTTAGGTGATTTCGTCCATTGTTAATCCAATATCTTTGTATAGCGATAACAATGAGGCTATGGTATTAGCGAAGGAACGATCCATCAAAGATCTAGACACATCTTGAGACAATATCATCTGATCAGGGAGATCGTAGATTGCCGGGAGATCGAGGTTCGAAGAGTGGACACAAAAGAAAACAAAGCGGGAGATCGTTGAGATGTTGGGTATGCGATACACCAACTGGCCCTAGTGCAGACGTTGGGCACTCGATACGCCAATAATTGGACTTAGTACAAGTGGGAGATCGTTGGATATGTATGCCCTAAAGGCCATTATTGTATATATATAATGGATGCTTGAACATATGTACGTACAGGATAATCTTGCTCGATATGATAGTATGCTATTTGGTTTGTTTTTATTTTAACATGTGTATATGTTCTTATTATTACATATCGCTAATACATTTGATAAAGCCCGTAGGATTATTGCTTGATTACCAGCGTTATGATGACAATCATATATGTGGGGGCTGGATAGTCTATAAACACATCCTCAAAAGTCCCTGATCCTGGGAATATCGAGACTGTGCATCGACATTCCGGAATAGACTGGTGTATACGTTTCTAGATCCCGACGAGAGGCGATGGTTGGTCCTACAACCATTAGTGTGTAGCACCTACAGATGCTCATTAGAGATGAGTACACTGGACGGACTTGCCGGGAACTTCTAGATTGTATTATACTTATCGTCAGATAGCAGTTCTTAGATAACATGAGTACATGTTGGTCTTTAGACCTGAGATCGTCATTTGTCTCGAATGAGTTCCCACTGTATTTAGATTGCTACCCTACCACGGTTTTACTGAGTTGGGCAAACAAACTTTAGTTGGGGACAATCCCGAACCACATGGAGGCAGTGAGCGATTGTTAGGGATTCGCTCTCCCGGTATAGGGAGTCGATATCACACTGTATTCGATTGGCCAGCACCATAAGACATTGACCAAGGCAGACGAGATTTACTGATAGTTAGATCAGTAGTTTCTTGGATTAGTCATGAACCACATCAGCAGGAATTGTCGGGTTATTAGGGTCTGACGTATACCACCCCCTAGACCCGGTATGCGATACTCTTAGACGAAGAGACCGGACTGTACGAAGATTGTCACTGATAGGCTCAGAGGGGTTCGGATGAGTTTGCTTATCGGCCTTCCTTTCAACAAATACCTGGGTAGCAGTTACGTACAATTAGCGTCGCTGGCATGCTTGTGGTTATACATTTATGCTTGTGGTTATACATTTATCCAGTAACTCGCTATCAGCGTATTATCGGGTCTTTAGAGTCCCACACAGAGAGTTTTCCCGGTTCAGGTGAAATGATGTAGTGGTTGTATTTTGATACGTGCAGGGTCCTGATTTAATACGTGTACTAGCTACACGGACGTTAATCGGACGGATAATAACACTAGTCGCTTAGAATTAAGCAGGGTTATTAAATCAAGTATTAATTTAATAATTGACATATATATATTTCAGTATGTATATTCTAATATTATGTTCATTGTATATTTTCTATCTCTTTGATATTCGTATTTATACAAATATAGGCATGTATTTGCGGGGACGTATTTTGTATGCATACAACGATATATTCTAGGAGGACCTTTCATTAATGAGGATTTCCATTTATGGAAATTAGAAATGAGATGGCAGGGTGAGGTGTAAAGAAATGATGGTGAGACGAATGGCCATGGTATTTCTTTATTACATTTGTTCACACTATTCAATTATGATTGTTATTTTCTATTTGAAAAATAGTTTATCAAAACCATACTATCTATTTTCTCTCGCTAAGGATCTCTCATTTCACCATTAGCTTTCTCTCTCATCACTTGAGCTTCTTCTTTTGCCTTCTCATGAGTTGAAAATCAAAGAGAAGAAACAGAACAATATTTGATCACATCTCTAAGCACCTTAAATTAGCAACCTAGGATTTTTAGTTGCTTCACTTGCTTTTTGTGTGACGCTAATGCCTTGAACCACATCTTTCGGGTGGATCATCTTCGATAAAGGAAAACCGGCTTACAAGCTCGATCCAGGATACCTAGCAGCTAAAGAAAAGGAGTTTTGAAAACCCGAAGAACACGACTACAAAGAGTGTTCTCTCAACCGAGTAGTATAAAACCTTCTAGTTTACTAGTTTTAGTATTTGGATAGATTCTAGGATTTAAGTTTGAAGCGCTGTTCTATAAAATTTAAAGTTTTTCATTCCGCAAAGACCGCGGGTTTAGCGGCAAGGGCGCTAGGAATTTCATCATAGTATCAAACCCAACCAAACACGTAAACTGATTGTAGACGGTGCTCAAGTTTCAAAACAAACAAATTTCTATATTTTCAAAACCCTATATTTCAAGTTTCTGTTCAAATTTTTTTGGTCTCTAAAAATATTTTGGAGTATTGCAGAAGGATGATATTTGTATGAAATTGACACGGAATGAAAATGAGGCAAAATAGAGAACTTTTGGCCGCCGAAATATTCTTTTTGGCCGCTTATTGCGGCCATTCTTTGTCTGGTCGGTCTCGTATTTTTTCTATCTTGGGTTTTGGAAAATGGGAATTTTAGTATACTTCTTTTTTGTCCAGAATTGGTTAAGTACTGTTTGTGCTTAAGGGCAACACGGAAAGCTTTTAAAACTCGAAACTTTTGCATCGTTGATATCTGTGATATTTTATGTGTTTCAAGCGTCGTCTAATTGCTATATATCATTTAGACGGGTTGCACATACTTGCTTGCGTTGTGATGTATATCTCTGTGATGGTTTATACGGATTGTCGTGTTGGATAGCCCCCCGTATGATATTGGTTGTACAGATGCGTCTTTTGTATATTCATTATTACGGGACGAGCGTCCGACTTATTGACTACCGTTTCTGCCTGTTTGTATATTATTTTATTGGGACACGGCCCGGTTAAGGTCGATGTCACCAATGTATATTATTTCATTTTTGTACTAGGATCGAATAGCTGGGTTCTAAAGTGTGTTGGGTGGTCGTCTCGCAGCGGTAAGTTCGAACCGCCTCGCTCTAGAATTGGCTAGCTATTCGCCGCATTTGGGGTTTTAAGATGACTCAAGGTAGAGTGCTCAAGTTACCGGATTCCATAAAGTGTCGGGTGACTTCTAGAATTGGCGGATGACTTGCAGCGCTCGTATGGGTCATAGTTCGATATTGTACGGGCTATCCATACAACTGGAGAACGTCGCGTTTCACTTGCAGCTCAAATGAAACGCGGACTCCTAGATTATCCGCTATTCCATATTGTTTATCGCATACCTGTGATGAATGGTTATATATATATATATATAAATGTTGTATATGTTTTGCATCCGCGCTAGCCCTGTCCATGCCCTGCCGTAAGTTGAGTAGCCTTACGGTGAAGTCCCCGGATCCCGTGGCAAATGCGGATGGCATATATGTACATTCTATTTTCGTTATTTTCTAGTGTAATAGGTTTTAATTGATGGGACCATATTAATTTTGATTAATGCAAGAAAAAATTAACCTAAAATGATGTTGAGACCAAATTTCAAAACTACTCGGTTCTTTTCAAAACTATAGTCGTATCCTTTTGCTTTGCATAGAGGTATTCGGTTAGGAATATCTTGCACCTCATTCGATGAGGAAAGAGCCTTGATCCCTTCACGGACATTTCACTCTTAAGCAAAAGTTTATGTTACTATAAAGCACTCGGTTCTTTACAAAACCACTTTTTTTAAAATTGAGCTTGAGCCACTCGTTTCGAAATCACTAGATTCCTTCAACGATATCAAATTCATTACATTAAAGGTTTTTTCACCAAAAACCAGCTGTAACCCTCCGTCATTTCAGATTATATTCGTGCTACATAATTTGACTTTGTTAAGACATAATGTTCGGTAGCTGTGTAATGATTTTCTGTTGCATTAGTGATGCGATTATCTAGGACAGCCGCACGGTCATTTTGACCTTGTCAAGGGCTCATGCAAGTGGGTTTAAATTAATTCAGGATAATGATGTGTCGAACTTAACTAGCGGTTTATGATATTTTGACCTTGATAAAGTCATAGTTCGTTAGGGGTAAAAACTATATCGGGAATTTCAAAAATAATGAAATTTATGGAGGCTGGGTAGTCCATAAGCACATCTTTAAAAATCCTTGGTCGTGGGAATATCGGGGCTGAGCATCAATATTCCGGAATAGACTGGTGTATACGTTTCGAGACCCCGACGAGGGGCGATAGTTGGTCTCACGGCCATTGGTGTGCGGCACTTAAGATCGTATATAGTTGCTCACTGGTGGTGAGTACACTGGACGGACTCGCCGAGAACTTCTAGATGGTATTGCCATATAGCAGTTCTCAGGTGACATGAGTACATGTTAGTCTTTAGACCTGAGATCGTCATTTGTCTCGTGAGTTCCCACTGTATTTAGATTACTACCCTATCACGACTCTACTGTGTCGTGCAAACAGGTTTTAGTTGGATACGGTCCCAAATCACATGGAGACGAGTGATTGTTAAGGATTCGTCTCTCCCAGTATAGGGAGTCGATTCCGCACTGTGTTCGTCTAGTCAGCACCATAAGACCTTGACCAATGCAGATGAGATTTATTGATAGTTAGATCAGTAGTTTCTCAGATTGGTCATCAGCCACATCGGCACGAATTACCAGGTTATTAGGATCTTACTATACCACTCTCTCCTGATATGCGATACTTTTAGACGAAGAGACGGTGTTGTACGGAGATTGACACAGATAGACTCAGGAGGAGTTCAGATGAGTTTGCTCGTCGACCTTTTTGACGGATATCTGGGTAGCCGTTACGTACAGCTAGTGCAGCTGACGTGCTTATGGTTATGGATTTATCCAATAACTCACTGCCAGCAAATTGTCGAGTCTTTAGAGCCTCACACAGAGGGTTTCTCTGGTTCAGACGAAATGATATAGTGGTTGTATTTTGATACGTGCAGGGTTCCGATTAAATACGTGTACTAGCTACATGGACTTTAATCGGACGGATAATAATTCTAGCCGGCTTACAATTAAGCCGGATTATTAAATCAAGTATTGATTTAATAATTGACATATATATATATCGATATGTATATTCTAGTTTTATGTTCATTGTATTTTTTCTATCTCTTGGATATTCGTATTTATACGAATACGAACATGTATTTGTAGGGACGTATTTTTATATGCATACAAAAATACATTCCGAAGAGAGGACACCTCATCAGTGAGAATTTCCATTTATGGAAATTAGAAATGAGGTGGTGGGGTGAGGTGTAAAAAAAGGATTGTGAGACGAATGGCCATGGTATTTATTTATTACATTTGTTCACATTGTTCAAGTATGGTTGCTATTTTCTATTTAGAAAATAGTTTTATCAAAACCATGCTAGCTATTTTCTCTCACCAAAGATTTCTCAGTTCACCATTTCCTCTCCTCGCTTGAGCTCCTCCTTTTTCTCTTGCCCTCTCATGAGTTGAAAATCAAAGAGAAGAAAAGATAGAAAAATACTTGATCACATCACTACATCTCTAAGCACCTTAGATTAGCAATCAAAGGTCTTTAGTTGATTCACTTGCTTTTTGTGTGAAGCTAAAGCCTTGAACAACATCTCTCGGGTGGATCATCTTCGACAAGGGAAGACCGGCCTACAAGCTCAATCCAGGACACCCAAGAGCTAAAGAAGATGAGTTTTGAAGACCCGAAGGGCACGACTACAAAGGTTGTTATCCCAACCGAGTAGTATAAAACCTTTTAGTTTACTAGTTTTAGTGTTTGGATAGATTCTAGGGTTTAAGTTTCTAGCGCCGTTTTATAAAATTTAAAGTTTTTCATTCTGCAAAGGCCGCGGGTTAGCGGTAAGAGCGCTAGGAACTTCATCGACTGCGGCTTATTTAACTGCTCATTGTAGGACTTGTAGTGTGCTAGTAGTTATTTGCTTGTGATGCTAGATGGGAAGTGTGAACTCATGAATTAAACATTAACTTGTTGCTATGTCTAGTTTTTAGGTCTATTTTTACTGTCTTTATAGTTGGTGTCGCTATAGTTTTATACTTTTCAATTAAAATATTGAAAACCCACATAGCTTACACTGTTGCTATTTTCAACATTGGAATGGACAAAAGGAACATTGCACTCATGTCGAGATGATGTAATACTTACAATGTAGTAAGACTGATGTTGACCATCAATAGCTTCTATAAATGGGGCCATCTCCCACTCTACAAATAGAATATCAACACGAAAAAATGTCAAGCAGTTTAAGCAACAATGAACAAGTGCTAGCAACTAATGAAATAAAGGAAATGAAAATTTATTCATACACTAATTATTCTGAAACCTCGAAGAGAAGGTAGGTTAATCGCATTTACAATTCATGAGAAACAAAATAACCGTACATGCATTGAAAGGAAATGTTCATATTAGCTCACAAATTAACTTAGCAATAAGACTTGCAGTATGCTAGTATAACGAGAAAGATAACTAAAAACATATTCTTTCAGCATGGGTGAGTTGTCTGGTATTTCCAATTTATCGACACTGAAAACTTCTGAACTGGTCCTCTATAGTGGGCATCAACTACTTTACACTCTTCCATGTATATAAGTTATACATAAATTTTATGAACATTCAACCCCAGAAGAAATTATAGATTAATCTCATTTATATTCATGAAAAACAAATTTGTACAAGCCAACATAGGAAACTATCAAATGATCTCGTCACCATCAATTCAATAAGGTTCACAGTATGCTAGTAGGGGAACTATGAAGCACAGACACGGAACAGTGAAAATTTGCAAACGGGCATGGGGACGCAGCTATTATATTATTTATATATTTAATTATATATATTAAACGAAATACAGTACATTATAAGATGAAACATGAACTAGTATAATAAATCAAGATTATAACTTTCATCCACAAGTATAAGTTTTCTTGAGCAGAAACAAATAAATATAAACCGAAAGTAAAATACACAAAAATACAATCCAAAAGAGTTAAAACAAACAATATATTAGCCTTTTTAATCGGAGCCACTTTTCATAGACCCAACTTCATTAATTATATCAATGTCGACCTCCACTCCGCCTCCAGTCCATCATGAAAAGAATATGAAATATTTAACATTCTTGTATCCTCAAAGGAATCAAAGTTGTCTAAGCATGTATTCTAAAAATTATTCCTCAACACTGATGCTATGTAGAAGTGTTGGAAACGTCCAATTTGGATCGACACAGACCAAGAGTATTGGACACTATGTTGGGCAATATGTGTTGAGCATAGACATAACGCGCAAATATAAGTGTATATGGCTCCTGTAAGAGAAAGATAACTGGCGATCATTGTTCTAAATATCGGCGATATATCGGAAATAGAGAAGAAACGATATGATTTATCAATATAATATCATTTTGTAGTTTTGGAAAAATATCGATCCATGTATCTATATCTGTAATTTGACTGAGGGTGATAAGTCTTTATAATAAATTTTATTTTGGATTTATTGGGTTTTCAGGTTATCTTTGAACCAATATTACCTGGAACGCGGAATGTTTTGGTAGGCAAAACGAAAATGGGAACACGAAACGCCACTTGTTGTATAACGCGGTACAATAAGAATAGTTTTCTTCTGTATACTTATACAGGATGGAAAACGTATCTCTAAAAACGAAAGCCTTTTTGGATCGTTTGTATGTATGTGTGTATTTTCTATAATATACATAAATATAATTCAATTTCTTTTGCTAAAAAATAAATATTTTTTTAGTATAATCTAACACAAACCCGATTCTATGCCGTATTTAACTTAAATTTTGATCGGATCAGTGATTTTCCCGATCCACGGCGCTAGTGTTCCCAAATTGGGAACGATAGTTCCAAACCGCAATTCGCTTGCGGTTTAGCGATTTATGCTAGCATAGCTTCGAACAAAATCCGACCCAACCCACACTTGATAAATACTTTAAGTTGAGAAAAAACCCCAGTAAATCCAACTTCTCATCCCTTTTATTCGAGAGACTCTAGATCTAAACATTCCTACGCTCGTCTTCAAAGTTTGTCTTCGAAGTTCGATAAGCCAATCACTTAATATAACCCCTCTATCACTAAGGTATGAATGAAAAACCCATTTAAAAAAGAAGATTATTAATATTGAGTTACATTTATGATATTTATAATACAAAAAATTATAATTCGATCATTATAAAATATCTCCTGATATCTCCCGATATCTAAAATGAACATTTCATGCTATAATGATACCAATATTTGATATTTTGAACATTGCTGACAATCGTAATCTTTCGCCTGATATTTCGAATTTATTGACATTAAGGATCTAGGAACTAGTTTCTTCTTTTGATGTCAACTCCTTTACATACAAACCTAGATCGACATTGAAAGGAAATTTTGGCCAAGTTGGCATTTCATATGAATTTTTCAGTTAAGTGTATATATAAGCACTTGACCAAAGCCTGGAATATAGGATTTCAAATCAAAAACAAAACCATGTCAGTTCAATATATTGATTTAAAAGAAAAAAAACAATGGCGGCCACAACTACATAACAAGCATGTGCCCAAAGTTTTCAGGTTGGTTATATGATTCATGTATATTCTTTAGCTACGAGTCATCCCAGAAACTTTTTCTTCAATTTAATGGATTTCCTGTCACATAATATTTGCACATATTCATTCTAAACCTCTACTTTGATTATTGCACCGCATCAACTTCGGCCTCACCACCTTGAATGATGACTGACTGATACCAAGTAACAAAACCGCCACTCTTTAGTATTTTGGTCGTCATGCCAAATAATATACGTTGAAGAAAAAAGTTCATAGAACAATAAAATAACCAATATAAACAAAGAGAAGCAAACAAAATTAAATTTTTAGTAAAAAAATATAAGCTTTAGATCAATATCGTATGTCAAATATACCCCTTTCAGAAGGGTATTTCATCCTTAATTATAGCATCAATTAGCGGCAAATGACCTTAGCGATCAATCTCATATGAAAAGACCAAAAAATATCTTGAGTTCTTCATGCCTTGTGCCGGAAAAACCAATAACCATTCTCGAAATAACTGATGGCTAAATACAATAAAAAATTTGGACAATCTTTTCTCAAAATAATAGATTAGTATCAAAAAGATATCATTTGGTGAAGGGCTTGAATATGAAATGGGATTTAATTTTCTTCTTGAGTGGAGAGGGAATGTCATCTTGCTTGTTGTGCTATCAAGTACTCACTGTTCAATATAATAATAGAAAGATGGTATGATCTATGATTTCATCTCCTTAGCTCCACTTTTTGTGAGATGATATAATCACCCTACTAGAAGTGGATTGGATATTTAACGTCTAGAATACTACGAGAGGAGGGGATCTCCGCTTAGAAGCAGCATAGGTCAACTCTTTTAACATTACTCCTTAGCAAGTAACATATTGGTATTAGTCCCTCACAAATACATATTTCATACAAGCCCCTGCACCATGGGGCAATGCACCGTAAAGTCCCTCTTGTTATAGTACATTTAGTAAGCAGAAATAATCCTTTATCACCGTCTGTTGAACGGACGTCGCCAGTTTACATGTCTTCTATCATCTACATCTCTATTCTTTCATCCTCCTCTGATTTTAAGTAACCCACCATTACCAATGTACCCTAAAGTCCATCTTACTAAACCTTTTCCTTTTCTCTTATTTTTTCCTCATCCAATTTAATGATTTTATTTCTTAAGTTTGAAACATATCCTTGTAAACTAAACCAAAGTTTCTCTACCTAGTTTCCCGTCTCCTCTACCCGAACCTGCATCATCTCCTTCTCTTCCTTTTGTTCTTTCTATTTTTCTCGTTGATTAACCATCAGTATCCCATTTTCCTGTTAATTCCCATCACTATACTATTTTCCTGTTAATTCCTTTTCACTAGTAAACGGCTTCCTTTTACCTTCTGTTCCATCCAAATAAGCTTTTACCTCATTCATTGATAAGGGTTCTAGGTAAAAGAGTAAAGAAAAGGATACTGATTTCATGAGAAGACAGAAAACCCTCAAATTGTACTATTATCCAAATTAATACCAAATGGCACATTACCAATATTTTGTATGGAGTTCAACTTTTATTTTTAAACTTTGACAGCACATGTCGAGACTCCCAAAAAAAATCTGAAGCATCAATTATGAATCATTGTTTTCAACCTGCATCATAATCTTCAGCCATTACAACCTACCATTAATCTTAAACCTATATGTCATTCCTAAGTATAATTCCAGAAGGAGGGAGGCTGGGGGGGGAGTGTTTTCTATTTTTTATTTGTGTGTGTGGAGGGGTGGGGGTGGGGGTAGGCTCTTCAAACCACATAAAATTTGGTTTGCCCATGTATTAGACCATACAGATCAAGAAAAACGGTCCCAGTATGGCAGTATCCCAAAAAAATGGCATATTGAGTTATTTTCCATACAGAATGACTAACTTGGCTACACCTAGGGAGTTAATTAGCCACTTTATGTATGCATATAAATGTATGTAACTGTATCCGTACCTGTGTGTGTGAGAGAGAGGGAAAAAATATACAGCACAACTGTAGGAATTTCCTACCATTGCGGGACACGTGGCAACACACCATTCATTGATCCATGTCTTTCCATCTTTTTCATTCTTATGTAATTAATGCTTGTAGTTGCAAAAATAAACATGCACATGAATCAATGAATGGTGTGTTGCCATATTTCCCGCCCGCCAATGTAGGAAATTCACACGAGTGGCACTGTATATTCCATTTCCTCTCTCTCTCACACACACACAAAGACACGTGCATGCATATAAAGCATACGACAACAACAAATGAGCCTTTTATCCCATGCATATAAAGCGCGCGCGCGCGCATATATATTGATGGTCAATTACCATTGCACATAATGTGAGATTTCAAGATTTTGACAAGTAATTTTGTGCATAAGGATCAATAAAAATTGTTCGCTGATGGAAATTTGAGATGGTTTGTTGGTCAGGAAACAAATGCATTTAAGAGATGAAGAAAACCTGTGACCAGAAAAGTATTGGGGTTGAAATAATAGAATCAACTAGCAGAAGCGTGATCATGATTCTTAAACAACAGGTTGTAGACAAAAATAATATATAAAGTAATTTAATTTCAGAATTTGAGCGACCTACTTGATAATTCATCATCTCGACCCCTACATTGCAGATGTAGACATTGAGCTAGTACAACAGCTTGCTGGGTTGCTGTCAATCCAATATCCTTGCCAATGGCATTATTCCCATTGGGCCCACCGTCACTTTCAACCAATCTTGGTTTTATAAGAATATCAGAACAGTCATCAGGCTGTACACGGACAGGATTAGCGCATGTCTGGGAGGGCTTTGTTGACCGCCCACCACCATTTACTTGGTTATTTGTGTTTGGAACAAATACCAATTGAGGCTTGGCATCGACCTACATCGCAACACGATATAGTTTACTTCAATAAAATAGCTCTAAATGAAGGTTAGGGATATTATTTAATTTAAATAGGGACCTGGTGCATTGTGCGGAATCCAAGAGCTCCAGTAATATAATGATGCATTCCACATGCTGCTTCAGCTCGTTCCAGATGCAATCTATCGAAACACAAATTTGTGAAGTTTAAGAAGTGGAAATCAAAATTTTAGACAAACGGAAGAAGCTCCTTTAGTCTTAATCTAGAGTCATATATCTTGGTGAAACACATCTCCCTACTGTTCTGAGATGTGCTCATGCGTATCAGACATCACACAAGCGACATTTCATTTTACATAACAAAAAAGAAATAGAGAAGCTTGTAGTTTAGGGCTTGTCATATTCATCGTCGTTATGAGTTGAGCCATTTTCCAATCATACCTGAAGCGGCTATAGGCACATGTAAGATTTGACAAAGTTTTATGATCAACTACCTCTCTTGGTGCATCAAATCAAGATAACTATGGGCAAGATTCCCGTCCAAGGAATTCATCAACAATATAAGGGTTTGCCATAATCCCAGGTGACAAAGAGACATTCACCAAAGCCAAGAAGAAACTGAATAATGATACATTTTCCATCGGGATTTACATATAATGCTGAATCACAGACAAAGATAAGAGATCTTTCTGCCTACCCTTCACTAGATTGGTTACATTTCCTAACTTTGCTAAAGTAGAGTTCAAAGTACCCATAATCATATAATGGAAATTTGGGCAGTCCGAATGTTTAGATAATTAAATATCATCTAACTGACAAAAAAAGGTTTATGGGAACCCAGATAACAACATAAGACAGCAATAAAAAGTTATGCATTGCAATATCATGTAAATTAGTATTTGGGTCTATTTGTTTCCTTGTAAATTCATATACAGGATTTCCAAATACATTATTAAAGGGAAGTACAATAATTTTAGTAGTTTACATATAAAGTCAGATTTCTAATTACAATATTTTGAACAAGAAGCCAATCATAAAATTTCCAGTAAGAGATCGCATGATGCAAGCACCACATATGGATTTGTCTAGTACCTAAATGAAATTTAGACTCAAACTCATCTGTATTTAAATTAATAAACAGCCATAAAGACCCTTACTGGAAACGGAACCTCACCTTGATGAATCAACTCGAGCATATTTATGTTCTAATATTCCTGCTTCTAGCTGAGCCATGGATACAATTGTTGCAGCTTCTCCTTCGCATAGTAAGGATCCCCAATAGTTAATGACATGCTCTAATTCACTAAATTGATTCAAGGTTTCCTTCTTACATTCGTGTAGTAGCTCATATAAAGAGGATGATAACTCATCTAAAATCCTCTGTTGAAGAAGAATGAGCCTGCACATCCACCAAGAAATACTTTTGGCACCACTCAGACAAGAATCTGTCCTCTCCATGAGCAAATCCTGCGCCTCGCTTAGCAAAATGTTTGCATAAACAATGTACTGCAAACAAAAGAAAATGTTAAATGTTATATGCAGAACAGTTCAGATGCATGCTATGACGTAAACAAGTGCATCCAACAACTTGGTTCAAAAACTCTTACAAAAGACTCTAGGAGTTAATTGGGCGCATCCTAACCTCATATCATAATCCAGTAAACATTATTGAAGAGTTAAGATTCACCTTAACAATCAAATCTGGGGGTTCGAGGTCAATTCAAACTTAATTTATACTATGTGGGAGGGGTAACTTGCAATTTATACTATTCAGGAGTGATGAGCACAATAATATTTTGAATGAAAAATTATATATTATATCATAGATACGAATGAAAACTTGAATTGTAGATTATAGTTGAATTAGGAAATCTGGATACATGAGGTTACTGGCATTGACTTTTGGTATGCAACTGTTGTAACCATCCTTTATCAGACTCCAAGAGTAATAAAGTTTTTGGTTTCTTCCTTTCGTGTAAGTTACAGCCTTAAGATATGGGATGGAACCGAGCGGGTTTCGCCGCTCCGCTTTATTCCGTTTAAGCGGGTGATATTGCATAACCTATTTTATTGATGTATACACCTCATAAATGTTGAGTATATAAGTATTGTTATTGAATACACAAATACCAATTAATACAACATTCCATCTTTTCTTTTTCTCTTTTTCCATATTTCTATTCTTCGTGCTCGACTCGATAAATCCCACGGTTGTCGAGCCGATTTTAGGACACTTCAAGATTTGGGTTTCAAAACTCCAAAATTTTAAATTTATCAACTTCAAGAAGTCGAGATCTAAATTGATTTCGAGTAATCCTTAAGTTTTCTATTTCGATTTCGAGTAGTTTTTGAATTTCGGTCATGAAATTCCAGTTCGATTTTGACTCCATCTGGTTTCGGGCTATAATCTTTTAGATACTTTTTTAATAATTTGGTAAGTATTTTTACTGATTTGAATTATGATGCTTGATATTGGGCATCGAAAAACTTATAAGCACTATATAAGCTAATAATTTCTTAAAAAATTTCAATTTTGTATTGAATTATTTGAGCATATTTTAGCAAATAATATATTGTCTAAGCAAATTTGTTAAATTTTGGGTTAAATTTAGGCATTTGCTAATACAAAAACAACATAAAAATAGTTAGATTGTAATGAGAATCATTATTTATTGAAAAGAAAAGGAATATTGATGAAACGCCACTTTTCTGATTTCTGAGCGGCCGCTTAAGCGCTTAAACAACGCTTAAGCGCTTAAACAACGCTTAAGCGTTTTGGCTGCTCGACCACTCCGCTTTTCTATTCCGCTTTTAAAACGCTGGAACCAAAAACACACACTCTCTATTTTATCCATCATACTTATTTAAAATAGCTTACTTCTGTTCCTCCCCTTCAGCTATTTTTCTATATCTTACCCATGAAACAAGTAGGGAATAAGCTAAATCAAAGATTCAACAGTAAAACATAGAGAACATCAACCTAGCATTAGGAATTGGTTATGGATACATTTGACAGGTCAAACAACGATGCCTATATGTGCTCTTAATTTGTCTGATAACACCAGATAAGAGAATGTCACCAAAAATTAAACTATATAAGTCAATTTAATATCACCGGGGACAGTGAGTCTATTAAATTCCGCATTTATTTATTGAACTTACGAAGGTCATCCACCATTTTTAAAACATATATAGACTACATTTTTGTTATTTGACTTTAGAGTGGTAGAAGATTAAACAGATTATAACGATAAACTATACTCATAATGCTGCATCTGGTATCCTTGAGTGTTTAACAAGCAAGTCACAGGCAGAGGTCAGACAGTTCAACATCAAAGCGCATGCTAGGTGTTATCTAGCTGCCAAATGAAAATTCATACTGGTAAAATAGAAATAAACAAGCTGTAAGAACATGATGAAATAATAAGTAACCAATTCTTTGGAGATGAATTACTTATAAAATGCAAACTTATAAACTTTCACATCTGGAATAAGGTTTATGTAATAATAGAAAAAATCAACAACAATAATAAGACAGTTCAGAATAAATGACCAAAGTCTGTTATTGTTGGATCATTGCACTTGAGTGTTTGTTATTGTTGCGGTAAGATATGAACAAAGCAAATAACATGCTTATTTTATACTATCACTGCACTAAAAATTTTAAGACAGCCCAATATATAACAATCATATATATTGAAAGTAGGATAGTACAGTCAATAGATAGAAGTGTAAGACCTGTAAATGCATGAATTTTCCAATCAGACCACAACCAGCAGATGTCATTAGCTGACTGTGGGCCCATATATCCCACATTCCTCCCACGTTAACGCTATTGTCCTTCTTCAATTGAGGGGGTGATATTGGAAAAGGAGAAAACACCGCAACAGGCCTAAGGAATTCAACAACAAAAGAATAAGGTGAATCTTTATATTCTTCCATTTTACAAAATAGTAATGGACCAGGGACAATAATCTCAAATTTGTGAAAAGAAAAAGATATCAAAATTAAATGACTTCAAGAAGAAAGGAAACATGCATGTAAATTGTCCACAACATTCTAAGACAGCAAGATAGAGAAAGACCAAATTGGTTGAAAGAATCATTCATCCTTGTAAGGAAAATAAATCCAAACTGCTAGTAGAGTTTTAAAAAATGATGAAATTTGAATTTTATGAGGAATTATGCGTGTGTGTGTGTGTTTTCTTTTTCTTTTTCTTTTTTTTGTGTGTGTGGGGGTGTATATGTACTTTAAGATGATCGTAAGAGCCGCAAGAGGGAGGGTAAATGGATGTGTGAAATATATCATTAAAAAAGTACAAGAATTAAGTAGAAGAAAAGAAAAAAAGCAAAGGCAAGTTGAGAAGCCATCAGAGATCAGTTCGAAAGTAATGGTTACTTCTTTTTTAATAGTTATGCTTTAATCAATATAAGTGATGTTTAAGAAAGATGTAGCCGTCGTCCAGAATCCATATGGATGACATTGAACCCGAAGAAACAGGAAAGAGTATTTCCACTGGAAATTAAATTATTTCTATTCTAAACAATAAAACAGTTATTAAAGTTGTAAAATGAAGATAAACTTCATCATGAACTCACCTAGCTAAAATTCATATCCAAATCCCGCTAAAAAAAGGTTAACAACACATAACTTTGATTTAATCCATCAGTGTACAAGTTTAAGCAAAAAAAGGGTATAGCGCCAACCCAAATAGATGTAATACTTTAAAAGTAAAAGTCTACTCAGACCCAACTAAGACATGATTAAACTCTAAATTCCAAGTAATCTATAAGTAATTAAAATTTTAAAACAATAAAGGAGCGGGAAAACTTTAACTTTGCCACAACAGACTATAGTGCGCATGTATTTTAGTAAATGTGTATCCTCGTTAATTGAACCAACCCAAAGTTTAAGCAAACCAAATGGAAAACATAATCAAACCATAATCAATCGAATTACTTCTATGTGAATAAACCATAAAGATCTCGACTTTGCCACAGCACCATACATAATTTTAACTGAAATTCTACTTAAATTCCAAACAAACCCTAATTAATCTCACCCAGTGACGTTCTGCTGCATGAAAGCAAGAAGAGCCGCAACGCCCAAACACAGCACGATCGTGAACCTAGACTCAAACCCCATCTCACTCCCGCTATTATCACCATCGTCTCCATCGTCCTTGGAATCGACGAAACTCAGCCACGCATCGGACGCGCTGCAACCTTCACCATTCCGCAGGAACGCCTCAACGCCGCGCTCGACCTCTCCGTAGAACCTATCGGCGGCCTCCACGGAGTTCTCGAACTGGAACGACTCGGTAAACTTGAAGACGAGATTGGCGGCGGGGGACGCGAGGGCGTTGAAGTAATTTCCGCGCTCGATGGAGTCGATGAGGGCTTCGATGAGAGGGTTAGGGTTAGGGTTAGGGTTTGGAGGTTGTTGAAGAGGAGGGAGAGAGCAGCGGAGGAGGCGGAGTTCGATGGATCTGAGGAGGTCCGTCATTGCTAGGGTTTTGTGGGAGGTACTCGAAGGGTTCAGCAGGGACGAGGGAGAAACGAGGAGAGAGATATAGTTTTGGGGGTGGAGGTGGGTCGGGTTCTACGAATCGGGCCCATAGCCGCAATCCTTTCAATGGTGTTCTTGTTGTACCATTTTTTGCATTAAAACCCCCAATGTTTCACCACGTTGCAGCTCAAATATCTTAATTTTTTAGCACTCATATCCCAAGATCCAACTCCGAAGAGAGTTTGGGCGTCAGGCGTCTAAGGATTATTTGGCTTTATAGGGTTGATAAAGAGAGTGGATTAATATTTTCCTAAATATAGATTTCTTTTATTGGTTAATTGCTTGATAATACCACAATGGTTCGTACTTTCTGCGGAATAATACTATAATGGGTTTTTTTCTGCACTTAAATACCACAATATTTAGAGTTTCCTAACAGTTTTAACAAAAGTTACAAAATGATCAAACTACCCCTAGTTGTATTTGGATTTTTAAAAAATAAATAAATTAACCCTAACCTTCATCCCAATTAGTTGACCCTAACCCAAGCCCACCACCTCTACCGCCGCAACTCATGGCCGACTGGCGTCCATCTCTTCCCATGGCCGCCGCCGCTCTGCTCCATGGCTGTTTCAACCTCTATCTCGTCTTCAAGGCCGATGTATCATGTTGGGCTGCTAGACATCTCTGATAGGGTTTAAAACACCGGAAGCGGTAATTTTAAAAATTTAGAGAGCTATAGCAAATCCAAATCAAGAATCAAACCAAACTGCAAAACTTGTCACAAAACTAGTAAAGTAAAATCAAGAGTTTAGTGTGCTACAACTTTTGTAGCCCGTTAGCCATCTTTTTTTGGACTCCAGCTAGTCTCCACGAAATCCGGAATAAACTTGCTCGATAATCTCCTCACCGAAGACGATCCACCTTGAGATAACTCCAACACAAGGTTTTGTTTCAAATTGATCTCATAAAAAATGAAGCAACCACTAATTAAACTTTCTGAAAATGATTAGTAGAAAATATAGAATAATTAGCTCACTTAATTTTTCTCTTTTCTTTTCCATCCTCACTTGAAGAAAAATCAAGAAAAAAAACAAGAAGCATGGAAAAGATAAGAGTGTAGAAAATAAGCATGAATAAACCTTTTTAAGTAGAAACAAGAATGAGTCATGAAACAAATAATGACTCACACAAGTAAGTTATTAAAAAGAATCATCTTATAAATTCTACAATCATGAAGCATTCTCATTTCTTTCATGTAATTCTTATATTCCTATCATACATTTATCAACATACATATCTCATTATTTATATCAAATATAAATATAAATTAAAGAGAAGAAAATAATTAAGTGAGTATGATATTACGTAATATATAAATATACTGTAACGTCTTAAAACATGGTTAGAATTAAGTATGCGTTAATTAAGCGATATAATATGGGTTTTCGATAAATCTTAGTTAGTAATTATTTTCACATATTATTATTCAATTATTTATTTATTTATTTATTTATTTTGTTAATTATGTGCACACACATATGTATATGCTAATTTAGTTTTAATAACATGTTAGTTAGGCTAAAACATGTTTTTGTAGACATGACAACTTAACCATATTTAATTTTGCTTTTCATACTATATTAACAAATTACATGGTTTTATAAAGAAAAGAAAAGAAAAGAATGATGGGACATGGAGGTATTGGAGGCTTGATGGGTGCATTTAACGAGGGGAATGGATGGTGCATGGCTAATATTGGCCATCCATCTCTTCTCTTTCTTTCTCTTCCTCATTCCTTCTTTATTCTCTTCTTTCTTCTCTCCAATTCCGATCACAAGCTCTTCTCTTCCTCCTTAAAGCCCAAACAAATTACCGCAAAATCCATCACAAAAGTCTTATTTTATCTCTTCAAGGGTCTTTTGAAACCAAATCTTCCATCTTGAAGCCTTGCAAGCCTAGAGTCTCTGTCAAGTCTATATTGAGGTAATAAGTCAATCTTACTTTTGTTTCACTAAACCTTGGGCTTAACCATTCCTAATTTAGATTAAAGTTTATGTTTTGAGTAGTTTTAGAATTTAAAGAGAGGTTTGGAGCTTAGTTTGGGACTATGATAATTTTTTTAGTAACTATAACTTAAACTAAGTTTAGTTAAGAGTAGTTTAGTGTTATATATCCTTATTTAAACACTAAGTTTACACTAAACCACCATAATGTTCTAATTAGTGTCAAAACTTATATTTAGTCAATAGTCGGGGTTCCAAATCAAATCTGCTATCAAATCAGTGATCACAGAGATAAGTTGCGATTACTGGAAGCTTGTTATAGTACCTTGAGTGCACCCTCAAAATCTGAGCCAATTCCCCCAAGTCTTGGTCGCCAATTTATTAGTTTTGGCCGCAAATTGCGGCCCCTCTGGGGAGTTAGGGTGTGGGTTTTTGTCGGGGGCTCTCTTGGACTCTAATTAGACCTCTGGTGTATGCAATTTTTTCTAATTTTGTATACACAAAAATCTGTGACCGTTTTATCCTATTTTAAGCGATATGTTAACGTGCGATACGGTTATTCCGATTCTCGTTTTAGTGTTTTATGTGGTTATCAGTCCTTAGAGGTAGTCTTAGACGTTGTTGCACACATTTTACACGCTAAGTTCACAAGTGATAACTTGTGGAAGTTGGTTCGTTCGTGTAGTGTATGTGTATGTGTCATATCGGAATTATTTAGCCTCATGTGTTAAAGGTTTTTGTTCGGTACTAGGATTGATTGTGGAGACTTCAGATGCGGCAAGGAAGAGAAAGGAGGTGATCGGATTCGAGTAGCTCGAGACCGTTCCGATGAGTAGATTTAATATCTACGGAGGAATCGTTTGGATGGCGTTAAGCGCCGATGGCTAGATTCTAGTTATAAAACCTTATATGATATGCATATGCATTCATGATATGTGCATAAGCATTATAATGTGCATCCTATTACTTGCTACGCATTGACATATCCTTGTTAGGACGCTTGCACTATTACCAATGGTTCATGTCGCACGTGCACTAACTCATATGCACACACACACCATTGGTAATTGTCATGCTACGTACACTATAGAACTTGCCACGATATCTTACATTTGCACTACATCTTTATTGGTAGTTAGATTTTCGTTCATTTGTACTAGCATGCATGTCACGACCCGAAATTTGGCACGTGACGGCCCTTAAACCACGTAACGTCTACATGCATAACGCAATTTAAGTAAACTGAAAACCCAGCAATCAAAACCATCAAAAGTAGTAAGTGATAAGAACATTGTTAAAAACTTTTGGAAATCTCAAGTACAAATTCTTTAAAGTCCAAATTTATTTTCTTAAAATTTTGGGCAGCACCTCCTTTGTAAAAACTAGCCCCAAAAATGGGTACATACAAAAATATAAGTAAAGCATCCCCAATGAGAGCAAATCTACGCACAAAGACGGAAAACAACCACCACAACAAATATACGACGCCGTAGCGAAGAAATAAAAGACGATATAAATAAAATTGCATAAAAGACATCCCGAGTCACCAAAAATATACAATATCGTCATCACATCTCGTCTCTAAGTCAAATACATGAAAGTGGTAGATGGAGAGTACTAGATACAACAAGATACAATGTACATAAACGGATAACCGCGAAACCCACCTATAGCTAAACTGCACACAGTTAGCCATAGCGGTATCCGCTGCAAAAGATGATGCGATAGGAAGAAAAGCCCTACCAACGACTGCTCTAGGGGACAACCTGCAAAACCCTGTGGCACAACGGGGGTGAGTTGCCAACTCGTGAATAGTAAATAACATATGCATGTAATCGCAAGTATGCACGTACCGCGATGGTTTATCACATTCAAGCTGATAGCAATAAATGGCAATATATAATGCAACAGTCATGAAATGTACTCTATCAGGTACTACTAATACATGAAGCAATGCATATCAAATAAATGCGGAGTACGGAATAAAACACATCCTGTAAGTCTCATGAAACCTGAGTGTCAAACACCGACACCCGAAAACATCATGAAAACTAGTGTCTAGCATCGACACATAAATACTGATCTATCAGGTGTTGTCACCATGACTGGCCCTGATAGGTACATATCATACGATATTGAAACCCGAGTGCCCAGCTTCGACACTCGAAATTCCACGTATCCATACGTACATGACTCCGGTCGATATCCCCACGATAACCGCCGAGTCTAAATACTATCACCGGTAGGTACTAGCCCAGCCTTCCAGGCTCATCGCCATCATCTGTGATCTTCTTGCCGAGAGGAACCATATCGGGCTCCACCATATACCTGCACACGGCCCACTCCACTCCTCGCATCGGGCAATATCACAAATCTCAGAACCAAGAAAACTCATGGTGGACGCATCGAAATATCATATCAAGATAAACCGGGTTTTTCAAATAATGCATAATTTCATGAAACCACCACGGTCCTCAAATCCAGAAAACATCAAGTAATGAATAAGTATATTTTGCATGAATCATTATGATGATATATTATGTAGGTGTACATATATAACAGCGTCCCATACCATTGATATATATATATATATACAATATATACATATATATGTCAGCGTCCCATACCACTGATATATATACGCAGGAGTAAAACATCCAGAAAACATCACATGAAAACCATATATCAATGCGAAATCTATGAATATAATATATGCAACATGAAACAGTAATATGAGCATATAAAGGAAAATCCGCTATTTAATTGCAACAAGTTATTAAATATATCATGCGGTTCCTAATTCTCCGAAACCAAATGCAACATCATATAAAGGTGAATATGTAACTATAGCAAGGTGTATGAGCATGTACCTATCAATAATGTATGCAAGATGTGCATGTAGCTATGTATCATATGCGTATATATTTGTCACTAATGGTACAATACCATATAGGTATATAGGTAACTAGCATGTAGGCATGGTAAGGTATACTACCTATCATATGCGCCAACGCATAAGAATCAATGACTCCACATCAATGACAATATAATACCACATAGGTTTATGTAACCCTAGCAAGGTATGTCGGTGTACATGTAAGTATGTATGCATGGAAAGGCATATGTGTAAGCATGTAGGTATACAGGTATGCTATGTTTCATATGCAAAAATGGAAGTAAGGATCATGTCTCAATGGCCCTAACCAATACAGTATCACGTAAGTATAGGTATTGTACGTGTCATGGCAATTATCGACGGTGTGTGTATTGTTGGAGATAGTGCCCTCAGAGTCAATTATTGGATCACAGGCGCGTGATTGCAATGATTGAGGGAGGACCTATCCCGGTAGGACAGTCTTACTCAAGATGATAGTATGCTATCTGGTTTATCTTTATCATCGTGTACTGCTTTAGGTGACCTTACGAGTCACTATTGCACGTTGATAGAGCCCCTAGGATTCTTGCTTGAGTTCCAGCAGTATGAGGGCGATCATATAAGTGGGAGCTGGGGTCTATAAGCACATCCTTAAAAGGTCCCTAGTCGTGGGAGTATCGAGACAGGGCATCGATACTCCAGAGTAGACTAGTGTATACAGTCGAGACCCCGACGAGGGGCGGTGGCCGGTCTCACAAGCCACTGGTGTCAGTTGGTTCACCTAAGATGTATACAGGTGCTCATTGGGTTATGAGTACACCGGACAGGACTCGCCGGGAACATGCTAGTTGGTATTATACCTGATGTCAGATAGCAGTTCCCTGGTGACACGTGTACAGGTTAGTTCATCGACCTGAGATCGTCATTTGTCTTGTGTGAGTTCCCATTGTGCTTTGATTACTACCCTACCACACTCAAAGGAGACGTGCAAACATGTTTTAGTTGGGTACAATCCCGAGCCACATGGAGACAGCGAGCGGATCTGCAGGAGTTCGTCTCTCCCGGTATTGGGGGTGAGGTCGCGCTGTGTCTAGGAGAGCCGGTACATGAAAAGTCCTTGGCCAATGCAGGAGATTTACTGGTAGGTATTCCAGTAGTATCTCAGGGTGTTCTGGGCTGATCTCCGACACGACTTGTACTGCTTTTGGGGGTCTGACTTTTACCAACCCCCTAGGCCCGCCATGCGATGCTCATAGACGAACGGACCGGACTGTACGGATATTGTCACTGACAGGCTCAATAGGGTGTCGGGATGAGTTCGCTCATCGACGTCCCTTTTGGTCAGTACCTGGTAGCCCGTTACGTATTGGCTAATACCTCTGACGTGCTAGTGGTTAAATCCACAGCCAAAGTATTGACGAGTCTTTAGAGTCCCACACAGACCAGTTTCTCAAGTTTCGGGCGAAACGCTATAGAGGCCGTATGGAGATATGGCAGGGTTCGATCAGATACGTGCGGTATTGCACGGATCGTGATCGGACGGATTTTACTAGCGGGCTTTGGTTTAAGCCGGATCCTAGTATTAGACAGTGTAGATTTTGTCTCTTTGCATTTGTATTCAGTGGGAATACAAATGCGGGTATGTATATGCAGTCGCGGGTTTTTCCTGTAATTTATTACGGGATCAGTTTTCTGAAGTTGCCAGTTTGTATTCCGTTCCGGCCAGTTTTCCTTTGTTCCTTCCCGGGCGGACTTTTCTGATGGAGGGGGTTATTTGCAAGTGTGCAAATAACATTTTGTGGAGGGGTTTTCTTGAGATTCTTTTTCCATCTCTTCCTTTGCATTAAATGGTGATTAGGATGGATTAGAAATTGATATGATATGGTTATCATTTCTTTTGGATGTGATCACCCCTTTGCTTTTACTACACTTACCTTCCTTCTTGTTTTGTTTTTCCCTCCACCATTTTATCATAAGGGGCCGGCCACATTTGTGAAGGGGGAGAGGCTTCACATTTTGATAAGGGAAAAATCTTCATATCATTCTATGCTTGAAAAATGAGAGCTCCAATCCTTTTCAAAGATCATTTCTTCACCTCCATCAAAGGCAACTTCACCCCAAATGAGACAATGATTTCTACACAAGTCTACAGTATTCTTTGGACGCGTCGACTAGCCAACTTCGCGCCCGAGTTGCCTCGGTCCAGAGGTGGGAGCCCGTAAAAGAAGCCGGCGACGAGGTGCCCTTTCGGCGAGGAGGTGGAGACCGGACATTCCGCGGGAGATCGGAACGACGACGAGAAGACCGAAGGACACGGATCGCTTGGTATAACTCTCTACCCATCTTGTAGTTTGCTAGTAGCTAGGTTAATGGCCCGATTCAGGTTAGAAGTGCGCGGTGGTGCCGGTTTGCTAGTTTCGCAAAGTTTTTCGTTTCCGACGTCGGATCGACGGCCGGGGCGCCGCCGTGCACTTACATTGGTATCAGAGCCATGCCATTAACCTAGTCTAGCTTGCTCTAGTATGTTTAGAACTCGATCGAACAAAAATCCCAAAAACCGTATTTTCGTGTGCATCAGGTTTCTGTCGAATTTTTTTTAACTCCAAAAATTTTTCAGGTCATTGCAGAGACATGTGCAGAGGATTGTAAGCATTCTGTGAAAATTTGGTGGCGTGATGTCACCATTCCACCGTGGAACCGCGGCCAAACCCACGCATTGGCCACGGTTCCGCCGCCACTTTGACTTGTCAACGCACCAAATTTTAACAGTAGGCTTTTGGGTTGGAAATAGGGGTTTTGGGATATTCTGTTTGGGCCCAGATTTTCTGTAAGTGCTACAGTATTGCTTGGGGCCCACTTCGGTAAATTTGTTCGATCGGATATTTTAAACATGCTTCACAGTATTTACATTATATCTGCGACCGTGAATGTCATTTGATCAGTAAATCCTGTCTAACTGCTATAGCCCTTTTAGACGGATTTGTGAACGTGACACTTACGTTGATGTTCTGTGTTGTGCTGTGATGTTACGGATTGGTCGTGGGGATAGCCTGGTTGCAATGGTAGTACAGTTTTGTTTTATATGTACATTTGATATTGCGGGGCGAGCGTCCGACATGTGGACTGCCGTCACTGCCTGTTTGTATTATTCTTTTGGGGCACGACCGGGTCGAGGTCGATGTACCCGTTGTATATATATTTTACTTTATGTACTAGGATTACCCCACGGAGGGGTGCACGGATAGCCGGGTTATAGAGGGCAGCGAGCCCGCATCTCATGGCATTGAGACGGAGGCGGCTTTACTCTGGAATTGGCGGGCTATTCGCCGCACTCGTAGGGGGTATAGGTTGACCCAAGGAGGGGTGCCCAAGTTACCGGATTCCGTGAAGTGCTGGGTGGTCCATTCACGTTGCTGAAGGGGGCTGCCTGGCTTTAGGTTTTGGCGGGTAACTTGCCGCGCCTATAGGGGTCTAGGATTTCATTGCACAGGCTATCCACACGACCAGGGGAACGTCGGGTTTCAGTAGCGGCTCTATGAAACCCGGGGATCCCAGATATCTGTATTATTCTGTGATGCTGTACATTTCTGTGATGTTGCATTTTATCACGCCTTGAGCGAAAATTATATATTATATATATACTAGTAGATGTTGTATATGTTTTGCATCCGCGCTAGTCCAGTCCCCTCTCTGTCGTTTGTTAACTAACCTAACGGGTAATGACGGGACCCAGTGGCGAATGCGGATGGCATATACATACATCATTATATTTCGTTCTTTGTGGTGTGGTCAATTGATGGGATTGCGTTGATTCGGATCAATGCAAGCTAAACAAACCTATTCTGATGTTGTTGGAACACTTTTTCAAAAAGCTGTTATTGCAAGGGCGTTCTCTTTTGTTTTGCACAGTGGTATTCGGTTATGAATATCCAGCTCCTCAGTCGACGAGGCAAGGGCCGAGATCCCTTCACCGGGAGTGACCCCTTGGACAAAAGTTTGCGTCAGGGCAATAACTTCACTATAGCCGATTACATTTGCTTTGCATCGTGGTATTCAGATGGAATATCCTGCACCTCATTCTACGGGGAAAGAGCCGAGATCCCTTCACCGGGAGTGACCTCTTTAGCAAAGGTTTTCGTCACTATATTTTTATAAAGCTATTCAGTTCCTTCAACGATATCAAGTTCATTACGTTAAAGGTTTTCGCCAGAAACCATTCGTAGCCCTCCGTCATTTCATATGGGTAGTCAATAGTATTCAAGCTGTGTTTGTTGGCCAAAGTCAAGGCACAGTGTTTGGTACCTATTGGGTATTCATATGCTGCATAGATAGATGCATTGGTTTGGGACAGTCGTATAGCATTGTTGGCCAAAGTCAAGGGCTTGTACGGGTGGGTTCAAATTAACCTGGAGAATGACGGGTAGAACTTGACATGTGACTTATGATTTGTTGGCCAAAGTCAAGGTCATAAGAGTATGGGGTAAAAATCACATCGGGAGTTTCTAAAGAAACTGAAACTTGCCAGATATGCGCATACCTTCTGGAGTGTGATAACGTGAGCGGATTCCGTCACGTTATCATGCGATGATAGTTGGATCCCGATTCCCACTGATGAGTTGGTTTACTCCTCGGGTGTTCCCGACTAATTCTTCTTTCAGGTTTGGGGAAGAATTTGACGTTACAGTGGGAGGTTTCCTGATTAAATAAAGTGATAACCATTCTGATCTAGGTTAGAGTGCACGCTGAGTGTTTCTTTTCTCTCTCTCTTTGGCAGCGACCATTGACCCGACCCTATACTATGACTCAGTGACCAAAATTAACCGAACTTTCTTAAACACAGGCTTTTGGATTGTCAGAGTTGTAGACCTCATTGCCACTTCTACTTTTACCCTTTTCTCCAGGACACCCCGTATTACTACGAACATCCACTTCCATTGGAAAAAACCATCGTATGGTTATATACGAACTCGAAGGAATTCGAGGATGGTTTCCGGTTCTGGAGAAAACGAATAGGACTATTCAGTTGTCTTTTTCTTTTACCTTCTCTCAGGTTGCGAGTACTCCTTGGTTTAGGAGATAGTACACCTATTACGCAAATTGGATAGTCTTATTCCAAACCTTAGGCTGGTACTGAACGGTGGGGAATGAAGAAAACCAATTAGCATAACAATGGTGTGCAGAAAGTATTAAGTTAAGACAAAGAAAGGGATTAGTAAGAGGGCAAAGTAAATTGCGACTGCTATTCATGACCAAACCAAGTATTTCTTCGCCAATCCTAAATCACCTTTGTATTTCTCCAAGACACTCCGTATCACTACGAAGATCCACAGTTTATTGGATACTCCATCGTATGGTTATATACGAACTCGAAAGGAACTTGTTCCAGTTCGGGGATGGATTCTGGTTCAGGAGAAATAGGAATAAGGTTTATTCGGTTGTCTTTTATCTTCACCTTCTCTCGCATTGCGAGTGCTCCTAGGATTAGGACAGTACACTCATTATGCTTATTGGATAGTCTTCTTCCAAATCATAGGCTGGTGTCGAACGGTAGGGAAGGAAGAAAACCATTTGGCCTAAAGGGGTGTGCAGAAGGTAACGACTAAAGACATATAAAGGGATTTGGAGAGATGGCAAAGAATTATACGGTTACAGTTGTAAATCTGGATAATGGAAGAGGCATTACTAGGAATACCGGGATACCCCATCGAAACATTTCAATGTTTCAGTTTCACTGTGTACCGTTAAAAGAAAACTGATTTCCCAATTAGACACTTGCTCCAGGGTATGTATTTACCAGGTTTGATTCTCACATCTGTATAGTTTTACAGATGATGAGTGGGAGTAAGTTATTGGGAATTAGGTGACCATCCTCATTATATCGGGATTCGTTGTAATTGGTGATATTTGAGGAAGTCACCTGGGTTGTTTGCCGGACGACAAATATTTGGTTTTGAATATCCGTTGTTATGCACCAATTTCAAATTGATATATCTGTACGTCTATTTTTATAGAGTGAGATATACCTTTTTGAAATTATGTCTATGACATTTACCTATATCGGTGGACGGTTAGGTAAGGAGCATTGAACAGCGGTGTAATTCTTCTTAACCATAAATACAGTTTTCAACCTACGACACACAGTGAATGAGTTACTAGACTCAGGGGACTTATACAGAGTATTGTATATTGTCCAGTGTCCATTAGGACAGAGGGGTTGGTCCTCGTACTATATTCTGTTTACTTATGACTTCTCTAGTTCTTAAACATGTGTTTCGTAGAAATGCAAGGTCTAAGTTTTGAGGAGTTATAGGTATAAGAATAAAGTAAAGAACCAGATGTTGCAAGTATCAGGATTCTTCAAGGTGATCGAAGATGTAGATACTTGTGTATGGTATTCAGTTGATAGTAAATGGTTAAGAGAACATGCTTCTCTTTCAGGTTACTCATAATTGGAAGTTCTCCTAAGTTGAGTAACGCTGATCGGCCTCCTTCCATTTAGTTGACGTGCACTGGAGACAGCTGCATGATTTGAATCTGGTTCCAATTAAATCAGTGCCTCTGTTTCTATATTGGATATAGAACAGTTCATATCTTGACATTGTTAAGGTACGGGGAGTTGTCCGGCTTATGCTTAAAACCAGACTCCGGATAACTCAAGGCACGTTTCTGTAATGGCTGTTTGTGGGTTGACCCGGGCTATGACGAGGGTTGATTTTCTACCATCTGGAAGATCAATAGTGATATTGTTCTTGACTCGCCACAGTTTTAATAAAAATGTATTTTTTCAGAAAACATTAGTGGGAGTATGGTAGAACTGGAAGTGATTCCAGAACCGCAAACGATTACTGAAGATTTGATAAGAACCTAAAGATTCAATCTTGTTTGACATTCCATTGGCCACTCCGCAGATATGGTGGGTAACCTTAGGCACTCGAGAGGTACTTCGGTATGCTCAAGGACGGTGACAGGAAGGTTCTTGTTTACCCAGACTTTCCATTACTGTTGTTCCAGACTGTGAGACCCGGCAGGAGGATGAGTATAGCGTCCTTCTAAACTAGCTTTAGAAGTGTACGTCTATATGACTCTGCCAGAGGGTTGTCGTAGTCAGTGGGAGCAGCGGAAGCATTGGTGGACAGTTGGCTTATGTCTATTTATAGACTAAAGCAGATATAGCGGAGATAGATCATCTATTTCTGATGTGACAGTCATAGGTTTGACTTCATCAGAATAGGGGATGGATCTGTTAAGAAGGTAGTAGGGTGTAATGTCCTGGTTTTTGGATGACATACACAGAGTAGGAAGTGATATTCCTATACTACGATCGGTTATACTTTGGTCATCACACAGTGGTTTCTCCACATAGGACTTGGATATTATATCAGACATTCTGGTTACTAGATCTATAGATCTAGATTTGGGTGGTTTCCCAATCAGGGTACTTAGACAGCATTCTAAGAGTATTTAGAATGGACGACTCCTGGCACGGTGGTGTGCCTGCAGGTGATGGAGTCACCCTCTCTAAAGGAGTCTTACAGACTAAAGGGAGAGGGATATGTATGATTGGCAGATCACTTGCTTAGGCAATTGAGTCAATCATGAAATGTCAAGTACCACACCAGATATTGTTTTTGCAGTAGGTGCAATAAGTAGATATTGATCCAATCCTGGAGAAACATTCGGAAGCAGTTTTAGAACATAAATGGATGTTCTAGGGATATGATAACGGCAGCCTCTTTAGGAGACGGTTATCATTCCAGGCTTCCAAGGTGACCTGGATGGCAGAGTGGCTGTCAGAGTTATAGTTTTCCTTCTGACGAGGGGCGGTATTTTGGACAGGTGGTCTAGATGGATACTGAGGGAAGGATGGCGTAGGATACTGATTAAGTTCAGTTGACGATACAGTCTAAGAAGTTTGGATTTGGAGTTCATTTATGAGCTATGTCCCATCAGACATCCAATCATATTCTAAGACAGGTATTGCTCATTTCGGGAGATGGCTTTCTCCGCGAACTTGAGATAAAGAGAGACATAGAAAGAAACATCACAGCGGATCCACTCACTAAGGCTATTCCTCGAACGCAATAGTTTCGCAAACGAGCTTTGTGAGACTGACTGGTAGAGGAGTTGGGTGTTCGGTATCACACGGGCTGTGAGTATGCGACATCGCAATAATTAGCCTTGAGTGCAAGTGGGAGATTGTTGGTGATAGTGCCCTCAGAGTCAATTATTGGATCACAGGCGCGTGATTGCAATGATTGAGGGAGGACCTATCCCGGTAGGACAGTTTTACTCAAGATGATAGTATGCTATCTGGTTTATCTTTATCATCGTGTACTGTTTTAGGTGACCTTACGAGTCACTATTGCACGTTGATAGAGCCCCTAGGATTCTTGCTTGACTTCCAGCAATATGAGGGCGATCATATAAGTGGGAGCTGGGGTCTATAAGCACATCCTTAAAATGTCCCTAGTCGTGGGAGTTTCGAGACAGGGCATCGATACTCCAGAGTAGACTAGTGTATACAGTCGAGACCCCGACGAGGGGCGGTGGCCGGTCTCATAAGCCACTGGTGTCAGTTGGTTCACCTAAGATGTATACATGTGCTCATTGGGTTATGAGTACACCGGACAGGACTCACCGGGAACATGCTAGTTGGTATTATACCTGATGTCAGATAGCAGTTCCCTGGTGACATGTGTACAGGTTAGTTCATCGACCTGAGATCGTCATTTGTCTCGTGTGAGTTCCCACTGTGCTTTGATTACCACCCTACCACACTCAAAGGAGACGTGCAAACATGTTTTAGTTGGGTACAGTCCCGAGCCACATGGAGGCAGTGAGCGGATCTGCAGGGGTTCGTCTCTCCCGATATTGGGGGTGAGGTCGCGCTGTGTCTAGGAGAGCCAGTACATGAAAAGTCCTTGGCCAAGGCAGGAGATTTACTGGTAGGTATTCCAGTAGTATCTCAGGGTGTTCTGGGCTAATCTCCGACACGACTTGTACCGCTTTTGGGGGTCTGACTTTTACCAAACCCTAGGCCCGCCATGCGATGCTCATAGACGAACGGACCGGACTGTACGAATATTGTCACTGACAGGCTCAGTAGGGTGTCAGGATGAGTTCGCTCATCGACGTCCCTTTTGGTCAGTACCTGGTAGCCCGTTACGTATTGGCTAATACCTCTGACGTGCTAGTGGTTAAATCCACAGCCAAAATATTGACGAGTCTTTAGAGTCCCCCACAGACCAGTTTCTCAAGTTTCGGGCAAAACGCTATAGAGGCCGTATGGAGATATGGCAGGGTTCGATCAGATACGTGCGGTATTGCACGGATCGTGATCGGACGAATTTTACTAGCGGGCTTTGGTTTAAGCCGGATCCTAGTATTAGACAGTGTAGATTTTGTCTCTTTGCATTTGTATTCAGTAGGAATACAAATGCGGGTATGTATATGCAGTCGCGGGGTTTTCCTGTAATTTATTACGGGATCAGTTTTCTGAAGTTTCCAGTTTGTATTCCGTTCCGGCCAGTTTTCCTTTGTTCCTTCCCGGCCGGACTTTTCCGATGGAGGGGGTTATTTGCAAGTGTGCAAATAACATTTTGTGGAGGGGTTTTCTTGCATTATGTAGCTTCATGATGAGATTCTTTTTCCATCTCTTCCTTTGCATTAAATGGTGATTAGGATGGATTAGAAATTGATATGATATGGTTATCATTTCTTTTGGATGTGGTCACCCCTTTGCTTTTACTACACTTACCTTCCTTCTTGTTTTGTTTTTCCCTCCACCATTTTATCATAAGGGGCCGGCCACATTTGTGAAGGGGGAGAGGCTTCACATTTTGATAAGGGAAAAATCTTCATATCATTCTATGCTTGAAAAATGAGAGCTCCAATCCTTTTCAAAGATCATTTCTTCACCTCCATCAAAGGCAACTTCACCCCAAATGAGACAATGATTTCTACACAAGTCTACAGCATTCCTTGGATGCGTCGACTAGCCAACTTCGCGCCCGAGTTGCCTCGGTCCAGAGGTGGGAGCTAGTAAAAGAAGCCGGCGACGTGGTGCCCTTCCGGCGAGGAGGTGGAGACCGGACATTCCGCGGGAGATCGGGACGACGACGTGAAGACCGAAGGACACGGATCGCTTGGTATAACTCTCTACCCATCTTGTAGTTTGCCAGTAGCTAGGTTAATGGCCCGATCCGGGTTAAAAGTGCGCGGTGGTGCCAGTTTGCTATTTTCGCAAAGTTTTTCATTTCCGCGTTTCCGGCGTCGGATTGACGGCCGGGGCGCCGCCGTGCACTTACATGTGTAGCATACAATTAGTGCTCGTGAAATATGAATCGTCAATAATGGTGTTGTGTCTCATTAATACTAAGTCCATACACAATAGGAAATGAGGTATGCAACAAAAGTACACATGCACAATAAATGTCTATATACTTCTAACTAATAGTCATGTCATTTAATCTAGCCCAGACGCATAACGCCATGCGGGCGATTCCCCTGTAGATGTTAAATCTACTCACCAACGATCCTGGCTAAGTAAAGCCAACCACTCGCTTTCCCTTCTTCGCAGCATCCGAAGTCCTTACCTGCGATCCTAAAATCACACAACAACAAAGCAAGTGTATATTAGAAATCGACCAATAATACGTACAACTACGTTTGACCGACGCACCAACTCCAAACATACTCTCAAGTGTTCCTCTAGTGGCTAACGTGCGTAGCGACACTACGAAACCAACTCAAGAGCAAAACCTACACAAAGACACGTAACGGAAGGATAACGCCCACAAGATAAACACGCTGTGCACCTAGTGCACCAAACACGCACGACATCGGCACAACCCTAACTAGGATCGCTAAACGATACAACCACCAAGCCTAGACCCTGATCGTACCGATCGCGCATTCACAACACAATATATATCGCGGAATCTAATATATATAACGTCGCAACGTCAAAAGAAACCCACGCCTAAATTATCCGAAAATCTAGTAAGCAACTTAATCAGTTTAGCTCAAATCTACAAGTTTTATCCAAAACTAGTAATCACAATCATCTCCTAATAGCTTACATAAACCACACCAACCCTTACTAGAATTTTAATCTCACCCATGTAAGATTAGTAAAAGTTTAGTTTGCAATTAAGCTAATTAGATAATTAGGAAAATATCATTTAATAATCTTGCACTAGGTTAAGTTTTCTTTTGTCTAAACAACTCACTTAACCATTTCACTAAACAAAACCCTAACTTGATTATCAAAAACCATTTCTAGAAATTTCTAAACATGCAAATGAAAGCTTAAATTAACATCTAATAAGCTAATTAATGATTTAAAACAACAAATAGAGTTTAGGGTTAGGATTTATACCTCACTAGAATCACAAACTTGCAACTAGAAATCCAAAGTTTAGCCTCCAAAAATCCTAACTTGATTGAAGATCCAAGCTTGTTTTGTGATGAAGAATGATGGATATTAATTTGTTTATGAGTTTGTGGGATTTATTTGAGAATTTTTGATGATTTATTTGGACTTAAAAGAGTTGAATTGGGGTGGAGAGAGAGAAGGGGCAGCAAGGGGTTAGGGTCGGCCACTATGAGGGAAGTGGGGAAAATGTTGGAAGTGTGTGGAAAAATCTAGCTAAAAATAACAATAAATGCTAATTAATGCAAATAATATCATAAGCCACCTCATTCTTTTCTTTAAAAATTCATTTTAATTACCCAAATATCTAGATATTTTGGAGAGAAAGAATTAAGCTTAATCTAGTGATTAACACAGCATAGATTCACATTAGTAATAATTAACCCAATCCAAAATGTAATTACCACTAATTAAGTGCATAATTAAAAGCTTAAAATAGTATTTTAATTAGGGGGGAAATTTTAAAATGCACTAAAATTACAAGTGACTTACAAAAACCCGCAAACTAGCAATAATCTAGCTAACTAGGTGCAGTGAATTCTATACTGCAAAAAGATCGCTTCTAGGTTTTAACGGAAAAACATAATTTATTTTACCTAAAAATGGAAAATCGCCTAAACGATTTCTAAAACGTTACAATGCATCATGTCCATATCATGCACATTGCCATTATCACCATATTCTCATATGATGCTTCGTAAGATTTTGGTTTTCGTGGGATTTGGGAAACCGCAAAGCACATTTTCAAAATTTCGATTATTTACAAACGCGGTTTTCCCTTGATATGATATTTGGTATCCACCATGAACTTTCTCGGTTCTGAGTGATGAGTATACCCGGTTCGAGGAGTGTGGAGGCACCGTCTGCGGGTATATAGTGGACCCGGTACGGTACCTCAGGACAAGAAGATCGTATAGGAAGGCGTTGAGCCCCGCAGGGGAACATTACCTACCAGTGATTGTATGGAAACTCGGCGGATATCCGGAGGATACCGACTGGAGTTATATGACCAGATGGATATGAGGGCCGATCAGAGTGACGGCGCCTGAGATATTAGAATTTCGAGTGTCGATACTTGACACCGGTTTTATGATGATTTATCGATAGTTCCTCTATTTTAAACCGCATTAAAAACTTATTATGACATGCTCAGTTTCACATAGCTATTACACCCCTGATATTACACTTTTCCCATTATTTATGCTGCATCCATACTGTTATATATTATTATAATCTCATACTTAGGATTTGTCGCTGCTACGTTCATGCTTGCGATTACCACGCATGATGTTATTTACTACTCACGAGCTGGAAACTCACCCTCGTTGTGCCGCAATGTCTTGCAGGGCCGATTCTTCAGCGCAGTCGCGGCAGGGCATACCACTTTTGCTACTACTACTACCGTTACTTTTGGACGTGATATTTTGTAGATGGGTTGCGAGTATTTTTTTGCCTTCTACATTGTACTTTTTTCATTGTATCTAGTATACTCTGTCTACCACATGTATGTATTGACTCAGAGAAGAGAGTGAGAGATTGTATTATATTAACTCTGGGTGTCGTGCTCGTGTGAGCCGACTTTTGCTTTTATGTTGTGATTATTGTTTTGCATCTCGCATTGGGTTATTCCTTCGCCTATAGCGTCGTATATCTTGCTATGTGATTGTGTTCCGCCGAATGGCATTGAGATTGCTCCCAAGTGGGAATGCTTTTATATATATTATGTTTATTTATCAGTTTGGATCAGTTTTTACAAAGAAAATGCTGTCAAAAATTTTAACAACTCGAGTTTTAAAAAGGTTTTGATATAACTCTTCTACTTTTAAAAATTAATACTTTGAAACAAATATTTTTACCACTCTACCTTATTTCACTGTTTAGATTTCGAGTTTCAGCTTACTTGAATTACGTTACGCCTTTAGATGTTGCGTGATTTAAGTGCCGGCCACGTTCCTCATTTGGGTCGTGACATATACATTTAATTATTAAATCAACACTTGATTTAATAATTTGGTTATATCATATATATACTGGCTAATATCAACAAACACCCGATTAAAATACGTGTATCAAATAAACATGTTTAATCAAACTCCTGCATGTATCCCTATACGTGCCCTATATCGCTTTGCATGTGCTGAGAAAGCTCTTTATTGGATTCTAAAGACTCGACAATACGCTGGCAATGGGTTAGGATCATATTCATATCCCACAAGCACGTCAGCGGTACTAGCTGCACGTAACGGCTACCAAGGTATTGAATGAAAGAAGGTCAACAAGTAAGCTCATCTGAACCTTGCAAAGTCTATCAGTGACATTACCGTACAGTTCGGTCTCTTCATCTAAGAGTATCGCATATTGGGTCTAGAGTTTGGAATCTGTCAGACCCCAATAACTCGATAAATCGTATGACAGATGACTCATAACCTACCGGAGATACAACTGATAACACTTATCAGTTTATCTCCACTGTGAATGGTCATTGACTTATGGTTGTAGTCATGTCCTGCACAGCGCGATATCAACTCCCTATACCAGGAGAGACGAATCTCCTCGACCGCTTACTGCCTCCACGTATTTCGGAACTATACCCAACAAAAACCTGTTTACACGACTCCTTTGAGCCGTGGTAGGGTAGAAGTCTAAGTATAGTGGGAACACACATGAGACACTATGTCGATCTCAGGTCCTAGGGACTATCATTTACATATGTCACAAGAGAACTGCTACTTGACATTGGTATATTACCAACTAAGAGTTTTCAATGAGTCCGTCCAGTGTAACTCATCCAATGAGCACCTGTATACAATCCTTGATGTCAAACACCAATAGCTGTAGGATTAGCTATCGCCCTCCAACCGGGTCAGAAATGTACACACCAGTCTAAACAGGAGTACCGATACCTAGTCTCGATACTCCTACGACTAGAGACATTTAAGGATGTGCTTATCGACTACCCATGCCCTACTAGTATGATCTCCATCATCGTCCTGGTAGTCAAGCAAAATTCTAGGGCTTTATTTCATGTCTAAACGATACGTGATAGTGAATAAAACACATCATATGAAAGATAAAGATAAACCAGATAGCATACTATCATCTCGAGTAAGATTGTTCTCTCGTATAGGTCCTCCTTCAATTACATTAATTGCCTTAAGAACACTTATATCCAACACATCCTCTGCTTCTTTCCCTTCCTATCACCATTGAAAGTGTATCCTAGCACCACCACAAGGTTTTAACCGGCATCAAACATGCAATTTTAAAAAATTCTTGGCGCTAAGCTACACTAACCTAGAATCTAACTAGAGTATTAGGGTTAATATGATATATAAAGAACTTTACACTAAGAGAAAGAGACTATAACCTTTGTAGACCAAGTCCTTCTTTTCTATAGCTCCGGGTAGTAGTCCCTAAGACTCATCGTAGCTCCACTTGAAGAAGGATCGAGCTTGCTTCACGACCTTCGTGTCGAAAATGATCCAACCGAATTTCCTTCAGGTCAAGCCACCTCTTCACTAATCTAATATTAGTGAAGTAAACAACCTAGTCTAAAGTGCTAATCTAGACTAGGATGATGGAGTAGGGTGTTTAGCTCACTAAGTAATCTCTAAAGTCCTAAGATTCACAACTCATGTGAGGGTTAGGACTTTGAGCAGGAAGATGAAGAAGATGGAGAGAGTTAGAGAGTGAGCTAGCATAAGAATGAGCAAGTGATTGAAGAATGGCTCTCTCATCTATCTCACTTATTGAAGCATGGATTATTTCTCAATAATAAAAACCAACCATGCTTCAATAGCGAATGCAAATGAATATAATAATGAACAAAGCCATGTTTCACCCATTCCTCAAAAGTCTCCCCATTTTCCACCTCTTATTTCGATTTTCTCAAAATAGAAAATCCAACCATGCTTCATAATACACACACACACACATATATCATATATATATATATTTATATATTAAGAGAATAAAATAATTAGTGAGCAATAATATTAGTTAATATATAATTATATCAAATATAATATATATCATATTATTAAATCAACACTTGATTCAATAATCCGGTTATATCATATATAACCGACTAATATCATTTATTGCCAGATTAGAATACGGTATCACATACTTGTATTTAATCAGGCTTCCGCACATATCAGCATATGTACCCTATTTCGTTTCGCTTGAACTAGGAAACCTCTGTATGGGACTTTAAAGACTCCTCAATACGCCAACAGTAGGCAATGATCACATCAGTTACCCATAAGCCGTCAGCTGTACTAGCTGGACGTAACGGCTACCCAGGTATTGAGCGATTAGAAGATCAACAAGTAAGCTGTTAGACATATGTATGCCCTAGAGGCCATTATTGTATATTATAGTGGATTCTTGAACATATATATATATATATATATAGAGAGAGAGAACTTTCTTGCTCGACATGATAGTATGCTATCTGGTTGCTCTTTATCTTAACATGTACACTCGTATTATTATACCGTCTCTCTGATACATGTTGATAAAGCCTTTAGGATGTTAGCTTGACTACCAGGACTATGATGCAGATCATACTAGTGGGGCTTGTGTAGTCCGCAAGCACATCCTTTAACCGTTCCTAGTCGAGGGAGTATCGAGATAGGGCATCGATATTCCAGAGTAAACTAGTGTGTACGTTTCTTGACCCTGTATGGGGGTGATGGTTGATCCCACAACCATTGGTGTTTGACATCAAAGATTATACACAGGTGCTCATTAGAGAATGGGTACACCGAACAGGACTCGCCGAGAACTCCTAAATTGTACCATACCTATGGTCAGATAGCAGTTCTCTGGTGACACTTGTACAGGTTAGTCTGTAGACCCGAGATCGTCATAGAGTCTTGTGTGGTTCCCACTGTGCTTTGATTTCCTCCCTACCACGGCTCAAAGGAGGCGTGCAAACAGGTGGATTTTGGGTACAGTCCCGAGTCACATGGAGGAAATGAGCGATGGGAAGGGTTTCGTCTCTCCCGGTATAGGGAGTTGATGTTGCGCTATGCTCGATTGGTTATAACAATAAGTTCCTGGTCAGGGCTAATGAGATTTACTGGTAAGTGTTATCAGTATTTCTCGAACGGTTATAGGCCACACATCGGCATGACTTATCAAGTTACTGGGGTCTGACGATTCCACCCCTAGACTTGATATGCGTCATATTAGACGAAGAGACCGGACTGTACGATAAGTGTTACTTATAGGCTTCACGGGAGTTTGGACAAGTTTGCTTGTTGATCTTCTATTCGCTCAATACCTGGGTAGCCGTTACGTCCAGCTAGTACCGCTGCTCGGTAAGCATTTCTATCCTTCGCATTCATTTGTATATTCTGCATTTGCATACATATTCGAAAACCCATAAAAATCAGAAAATTTTCCTAAAAACATAAAAACTTTGTCGTCAAGTTAGCTAGTGGGAGAACTTCATTTGATCGTTAAGGATATTTCGTGTGTCGTATCTAGTTCTAAAGTTAACCGCAATCAAGACGGCGACGCGTGTAGCTAGCCGTGATGAGTACGAGCTGTCCGCAGGGAGATGGTGCATTTTACGTTCTTGTTATCACGAGTTAAGCAAGGATCGGAACTGTTCGATTCTAACCTAAGTGTTTGTATATGCAAAGTATAAGTTTGTTAGGAATAGAGATAGGTTTGTATAAGTTAGGGAAATCCGTACTCAATCCTTTGTGCCGAGCTTGACTATTGAAGCTAGAGTAATCGGCAACAACATGGATTAGGGTGCTTAAGCACGGTATTTGTGAAATCTGGCTTATTGACCCTTGTCCGTCCATTCTTGTCTTTTGACTTTCGTCTCTGGCCAAACCAAACGCAACCGGTCACGGTTAGAGATCACGGATACCTTGGTAGGGTAGGATGCCCAACGGAGCGCTTGCGTAAGGTTTGGACGGATTTCAATTAGCAAAAATCGGGCAAAGAAAATTAGCAAAGAAAACCTTAATTTACACAACCACTCTCTTTCCCTAACAAAGCCACTATTCAAAAACCATCAAAACAACAAAAGAAAGTGCAAATGATATGATATAAAAGTAATAACACAACATTGCAGGTAAGTAAATGGCAAGAAATTAAATTGCAAGTAAGTAAAAGAGATGAAAATGAATACTAAGAACCCAAGTGCAAAATGAAAGCTTTATTAATTCCAAGTGATGATACAAACCATGAGTTCAATAACCAAAATTTAAACTTGCAAGCTCAATGAAGAGCTTGTAAGATCAAGAGAAGGCAAAGAACTCAAGGTGAACTAGCTACTATGTACAAAGCTTCAAAATGAAAATGAAACAAAGAGTTAAACTATTGCTCAAAGTATCTCTCCAAGTCTAGTTCCCTTTCCCTTGCTCACTGATCTGGTACTTATAGGCACAAAATAAGATTAAACAAACAATATACTTAGGATGATGTGACAACAAGGGAAAGCCAAAAGAAAAATGGGGCACATTCTTCATGAAGGGACCGGCGGAATCGGGTATATGGATATTTTCGCCGATCGACTTTTGGTCATTGGGTCTCGTGTTGGTTCAGTGATGTTGTGTGCTCTCCACAATCCCACAGGTAATGTTTGATTTATTGATAACAACTTGGGTTGTGCACAGTAGCTTTTGGAGGGAAATCAATCTTCAAATCACTTCACAACTTTTCTTTTCACTCATCACAAGCCCACTTGCCTCTTCTCTTACATAAGTCATCATTTGTGTGTGCCAACTTGTGTGCCCACTTGTGCAAGGCAACCCTCTGGTTCATGGATCACAAAAAGGTGTTCACACTTGTATGTGTTGGACCATTTTTGATAAAAAGTGTGTACACGTGCATGTTGTAAAAAGAAACTCTTTAAATATAGATCGGCTTTTCTGTTCTGGTTGCAGTGTTGGCTAACAAATGTCATATCCGTTTATTTGAGTGTGTTTCCAGTGCTTTGTCGCGAATACCTGTAATCTGTATTTATTGAGCAGACACGGGTTAATAGTACCGATATTATACAAAATTGATAATGAATGAGCGGTATTGAAATGCAGTTTTCTGTGATGAACAAATACCCCCAAACTTATCTTTTGCTTGTCCCGAGCAAAACAAAATCCTAACCTCACTTTCGCAGGGAACGCGGTTGCACTGAGCTCGTGCAACAAGCCGTTAAACCTCTAGGTGTCCCCAGTAGGAGGAGTGTTGTCTCCTGAGGGTTTTCAGCGGATTACACCCACAAAATCCCGTCAAGCTAGCTTCACGAAATAACCGTTGATTCTAATCCTAAGGTTTAGCTTTAAAGCTAGAAATTCTATTATCCTAAGCTAGTCGAACCTTTATTTTCCACACCTCACTTCTTATTTAACTTAAGATCCTATACGTCTTTTACGTGCAGTGCAAATAGTGTCGTTATGTTTCAAAAAGATCGATTAAAGTCATTATGTCACAAAGTAAAGCTCGTATAAAAACTTAAAAAGGGCCACACAAGTTTTATAAAGAGTTAAGTATTTCTCAAGTTTCGTTTTCCAGCTAGGTTTCAAATTTAGAATTTCTATTTTCTTTAACAGGAAACTAGGTCTTATTCTTCACTCCTCCTTTTACTTGTTTTCGTTTTATACACACCTTCGTGAACGTGCAATAGTCTTTATCATAGGATAAAACCTTCATATCCCTGTTAAAAATATTTTTTATAAAACTTGTCTTTTATCAAGATTATTCTCACACAAAAAACCGTTAGGAATTTTAATTTGGAGAGAACACTTGCTTGACTTTGTTTTAATTTGGACTTTCTAGGCTTCTTAGCGAGTTTTGGGCCAATGCACCCAAACCAGTTGGTTTTAGGGCATTAGGTGTAGAGACACCCCGACGGACTTAATTACTCAAGTTACCTAGGCCCTAAAACAAAAAGACTCATTTTGGCGTGAAAATCATAACAATTCAATGCCAACGGAGATATAACCAGTTGTTCAATTATTTTTAGGATAAAAGACGTGTTAGTGGATCAAGTGTGTAATCACTCCAATCAAGTTCCAGATGGGTTATTCTTCAGAATTAGTTCCTATTAAAGCATCAATAATATCCCTTCATATCCACTTCACTTTATAAACTATTCTTGATATTACTTATTTCAGAACAAACCTATTTGATCCTCAAAAAATAGTTTATCAATTTAAAAGTTTTAAGACATATCGGACTTGTCATCTAATTTTCAAAACTCACGACATGTGTAGTGTGATGTAAAGACGTATGTTAGCTACAATTAAACTCAAAGGAGGGTTATCTTTCAGGTTTTCAAAATCTAAAAATAGGATTTAGTTGTTCCTATTTCATCAAACAAAACCGTCGAAATACCGAATCTAAGTTCTCCCACTAGCTAACTTGACGACAAAGTTTTTATGTTTCTACGAAAATTTTCTGATTTTTATGGGTTTTCGAATATGTATGCAAATGCAGAATATACAAATGAATGCGAAGGATAAAAATGCTTACCGAGCACACCCCCAAACTTAAACTTGACAGTGCCCTCACTGTCATGCTACACAAAGAGGGTCAAAATTGTCGGGGGGTCAAAGTAGTCGGTTCTCTTTTTTTTTTAATTATTATTGTTTTTTAATAACAGAAAAAAGAAAACAAAATATCTACACAAAAAGCCCCTCCAAACTTAAGTGAAACAGTGTTTCCACTGTTAAGCGTTTAAGTTCAAGGTTAGGGGAGGGAACAGTTTCAACATATAAAAGGCCTTATACAGGCAAAAAGTTAGCACCAACCATTCAAAAATTCTATCATGATACGACCACGGTTGGTGGAAGAATGCGTAGAGAAAAGAAGTAAAGGATACACGAGACCGTGCGTAGACAGAAGTGGTATACGGTCCCGGTATATGAGGAGATGAACGGAAGGGAAAAAGAAACGAAATGCGAACTTGAGGGTGAAAATTGATTGAATAAATTAGTACAATCTGTAACGATTGCAATGAAAAAATGGATTGTACTAATCTATCTATATGTCGAGAAATGAGGTCAAACCTCTCAAGATTCCCGAGAAAACATGGGCCCGAACTTGGTGAACCAGATGACGGAAGTGACAGTATCAAATGGTCTTGTGGTAGGAAAACGATGGAGGGAAGTAACTAAGGAATGGTCTCAGTCAGAAGCTCAGGAAGATATTCACAGTCAACGGAGGGGACATGATGAATCAGAAAATCCAACTCATCCAATAATACATGTTTATCATCAAAAATTTCCTCAAAATTCTCCACACAATCAAAATCATCCATGCATTCGTCTAAATCTTCATTATTAAACTCAAGATGTAAATAGGGTTCAGGAGAAACAGTTAAAGGTTCGGGATGATGTCCACATGGTTCTGAAAGAAAGTGCTGCAATGGTGAGACAATCTCATCCAAATTTGTGTGTTCATCATCAAAATCATCCCCAACATCGATATCCTCAATCAAGTCAAACGTAAAGTTCTCAAACACCTCAACAAAAGCATGGTTTTCAATCGGTTGGATTTCTAGAATGGAGGTGTAGAGATCCACGGGATTGGTAATGGTTTCACTTGACAGGATCCCTTCATAATCAGGTAAGTCAAACATTACTAAGTCGCACAACTCATCAACCGTTCTATCTTCAATTTGTGATTCATTTAGGGCACTCGATAGACTTTCGAAACCGTAATTGTGGAATTCAATTTAGGAAGGGTAGGTTTGAATTTGAAGGGTGTACTGCTCACTCTCACGACTCAAATCCTCAAATTGTCCTATTGCCTCATCATACATATGAAAATTTTGAACTAAATGGGAACTAGCTGTTGGTTCATAAGGTTGTATGAGGGCAGCCATGGACACATTCAATTCTTCCAGTTGATTGCATGAAGCTACCCGAAACTCTTCTAACGACTGTTCAAGACTAGACAAGGGTAGTGAAGGGGGTTCAGTAAAAGATTCAAAGTTTTCTGGATACGTGAAACTCCCAAATGGCCGTTCAGAAAAAATGTCTAGTGATGGTGTAAAAGTCGAGTAGGATTGATAGGAATCGAATGGCTGTGTGAAAAAGGGAGGATTAGGATCAACATCTGGATAAAGAGATGGTTGGAATTGTTGTCCTAAAGAATCCGGAGTGGTGGAAAGCATGAAAGATCGGCTATAGGATTGCACAATACGTTCCGCAATGGACATTGGTTTAAGAGTCGTGATTCGAGTGTTTTATTGTAGTTTAACCGCAATCAGAACGGTGTCACGTGTAGCTAGACCGAGGTGAGTACGGGTCGTCCTCAGGGAAACATGGAACCTTTCATTCTTACTTTAGGTGTGTTGATTAGGAAGGGAGAATAAAGAATGGTGAAGAATGGTTGTAGGATCTAGATCTACGCTAAACACGGATGCAAAATATAGATCTAGATTAACTATGGATGTAAGTTTATATAAAAATGGGGCTTGTAGGGTTCATTGGGATTTAGTAGTTATGGATGATTAATTAAAAATTACTCTTTTTATCCTTTAATAGATTTAAAACTAGAACGACAGTGATGCATGTAGATTAGGGTTTTTGGAGGGAAAAGGGTTCCCACTCTTAACCCCTATCTCGACATGAAACTCCGTTCATGTCTAGCCTTTACCAAAACAATTGTTAATCTAATCTCTAATTGTGGTCGCGACTATCAATGAATTAATAGCGCGCCCAATTAGGATGTTAACTATTCTTTTGATAAAGTTTATAAACTTTATAGGACTTAAAAAGAGTTTAAGGATCTTCATCATCCATTAATCTACCATAATCCTACGAACCCTAACAAGCAAAGAATTACTCGCGCATGTTGGGAGAAGAAGAGATGGAAAGAGAAATCATATTAAAAACTACAAAGAGATAGAATAAGAAAACTACTACCTTTATTAATCAACAAAAATCATTTACACTTTGTTCCCTTAGAAAATGATTACAAAATACTAGTTTGCTTCTCGATCTCTTCTAAGGAGGTAGATGAACAGTTGATGATCAGCCTGGATGCGTGAGCCTGTCGTGGACTTCGTGATCTCTTCAGCTTGATGATTTTTCCAAGAAACTCTCGGTCCTTATTTATAGTCCCAGAGCCAGAACCCTAGTTTCCTAATATGGAAACCAGTGGTTAAGATCCTAACAGAGAAAATCCCAACCATTAACTTGTCCAAACCGCGGCGGAACCGCGGTCAATAGATGGGTTTGGCCGCGGTTCCGCGGCCAAGTAGGGGGATCTTTTGGTTGTTTTTCTGGGGCTTTATCTTTATGACACATGGTGATCTTTTCATATCTCTGGAAACTGAAAATATTCTCTTCGTCACTGCCAGAATTGATTTCTTTAGTTTACTTTCTTAATTAGGCAGGTTTGTTTTGCCAACTTTGTTTTCCTTGATTTTAGTCCTGAAAATTCTGCATAACAAACTCAACAAATAATATTAGTAGAGTTTGTTTTATTTAGATATTAACTTAACCATTAAGAATTGGTCAAAGGTATTTAATAAGATAAGAATATTTAAATGGACCAAATATTACATGGATATTATATGCTTACTTTTTCCTACATAATGTTAATTATAATATATAAACACATGAAAATAGTATTTTTACAGATAAACCCTCATATGTGTCATATATTATAATAAACACCTTAAATTATATAGAAATAGTAGGAAAAATGTCATATTAAATATGCAGTTTTATCAACTAAACAAATACCCCCAAACTTATCTTTGATCGTCCCGAGCAAACTAGTTTATTCAAGAGAAGGAGAAAAAGAAAGGAGAAAGCTAAGCACACTTTCGTAGGCAACACGACTGCACTGAGTACGTGCAACAAGCCGTTAAACCTCTAGGTGTCCCTAGTAGGAGGAGTGTTGTCTCCTGAGGGTTTTTAGCGGATTACACCCACAAAATCCTATAATAAAAGAGAGACGGTGAAAGTTATATATAAAGATAAGAACTATAAAAGAAAGAACTTGAAAATAAGAGTTTTCAACTACACCAGCTTTTCGGTTGTCATGAGCCCTATCTTAATGGTCGTGAAAAGATGTTAGAAATCACATCATCCCTCAATAAAATATCGCCTTTATTCTTCATTCCTACCTTTCTTTCAAACATTGATCATATACCCCTACGTGTGTGTAAAGAACCTCTCTACACTCGGAGAATTCAATTCAAGCTATCATACTCTTGTCCATCTACCTCAGTACTTTTTAATCGATGAATATTTAGATGGATCCCGGTTCTTGCTCACGGAGCAAAGTGCCACACGGAACAAAGTGCCACGCCAAGTGTCGTGTTAAGTGGGCGGGGGCCACCTCTTGAATCCGTGGGGGCCACCTCTTGAGTCCGTGGGACCCACTGTAGAACAATGGGGACTCTTCGGAATACATTCCGAAAGGGGGTAGATCTGTACTATAAATGGAATGATACCACTCTTCAATACAGATGCGCCTTTTAAGTGAACCGGAACTATAGGAGCTTGAGAACTCCGTAGTTAAGCGTGCTCGGGCCAGGGAAGTCTTGGGATGGGTGACCTCCTGGGAAGTGGCCCCTGGTCGGGTCTGGTTCGCTCTAAAGGGAAAAACCGTGCGGTTTCGGCCATAGCGGACAATACTCTCTATATTGGGGGTGGGGCGTGACAGAATGGTATCAGAGCTGGTCCCTCAATAGTAGGTCTGTGGTTCGAGGACGAACCATTGTTCAAAGATGGGGAGAATGTCGGGACCCGGTTCTTGCTCACGGAGCAAAGTGCCACACGGAACAAAGTGCCACGCCAAGTGTCGTGTTAAGTGGGCGGGGGCCACCTCTTGAATCCGTGGGGGCCACATCTTGAGTGCGTGGGACCCACTGTAGAACAATGGGGACTCTTCGGAATACATTCCGAAAGAGGGCAGATCTGTACTATAAATGGAATGATACCACTCTTCAATACAAAGGCGCCTTTTAAGTGAACTGGCACTACAGGAGCTTGAGAACTCCGTAGTTAAGCGTGCTCGAGCCAGGGAAGTTCTAGGATGGGTGACCTCCTGGGAAGTGGCCCCTGGCCGGGTCCGGTTCGCCCCGAAGGACAAAACCGTGCGGCTTCGTCCAAAGCGGACAATACTCTCTGTATTTGGGGTGGGGCGTGACAGATTTGCTCACACATTTTTCATGCGATCGTTAATACTTCTTAAGGTACTAACCGACCGATTACTCATGTGCTTGCTGATTAGGTGTATTTAGTATTTTTCTCGTCTTGCAACACCTAAGGCTTAGCAGTGACTCCCAAACCAGTTGGTCTAAGGCACTAGGTGATGAAGCACCCTTGCTATATTTTTTTTATTTTTGCCTTGGTGATAACAAAACCAGTGTTCATTTTTTCCCCACCATTTTATCTTTTATTTTCCATTTATTATTTCCTTCATACTTTGGCTTTAGACAAGAGCATTTCAAGGTATCCTCTACTATCCCGAGTTTCAAGACGTGTGTAAGTGCATATAGTAGGGTATCAGCATTCAAATGTTTGGCTTCCAGAATAGAAACTATTTTTCAGACTTATTTTTATCCTCAGATTAGTGATTTCTTTCATCTTACTAACCCTTGGGACAACGGCTCATAACTACTTATTACTAGTTTCGTTTAAGAAAATTTCTAACTTTCTTGGTTTTATTAAAATTTTCCAATCTTTTAGATGTAATTTTTCACTATCTAATATTTTATTATAAAAGAAAATTTTTTAAATTTTTTTTTGAAAATGTTGTGCTTATGCAAAGTATGATGCAAATTGATGCGTAAATAAGCACAAACCTCCCCCAAACTTGTTTTCAACAGTGTCCTCACTGTTGTCATCTGTTAAATCTCAAAAACCTGTAAGTTTGGGAGGAAAAATTAACAGGGACAAGAATATATGGATTTGAAAATCTCCCCCAAACTTATTTTTGGCTCACCATTTTGAGTAAAAATTTTATTTTCAAGAGCCAAAATATACCCCCCCAAACTTGAGTTAAACAATATTAAGCTTTTAAAATCACAAGAGGGGGGTCAAAGTTACTGGTCAATGCCAAACTTTGTAAAGACCAAAAGTCAACACTAACCATTCGAAAATTTTATCAGTGAAACGCACCGGTTGGTAGAAGAACATGTTGTAGGGAGCCAGAAAGAAGTGGGGGAAGAGATAAGTGGTGTAAAAGAAAAGGATTGCGTCTCAATTTGGAGAGACGACACAGTGATTGTGATGATGAATTACTTGCATTATCGTGATTGTCCAGAAGAAAGGGTGGAGGTTCAATTTCTGTGTATTGAAGTGGATTCATCTCAACACCCGTGTTTGCTAAAAATGCGAGCTCATCAGCGAAAATTTCCTCAAAGCTTTTATCGATACCCCGAAGAATAATGTCATCAAAAAGCGCGGGGTGATCTTCAAACTCTATAAAAGTTCATCATCAGCGTTAGGTGTTGACCCGGACAACTCAATGGAAGAGTCCGTATGTGTATAATACATAGTTGGGTCAAACAACAACATATGAAAAGAGTCTAGATTAGTATCATGAGGCTGATCAAATTTGCTGCTGTCGACATCCATTAATTCGACAGAACATGCATGAGCAGTAGGTTCGGAGGGCACACTTCCCAACTTGTAAATGTTCAGCTCAATTGACATCTTCTCGAAGGATAGGTTCATTGAGCCGTTACGACAATTGATTACAGCGTTGGAAGTCGCAAGAAAAGGTCGACCTAAAATCACCAGAATTTGGTTTCGTGGGTTCGCTACAGGTTGTGTATCTATAACGATAAAGTCCACAGGAAATATAAATTCCCCGACTTTGATTAACACATCCTCTAGCTCACCCCTAGGTTGGGTGATAGATCGATCGGCCATCTGAAGAGTGCAATGCGCCGGTTTTAATTCTCCGATCCCTAATTGCTTATAAACAGAATACGGAAGCAAGTTAACACTAGCACCTAAATCGAGTAGAGCACGATTGATATTTTTACCCCCAATAGAAATAGAAATTGCAGGACTTCCGGGGTCCTTTCGTTTCTTGGGTAGTTGTTGTGTAAAAGCAGTGCTCACATTACTCGCAAGGAAAACTTTTTTAGGTACTTGAACTTTTCTCTTCCTAGTGCACAAGTCCTTTAGGATTTTCGCATAAGACGGAAGTTGTTGAATAGCATCTAGAAGAGGAATGTTTATGTTAACTTGCTTAAAAATTTCCACAATCTTCTCTATTTGTGGACTTGGTCTATTGTCCCTTAACCTGTTTGGATAAGGTGCTTTATCAATAAGGGTGGGGTCCAACATTGGAGAAGTTTGTGGGGATGGAATCGATCCCAGAATTGGAGTGGGGATCGTTTTAGGTAGATTCGAGGAAGTGGGCAAAGTGTTCGAGCCTTAGGGAAAACGGAGAATAGGCTCGGAAGTAGGTGGGAGACTAGAAGAATTAGGGGAAGTAGTAGAAGCCGGGGTATCATTGGTATCACTAACATCATCAACTTGCTCACCCACTCGGTTTTCCAGCACTCTCCCCGATCTCAACGTAGTAACGACACTCACATAATGATGTTGTGAGTGGCCAGGATTCGGTAGGGGTTCAGATGGGAGTTTCCCTTTTTCTCTCGCACTCATCGCGGTGTTCGGCTGTGCAATTTGGTTTTCTATTGATTTAATACTCTCACCGTGGGATGCGGAGTCTTTCTTTATGGTATCAATAGACGACCTCATATCAGCCTACATTTGAATGAAATGTTTCATAAACAAATCCAAAGTTTGTGCGAGTGAAGAGTTATCAGTACCGGCCAATTGCGGTGCAATAGTGTTGGACGGATTTTTAAAATTTTGTAACTGAAAGGGGTGCTGACTTTGTGGTTGTGGTTGTGGTTGCTGTTGCTGTGGAGGAGGTCTTTGATAATTGCTTTGGAACTGTTTTGATTTTGGGGCTAGTTTTGGTTCCAAGCAAAGTTAGGATGATTCTTCCATCCTTGATTATACGTGGAAGAATAAGGATCGTTTCTAGGTCGCTGCTGAAAAGTAGCATTAGTTTGCTCGTGACCTTGAAACGGTGCATTCATAGGACATTCTTCCGTCAAGTGTGAAGGATCTGAACAGCAACCACACACAGTCTTGGGTAGCGTGACCTGATTTAGGGAGACTGATGAGAATTTGTTCTCAATAGCGTCGAGTTTCTTCTGCATCGCTACCATTTCGGATTTTACTGCAATGGAAACATTGAGCTGATGAATACCTCCCCTAGATGAAGGTGGTCTTACGCTTTCCCACTGCAAAGTGTTTTCAGCGAGGTCTTCCAGATATTTCCAAACTTCACCATCATCTTTAGACATGAAATTGCATTGAAAATTTGTTTGAAGCATCTGCTTTATCGCTGGATTAATGCCCTCATATATAATTCGGCACAAATCCCATCTATTTATTCCATGATGAGGACATTGGACAAGCAGATCTTTGAAACGTTCAAAGCACTTCCAAAATGGTTCATTGGGAAGCTGGGTAAACTGGTTGATCTCGCTCCTAACACGGGCGGTCTTATGGTTTGGATAAAACTTCTTAAGAAATGCTATTACGAATTCATCCAAATTAGTGATAGAGTGTGCACCACTATTATAAAGCCATTTTTCTGCCAAGTCGCACAAAGTGAATGGGAGAAGACGCAAGCGCATAGCATCCACAGTCAGTTGTGAAGTACCCATCATTACGCATATGTTTTCGAATTTAGTGATGAAAACGTACGCGTCTTCAGACTCAAGCCCGTGAAATTTGGGCAACAGATTGATGTAGTGGGGTTTAATTTCAAAATTATCCTCGTTGGCTGGTGGAATAGATAAGCAAGTGGGAAGTGGACCACAGATAGGATAACATCTCTCTTGGAGAGAGATGAGCGGTGTATTCTGCTCACCTACGGGCGGTGGCAGGGTGGTATTATAATTTGATGGAGTACCGTCCATCTCGGTCAATGTGGTGGGTGGTGGGGAAAAAGAAAATGAAGAAGTACCGACTTCGGAGTCGATAGCAGGAACGCGGACAAGATGGGCACTAGAATCCCGTGTCCAGCCAAGCATGCACTAAGCGGGTTTAGCGCAAGTGGCAGCTGTTCCCCTCCGAAAGGCGGCGCACATGACCGCGATGTCCTGACGCTGAGATTCGGGGCAGATGCTAATTGGTTTTATCCGTCTACCTCTCCGAAAATGCCAAGTTGATTTATGGCATCTTGCATCGGAGGTTTAGATGGATGCGGCCGATGTAGCAGACTTCGTCAGATTCCCCCTCAGGGTGAGGGGTTTTTGATTGTGGGGACGCTCTTCCCTGCAGGCGCAAGCCCCTGCAGTTAATTACGCTACCGCATCGCGGTAACAACTTTCTCCTTCTCCAGAATTTCACTTCGTGTCGTGTGTGTTTGTTTTGTTTGTGGTTGCCCGTGGATTGTATACGGAGACTGAGTAATGCCGTCGCCCGTAGGACGTGGATTAGTCCAAATCCGTATTTACTTAGATTTGGGTTTGGTGTTTTTAGTTTAAGGATACGTTAGTCGCGTTGCGGCTAAGATCAACTTAAACGTTCGTTAAGGATACGTTAGTCCTGTTTGAGACTAAGATCACTTAACGTGATCGTTTAGATCCGACAAAAGAGCGTTTGGGCCCTATTGTTCCAGTTTGGGAGATTCATAGTCCAATTTGGGACTAAAGTCTGTTTGGAGGATACGTTAGCCATTTTTGAGGCTAAGATCGACTCAAACGTTTGTTAAGGATACGTTAGTCCAGTTTGAGACTAAGGTCAACTTAACGGGACCGTTTAGGTCCAACAAAAGAGCATTTGGGCTCTATTGTGCCAGTTTAGGGACGTGGTGGTCCATATTCCAGTTTAGGGACATGGTGGTCCAATATTAGTTTAGGGACGTTTCGGTCCGATATTAGTTTAGGGACGTTTCGGTCCGATATTAGTTCAGGGATGTTTCGGTCCGATATTAGTTTAAGGACGTTTCGGTCCACGAGTTTAAGGACCCCGCAGTCCATATTGATGTATGGTCGTTGGGACCCGTCACCTCTTTGACGTCGTTGAGGAATTACAACGATGAATATCAAAGGAGTTCGGAGATGTACCCTTGAACCGGATGTGGATTGGTTTAGGAGAGACGTTTTGCTCAGTTAATTTAGTTTAAGGACTTATGACCACGATTAGGCTAAGTCCAGTTAAAAATGTCCAATATTTTATTTGCATTTGTTTTTTTTATTTTTTATTTGGGCTTTGCCCGGAAAAGATGCTGGGCATCAATTTGTTTTGGGCTCTGCCCTTTATAAATGATGCAGAGCATCAATTTCATTTGGGCTCTGCCCTTGTATAAAGGATGCAAAGTATCAATTTATTTGGGCTCTGCCCATTTATTGCCTTGCAATTTATTTTGGCCTGTCAGGTCATTTTGATTTGGGCCTGGCCCTTTTAGGAAATGCATTGCATTTGTCAGGCGCTTTGCGCCAATCAGAGAGCGAAAGCGCAGTTTGCAAGTGCAAGGCACTATGATTTAAGAATCTTTTAGATTCAAGAACCAATGGTTCATAAAAGGAGTGCAAAGCACTATTCGTTTCCTTGATCTAATTTAGATCAAAGAAAAAAAAACAAGTTTTTTTTTTATTTCAGGAACCAAAGGTTCATAAAAAGTGCAAAGCACTGTTAAATTCTTTGATCTAATTTAGATCAAAGAAGAAGATAAGTTTTTTTTTTTATCTTAAAGAACCAAAGGTTCATGAACAAGTGCAAAGCACTATTAAATTCTTTGATCTAATTTAGATCAAAGAAGAATATAAGTTTTTTTTTATCTCAGAGAACCAAAGGTTCATGAAAAGTGCGAAGCACCATTTTATTTTATTTTATTTTTATTAAAGATCATTGATCTTTTTTTTAGATCTATGATCTGTTCATAAGAGAACTTTCTCTTTTTCTAAAGGTTTTTACCTTTTTTATTCTTGAGGAGTTTCTCAGAGTTCTCTTTCTCTCTCTCTTTTTTTTTTAGAAAAATGTTGATGCCTTTTATTTGAGGTCTGGGGTCCTTTTTATAGTGCCCATAAATTAGTTAAATTTGTTAAAGAGATTTTTCTCTGAGTGATTTGGGGAATTTTCCCCACCGTTGGATCTTTGATCCAAGGGCTTCTGCTTTGCAGAAGAAAATTTTCTTGTTTTAACAAGAACAGAAAAGATTTCTTGAATATTTTAATTCTGTTTGGCGCAGATGCCCCAGCGCGTGACACGTGTCGCGCTGTGCTGACACGTATCGCGCAGCTAATTTTTTTTTTTTGCTGCGCAGCGCAACTGTGCGCTGCGCGCGTTTTTTTTTTCTTGTGCTGCGCAGCGCAACTGTGCGCTGCGCAGACACGTGTCGCGCAGCGCGCAGGTGCGCTACGCGCTTTTTTTTTTGCTGCGCAGCGCAACTGTGCGCTGCGCAGACACGTGTCGCGCAGCGCGCGCTTTTTTTTTGTCTCTTCTTCTTCTTCTTGTGCTGCGCAGCGCAACTGTGCGCTGCGCAGACACGTGTCGCGCAGCGCGCAGGTGCGCTGTTTTTTTTTAGGGAGAGCTTTGCTCTGATTGGAGAAAAACAGAAGCATTGCTTCTTTTTCCACCTTGGAATTTAAACAGAGCTTTGCTCTGATTGGGATAAACAAATGCCCCCCACCGTTGCGCTTACGTGGCCTCCTAACGTGAGCGCAGCGGTGGCAGACTCCGAACCGTCGCACCATCTCTTGGAAGCTGAAAGGGCACTTGATGCCTATAAATAGGACTTTTGGTCCCTTAGATGATTCTTATCTCTAAATTTTTACTTTCAGAACTCAGAGCCCCGCTTTTTATTTTTCAAGAATTTTAAGAGTTAAACTCTTAAAACTTTTAGGTGAAAATTTTAATTTGGATTAAATTAAGTTAAATTAATTTTTGTTGATAGAGCATCGCTCTCAATAGATCCCTGATCTAAAGGAAACCTATTTAGGGTTTCACTTAGCAGAGCTTTGCTCTACAGGTCTTAAAAGGATATAAAGAGAACTAAAGGGGACCCTACTAGGGTTCCATAGAGCTCTGCTCTCTGAAAGATTTTCCTTGGATTTTCTTAATTCATTAATGGAGCTTTGCTCCTCCCAAATCATATAGAAGAACTCTTGAGGATTCTTCATGGATCTTGGAACTTAAATATGGCATTTTATTCCTCAGTGCATTATATCGTTTTGCTTAATCAGTCTTTCTGATAATTCTGTTGATCCTCTTTCATAGGAACAATGGACGCCCATATGTATGCTCTTAACGAGATCATCTCTCATGAGGGCATCCGCCGACTTGGCCGCTCTCAAAATCGGGAGTTCACAAACGAGGAGTGTGCTGAAATAATGAGTCGCTTCGACGCATACAACGGTCCCCTGGATCCCCAACATTCCTTTCTTCTTAAACTTATCGTGGGAGCTATCTGAGAAGCGCTTCCCCTATTCTGTTCCGGTGTGCCGCTTAAGGCGTTGGATGCCGCTGAGGACAAGGTGCACTCTGTGTACCTATTGAACTTTATCTCGAAGAAACGGCGAGACAGTCTTATTGACCTCTTGCACGAGGTCTTTCAACAGTCTGCCATACTCGCTGCTTATCGGAGGGTGGAAGACATCGGGAGGGACCCTGACGCTTGTGCTCGCGAAAGGAAGCACACTAGGATGGTCCGCGAGGCTTGGAAAGTCATAGATAGGATCGCTTTTGAATTCCTTAATCCATGCCCTGGATCTGAGGTTATTCCATTGTAACTTTCGTTTATTGTTTTTATGACTGTAAGAACTTCGGGCAATATTAATGGAATTTTTTTTTATCCCAACTTGTCTTTATTATATATCTTTGTCCTGAGTCTTTTTACCCATGCATGAATGAATACGTCTTGAACGCTTGATCAAACGTAAATCGGGTGCTCTTTCTGTTGCTTTTCCTCTTTCTCAGCATGTCGTCACAATTAGCAGGTAATAGAGTAAGGTTCTTGATTTCTTCATGAGATAGCGAGGGCTTAGGCCGCAGGTTCAGATCTGCTGCCTAAGACTTTTCAACTCTATCGAGACGAATGCTGAGGTGAAGCTGGGATTTTGCCATCGCTCCGCTTGATGGTGTAACATCTGTGTCCTGTTGGAATGAGGAGGCACACCGTTGTTGGTCTCCAGGCTGTAGACGTGGCCATTGAGATTTGGAACTAGGGACTTTGTCATGGTTCCGTTTCGTTGCGATTCTGAGGTCAGTTGTTGACGTCATGTCTGCATCTAGTTGGAGTGAGGAGAAACGCCGTTGGTGATCTTTAAGTTGTCGATATTGACGTCGAGACCCTGAAGTTAGGGACCTTCCTTTGCTTCATTTGTTGACATCGTGTCTGTAATATTGCGACAAATGTCGAGATGGTCTCTAGGTTATCTATGAACCGTCGAGATTTGGCTTCGCTTTCTGGTGGAGCCTGTTGGGAAGGTATTGTTCCCTTTTTATCTGTGCCCCTGGATTGTATACAGGGATCGATGTGATTTCACCTGTAGGGCAAAAAGTTTCATTTTTTCATTTTTTTATTCTTTCCGCGATGCTCTATCATTTCAGCTTTTTATATCGCGAAAATCGCGATTGCCCAATCATTTCGGCTATTTTTCGCGGTGCCCAATCATTTCGGCTATTTTTCTTTTTACTCGCTGCTTTTTATTGCGAGTTGCCCAACCATTTCGGCTATTTTGCATGCATACATTTTTACTTGCTGATTTTGTTTGCAAGCTGCCCCATCATTTCGGCTATTTCGTATGCATATATATATATATATATTTTTGGCTCGCTGATTTTTTTTGCGAGTAGGGGATTTGGGATCTGATACCAATCTTGGCATCAGCATCGCTGCGACTGGAATATTGCCAGGAGCGAATCATCATTTGCCGTAAAAGGACTTGGAATTTGATACCGGTCTAGGCATCAGCATCGCTGCAACTGGGATATTGCCAGGAGCGAATCATCATCTGCCATGAAAGGACTTGGAATTTGATACCGATTTAGGCATCAGCATCGCTACAACTGGAATATTGCCAGGAGCGAATCATCATTTGCCGTAAAAGGACTTGGAATTTGATACTGGTCTAGGCATCAGCATCGCTGCAACTGGGATATTGCCAGGAGCGAATCATCATCTGCCATGAAAGGACTTGGAATTTGATACCGATTTAGGCATCATCATCGCTACAACTGGAATATTGCCAGGAGCGAATCATCATTTGCCTCTGTCGATCCCGAACAAAGGTGGCTTAGTAAACAGGATTAAGGGTCCTGTCGGCTAAGGCTTTTGACTTCATGAGCCGTAAGGGTCTCACAAAGGTATTTCTCCCTACAAGTCGTGAGGATCTTGTAGGTGTGTTTTTTCCTTGGGAATCGTGAGGATTCCTAAGTGCATGTTCTCTTGTAAGTCGTAAGGATCTTACAAAAGGGTTTTCTCCTTATAAGTCGAGAGGACTTACAAGTGTTGTTTGCTGTACAAGCATTCCCTAGTCACAGATGGGACTTTGTTAGGGAAATATTTATTCGTGCTCGTGGATTGTATACAAGGGTCATTATGAGCCGCTTGTAGGGCAATATCGAAGGTTGTGGGGGCTGCTTAAGAACAGGTTAAGGTTTCTGCAACTTAAGACTTTCAAATCTTATGAGCCGTAAGGGTCCCACAAGAGAGTTCTCCTTACGAGTTGTGAGGATCTCGCAAGTGTATTTTCTCCTTCGGAATCGTGGGGATCCCTAAGTGTGTTGTTCCTTTGTGAGTCGTAAGGATCTCACGCAGGTGGTTTCTCCTTACAGGGTCGAGAGGACCCTATAAGTGTTTCTTAACGAGGTTGCGCCCTTTCAGGTTTTCACAAACACTCGCCGGTAGCCCTGCTGTTTTTACTCACGGAGCCCTTTCGGGTTTTCATCCGTGCCCATTTTGCTTATGGACATACCGTTTTTTTTTATTCTTTTTTATTTTTTTTATTCTTTTTTTTTTACGAGGTCGCGCCCTTTCGGGTTTTCACGAACACTCGCCGGTAGCCCTGCTGTTTTTACTCACGGAGCCCTTTCGGGTTTTCCTCCATGCCCGTTTTGGTTATGGACATACCGTTTTTTTTTCTTTATTTTCTTCTTCTCTTTTTTTTTATTAACGAGGTCGCGCCCTTTCGGGTTTTCACGAAAACTCGCCGGTAGTCCTGCTGTTTTTACTCACGGAGCCCTTTCGGGTTTTCATCCGTGCCCATTTTGCTTATGGACATACCGTTTTTTTTGTCTTTTTTTATATTCTCGTCAGCCTGAGAATGCTGCGGTAGTAGTTTAAAAACATTTCGGTCATTTGCAAGTTTTAGGACATTGCGGTCCATCATTAGTTTAAGGACATCTCGGTCCGTTGTTAGTTTAAGGACGTTTCGGTCCGTTGTCGCCGTATTTGAGGCGAATATCTGGTTTATTGACTTTTCGGTCTATGAGTCCTTCTCCATGAATGAACATGATGCCCCCGGCGTATCCATCTTTTTCGGAGCGTGCGGTTGTGGCGGACTTACCTTCCAGTTCTCAGACAGCGCAAACTTGCCATGTTGGTATTGGTCTTCAACCCAGTTTTTGAAGACGTAGCAATCCTCGATCAGATGACCTACCGTTTGGTGGTAAGGACAATAATTAGGATTATTAATATCGCCCGGCCGCAACGGACGTTTTGGACTCGGCAGATTGATGAGTCTGTCACACACTGCCAGCTCGAACAGTCCCCTTGTTTTATCTTGCGGAAACGAGTAAGGACGTTTTAACTTTTCCTGGAGGGATTGCCGCTTGTTGCTTTGGCAAGCAACCGGTCTAGGGTCACCTGATTGTTGTTGAGCGCTGGCGATGAGGGACTTTTTTCCTTTTCCTTTATTCTTTTTGCTCGGTCCCTTGTTTACGGGGCCGAGATTTTTTTCGAATAGCGTGCGATTACATGGCTGAACGTTCTCGCAGCTTCTCAATTCCTTTATTTTCGAAATAGATTCCCCGAGGGAAAAGTTGGGGATAGGTTCTTCGTCAGAGTCGCTTCCAAAGGTGACAATTTGTGATCCCTTGAAGTCGGCTATATGACAGTTTGCGGCGGCTCCTTTGCGCTCATATATCGCATTTTTCCGATGTCCACGAGATTCACACTTTGTCTTGTCGAAGTGTTGCTTTTGAGCGACATACCCTTGCCACCAACAGTTAAAGGACTCGCAGTCTTCGGTAGGATGTATGATCTTCTGATGATATAAACAGAAGTTAGGGTGCATCTCTACCTCAGAGAAAGAATTTTCTTCAGAGGGCGGTAGCTTCATTCCTACTGATAGAGCTTTGGCGAACCGTTTCCTCGTCTTGAATTTGTTTTTACCCGCAGTGTATGGCTTTTGATTTGACGGGAATACCTTGGTTCTTTCCAGTATGGCCATTTCATGCTCTTGATTGGCTTTTGCTTTCAGACGAATTTCATTTAGGAAGGCATCGATCAACTTGTCTGACGGCCGCGGAATTTCTGTTTCAGGGTCCGCCATTGATTTCTCAGCGCAAGAAGCCTCCTCCTCATCCGTCAGTGAATGAGAAATCACATGACAAGTCGCTACGTAGTCTTCGGATTCATCCGATAAGTTTTTTCCATCGTTTTCATCCTCGACGAAAGAACAAGTTGCCCCCGGCGTGTCCGTCTTCTTTGGAGAGTGCGGCTGTGGTGGATTTACCTTCCAGCTTTCAGACAGCGTGAACTTGCCTTGCAGGTATTGATCCTCGATCCATCCCTTAAAGACGAAACAATCCTCAATCGGGTGACTTACCGTTTGGTGGTAAGGGCAATAATTGGGATTATTAAGATCGCCTGGCTGCGACAGACGCTTTGGACTCGGCAGATTGATGAGTCTGTTACGCACTGCCAGCTCAAACAGTCTTCTCGTTTTATTCTGAGGAAACGAGTAATGACGTCCTAGCCTCTCTTCGAGGGATGGGCGTGGACGCACGTTGTTTTGGGAAGCGACCGGCTTTGAGTTGCTCGACTGTTGCTGAGCGTTGGCGACGATGATCGCTTTTCCTTTCTCATTTCGGGGATCGGGTCTTGGAGGAGACGGTCTATGGCCCATCTGGTCCATTTGGGCTAATTTGTCGATCAAGGCCTGGAAGGTGGTCGGCCTGAAGAACATCATGAATTGCGAGATGGTCGCCTGCGGATCGAGAGTGCCCACAAACATGCCTACCGCAGGTGCCTCTTCTATGCGTTGTTCGCATTTCGACCATAGGTTTCGCCATCGTGTTGCGTATTGGACCCACGTTTCGCCGGGCCTTATCCTGGCATTTATCAGTGCTGTAATCGGGGTGCGTTCACTAGCAATTGCGAATCTTTGTGTAAACAGCAGTTCCATCTCTGCAAATGTTTTGACAGAGTCGTTAGGTAGCTCCGAATACCATTCAAAGGCTGTTTCTGCTAAGCTGCCGACGAATTGACGTAGCAACAATTTGTCATCGCCTCCAGTATTGCCGCATAAGGCCCTGAATTGAGCGACATGCTGATGCGGATTCCCTGTCCCTTTATATACGTGGAATTTAGGGATCGTATATCTTGCCGGGTAATTGATTTGGTCATACCAGCTCGGATACGGTCGTCCGGTTCTAACAATTTGCCCAGCCGCTTCATTCGCCTGATGAACCCGGATCTGCTGAGCTATATATTCGTCTAGGTCAACTTTGGAGATTGCCTCCTCTTTGGCTGTTGACAGAGCCGGCGGAGGATTTGACGTTTCTCCCCTGTCGTCTTCAAGGACGATCGGAGGATCTTCAGCAGGAGGGTCCGGCTGTAACATCATCCCTACCATATCTTGGAAGAGGAGTGCCATCTGCTTTATGTTAGCCGCTTGCTCTGCAGCTTCTTTGTCCCTCTTTTCGAGGACTCTGCGTAAAAAGTCAGCGTCGGTTTCTTGTTCTTGACGCTCATCCGAAGACGTTTCAGAGCTTTCTTTTGGCTCAGTGAGTGCAGCCATTGTAGTCATCATTTCCTGAAGCTTTTGTTGTTGCTCCTGGGCTTTCGTCACGGATCGGGTGAGCGGTCGGTGGCCCGTAGAAGTGCGGCTTTCCTCTTTTCCAGAAGCCATATAAACAGTGTGCACCACCATGTTCCCAGACTTGGGGCGTTTGTGTTCGGTGTCTTTGCGATTTGCCGAAGACACAGGGGCTTTTTGCGGCCTCCTTTTCTGAGTGATTGGAGTTAAGGGAGCCGTTGTAGTGGGCACCCAAGTAGCTTTTGCTTCTTGTGGTTTGACAGAGTAATCCTTCCCCTGCCGAACCTTCATCTTTTTCTGTCGTCGGAGGCAGTCTTGATCGATCACCGACTCTTGGACCTGTCGCCAGACTTTGTAAATTTTAGAGGACAGCCGTTGAGGGGGCTGCTCTAGCTTCTTCTCTGGAGTATTCTCCACAGGTGAAGGAGTTCGTTTCAACATCGCAGTAGGAGAGTTTCTGCGCACCTTGTTGAGCAGTTCAAAGCTGTTCTCGGTTGGAACAGCAGTATCGATCCCAACCATTAGAGTTGGATGAGTAAGTCCAGAGGGGGAGTTGCCCCCAGCCTTCCTCACTCGGCGCCAGTAGCGACGTCGGGCATGTCGTGCTGATGGAGTTGTTTCAGCTATAGGGGTGACCTCTTCATGCCCCCTGTGTTGGTCAAAATATACTGGTACCAGCTTTTTAAAGATCGGAACGGGGACGACCAACTTGTCAGAAGCGGACTTCTGAACATGGGAAGCAACCTTGGTGATTTTGCCAGGAACGGGAGTTGGAATGGCTATCCGCTTCGGGATAACGCCTTCTGGTATGACAGGCTTCTTCATGAGCCTGTTAGAGCTCTGGCCTAGTCCGTTAAAAACTGAAGCAGTGGAGTTGGACGACCCGTTGAGAGGGGTCGCGGCAGTGGTAAGTCGATCGAAGACCGACTTCTTTGGTGCGTTGAAGCTCATTGGTGGGAGCATGGTCCCAAAAAATAGTCCAGTGGTGGCTTGAGCCACCTGCCCCACCGGCATTTTGAAAAGGGAGGCCGCTTGGGGCCCATAAGTCACTCCTCCAGCAATGACGGAGCGAGAGTTATCGCTGCGGGCGGTGCAGTTAGAAGCCATCGATTTTCTGTTTTTCTGCATAAAGCAAGACACCAAATCTTAGTACCTTGAATCCACAGGCAATCACAGCAAACCGCGATTTATTCGCGAACACGACACACGAAGTGTGGAGTGGAAAGAGGAAGAGGTCCCACCGGGCATGCCAGAATCTGTTCCCCTCCGAAAGGCGGCGCACAGGACCGCGATGTCCTGACGCTGAGATTCGGGGCAGATGCTAATTAGTTTTATTCGTCTACCTCTCCGAAAATGCCAAGTTGATTTATGGCATCTTGCATCGGAGGTTTAGATGGATGCAGCCGATGTAGCAGACTTCGTCAGATTCCCCCTCAGGGTGAGGGGTTTTTGATTGTGGGGACGCTCTTCCCTGCAGGCGCAAGCCCCTGCAGTTAATTACGCTACCGCATCGCGGTAACAACTTTCTCCTTCTCCAGAATTTCACTTCGTGTCGTGTGTGTTTGTTTTGTTTGTGGTTGCCCGTGGATTGTATACGGAGACTGAGTAATGCCGTCGCCCGTAGGACGTGGATTAGTCCAAATCCGTATTTACTTAGATTTGGGTTTGGTGTTTTTAGTTTAAGGATACGTTAGTCGCGTTGCGGCTAAGATCAACTTAAACGTTCGTTAAGGATACGTTAGTCCTGTTTGAGACTAAGATCACTTAACGTGATCGTTTAGATCCGACAAAAGAGCGTTTGGGCCCTATTGTTCCAGTTTGGGAGATTCATAGTCCAATTTGGGACTAAAGTCTGTTTGGAGGATACGTTAGCCATTTTTGAGGCTAAGATCGACTCAAACGTTTGTTAAGGATACGTTAGTTCAGTTTGAGACTAAGGTCAACTTAACGGGACCGTTTAGGTCCAACAAAAGAGCATTTGGGCTCTATTGTGCCAGTTTAGGGACGTGGTGGTCCATATTCCAGTTTAGGGACGTGGTGGTCTAATATTAGTTTAAGGACGTTTCGGTCCGATATTAGTTCAGGGACGTTTCGGTCCGATATTAGTTCAGGGACGTTTCGGTCCGATATTAGTTTAAGGACGTTTCGGTCCACGAGTTTAAGGACCCCGCAGTCCATATTGATGTATGGTCGTTGGGACCCGTCACCTCTTTGACGTCGTTGAGGAATTACAACGATGGATATCAAAGGAGTTCGGAGATGTACCCTTGAACCGGATGTGGATTGGTTTAGGAGAGCCGTTTTGCTCAGTTAATTTAGTTTAAGGACTTATGGCCACGATTAGGCTAAGTCCAGTTAAAAATGTCCAATATTTTATTTGCATTTGTTTTTTTAATTTATTTATTTGGGCTTTGCCCGGAAAAGATGCAGGGCATCAATTTGTTTTGGGCTCTGCCCTTTATAAATGATGCAGAGCATCAATTTCATTTGGGCTCTGCCCTTGTATAAAGGATGCAAAGCATCAATTTATTTGGGCTCTGCCCATTTATTGCCTTGCAATTTATTTTGGTCTGTCAGGTCATTTTGATTTGGGCCTGGCCCTTTTAGGAAATGCATTGCATTTGTCAGGCGCTTTGCGCCAATCAGAGAGCGAAATCGCAGTTTGCAAGTGCAAGGCACTATGATTTAAGAATCTTTTAGATTTAAGAACCAATGGTTCATAAAAGGAGTGCAAAGCACTATTCGTTTCCTTGATCTAATTTAGATCAAAGAAAAAAAAACAAGTTTTTTATTTATTTATTTCAGGAACCAAAGGTTCATAAAAAGTGCAAAGCACTGTTAAATTCTTTGATCTAATTTAGATCAAAGAAGAAGATAAGTTTTTTTTTATCTTAAAAAACTAAAGGTTCATGAACAAGTGCAAAGCACTATTAAATTCTTTGATCTAATTTAGATCAAAGAAGAATATAAGTTTTTTTTTTATCTCAGAGAACCAAAGGTTCATGAAAAGTGCAAAGCACCATTTTATTTTATTTTATTTTTATTAAAGATCATTGATCTTGTTTTTAGATCTATGATCTGTTCATAAAAGAACTTTCTCTTTTTCTAAAGGTTTTTACCTTTTTTATTCTTGAGGAGTTTCTCAGAGTTCTCTTTCTCTCTCTTTTTTTTTTAGAAAAATATTGATGCCTTTTAATTGAGGTTTGGGGGTCCTTTTTATAGTGCCCATAAATTAGTTAAATTTGTTAAAGAGATCTTTCTCTAAGTGATTTGGGGAATTTTCCCCACCGTTGGATCTTTGATCCAAGGGCTTCTGCTTTGCAGAAGAAAATCTTCTTGTTTTAATAAGAACAGAAAAGATTTTTTGAATATTTTAATTCTGTTTGGCGCAGATGCCCCAGCGCGTGACACGTGTCGCGCAGCTATTTTTTTTTGTTGCGCAGCGCAACTGTGCGCTGTGCAGACACGTGTCGCGCAGCGCGCGTTTTTTTTTTCTTGTGCTGCGCAGCGCAACTGTGCGCTGCGCAGACACGTGTCGCGCTGCACGCTTCTTTTTTTTTGTTGCGCAGCGCAACTGTGCGCTGCGCAGACACGTGTCGCGCAGCGCGCAGTTGCGCTGCGCGACACGTGTCTGCGCAGCGCACAGGTGCGCTGCGCGCGCTTTTTTTTTTCTTCTTCTTGTGCTGCGCAGCGCAACTGTGCGCTGCGCAGACACGTGTCGCGCAGCGCGCTGTTGCGCTGCGCGACACGTGTCGCGCAGCGCGCAGGTGCGTTGCGCTTTTTTTTTTGTTAGGCAGAGCTTTGCTCTGATTGGAGAAAAATAGAAGTATTCCTTCTTTTTCCACCTTGGAATTTAAACAGAGCTTTGCTCTGATTGGGATAAACAGCAGCGTGTGTGTTATTTAAAATTGGTTTGTTTTGAAAAGTGTGTCGGACTTAGACAAATCACACAAAAATGCACAAACAACCCTAGAACTAAGGTTACCTAGGTCAAGTCTCTAGACCGCTCCTAGACTTCCAAAGGGCAAGCCGTAAGATCAATCCTTTACCATCTCTTAACTACTCTTGTGGCCAGATAAGTGCCAGGTAAGTGGGAGGTATCTACTATACGAATCACCGAAAATAGCGGGCCTTAATTAAATAACCACTTGCCTAGGCACCACAAAAGTAATGCGGATAAGAGATAGATTACCCATGACCTTCTTCTGTCCTTATTGAGCACAACAGTTCTTAGAATCTTGTCTAGATATTTTTAAAAATTAATGTAGGATTGATGCTGATACTCGTTTTGTGATTTGTGGGGCTTAGGAAGGGTGATAAAATCCCTACTTAATCTGAATTTGGTCTTTGCCCCTTAAAAATCCGTATTAAAATATGAATAAACAAACCAATTACAAAACTTTGCAAAAAGATTTTTGAATGGCAATATTTTGCAAAGAATCCTGCAGAAAAGATATTTTATTGGATTTCAGAGGAGAGAGAAAGAGTTAAGAAACTTACCAGAGAAGTTACGACCCCTAATCCTTCAAATACGCCGCGCTTCCGCCGCCAATAAGCTCCTTCTGCCGCGATTCCGCCGCAAGAAAGATGGATCAGGTGGAGAATTTTGCTATGTGGCCTCCTTCGCTCCTCTGGATCTTGATGAATGTCTCTGGCTCTCTGTTTCCTCAAGTCTGTGACTCCAGATCTCCTTGCAAAATTCACACACAAATCGTTAAATATAAAATTTGCAGTTTTGTTTTATTTATGATATAGATCGAATAAGAATTCAACACAAATAGTAAGAATAAAAAATTACACACGTATCCCCGGCAACGGCGCCATTTGATTCGAGTGTTTTATTGTAGTTTAACTGCAATCAGAACGATGTCGCGTGTAGCTAGACCGAGATGAGTACGGGTCGTCCTCAGGGAAACACGGAACCTTTCATTCTTACTTTAGGTGTGTTGATTAGGAAGGGAGAATAAAGAATGGTGAAGAATGGTTGTAGGATCTAGATCTACGTTAAACACGGATGCAAAATATAGATCTAGATTAACTACGGATGTAAGTTTATATAAAAAGGGGGCTTGTAGGGTTCATTGGGATTTAGTAGTTATAGATGATTAATTAAAAATTACTCTTTTTATCCTTTAATAGATTTGAAACTAGAACGACAGTGATGCATGTAGATTAGGGTTTTTGGAGGGAAAAGGGTTCCCACTCTTAACCCCTATCTCTACATAGAACTCCGTTCATGTCTAGCCTTTACCAAAACAATTGTTAATCTAATCTCTAATCGTGGTCGCGACTATCAATGAATTGATAGCGCGCCCAATTAGGATGTTACCTATTCTTTTGATAAAGTTTATAAACTTTATAGGACTTAAAAAGAATTTAAGGATCTTCATCATCCATTAATCTACCATAATCCTACGAACCCTAACAAGCAAAGAATTACTCGCGCATGTTGGGAGAAGAAGAGATGGATAGAGAAATCATATTAAAAACTACAAAGAGATAGAATAAGAAAACTACTAACTTTATTAATCAACAAAAATCATTTACACTTTGTTCCCTTAGAAAATGATTACAAAATGCTAGTTTGCTTCTCGATCTCTTCTAAGGAGGTAGATGAACAGTTGATGATCAGCCTGGATGCATGAGCCTGTTGTGGACTTCGTGATCTCTTCAGCTTGATGATTTTTCCAAGAGGCTCTCGGTCCTTATTTATAGTCCCAGAGCCAGAACCCTAGTTTCCTAATATGGAAACTAGTGGTTAAGATCCTAACAGAGAAAATCCCAACCATTAACTTGTCCAAACCGCGGAGGAACCGCGGTCAATAGGTGGGTTTGGCCTCGGTTCCGCGGCCAAGTAGGGGGATCTTTTGGTTGTTTTTCTAGGGCTTTATCTTTATGACACGTGGTGATCTTTTCATATCGCTGGAAACTGAAAATCTTCTCTTCGTCACTGCCAGAATTGATTTCTTTAGTTTACTTTCTTAATTAGGCAGGTTTGTTTTGCCAACTTTGATTTCCTTGATTTTAGTCCTGAAAATTCTGCACAACAAACTCAACAAATAATATTAGTAGAGTTTGTTTTATTTAGATATTAACTTAACCATTAAGAATTGGTCAAAGGTATTTAATAAGGTAAGCATATTTAAATGGGCCAAATGTTACATGGATATTATATGCTTACTTTTTCCTACATAATGTTAATTATAATATATAAACACATGAAAATAGTATTTTTACAGATAAACCCTCATATGTGTCATATATTATAATAAACACCTTAAATTATATAGAAATAGTAGGAAAAATGTCATATTAACTGTGCAGTTTTATTAACTGTGTTAGTTATATGTATGCCCTAGAGGCCATTACTGTGCATATGATGTATATTATAATGGATGCTTGGACATACATAGGGAGGGCTTTCTTACTCGACATGATAGTATGCTATCTGGTTGTACTTTATCTTAACATGTACTCTGATTGTCTCTATATTACATGTTGATAAAGCCCTTAGGATATGTACTCGACTACTGGGACTATGATGAGATCATACTAGTGGGGCCACGGTAGTCGACGAGTACATCCTATAACTGTTCCTAGTCGAGGGTGTATCGAGACAGGGCATCGATGCACCAGAGTAGACTAGCGTATACGCATCTTGACCCATATGATGGGCGATGGATGATCCCATATCCATCGGTGTTTGACATCAAGGATGGTGTACGGGTGCTCAGTAGAGACTGGGTACACTGGACGGACTCGCCGAGAACTCCCAGATGGTATTATACCTCACGTCAGATGGCAGTTCTCCGGTGACACTGGTACAGAGTATTTTGTTGACCTGAGATCGTCATAGAGTCTTGTGTGATTCCCACTATGCTTTGATTTCCATCATACCACGTCCAAGAAGGCGTGCAAAAAGGTGGCTTTTGGGTACAGTCCCGAATTACATGGAGGTAATGAGCGATAGGAGGGGATTCGTCTCTCCCGTAATAGAGAGTTGATGTTGTGCCGTGTTCGATTGGCTATAACTGGAAATCCCTAGCCTGGGTTGCTGAGATTTACTGGTAAGTGTTATCAGTAGTTTCTCGAACTGTTATAGACCTCAAATCGACACGACTTATCGAGCTACTGGGGTCTGACGTTTACCACCCCTAGGCGAGATATACGACATATCAGACGATGAGACCGGACTGTACAGGAGTGTTACTGATTGGATTCACAGGAGAATGTACAGGCTTGCTTGTTGATCTTCTAAGCGCTCAATACCTGGATGGCTGTTACGTTTAGCTGACCGCTTGCAGCTTATGGGTGTTTGATATGATCATCACTTACTGCCGGCGTATTGACGATTCTTTAGAGTCCTACACAGAGGTTTCTTGATTCAGGAAAAACGGAGTAGGAGCACATATGTGATATGTGCGGGACCGAGGATGATGCGGTATGTGATACCGTATTGGATTCTCGCGATATGAGATATCGGCCGGGTATATATGATATAGCCGGGTCATCGTATTAGTCGGTTATATGCGATATAGCCGGATTGTCGGATCAAGTGTTGATTCGATAATTTAATGTATAATAATATATATGATATATTAAATTATATTAACTAATATTAGCTCACTAAAAGATTCATTTTCTCACTCGGGTAATACATTGATATATATGCGATATATGTTAATTGTATTATTTTATTTTGTTACAATAAATATTTTATATGTGATATATAATATTGTAACATGTTATAATTACTAGTGCAACATGATTAGTGGAGATTAAACAAGGTTAGGGTTTGATTAGGGTTAACTCTTTCTAGAAGTTTCTAGAAGGTTTTGTTTTTGGTTTTGCAAAGATATTTGTGAGTGACTCATTCTTTAACCTAACCTAAACCCTAACTCTTGGTTAAGTCTCTACAATGGTTAGCCTATCATCTTGAACCATGGTTGCATAAGCAATTATTAACACAATTCATTATTCATCACAAATAGAATTACTATTCTTCTTCTTCCTTGAGTTCTTCATGCAAAGCTTTCTTGCTTTGATTTTGTGATGAAAAATGAGTGAGAATAAGAAAACAAATGAGAGCAAAAATCCTACTTCATCATCCTCATCTACCCTTGCCCTTTAGATGAGAGTGTTCACTTCATTTAGTGAGTGTTAGCTTGTGTTAATGAAACTTCAAGGTAGATCATCTTTGTTATCGAAGGTCGGAAGCAAGCTTGCATCTTTCTCTTCGCGGAGTCTCTCGAGAGTCCGGAACACGATGATCGCAGCAAAGGGACCTCAACACGGAGCTTAAGAAGTGAAGGACCGGATCTACAAAGGTTGTAATCCCTCTCACTTAGTGTTAAAGTGTTTAACATGCTTGTTTTCGCCTAATCTCCAGTTTAAAGATCCGGCTTTGGGTTGTTCGGCACGGCTAAATTTTTAATCGGGCATGGTTGATGTCTTGTATACCCTTGTGGCAGTGCCTAGCATCCCTACAAACTGAACAAGTCGCCACGTTTCCCTCAGAAGGGGTATCAACATGAGGAGGGTTGAAAGTTTGAAAAGGTTGATATGACGTGGATTGTGGTGTCCAAGGGGTTTTCCTAGAAGCGTCTATCCGATCTTTCAAAGAGATTTTCGGCATGGATGGATCGTTTGACGTTTTACCAAAACAAGAACCGTATGAAGTAATATCTGGCTGTGGGTACCACAGTTCGGCAAGAGCTGGTCTATGTAGGGTACCTATGATATGAAGAGAAGAAAAAGAAGAAAAGGAGATGAAAAAGAGTGTGAGTTTTTTTTATGTTAGTTATCAACAAAAATATGAAATATACACACAAAAAGTAAAGAAAAAATAATCACGACACAATACCACACACCTAATCGGTCTAGGGTTCATCTAGGTCAACTAGACCTGCTCAAGAACTTAATTGTTTAAGTAAAACCGCGTCGAGAAACGGGCTCAAGATATACTCATCACGAGGCCAGGTAAGTGCTGAGATAAGGGAACGTTTTCCAACGCTTTCGTGAATTAGAATAACCCTTTCTCTTTTGGTGGTTTCACCGTGATCACTTTCCTAGACACCCCACGAACGATATACCGTTAAGCGGTGTTCTAAATATAGTTAACTTCTCCTAATGAGCGCGAAGTCCTTAAAGGCTTAAAGTCTAGTTTCTTTTAAAATTTGTACGGGTAAACATTATGCTCAACTTCGTGATTTGTGGGCCACGGAAAAGGTGATGAAATCTTTTACCGTATGTTGTGGGGTTCGCTTGCCCTTAAGTCCGTATTAATGGATGCAATGCGCAAATCAATGAAAAAGTTCAAAACGTCAAACATTCGTTTTTTATGTTTAGGCACGGCACTGCAACAAATACGGGTTAGTCACTTTTAGCGTTTGACAGCGAACTTGCAAAGAATCCTGCAAAAATAATATATTGGATGCGTCGGATTTGAGAAGAAGGTATTAGTAAATACGTACCGATAAGTTTTTGGGTTAAGAAAGCTCCATTGAAGTGAATCTGAATAGCTTGAAAAGTTCGCTTGCGCGGTTCAAACAACCCGGATCTTTAGCACTGTACTTCGCAATCACCTTAGTTTTGAATTTAAACTTTACTCTATATGATCGCAGTTCACAAATCCAAAAAAATCTGCAAATGTCGGAAAAACGGATTTTTAGTGCGAAAAACGATATGAATGCCTAAACTCCTGCACACTCAAAATTATAAAAATCAAACAATAAAAATGGGATAATAATAGAACACTGGAGTAGAGATCAAAATTTTGGAGCCAAATAAGAAGAAATGACCGGCGGAACCGGGGTTTTTGGGGAATTCACCGGATGAAGTTTTGAATTTGGGCCCCAAGTTTCTTCAGATATCTTAGTGTTCTACTAGTGTCTCAATGTTATTGTTTAACTTTTCTAATTAGTCCCAGAATGCTAGCAGGTCAAATTTCCAGAGAGAAAAAAGTTAGAATTGTTAATTTTTGTTTTGGTTTTTGAAATTTTTCGATTTTTAGTTTTTGTTTTTAGAATGGTGTTAGAGATATAAACAAGATATACAGGGATTAACCCGAAATAACAAGAATAAAAACGTTACCGTCTCCTCGGCAACGGCGCCATTTGATTGTTAAGGATGTTTCGCGTGTCGTATCTAGTTCTAAAGTTAACCGCAATCAAGATGGCGTCGCATGTAGCTAGCTGTGATGAGTACGGGTCGTCCGTAGGGAGATGGTGCGTTTTACGTTCTTGTTATCACGAGTTAAGCAAGGGTTGGAACTGTTCGATTCTAACATAAGTGTTTGTATATGCAAAGTATAAGTTTGTTAGGAATAAAGATAGGTTCGTGTAAGTTAGGGAAATCCGCACTCAATCCTTTGTGCCGAGCTTGACTATTGAAGCTAGAGTAATCGGCAACAACGTGGATTAGGGTGCTTAAGCACGATATTTGTGAAATCCGGCTTATTGACCATTGTCCGTCCGTTCTTGTCTCTTGACTTTCGCCTCCGGCCAAACCGAACGCAACCGGTCACGGTTAGGGATCACCGATACCTTGGTAGGGTAGGATGCCCAACGGAGCGCTTGTGCAAGGTTTGTGCGGAGTTCAATTACCAAAAACCGGGCAAAGGAAATGAGCAAAGAAAACTTTAATTTACACAACCACTCTCTTTCCCTAATAAAGCCACTATTCACAAAACAACAAAACAACAAAAGAAAGTGCAAATGAAATGATATAAAAGGAATAACACAACATTTCAAGTAAGTAAATGACAAGAAATTAAATTGCAAGTAAGTAAAAGAGATAGAAAATGAATACTAAGAACCCAAGTGCAAAATGAAAGCTTTATTAATTCCAAGTGATGATACAAACCACGAGTTCAATAACCAAAACTTAAACTTGCAAGCTCAATGAAGAGATTGCTAGATCAAGAGAAGGTAAAGAACTCAAGGTGAACTAGCTACTATGTACAAAGCTTCAAAATGAAATGAAACAAAGAGTTAAACTATTGCTCAAAGTATCTCTCCAAGTCTAGTTCCCTTTCCCTTGCTCACTGATCTGGTACTTATAGGCACAAAATAAGATTAAACAAACAATATACTCAGGATGATGTAACAACAAGGGAAAGCCATAAGAAAAATGGGGCACATTCTTCATGAAGGGACCGGTGGAATCGGGTATATGGATATTTTCGCCGGTCGACTTTGGGTCATTGGGTCTCGTGTTGGTTCAGTGATGTCGTGTGCTCTCCACAATCCTACAGGTAATATTTGATTTATTGATAACAACTTGAGTTGTGCATAGTAGCTTTTAGAGGGAAATCAATTTTCAAATCACATCACAACTTTTCTTTCCACTCATCACAAGCCCACTTGCCTCTTCTCTTACACAAGTCATCATTTGTGTGTGCCAACTTGTGTGCCCACTTGTGCAAGGCAGCCCCCTAGGTTCATGCATCACAAAAAGGTGTTCACACTTGTATGTGTTGGACCATTTTTGATAAAAAGTGTATACACATGCATGTTGTAAAAAGAAACTCTTTAAATATAGATTGACTTTTCTGTTCCGGTTGCAGTGTCGACTCACAAATGTCATATCCGTGTATTTGAGCGTGTTTTCAGTGCTTTGTCACAAATACCTATAATCTGTATTTATTGAGCAGACACGGGTTAATAGTACCGATATTATACAAAATTGATAATGAATGAGCGGTATTGAAATACAGTTTTCTGTGATGAACAACCGTTGACGGCTTGCGGGTGACTAATGTGATCATTACCTACTGCTGGCGTATTGACGAGTCTTTAGAGTCCCACACAGAGGTTTCCTAGCTTAAGCGGAATGAAGTAGGGCACATATGGTGATATGTGTGGAAGCTTGATTAAATACGAGTATGTGATACCGTATTCTAATCTCGCGATATGTGATATCGGTTAGGTTATATATGATATAACCGGATTATTGAATCAAGTGTTGATTCAATGATATGTTATATGTATATATATTTGATACTGGCCGGTTATATATGATATAACCAGAGTATTGAATCAAGTGTTGATTTAATGAACTATTGAATATTGTCGGTTATATGTGATATGATTGGGTTATTGAATCAAGTGTTGATTCGATAATTTGATATACATATAAATGATATTAGTCAGTTATATATGATATGACCGGATTATTGAATCAAGTGTTGATTTAATAATTTGATATATATTTTTATATTTGATATATTAATATATATTAACTAATATTGTGCTCACTAAAGATTTTCTTCTCTTTGAAATACATTTAATATATATGTGATATATATTAATATATGTATTTATATATTGTGTCATGGTGGATGATACATAGAATATGGGTGTATGAGACTCACACCAAGACTATATATAATTAGGGTATTTATTTATTAAGATTAATTCAAAAATTAGGTGGAAATGGGCATGGCTTAAGATGCTTGTAGAAGCATGTAGAAGCCATAACACATCCCACTAATTTTGTTTTACTCTAGATATTTTCTCATTCTAACCATTATCTTTAGCCAATGGTTAACTCTCTCATTATCACACTTGAGATATTTTCCCCACCCTAGTTCATATTCTTCCCTCTCTAGGTTTTCTTGAGTGGAAGAAAGAAAAAGAAAAAGAGATATCTAAAGTGAGCAAAATTCTTACTTTATCAACCTAATCTCATCTATCCCATTAGATTAAGTTGTTTGCCTCACTAGTTCTTTGATTAGTGAAGAGATAGCTTGAGTTAGAGAAAGTTTAAAGTGGATCATCTTCGGCATCGAAGATCACGAAGAAAGTTCATTCCTTTCACCAAGTTGAGCCAAGAAGAGTTCTAGGGACCACTACTTGGAGTTAAGGGACTACTACTTGGAGTTTTAGAAGTGAAGGACCGGTTTGCAAAGGTTGTATTCTCTATTCACTTAGTGTAAAACTTGTTTACATGCCTTGAAAACCCTAATTCTCTAGTTCGATTCTAGGTTAGTATAGCTTAGCCCACTAGATTTTTCAAAATTGCATACTTGATGCCTCTAAAAACCTAGTAGTGGTGCTAAGACATACTTTCATGGTATCAGAGCCAAGCTAGAGCATTAGGTTTGGTCTAAATGATATTAAAGTGTTCGATCGGTATTTTCGTGTAACATTTCAGGAAAATAAAATATTATTTTTGGAATTTAACTAATTAAAATAATAAATTTTATGAATATTAAAAAAATATGGAAATTGGTTTTAATGATATGGTATACTTACATACCAATAGTTTGGACAATATTTGGAAATTGATATGAAATATTGATTTGGATATTTTATAAATATTTATAAAATTAATTGTATATGAGTTATTACTAAACTCGATTAATATTTCACTAATCTTGCATTAATCATGTTTATGTGCATGGCATGCAACAAATCATGTTGCATACACTTGTTACAAATTATATGAACCGTGGTTTTATTTAAAATGTTGTGGCCTTTTTGTTATGTTTTTTTAAAAAAAAAGAAAAGAAAAGAAAAGAAAAGAAAAGATATATAGAGTGAGGATGGGGACATAGAGGTATGGTCTTGGATGAGAGAGAGTGAGAAGGAGAAACTTCTACACACACCCACACACCATGGCTCATCATCTCTCTTCCTTCATTCCCTTCTATATTCTTCTTCATCTCCCTCTCCTCCATTACACCCCACAAATCAACACCAAAACTCAGACAAAACCTTATATCTCCTTCATAAAAATGGTGCACAAGCTCACTAGAAACCCTATGGAGCCATCAAGTGGAGATTTTGAGGACTTTGGACAACTCAAGAAAATTCTTGAGTTGCCAAATGAGGTATATTCCTAGACCTTTAGTTATGTTTTTAGTTTCCCTTATGTTCTAGTGTAGTTTAGAGTTAAACTTGTGAGGTTTGGTGATCTTGGAAGATTCCTAGATGAGGTTTAGGGTTTGAGTTGGAGTTATGATAATGAAATTGAGGTTTAGTTAGAGTTTGCAAGATCTTAGTGATGTTTACTGGCCAAACCAGGGACTAGAACCAATACACGAACCTTGAATTAGTTCCGATGTCGGTTTTGTGGTTTTTGAGGATTTACAGGAAATCTGGAGCAACCTGGGATATTATTAAGAAAAGAAAATAACTACATTGACCTAATTAGACTATTAGAATACCACCACAGAAGAACGATACCAAAATACCAAAATTGGGCCGGCGACACCCGTTACTGTAGCACTTCTTGCCGGCCAAATTTTGGAGTCTGGTCTTTTGTTTTGGCCTGTAGCTCATACTCCTCATAACCCAACCCCTGTATTGTTTGTTTAGTCCCACTTTACCTGAGCAAAAATCTGGAAGCATTTTGAGTTGGTTTTGGCTATGTTTTTCTGATTTCTAAATCTTGGTTTTTGGTATTTGAATTTGGATTTGGTCGTTGGACGTTTGTACGTCAACGATTAGGGTTTTATGATTGTTTTTGCATGCGTAGGCTATAGGTTCTAACCTATGAGCACTTCGCGTGTCGTATCGGTTTTTGAATCAGATTTTTGATGCGATACGACGTGTTGTGATATGTAGGTACCTTCGCGTGGACTTCGGGACGAAAAGGGAGAACAAAGGATCATCGACTTCGGCAAGAGAGGATTGATGCGAGTAGATGTATATCTTAGGGGGAAGTCGGGTGGATGGCGTATAACACCCCCGCAATTCGTAGATTAGGATGCGTATATTATTATATATGTGTTAATGTGAGATACGGATACTTAGCAAGTAGGGCTCTAGAAGACTCTAGGTTAGAATAGGCATACTTGTAGGTAGTGCTTATCCTTAGTCTATTTTCTATAGTCGAGACCCGTTAGTTTATATTGTTGCGCACACACACACTCACACACACACATGTTATGATATGGGTGTATATTCATATATGTATATGCATATATGCATGCGTTGGTGTATGTATATGCATATATGCATGCGTTGGTGTGTGTGTGTGTGTATACATATACATATAAGATGAGGATATGAGATGTTGAATAGATATGAGTCGATATGATTGGGCATGATGCCGTGAGGTTATGATATGTGATTGAGTCAAGACATCGTATATGATATGATGCATTAAAGGATCGTGAGCGACATATACAAGACATGCGATAATATGTGACTTGATGCAATAATAGATTGTACGAGACCTTAGATCCGTACCCCTGATTATGATATTGTACGACAATTGATACTGTACGAACTATATGATATATATGATATTTGACCCGTACCATCGATTTTGAGGATGCCGTACGACGAATTATACCGTACGAGATGTATATATGATGATTGTTCCGCATTCTTGACTCGAGGATGCCGTACGATAGATATTACCGTATGTGATGCTATGAGGCTGGATCGCCGACTACTAGATATATCGACTAGGAATATGCTTAGATTTTCTTATCACTCCGACTAGGTCCTTAGTTAGGTATTTTAGTTTTTTAGGTAGATGCTAGACTGGGCTCGAGTCATACCTATTTTCAAAACTAACGAATCATATGAATTTTCAAAAGATAACCCGAGGGACGCTACAGATTTTCAAAAGACACATCTTTCTCAAAAACACCGTAGCCCATACTTTTCTAAAAGCAACGATTCGTGCTTTTTCCAACACTATCACTGTATGGCTCGTATATAGATTTATATTTCATAATGTTGCATTTATTGCTTATTTCCTGTCACTCATTTCATTGCATATATACATGGGTTTTCTTTAGCTATTATGATCTTGTCTGTTAGGACACCAGCACCATTACCGATGATGCGTATGTTGCACGTACACTTGCTTGCCGGCTCACACATATCATCATCGGTAATTTCCATGCCACGTACACACTAGAGAACCTTTATTTCATTCATATAATCTGACAATCTGTAGAAGTAGTATTATTTAACACCCAAGATCTTAAATGCTAGTGTAGACATTGTATTTCTTACTTAGATGCCATATGCACTTGCATCCATACATTCTAGTTATGTACTGATCATTGGCTTTACGTTGGTATTTATTATCTCATTGTATACTCATAGATTGTGATTCTTCTTGGAGATTTCCGTATTCATGTGATTTCTGGATTAGGGAAACCGCAAGTGATATTTATAAACTCATGATTATAATTTTCAAAAGAAAAATGCGGTTTCTCGTGATATGATGTGTGGAGTCCACCATGAGATTTCTCGGTTCTTGAGCCACGTATGTACACATACCCGATACGAGGAGGGAGATGCACCGTCTTCGGGTACATGGTGGACCCGTGCGGTACCCCGGGGCAAGAAGGACGTATAGAGAGACGTTGAGCCCGGCAGGGGAGCACTACCGACCAGCGATATTTGGCATGGCAGATATCCGGAGGATACCGACCGTAGTCGTGAGATCTGATGACATGGGCCGATCCGGACTGACGGAGCCCGAGATTTGAGGATTTTGTGTCGCCGATGGACACGGTTTTCATGATATTTTCGAGTGTCGATGTTTGGCACTCAGGTTTATCCTGATTTTTCGGTGTCGTTGCTGGACACACCCTTCTAGTGATGCATTCATACATAATACATATGACATGTAGTTACTTTATGATACGGACACGAGTACTTGACTTTACACATATGTTTATATTATTACCTCTACTGTTACTCGATGTTATCGTGCTACTATTATTATTGTATTGTACCGTATGACCTAGGAGATAGTCATACATTCGGTTTCTACTCGGTGATGTCTTCTACTCACGAGTTGGCAACTCACCCTCATTGCGCCACATTTTCTTGCAGGTTTGGCCGTACAGATTCCGTAGCGGCTTCGCTGGCACACCACTTCCTTCCGGGTGATTGCTTTGGTAGGTGGGTTCACTTGCATCGTGACCACCATTGTACTTTTATTGTATTTCAGTTGTATCTAGTTAAAAGCTCCATCAACAAGATTTATATATTTAGTAGACTTAGAAACCACCGTGTGTATATTCTTTTGGACCTTGTGTCGTGATTATGTATTTACTATTATTCCTGTTTCTTGATGATGCTCGTTTTCTTTACTTTATTTCTGAGTTTTGATCCTCGCCTTTCAGCGTTGTATATTTATATCTTTGCATGGTTGTTTTCGCCAATTGGCGAAGAGCTAGCTCCCGCTTGGGGATGCCTTTTATTACTATTGCTTGTATTCATTTTCGGGTTAAAAATTACAAAGGAGGTGCTACTGAAATTTGTAATGACGAAAATGTTTTAACTACAGTATATAATCTTCTTGGGTTTCATATAATATTACTTATGTTTTAAAAGAAAGAACTTGATTTCATTTTAGCGTTGTTTCAAAACCCCACCTCCAATATTTTCCCTAAAAGGTTTAGATTTCTGGGTTTTTGGCTTACTTGAATTGGGTGTGGTCCTATAGACTTCACATGATTCAAGTGACAGTCACGTGCCCTTTCCGGGTCGTGACATTTCGAAACCCTAAAAACATAGTTTCTGTCCAAATTTTCAAAAGTTGAAATTTTACAGATTAAAAATATGCAGAAAATGTGCAGGGTTTCTTATGGAGTACCAAGAAATACGAGGGCCCAACTCAACCAATTGTCCATGCAACCGTGACATAACCTTGGGTTTAGCCAAGGTTCCGCGGCATGATTGGTGAGTTAGGGACTCATTCTTCTTATGCTGTTCCATTATATGATTTGAACTTTCTGGGTGTTTTTAATGAGACTCAAGTTGTTGAGGTCTCTGTGATTTGTGGGTGTTTGAGATATCGAACAAAATGTTTAACATCGTCTAGATATATATGATATGTGATGCAATACTTGGAATCCACATTAATTAGTTTTGTGAAAACTAGTTTGTGTTTTGTAAATATCGTGTTTTAGTCTCTTTTGATCGATTGCCATGGAGTTTCGATTCGGATCAAAACTCCGTCGCAATCTCGTATTGTACGCGAATGGTCACCGGGAAACACTACTAGATAGCCATGCCCCATTGCGTCGACCAAGTGACTATAGGAGAACACCGTAGCCAAAAGCATCCACTCGGGTGCTCGCGGCCACGGTGTTCCTCCTAAGTGCACTTCGTTGACGACATCGGGGGTGCGACAATCTATTAAAGTTTCCGACGAGCATTTGATCATTATCTCGAAAATCTTATTGAATTACCCGACTGACTGTTGAAAAGTATTTTCAATTTGAGACTTAAATGCAAGATTTATTGTGTTAGGCATTAAATCCGAGATATGAGATATTCTGGGTTTATGATGTCTAGGTTTGATGTGGATTCTAATTAATGTAGTTTTCATTTCTTTTCTGCGACCGTAAGTATAATATGTGGTGTATCCCTAATCTTGTTGCTATATGTCAAAGACATTCGGGATACGCATATTTACTTACGTTGATGATATGTGATGTTATGTGTTGCTGTGATATGTTATATTGGATCGTCGTGATTGAATAGCCGGGGGATTTTACGTGAGATGAGAGTTTTTATATTTCCATTCATGTAAAAATTTGTATCTAATATTCTTTTATTAGGAAACTTCCGTATTGAGAATGATGTCACCATTGATGTATATTATTTACTTTTCCGCATTAGGATAGACCCAAGGAGGGGAGCACAAGTAACCAGATTCTAGAGTCCAGTGGGAGACCATCTCGAGGAGTCGAGACCGGCTCTCCTAACTCTAGAATTGGCAGGGTCACTTGCCGCTCTCGTAGGGGTCTAGGGATGTGGGTTTGGCTATTCATTACGACCATGGAATTCGTGTTTTTCATTACTTGCTTAATTTAAAACAAGGATCTCCTAATATATCCAATATTTCATATGTTTGTTTCTGCTACCTGAGTTCTGTGATGTGATCATATAACTGCGTGAGAAGAATGCTATATATATGATATATATAATAAACGTTGATTATGTTTTTCACCCGCGCTAGTCCAGCCCCCGCTCTGCCGTTAGTTAAGTAACCTAACGGTGCATGACGGGGTCCTATGGCGAATGCGGATTGTATAAGCGTACGTTTTATTTTCGTTTCTTCTGTGATGTTTAGGAAACATAAATGATAGTACTTTATTAATGAGATTAATGAAAAGAAAAGAAACCTAAAGATGTTGTAGAATCAATTTTTTCAAAAAGGTAGCTCTAGTTATTGCTTTGCATAGCGGTATTCCTTTATGAATATTCAGCACCTCATTCGATGAGGAAAGAGCCGAGATCCCTTCACCGGGAATGACCTCTTTAGAAAAAGCTAGCAAATGCTACAACCCACTTGGTTTGTTTTGAAAACTACTGTCATGATCCGAAATGGCACATGACTGGCACTTGAATCATATGAAGTCTATAGGACCCCATCTAATTCAAGTAAGCCAAAAGCCCAGAAATCTAAACCATTTTAAAGAGAAGTGAAGGAAAACTTGTTTAAAAGTTTGCGTATAAATCACTTGAAATTCGTAGTAAACATTTTTAAAACATCAAATCCTTTCCGAAAATTTCGGCAGAGTTTCCTTTGTAAATACTGGCCCCAAACGGGTACAAACATGAATAATATGAATAAAGGCATCCCCAAGCGGGAGCTAGCTCTTCGCCAATTGGCGGTCATAACCACGTAAGCAATATAATATACAATGCCGAAGGGCGAGGATCAAAACTCAAAAGTAAACCATAATAATACAAGCGTGACTTTAAGGTCGAAATAGTAAACACTGGTCTTCTAAGTTTATAAATAAATACAAGTCTGGTTGATGGAGTTTACAAGATACAACTGAAATATAAATAAGTACAACGGTGATCACGATGCGAGTGAACCCACCTACCAAAGCAATCACCTGGAATGAAATCAATGTGCCAGCAAGCCGCAAAGAAACCTGTACGGCAAGACCTGCAAGAACTGTGGCATAACGGGGGTGAGTTGCCAACTCGTAGGTAGAAAACATCACAGAGCAAAATTCGCATATATGACTCAATCCTAGGTCATACGATCATAATATATATATCCTCAAAATGATATAGTCTGAAGCATCTAATAATGGTATGTGTAAACATCTATACATAAGTGTAATACCAAGTGCTCGTGTCAGTGCCTCAGGTAGCAACATATCATAAATATGAGGTATGAATACAATATAATGAAAACAGAATGCATCATGTAATGAGAAAACTATTTTCTTAATTTAGTGAGATTTATGTATATATAAATCGAAGTATCATCAATGAAATCATCAGAGAATCAGTGTCAAGCATCGACAAAAATAAATATCTCAATATCTCAAATTTCAGGCTCCGGCTATCCGGACTGGCTTGTATCATCAAATCTCAAGACCACGTCGGTCTCCTCCGGATATCCGGCGTGTCACAATAAAATCACCGGTCAGTAGTGCTCCCCTGTCTCAGGCTCAACGCCATCATCTACGACCTTCTCACCCCGGGGTACCGCACCGGGTCCACCATGCACCTACAGACGGTTCCTCCTCCTCCTCGAATTGGGTGTATGATATCGCTCAAGAGCCGAGAAAACTCATGGTGGACATATCTCAATCATATCAGGAGAAAACCTCACTTTTCTATCTTAAAATGATAATAAGTTTATAAAATCTTTGCGGTTTCTCCAAATCCAGAAATCTCATGGAAAATCCGAAATCTAAAACTGAAGAGTCAATAATAATGAATACTGGGCTTTGGCAATCCGGACTGGCCCTTAAAATATTGCATGACAAATGAATATATAAATATGCACGAAATATCAAGCAATGAATGCAATAATGAACTAGCATATAAAACAATAACATATTGGAACTATCAGCTAGCAAACGATATCAACAGAGCAATATTCTTTAAAGTGTACGTGACATGGCAATTACCGATGATGATATGTGTGAGCCGGCAAGCAGGTGTACGTGGAGCATACGCATCATCGGTAATGGTGCTGGTGTCCTGACAGCATGATTTTAATAATAACTAATGAAAACACAATATAAGCATGAAATGCGATGCGAACAGCAAGAATATGCATTAATATATATGAGTCATACCGTTTTTCCAGTTGAAATAACACGAATCGTGGTGTTTAGAAAATAAGGGCTACGGTGTTTTTAAGAAAATGCACGTCCTTTGAAATATTCGTAGAATCCCTTGGCCTGTCTTTAAAATACTCACAATTCATTAGTTTTGAAATAGGTATGACTCGAGTCTAGTCTAACATCTACAAGTAAACTACAGGACTAAACTAACAGACTAATCGAAAGGGTAAGGAAAACCACCTAAGTCTGAGTCGATATATACATATATATATAGTCGGTGATCCCGCCTCAATAGTATCCCATACGATACAATATATAATATGACATCCTCGAGTCAAGAGTGTGGATCAATCATCAATATTCATCTCGTACGGTGAATCCATCGTACGGCATCCCATGTCAGGGTACGGGTCAATATCACATTTATCACATTATTCAACTGGTATCCTTATCATCATATATCATGAGCTAGGTACTGATCTACGTCTAGTACATACTGATACCATCAATAATATATATATGCGTGTGTCTGAAAACACATCGCCTAAAGATCCGCTATAGTATCCTGTCGTATCTCAAAATACGAACCAAATCACATCACCGATCTCATGGCATCGTGCCCAAATCACATCGACTCATCTCCAAATATCATATACTATCCCCATCATCCATGTATATGTATACGTATATATATATATATATATATATATACAAACTCACATACATATATGTATATATATATATACATATCCCCATATACGCACAAGAAAGTACAATGTATGCGTGTGCGCGCGCGTGTATGCAAATCACTACTCTAGGGTTCGCGACTAAGAAACTAACTAAAACACTATCTTACAAGTACGCTATACTAACCCAAAGTCATCTAAACATTTCTTACTAGGTAAACTCATCTCATATCACATAAGTGTATATATATATATATATATATATATATATATATATATATATATATCTCATAACGCATTCGCGTTCTATACTCAGAAACTGCGGGGGTGCTATACGCCATCCACCCGACTTTCCCCGTAGATATATATCTACTCACCTGGTCCTTGTCTGCCGAAGTCGATGCCGCCATCCTCTTCTTCATCGTCCGAAGTTCACGTGAGAGGTACCTATATGCAAACATATATCATATCGTAAACCGAAATCGCGGATAAAAACCAAAATGGCATACGAAACGCGCATAAATTAAAACCTATGACCCGTTCAGGTAAAAGAACCAAATAACCTTCGACATCGGCGTACAAACGCCAATTGATCGAGAAAAACCCAATCGTACCAATCGTGGTTTCACAACTCACTAATTATAATATGAAATAAGTTGTAACTCATCAAAACCTCAAAATAAATCAAATCAATTTATTTCCGAAAACCTAGAAAGTCTCAAATAACCGTTTTAGTTCAAAACTTAATGTTTTAACAAAACTAGTGGCCAAAATATTCACTAAATATCATAACTAAGTCATACAAACCATTGCTATAATTTTATCATACCAATTTGTAGTAATCCAAAAATTTTAGTTTGCAATTTTATCCAATTTTAACAATTTTAGGGTAATAATACACAAATTATCAACTAGACTAGGTTTTGCATGACCTAAGGTGTTAGACTACAATTTATAATTTTAATGATGTGATGAAAACTCTAACTAGATTTTAATCTCACATTTTTAATTAATTTTTAAAAACCTAGTTTGCTAAAAAAGCTTAATTTGGACATTTTAAATGTTACAATTAGCAATAAGCAACAAGATTAAGTTTTGCATAGCATTAACATGTTAATCTACTCATTAGAACCATAATCTAATGCTAGAAACCCTAATTTGCATTCAAAACTCTTTCTTGAATTTTCAAATCTTGAAATTGGAACCAATTAATTAGCTAATTAAATTAATTTAAAGTAGTTATCAATAATTAAACACTTGGGTTAGGATTATACTTCCAAACCATGAGATCAAACATGGAACTTGACCTCCAAATTGCTAACTTTGCACCAAGATCCTTGCTAGATAGGCCAAAGAAAAATGGGTAAGGGTTGGATTGAAGAATTTTTGAGGTTTTAGCTTGATTTTTGATGCAATTTAGATGGATTTTAACACAAGAAAAATGGGGAAGAACAAGGGGGGCTGCTGCCTCATGGCTCGGCCAAGGCATGTGAGAGAGGAGAGAGAGTGAGGTGGGGAAAATAAAAGCCAACACAATACCCATACCACAAATATCTAAACACCTCTCTTCTTTGTTTATTCTTTTATGTTTTCTTTTTCTTTCATTTTCTTTTCTTTTGTGAGGAAATGAGGTGGGCCAAATGGGGGATTGGGGGCAGCCCATGGTCGGCCAACCAGGAGGGTGTGTGTGTGGGTGTGTGGGAAGAAGGTCCAAGTTAAGAAAAATACCCCATGTCTCAAGTATATACCCATACCTTCCTTTAATTTAATTATTTTTTCACAATTTAAGCCTTTTTATTTTATATTTTCCAAAACCATCTTGACAACTTCTTTTCATTTCAAAAACCATATGTTACACTTTGGTTTAATGTGTCATGATACACAAAACTTGTATTAACCCATTCCAATTTGTAATTATCACTAATTTAATGTATATTTAAAAGCTTAAAATAGTATTTAAAATAATCAATTACGGAAAATATTTAGTAAACTGGAAATTTTACAAGTGACCTATTAAATATCAAATACTAGCAATTACATAGCTAGAATAGATATAATTAATTCTTTGTTGGAAAATAATTATATCTTGGTTTTTACGAAAAACACCCGTTATTTTACCGATTATCCGAAATTTCACCTAAACGATTTTCAAAATGTTACAATCTCCCCCCTTAAAGAAATCCGGTCACCGAATTTAAATTAAAACTCCCCCAAATACTAAAACATCTCAGCAAAACACTCAAATCGGCGGGGCTCCGAAATCATAAATACATAAAACATATCGTAGCGCAATACATGCACATGAAAAAGAGTGTATAACTCAAAAATCAAAACTTCGTCAAGCCTCCCGCAATCATCGGAGTTATGGTGAAGACACCAATGTCCAAATCCAATACGAAATCCAGAATGATATACATCAAAACTATAACATGTACATAGTACGCATAGTTATAATTTCGTCAAAACATCTGAATAAATGCATGCCAAACCTTTTTCAAATTGTTACGCGATGCGCGTATCACAGCATAAGTGGCGGACGTTTATTGTAAGAAAATAACTTTATACACACACACACACACACACACACACACATATATATATATCTTTTGTTTAACATACGTCTCGCCGTTTGGAAAAATAATTTAGAAGTGTTTCCTTTGTAAAATGTTTCGTGTCATCTCGGACACGTAGGTAAATATTGAGACTATAGCTCCCTTTTGGAAATCTCTTCGGTAACTATCGATGCATGCAAAAACATATTCAGGTACTGTCCTCGGACTAGTCCTGCTCAGCTACTGTACCAAATTGTAAATATCATAAAGACATACTACTCAAGGGAAAATCAATCCCAAAATGTATATAAGAATTCCACGTGCGTCTGTTGCGCACGGAAATCGAAATCAATGAATGTGCCATACATGTGCACATAAACAAAATTTAAGTGCAACGGGTGTGTACGAAAACACCTGTCAAGAGCAACGGGTGTGCCTGACAGCAATATCAGGTGCATCTGATATGCACGAAGAATCCCGATTTAGTGCATCTGGTGTGCACCCAAAATCGCATTAAGCGCGTCAAGTATGCGCAAGAATCCAAATCAAGTGCACAGGGTGCACGAAATCAATATCATAATCAAAATCGACGGTATACAATAAACCTCAATCCAAATAAGGTATACCACGGTATATAATCACACAACCATGTGCATCAGCGTGCACAAAATCGAACCAAAATACTAAAAGTGCATGAAACTACACCGAAAGCACAAGTCAAATAACATACATGCGATAGGCATGAAATCAAAATCAATATCTCGAATGACATCAAATCGAAGTCGCGTGCAACTGTGGTGCACAAAATCTCAATCATGCAAATAAATTGCCCCAAAAAACACCGAAATCCGAAATAATGTACATGTGATATTCGAATCACCAAATCGTAAACACTGTTGTCGATATGTCCTTCCTTCGCAGTCGAGAAGGTGTCGGTGTATCCAAAGCTAGTAGAGCAAGATATCTTCTTGCCTCCTGTTCATGGCCTGGCGCCTGGTGCCTTTAGGCTCTCGTCTTTCACTGTGAATTGCCAGCTACCTAACTCTTCGGTTCAACGGCTCAATATGGAAATGATGACGGGAACAGTTCCGTTCTAGCATATCCTCTAAAGGTCTCTGGCCAACTATCATGGTCGCTCATAACATATCTCGTCAATGATGCCGACTCTGGCCTATTGGGTGTGCGTAATATGACCGATTCTGGTCCAAGTCTTCTTGTATAGTATTCTAGTATATGCCACAGTACCTATGGACCGACCGTAGAAGGGCAAACCCAAGCCTCATTAATGGCACCATGGAACTGCTGCAAACCCTAAGGTTTCAAACCGTTCTCATGGTCATTATATCGAGTTAGGGTTTCATTCTTCTAGAGAGTCCACGGAATTAATTGCATGTTTTTCCGAATACTTTAAACTTGGAAAATGGGTTTCTGACATTCGATCGTCTTCTATCGACTCTCAACGTACCTGCGTGAAGTCTTCTCTAGCTGGAATCCATCAATCTGATGACCTCGCATCGGGGTATGCAACGAATCACATCTCCTAGTCATTCCTTTATGGGCGACAAGCGATCTTCTATCACATCTCTAAGTGCAACTCATGCTGCAATAGCTCCAAGCATCTGGGGCAATATCTTGTCAGTCGCATCAACAACTGGCTCATTCGTCCGCACGCTAAACAATGCCTCAATCATCACGAACAATAGTACATTGACGGTCATCACATTCTGGCTGGCCTCTGGCGGTAGCCCAATCCTCTGGTGCTGATCTGCACGTCTGAGGAATTCTTGTACACGAAATCCATCAAACGCTCATGGCGCGAAAAACACAATAAAACGACACATCTTTGCAATTGTGTGTCGCCGAAAATACGCCCTGGTCAGTTCTCATCTAAGACGAGCTCGTGCTGACCGCAAATCTAGCTGTAGCTTTCCACGCCCGTACCTCCGTGGTAACAAAACCATAACTGATACTGATGAGGATAGATTATAGGAATGAATATAATACTGTGCAAGGAAATGTACATCCTAAGGCTTCTTAAGCGGAGTAGCGTATCGTAAGTATGTCGCGGAACATACACATGGTACGTCACTCTACTTAAGTCACCTACTCCATCAACCAAGGTCAACCTATGCGACGAAAGTTCGGGGCTAATACCCCCTCGACCAAGTCTAAGTTCTGTAAGGTCAAGCCTAGGTTCCGAATATATATAAACGCCTTAGACTCCGCATAGTCAAATATAGACTCGAACCAAGGTTAAACCTACTGCTCTGATACCATCTTTGTCACGACCCGAAATGGAACATGACTGACACTTGAATCATAGAAGTCTATAGGACCCCATCTAATTCAAGTAAGCCAAAAGCCCATAAATCTAAACCATTTTAAAGAGAAGTGAAGGAAAACTTGTTTAAAAGTTTGCATATAAATCACTTGAAATTCGTAGCAAACATTTTTAAAACATCAAATCCTTTCCGAAAATTTCGGCAGAGTCTCCTTTGTAAATACTGGCCCCAAACGGGTACAAACATGAATAATATGAATAAAGGCATCCCCAAGCGGGAGCTAGCTCTTCGCCAATTGGCGGTCACAACCATGCAAGCAATATAATATACAACGCCGAAGGGCGAGGATCAAAACTCAAAAGAAAACCAATAACCACCAGAAAACCATAATAATACAAGCGCGACTCTAAAGTCAAAATAGTAAACACTGGTCTTCTAAGTCTATAAATAAATACAAGTCTGGTTGATGGAGTTTACTAGATACAACTGAAATATAAATAAGTACAATGGTGGTCACGATGCGAGTGAACCCACCTACCAAAGCAATCACCCGGAATGAAATCAATGTGCCAGCAAGCCGCAAAGAATACGGCAAAACCTGCAAGAACTGTGACACAACGGGGGTGAGTTTCCAACTCGTGAGTAGAAAACATCACAGAGCAGAAATCGCATGTATGATTCAATCCTAGGTCATACGATCATAATATATATATCCTCAAAATGATATAGTCTGAAGCATCTAATAATGGCATGGGTAAATATCTATACATAAGTGTAATACCAAGTGCTCGTGTCAGTGCCTCAGGTAGCAACATATCATAAATATGAGATATGAATACAATATAATGAAAACAGAATGCATCATGTAATGAGAAAACTATTTTCTTAATTTAGTGAGATTTCTGTATATATAAATCGAAGTATCATCAATGAAATCATCAGAGAATCAGTGTCAAGTATCGACACAAATAAATATCTCAATATCTCAAAATCTCAGGCTCCGGCTATCCGGACTGGCCTGTATCATCAAATCTCAAGACCACGTCGGTCTCCTCCGGATATTCGGCGTGTCACAATAAAATCACCGGTCAGTAGTGCTCCCCAGTCTCAGGCTCAACGCCATCATCTGCGATCTTCTCGTCCCGGGGTACCGTACCGGGTCCACCATGCACCCACAGACGGTTCCTCCTCCTCCTCGAATCGGGTGTATGATACCGCTCAAGAGCCGAGAAAACTCATGGTGGACATATCTCAATCATATCAGGAGAAAACCGCACTTTTCTATCTTAAAATGATAATAAGTTAAAATCTTTGCGGTTTCTCCAAATCCAGAAATCTCATGTAAAATCCGAAATCCAAAACTGAAGAGTCAATAATAATGAATACTGGGCTCCGGCAATCCGGACTGGCCCTTAAAATATTGCATGACAAATGAATATATAAATATGGATGAAATATCAAGCAATGAATGCAATAATGAACTAGCATATAAAACAATAACATATTGGAACTATCAGCTAGCAAACGATATCAACAGAGCAATATTCTCTAAAGTGTACGTGATATGGCAATTACCGATGATGATGTATGTGAGCCGGCAAGCAGGTATACGTGGAGCATACGCATCATCGGTAATGGTGCTGGTGTCCTGACAGCATGATTTTAATAAAAACTAATGAAAACACAATATAAGCATGAAATGCGATGCGAACAGCAAGAATATGCGGAATATGAATAATACACGCAATAATGAAGAATCTACATTAATATATATGAGTCATACCGTTTTACCAGTTGAAATAACACGAATCGTGGTGTTTAGAAAATAAGGGCTACGGTGTTTTTAAGAAAAGGTACGTCCATTGAAATATTCGTAGAATCCCTTGGCCTGTCTTTAAAATACTCACGACTCATTAGTTTTGAAATAGGTATGACTCGAGTTTAGTCTAACATCTACAAGTAAACTACAAGACTAAACTAACAGACTAATCGAAAGGGTAAGGAAAACCACCTAAGTCTGAGTCGATATATATATATATATATATATATATATATATATATATATATATATATATATATATATAATAGTCGGTGATCCCACCTCAATAGTATCCCATACGATACAATATATAATATAACATCCTCGAGTAAAGAGTGCGGATCAATCATCAATATTCATCTCGTACGGTAAAGCCATCGTACGGCATCCCAAGTCAGGGTACGGGTCAATATCACATTTATCTCATTATTCAACTGGTATCCTTATCATCATATTTCATGAGCTGGGTACTGATCCACTTCTAGTACATACTTGTCACGACCCGAAATAGCACGTGACTGGCCTTTGAATCATATGAAGTCTATAGGACCCCATCTAATTCAAGTAAGCCAAAAGCCCAGAAATCTAAAACCATTTTGAAGAAATGTTTTATTAAAATAAGCCGAATATGTATTTTAAAACCATAAGTCTTTTCTGAAAATTTCGGCAGAGTTTCCTTTGTAAATACTGGCTACGAACGGGGTACAACATGATAAATATATACATGAATGATAAAAGGCATCCCCAAGCGGGAGCTAGCTCTTCGTCAAACGACGGGCACAACCACGTAAGCAATATAATATACAACGCCGAAGGGCGAGGATCAAAACTCAAAATGAAACTCAAAACAACATGAAATCCATAATAATACAACGCGCGACTCTAAGGTCGAAAGAATAAACATCACTGGTCTGCTAAGTCTGAAATAAATATACACGTCTGGTTGATGGAGTTACTAGATACAACTGAATGTAATACAGTATAATGGTGGTCACGATGCAAGTGAACCCACCTACCAAAGCAAATCACCCGGAAAGGGAGCAATGTGCCAGCAAGCCGTAATGAAACCAGTACGGCAAAACCTGCAAGAAACTGTGGCACAACAGGGGTGAGTTGCCAACTCGTGAGCAGAAAACATCACCGAGAAGAAATCGTATGTATGACACAATCCTAGGTCAATACGATCAATAATATATATATAACCTCAAATGATAAGTCTGAAGCAAGAAAATGTGGCAAGGGTAAATATCTATACATAAGTGTAATCCTATGTGCTCGTGTCAGTGCCTCAGGTAACAATGTATCATATGTATGGGGTATGAATGTAATGTAATGAAAACAGAATACATGTAAATGAAGAAACTGTTTTCTTTCTTTAGTGAGATTTCTGTAATTTAAAATGAGGTATCATCAATAAATCAATATAAATCAGTGTCTAACATCGACACAAAACATAAATCTCAATATCTAATATCTCAGGCTCCGGCTATCCGGACTGGCCTGTATCATCAAATCTCAATGCCTCAAATCTCAAAACCTCAGTGTCTCAAATCTCAATATCTAGGGCTCCGTCAGTCCGGATCGGCCCATATCATCAATCACACGACCACGAACGGTATCCTCCGGATATCCGACGCGCCAGGTAAAATCACCGGTAGGCAGTCTGCCCCTTCCAGGCTCATCATCCTCCATGAAATCGCTCTCGCCCCGGGATACCATACCGGGTCCACCATATACCCGAGACGGTTCATACGACTCCTCGAATCGGGTCTCGAAATCCATCTCATAACCGAGAAAACATCATGGTGGACGACTCATACATCACGAGAAAACCACTCTTTTCATTTTAAAAAGAGAGAGAGAGAGAAGTTTATATATATTCTTACGGTTTTCCGCCAAATCCAGGAAATCTCATGAAAATCCGAAATCCAATCATCAATAGAAAGTAAACAGTGAATATCGGCATAAAAATCCACAATACTGCATAACAGTGAATAATAATGTGCATGAAGTAGCAAGTAATAACTGCAATGTCTAAACTAGCATATAAAGACGAGTACGCTAATACCATGTCGAACTATTCGTTAACAAGCTATGTCAATGAGTAATATTCTCTAAAGTGTACGTGACATGGAAATTATCGATGATGATGTGTGTGAGCCAGCAAGTAAGTGTATGTGGAACATACACATCATCGGCAATGGTGCTGGTGTCGTGATAGCATGATCTCAATAACGGCATATGAAAACACAATATAAGCATGCGATGCGATGCGAACAGCAATAATATGCGGGAGCTGAATATCAAATACAATGATAACGAATCTGCATTTATATAAATATGAGTCATACAGGTTTGCCATTTGAAATAGCACGAATCGTGTGTTTAGAAAATAGGGACTACGGTGTTTTTTAAGAAAATGTACGTCCTTTGAAATATCCGTAGAATCCCTTGGTCTGTCTTTAAAATACTCACGATTCGTTAGTTTTGAAATAGGTATGACTCGAGTCTAATCTATCATTTAAAAGTAAACTGCAGGACTAAACTAAAAGGCTGATCGAAAGGTAAGGAAACCGCTTAACATCTGAGTCGATAAATATATATAATATATAGTAGGTGATCCCGCCTCAATAGTATCACATACGATACAATATCTATAATATGACATACTTAAGTCAAGAGTGCGGACCTATCATCAATATATCGCTCGTACGGTAAATCCGTCGTACGGCATCCCAAATCTAGGTACGGGTCAAATATCACATCTATCTCATTTCTCATCCGGTATCCTCTTTATCATAAATCATAATCTGGGGGTATTGATCTACGTCTAGTACAATACTGATACCATACATGTATGCATGCGTGTGTATGAAAACACCACGTCTAAAGGACCCGCTAAAACATCATGTCGTATCTCAAATACGAACCATGTCACATCACCGATCTCACGGCCTCAAGCCCAATCTCATCGAATCATCTCCAATCCCAAGTACTATCCTCATAAACCGTGTATATGTATACGTATATATATATATACATAGTCCCATACCTATGTGTGTATATATATATATACATATCCCCATATACGCACAATAATAAAATGAATGCATGTGTGTGTGCGGGTGGGTGTAAACCTTATTCTAGGGTTTCGCGACTAAGAAGCTAAGTTAAGCTACTTCTAATAACACTAAAACTATATCAAGAACCCTATCTTGACTATCCATGTTTCATATAACATATAATCATATATAAATATATCATATATATAGCATACTATACTTCGAACTGCGGGGGTGCTATACGCCATCCACCCGACTTCCCCCGTAGATATATATCTACTCACTTGCTTCTTGTGTGCCGATGCCGATGTCGCCATCTTCATCTTTAACGTCTCGATATCACATGGGGGTACCTACTCATATAATCCAATCGCAATGCGTATTAAAATCCAATCGGAAAAACCAAAACGGCACACGCTACGCTCATAGGTAAAAACTTATAGCCTCGCATGCAAACACGACCAATAACCCTAGTCGTTAACGTTCAAACGCCACACGACGGAAACACAATATCAAATACCAAAAATCAAGTTAACACGAAGTCACAAAACAATGCACCAACACAAGAAAAAGATCCCAGATTTTTCCCTAGGTGAAATTAGCGAATTTTGCATATGCCAAGGGTCTAGTTTACTGGAGATAAAGCCACAGAACCAATACGAACCAATTCCAACCTACCCTGGACGCAAATTGCGGCCAGAACGATTAAATCTGCGGCCAAGGTAAGGGACTAGGGGCTGAGGTCTTGGGTAGTGCTTCCTGAGTGCCTGCATGACTCACTGTCCTTGCTAAATAATTTTCCAGGTCCCCTAGTCTTAGTAGATTTTATTTTCCCTACACAAATTCCACAATTCCCGTATCTGCAGAATTCAAAGTTCGTAATTGGGGTTAAGTCTCGGGTTTTGGGTCCAATATGCTATCACAAAAGGGGTTTTAAGGTCACTACTACACTCAAATTCACCTTTGGATTCAATCCAAACCCTAATCCTTTTCTAGGGATTGCAAAGTTCGCTAAACCATATCGAAACACTTCTAAACTTGTATGGGTGATAAGAAAATTGAAATACAATACTAAGGGTGCAAAGATTACCTCACTTGGTAACTCAAGAAATTTCTTGAGTTGCCTCAAGTCTCCAAAATCCTTGCTTTCTTGGTCCAAAGTGTAGCTTGTGCACATTTTTTGTGAAATGCGAGTGGGGTTTTGGGTTGTTTTTGGGTGTGTTTGTGGTGATTTGAGGGGGGGGGGGAGATGAGGGCAGCAACAATGAAGAAATGATGGGAGAAAATTATGAAGGAAGAAGAAGGGTAAAGGGAATGGCCATGGTCAATTGACCCCCTCACCTTTCTCTCTCATGCCCATGCCTAATACTATATTCATTTCCATTTTCCTTTTTCTTTTCTTTCGTTTTGTTTTCTAATCTCCTCTCAAATTAAAACCCAAACCATGCATGATAAAATAAGAAAGCATGAAAGAAAAAAGTAACAAGTGCTAAAATAACATGGTGCATGTCATATGCACAAATCCGGCTTAAAACACGATTAGCGATATTTAATTGCGATTAGCACTAAAATAGTGTCAAATAAATCATAAGATTTCATCATTTTCTTAAATCCAACAAAACACCGTTTTTCAGTAATTTCTATAAATTTTTTTCAAATTTCCCCCAATTTATCGGTATTTAATTATACCACAATATTAAAATATTCATTATATTTATTATTTAATTATAAAAATTCCCAAAAATAATATTTTATTTTTCTGAAATGTTACAATCTTCCCCCCTTTAAGAAATTCGGTCCCCGAATTTAAATTTAAACCCTTCAATACTAGAACACTTCAGTAAAAAGATCAAGTCGTCGGGGCTCCGAAATCATAAATGCACAAAACATATCGTAGCGCAATACATGCGCATGAACAATGAGCAGATACTCAAAATCAAAACCCCGTCAAGCATCCCGCAATCATCGGAGTCATGGTGAAGACACCAATGTCAAATCCAATACAAAAACCGACATGATATACATCAAAACTATAACATATAAATATCATTAAAACATCAGAAGAAATGCATGTCAAACCTTTCATATTGCTGTGCGATGCACGTATCGCGGCACAGTGGCGGACGTCTATTGTAAGAAAATAGCTATATCTATATATATCCTTTGTTTAATATGTACGTCCCGCCGTTTTGAAAACAATTTAGAAGGGTTTCCTTATTTTAAACGTTTCGTGTCATCTAAGACACGTAGGTAAATACTGATACTATAGCTCTTTCTTTGGGAATCCCTTCGATATCTATCAATGCATGCAAATATATATCCAGGTACTGTCCTCTGACTAGTCCTGCCCAGTACGAAAAACAAATAGTAAATATCATGAAAACGTACTGCTCCGTAAGAAATCAATCCCAAAATGTGCATACGAATGCTACGTGCGTCTGGTGCACACGAAATTCAAAATCCATGAATGTGCCATACATGTGCATAGAAACAACATTTAAGTGCAACGGGTGTGTAAGAAACATCTGTCAAGGGCAACGGGTGTGCCTGACAGCAATATCAGGTGCATCTAATATGCACGAAGAATCCCGATTTAGTGCATCTGGTGTGCACCTAAATCGCGTCTCATAACATGCGCCCAACATGCACGAAAATCCAAATCAGGTGCATCCATCATGCACGAATAAAATCTAAATCATGTGCATTCAACCATGCACGAAATCACGAAATCCAATATCAAGCGCCGAACATGCGCAAAATCCCATCCAAGCGCGTAAAATATGCGCAAGAATCCAATCAGGTGCACAAGGTGCACAAAACAATTATCGAGTATCACAATCGAAATCAACGGTATACAACACATCTCAAATCCAAATCCAAATCCAAATCAGATATACCGTGGTATATATATAGTCTCATAACCATGTGCAACCACGTGCACAAAAGCAAATCAATATACTAAAAGTGCATGAAATCTATGCCGAAAGCATAAGTCAAATCATATGCATGCCCTAGGCATGAAATCAAAATCAATATCTCAAATGACATCAAATCGAAATCCAGTGCAACTGTAGTGCAAAAAATACGTATCAATGCACTGCAAGCATATGTGAACTATACCGAGTGCAAAAACCAGGTCGTGTGCGTACCATAAGCACAAATCAACTCAACTGTATGAAATCCATGAATCATAAACATGTGCAGCCAAAGCACAAAAACAATATCAGGTGCAATAACTGTGCACAAATCATAAATCAACACAACGGTGTATAAAGCATATCTTAAGTGCAATACTATGCACAAAACATAAATACCCAGTAGGTGCAACCATGGTGCACGAAAACAAATATCATGAAACTCAGTCATCAAAACCCAATCATGCGAATAGATCGCCCAAAATACCGAAATCAAGTATGGCGGAATAGTCCCGCTCAAGCACATCCTTTAAAGATCTCTGGTTAACTGTCATGGTCACTCATAACATGTCCCGTCGACGATGCCGAACTCTGGCCTGCCGAGTGTGCGCAAAATGACCACTCCTGGGTCCAAGTCTTCTCGTAAAATACTCCTGAAAGGTACTGTCGAGGTCTCTCTCCCAAATCTCGTTTCTGCCGAACCACCCGGAGGTTATCACCATTTACTATATCTGTTTCTTGTTTCATAGATGGCTGCATACTCATCGTGGCTCCTTCTGGAAGATATATCCATATACAACGCCTCTGCATGCATGTCACATCTCTGATGTCGGCGGAGTAGAACGTCATCTCATCAAGATCTCGTACGAACCTCTTACTCCACTTTTCTCAAATGTCGACTGATTCGGACTCATCTCTTCGTGGCTGCATGGACTGTGCTCTAATGGTTATACTCGTATCTGGAGTTTCCCAAGTAATGCATCCCATCACATGATATCCGAAAGATGTCGAACCATTCGATCGATTCGTCAAAACCTCATAATCCCCATAGAGATCAACATCTTGAGTACAGTTTAATAATATCGAGTACATGCCACAACACCTATGGACCAACCGTAGAAGGGCAAACCCAAGCCTCATTAATGGTACCGCGGAACCGCCGCAAACCCGAAGGTTCAAAGGCTTTCACATGGTCATTATGTCGAGTTAGGGTTTCATTCTTCTAGAGGGTCCGTAGAGTTACTTGCATGTTTTCTTCAAATACTTTAAAACTTGGAAAATGGGTTTCTGACATTCGATCGTCTCTATCGACTCCCAACGTATCCGTGTGAAGTCTCGTCAAGCTGGAATCAATCAATCTGATGACCTCGCATCGGGGTAAGCGAACGAACCACATGTCCTAGTCATTCATCCTCGGACGACTAGCGGCCTTCTATCATATCTCTGAGTATAAACTCGTGCTGCAGTAGCTCCAACATCTGGGGCGATATCTCGTTATTAGCAGCAACAACTGGCTCATTCGTCTACACGCTAAACAGTGCCTCGATCATCATGAATACGCGATACATCAATGGTCATCACATTCTGGCTGGCCTCTATCAGTGGCTCAATCCTCTGGTGCTGATCTGCACGTCCGAGAAATCTCGTAAACGCGATCCATCAAACGCTCATGGCACGAAAACACAATAAAACGATGCTTCTCTATGCAATCATATGTCCCTGGGATCACGCCCTGGTCAGTCCTCGTCCATGACGAGCTCGTGCTGACCGCAACTCTAGCCATAGCTCTCTCTGCCCGTGTAATCATGGCAGCAAAACCATATACCATGTGCAACCACGTGCACAAAAGCAAATCAATATACTAAAAGTGCATGAAATCTATGCCGAAAGCATAAGTCAAATCATATGCATGCCCTAGGCATGAAATCAAAATCAATATCTCAAATGACATCAAATCGAAATCCAGTGCAACTGTAGTGCAAAAAATACGTATCAATGCACTGCAAGCATATGTGAACTATACCGAGTGCAAAAACCAGGTCGTGTGCGTACCATAAGCACAAATCAACTCAACTGTATGAAATCCATGAATCATAAACATGTGCAGCCAAAGCACAAAAACGATATCAGGTGCAATAACTGTGCACAAATCATAAATCAACACAACGGTGTATAAAGCATATCTTAAGTGCAATACTATGCACAAAACATAAATACCCAGTAGGTGCAACCATGGTGCACGAAAACAAATATCATGAAACTCAGTCATCAAAACCCAATCATGCGAATAGATCGCCCAAAATACCGAAATCAAGTATGGCGGAATAGTCCCGCTCAAGCACATCCTTTAAAGATCTCTGGTTAACTGTCATGGTCACTCATAACATGTCCCGTCGACGATGCCGAACTCTGGCCTGCTGAGTGTGCGCAAAATGACCACTCCTGGGTCCAAGTCTTCTCGTAAAATACTCCTGAAAGGTACTGTCGAGGTCTCTCTCCAAAATCTCGTTTCTGCCGAACCACCCGGAGGTTATCACCATTTACTATATCTGTTTCTTGTTTCATAGATGGCTGCATACTCATCGCGGCTCCTTCTGGAAGATATATCCATATACAACGCCTCTGCATGCATGTCACATCTCTGATGTCGGCGGAGTAGAACGTCATCTCATCAAGATCTCGTACGAACCTCTTACTCCACTTTTCTCAAATGTCGACTGATTCGGACTCATCTCTTCGTGGCTGCATGGACTGTGCTCTAATGGTTATACTCGTATCTGGAGTTTCCCAAGTAATGCATCCCATCACATGATATCCGAAAGATGTCGAACCATTCGATCGATTCGTCAAAACCTCATAATCCCCATAGAGATCAACATCTTGAGTACAGTTTAATAATATCGAGTACATGCCACAACACCTATGGACCAACCGTAGAAGGGCAAACCCAAGCTTCATTAATGGTACCGCGGAACCGCCGCAAACCCGAAGGTTCAAAGGCTTTCACATGGTCATTATGTCGAGTTAGGGTTTCATTCTTCTAGAGGGTCCGTAGAGTTACTTGCATGTTTTCTTCAAATACTTTAAAACTTGGAAAATGGGTTTCTGACATTCGATCGTCTCTATCGACTCCCAACGTATCCGTGTGAAGTATCCTAAAGCTGGAATCAATCAATCTGATGACCTCGCATCGGGGTAAGCGAATGAACCACATGTCCTAGTCATTCATCCTCGGACGACTAGCGGCCTTCTATCATATCTCTGAGTATAAACTCGTGCTGCAGTAGCTCCAACATCTGGGGCGATATCTCGTCATTAGCAGCAACAACTGGCTCATTCGTCTACACGCTAAACAATGCCTCGATCATCATGAATACGCGATACATCAATGGTCATCACATTCTGGCTGGCCTCTATCAGTGGCTCAATCCTCTGGTGCTGATCTGCACGTCCGAGAAATCTCGTAAACGCGATCCATCAAACGCTCATGGCACGAAAACACAATAAAACGATGCTTCTCTATGCAATCATATGTCCCTGGGATCACGCCCTGGTCAGTCCTCGTCCATGACGAGCTCGTGCTGACCGCAACTCTAGCCATAGCTCTTTCTGCCCGTGTAATCATGGCAGCAAAACCATATACCAATATCGATGAGGATAGATCATGAATGAATATAATACTGTGCAAGGAAACGTACATCCTAAGGCTTCTTAAGTAGAGTAACGTATCGTAAGTATGCCGCGGAATATACACACGGTACATCACTCTCCTTAAGTCATCTACACCATCAACCAAGGTCAACCTATGCGACGAAAGTTCGTGTCTAAAACCCCCTCAACTAAGTCTAAGTTCCGTAAGGTCAAACCTAGATTCCATATATATACAAACGCCCTAGGCTCCGCATAGTCAAACCAAGACTCGAACCAAGGTTAACCTAGCGCTCTGATACCAACTTTGTCACGACCCGAAATAGCACGCGACTGGCCCTTGAATCATATGAAGTCTATAGGACCCCATCTAATTCAAGTAAGCCAAAAGCCCAGAAATCTAAAACCATTTTGAAAAAATGTTTTATTAAAATAAGCCGAATATGCATTTTAAAATCATAAGTCTTTTCTGAAAATTTCGGTAGAGTTTCCTTTGTAAATACTGGCCCCGAACGGGGTACAACATGATAAATATATACATGAATGATAAAAGGCATCCCCAAGCGGGAGCTAGCTCTTCGTCAAACGACGAGCACAACCACGTAAGCAATATAATATACAACGCCGAAGGACGAGGATCAAAACTCAAAATGAAACTCAAAACAACTTGAAATCCATAATAATACAACGCGCGACTCTAATGTCGAAAGAATAAACTCACTGGTCTGCTAAGTCTGAAATAAATATACACGTCTGGTTAATGGAGTTACTAGATACAACTGAATGTAATAAAGTACAATGGTGGTCACGATGCAAGTGAACCCACCTACCAAAGCAAATCACCCGGAAAGGGAGCAATGTGCCAGCAAGCCGTAATGAAATCTGTACGGCAAAACCTACAAGAAACTGTGGCACAACGGGGGTGAGTTGCCAACTCGTGAGCAGAAAACATCACCGAGAAGAAATCGTATGTATGACACAATCCTAGGTCAATACGATCAATAATATATATATAACCTCAAATGATAAGTCTGAAGCATGAAAAGGTGGCAAGGGTAAATATCTATACATAAGTGTAATCCTATGTGCTCGTGTCAGTGCCTCAGGTAACAATGTATCATATGTATGAGGTATGAATGTAATGTAATGAAAACAGAATACATGTAAATGAAGAAACTGTTTTCTTTCTTTAGTGAGATTTCTGTAATTTAAAATGAGGTATCATCAATAAATCAATATAAATCAGTGTCTAGCATCGACACAAAACATAAATCTCAATATCCAATATCTTAGGCTCCGGCTATCCGGACTGGCCTGTATCATCAAATCTCAATACCTCAAATCTCAAAACCTCAGTGTCTCAAATCTCAATATCTAGGGCTCCGTCAGTCCGGATCGGCCCATATCATCAATCACACGACCATGAACGGTATCCTCCGGATATCCGACGCGCCAGGTAAAATCACCGGTAGGCAGTCTGCCCCTGCCAGGCTCATCATCCTCCATGAAATCACTCTCGCCCCGGGGTACCATACCGGGTCCACCATGTACCCGAGACGGTTCATACGACTCCTCGAACCGAGTCTCGAAATCCATCTCATAACCGAGAAAACATCATGGTGGACGACTCATACATCACGAGAAAACCTCACTTTTCATTTTAAAAAGAGAGAGAGAAGTTTATATATATTCTTGCGGTTTTCCCCCAAATCCAGGAAATCTCATGAAAATCCTAAATCCAATCATCAATAGCAAGTAAACAGTGAATATCGGCATAAAACTCCACAATACTTCATAACAGTGAATAATAATGTGCATGAAGTAGCAAGTAATAACTGCAATGTCTAAACTAGCATATAAAGACGAGTACGCTAATACCAAGTCGAACTATCGGTTAACAAGCTATGTCAATGAGTAATATTCTCTAAAGTGTACGTGACATGGCAATTACCGATGATGATGTATGTGAGCCGGCAAGTAAGTGTATATGGAACATACGCATTATCGGTAATGATGCTGGTGTCCTGACAGCATGATCTTAATAACGGCATATGAAAACACAATATAAGCATGCGATGCGATGCGGACAGCAATAATATGCGGGAGCTGAATATCAAATACAATGATAACGAATCTGCATTTATATAAATATGAGTCATACAGGTTTGCCATTTGAAATAACACGAATCGTGCGTTTAGAAAATAGGGACTACGGTGTTTTTTAAGAAAATGTACGTCCTTTGAAATATCCGTAGAATCCCTTGGCCTGTCTTTAAAATATTCACGATTCGTTAGTTTTGAAATATATATGACTCGAGTCTAATCTATCATTTAAAAGTATACTGCAGGACTAAACTAAAAGGCTGATCAAACGGTAAGGAAACCGCCTAACTTCTGAGTCGATAAATATATATAATATATAGTCGGTGATCCCGCCTCAAAAGTATCACATACGATACAATATCTATAATACGATATACTCAAGTCAAGAGTGCGAACCTATCATCAATATATCGCTCGTACGGTAAATCTATCGTACGGCATCCTGATTGATCGTTTTTCCGTTGTGTAGTATGAATCAATTCAAAAGGTCCCCTAAAATGGCACCAGTTGATTGAAACTGTTTCTTGTGTCGGTAATCAGAAAATTTATAAAGAACTTCACAACCAAAAAATATTTTGACCGCAATCAAACTCCGGTGTCAGCTGTAGTTAATGAGTGAGTGCGGATCGTCCACAGGGATTGCACGATTCATTTATATTTGTGATATGTTTGAATTGAAAAGTTAAGTAACGATAAAAGAAAACATGATTCAAGAATGATTCATATCAAGTGTCACTATTCTTATTCATGAATCAAGAAAATGATAAACAATTAAGAATCGGTGTATCGAGAATATTTCCAATCAACAGTCAAGAATCTAAAAGAGGCTCGTAGGACTCGATCGGGTCTATAGATGTGATGTAATCACAAGATTTCGTGTTCTTGTCCTTCGAAGGATTGATACTAGATTGATGATCATCGATGAGAGTTAGGGCTTTCTTGATGAAACTAGGGTTTCATCTTTTAACCCTTGTTCTTTCGTCGATATCATTCTTTTTCTAGCCTCTACCAAATTCAAGAAACGATCGTAACTCCCCAATTTCGAACGATATCAATCAAGAAAGCATCGAAACGAAATGGGTCGTCGTTTCTTGAACTTGCTAGGGTTTTCAAAACACGTAGGACTCAAGAATTGATTAAAGCTATGTTACATCATCATTCTATTGACCGTCTCGACTCCTCAACGAGCGGAGTTTTATTCACACATCGCCACACAGAAAATATTCACGAATTGTAAAGATGTCATGATGCAGAATTTAAAGAAAACAAGATAAAAGAATATCACCTTTATTTATCTCAACAATTTTGATTACATTCGCTTCAAGAACTACAAGAGGAAGAATCTAAATTGTTGATCGGGCGTCGCTCGGCTTCGTGAGTCGTGGATCGGCTCGGATCGCTTGCTCCGTTGAAGATCGGCTCCGCTCCTAAAGGTTGTAGGGCTTCTTGCTTAATGGGTACTCGGGATCTTGATTTTAATTGGAATTAGGGTTAGGGCTTCCCACAAGCCCTCTCACTAAGCTTGTGGAGGAAGGAGATGAAGAAGGAGATTGGCTAAAATGAACTAAAATGAATCACAAATGGTTTGATTCTATCTATCTCCACATGATATCTCACCCTAGGTCTAGGCTTCTATTTATAGAACTCCCAAACCCTAGGTTTAGGTTTGAATTGGTAGTTCCCTCCAAAAGTTTGTTGAGTCTTCTAGAAGGTAGTTTGTTAGGAGCTAGCTTAGGGTTTAAGCTAGGTTTAATTAGGCTTGGAAACCTTTGTTTGCTGATCTGGCAGAAACCTCTGGAGTCTTCTCGAAGTTGACATGTCTTTTTGAAGTCTGAACCCAGAGATAGGAGTTGTGCACCAAAAATGAGGAGCTGATTCCTTGGACCCACCGCGGATCCGCGGCGCAAGCAGGCTCCTGCCGCGGATCCGCGGCTCTTTATAGGGCTTGGGCCTTGGGCTCTCTGGTGTGGTCTTGTAATGACATTTGGAGCTTTCTTTGATATGTTGATTTGTGATTGCTCCTTTGGGTTGATACCAGATTTGAATTCAGTGAGTTGACGTATATTTGAGCGGTGTAAATTCGAGCGAGCTTCTCCTTTTCCTGCACAGACTTCGAAACACGGGTTGCGACATATAGAAAGATTGCGATGCCATGCAATGCAGTCAATTTCCCTAGAAATGCCGGTTTTAAGGTCTAATACATGTAATCTGATATTTTGCGACCGATTTGCTAATATGTGAATTATGAATACCGTACACTTCTATATGAATGCAAATGATGAGGAAATTGCCGGTAAAAATATGCAATATATTCGACTGATCAAATACCCCCAAACTTAATTTCGATCGTCTCGAGCGAATGTTTTATTAAAAAGAGAATGAGAAAATAAAGAAAGAGAAAAACTAACTAGCACACTTTCGTAGGCAACACGATTGCACTGAGCACGTGCAACATGCCTTTAAACCTCTAGGTGTCCCTAGTAGGAGGAGTGTTGTCTCCTGAGGGTTTTCAGCGGATTGCACCCACAAAATCCAATAATAAATGGAAGATCATGAATATTACATTTAAAGACAAGAATTGTAAAAGAAAAGCTTTGAAAAATTAGGGTTTTCAACTAAGCTAGCTTTTCGGTTGTCATGAGCCCTATCTTAATGGTCATGAAAAGATGTCAGAAATCACGTCCTCCCTCAATAAAACATCGTCTTATTCTTCATTCCTATCTGTTTTCCAAACATCGATCATATCACCCTGCGTGTGTGTAAAGAACATCCCTACACCCGGAGAATTCAATTCAAGCTATCATACTCTTGCCCATCAGCCTCAGTACTTTTTGATAAACGAGATTGCTCACACACTTTCATGCGACCGTTAATACTTCTTGAGGTACTAACCGACCGATTACTCCTGTGCTTGCTTGCTTGGTGTATTTTCCTCGTCTTGCACCACCTCAGGCATAGCAGTGACTCCCAGACCAGTTGGCCTTAGGGCACTAGGTGAAGAAGCACCCTTGCTATATATTTTTTTATTGCCCTCGGTGATAACAAAACCAGTGTCCATTTTTATCACCACTTTCTTCATATATTTTTTTTCCATACTTTTGGCTTTAAGACAAGAGCATTTTAAGGTATCCTCTACTATCCCAGGCTTCAAGACGTGTGTAAGTGCGAATAGCAGGGTATCAACGTTCAAAATGTTTGGCTTCCAGAATAGAAACTATTTTTCAGACTTATTTTTATCCTCAGATTAGTGACGTCTTTCATCTTACTAACCCTTGGGACAACGACTCATAACTACTTATTACCAGTTCGTATAAGAAAACTTCTAATTTTCTTAGTTTTCTTAAAATTTTCCAATCTCATGGATGTAATTTTTCACTATCTAATCTTTTATTATCTTATTTATATACAAAAAAGTGTAAATATTAAAATTAGTTTTATACTTGAAATTTTTTTAAATTTTTATGGGTTTTGAAATTTTTTTCAATTTTTATAGATTTTTAAAAGAAATGTTTTGTGCTTATGCAAATGATATGCAAATGATGCAAAGATAAGCACAAACCTCCCCCAAACTTGTTTTCAACAGTGTCCTCACTGTTGCCAAATGCTATTTCTACAAAAACCTGTAAGTCTGGGAGGAATTATTAGTGGGGGCAAAATATATAAGTGAAGAACTTCCCCCAAACTTATTCTTTTCACTCACCTTTATTCAAAAAAAATGATGCAATGATATACTGGATCTGAAGGTGAGACGGAGGAATTTTAATCCAAATAAACTGGCTCTTGTAAGAACAAGAGCTCCTCCGTGGGGTCAGTGGAAAAATACGGCTTTAATTTATGTCCATTTACTTTGAAAACAGTGCCGTTTTTAACATTTTCAACTTCTACTGCCCCGTGCGGGTATACAGACCGCACAACAAAAGGTCCCTTCCATCGAGATCGGAGCTTACCCGCGTGAAGGTGTAATCGTGAATCATAAAGAAGGACTTGTTGACCAGGTGAAAATGTTTTCCTCAAAATGTTTTTATCGTGAAAAACCTTAGTCCTATTCTTTGTGATTACAGCATTATCATAAGCTTCATCGCGGAGTTCGCTTAGCTCGTTAAGTTGCAGCTTCCGAAAGTTGCAAGCAAGGTTTAGATCAAAATTTATTTCTTTAATGGCCCACAATGCTTTATGTTCTATCTCGACTGGTAAATGACATGCTTTTCCAAATACTATCCTATATGGAGACATTCCTAGGTCGGTTTTATATGCAGTTCGGAATGCCCAAAGAGCATCCGTCGATTTGGTCGACCAGTCTTTTCTATTTTTAGCAACAATTTTCTCCAGGATAAGTTTGATTTGTCTGTTTGAGATTTCAGCCTGCCCGCTTGTTTGGGGGTGATAGGGTGTAGAAAGACGGTGGTTGATTGAGTATTTCCGCATCAGAGTCTCGAAAGATCTGTTGCAGAAGTGTGTCCCATTATCGCTAATAATAGCGCGTGGGTGTCCAAATCGCGAGAAGATATTCTCTTTCAAGAACTTAATGACAACTTTCTTGTCATTAGTGCGACATGGAATGGCTTCTACCCATTTGGAGACATAATCAACCGCCAGCAATATGTACAAGTTCCCAAATGAGTTAGGAAAAGGACCCATAAAATCTATGCCCCAAACATCAAACATTTCAACAACCAAGATGGGTTGCTGAGGCATTTCATTCCTCTGGGATATTCTACCCGTATACTGACATTGTGTACAGGTTTTGCAATGCTCAAATGCGTCCTTGAATAGGGTCGGCCAATAAAATCCACACTGCAAAACCTTTTCCGCTGTTTTTCTAGGACCAAAGTGACCCCCACAGGCCTGATCATGACAAAAAGAAAGAACACTCTTGAACTCTTCATTCGGGACACACCGGCGAATGATCTGATCAGGACAATATTTAAACAAATAGGGTTCATCCCAGTAAAAGTGTTTTACTTGGGATAGAAAGCGGTATTTGTCCTGTTTTGACCAATCGCTGGGTATCAGTCCCGTGGCATGATAGTTCACAATATCCCTGAACCATGGTTCAGCGGATACGCTCAAGAGTTTCTCGTCAGGAAACGAGTCATTGATCGGCAGGGTCACAGGGGAAGAAATGATGCGTGAAAGGTGGTCAGCTACTACGTTTTCACATCCTTTCTTATCTTTGATAACAAGATCGAATTCTTGTAACAGAAGGATCCAACGTATTAGTCGACCTTTTGCATCTTTCTTCGCCAGAAGATGTTTTAAAGCGGAATGGTTAGTATATACAACTATAGGTGAGCCGATTAAGTAAGGCCTGAATTTTTCTAATGCAAATACAACCGCTAAAAGTTCTTTTTCTGTGGTTGTATAATTGATTTGCGCATCATTCAGGGTCTTACTAGCATAGTAAATCACGTGTGGCATCTTTTCGATGTGCTGTCCTAAGACTGCACCTACTGCAAAATCGGATGCGTCACATATCAGCTCAAAGGGGTAGTCCCAATTTGGTGATGATAAAACGGGGGCTGAAGTGAGTGAGTGTTTAAGTGAGTCGAAAGCTGTCTCGCAATCCGAGTCAAAATGGAAAGTCGTATCCTTGGCCAGGAGAAGAGTTAAAGGTCTAGCAATTTTGCTAAAGTCCTTAATGAATCTCCTATAAAAGCCCGCATGGCCAAGGAAAGAGCGAATATCTTTGACGCTTTTGGGATGAGGGAGGTTTTGAATGACATCTACTTTAGCTCTGTCAACCTCAATGCCTTTCTGTGAAATGACATGTCTAAGGACAATTCCTTCTTGGACCATAAAATGGCATTTTTCCCAGTTCAAAGTCAAGTTCTTCTCTTTGCAACGAGTAAGAACAGCGTCAAGATTTGCTAGGCAATCGGAAAAAGAGTCTCCAAAAATCGAGAAGTCGTCCATAAAGATCTCCAGAAAATTCTCTACCATATCAGAGAATATCCCCATCATACACCGCTGAAAGGTAGCGGGAGCATTGCATAGCCCAAAGGGCATGCGACTGTAAGCAAAGGTACCAAAAGGACAAGTAAAAGTGGTTTTATCTTGATCCTTTTTGGCGATGGGGACCTGATTGTAGACTGAGTATCCGTCCATAAAACAATAAAACTCTCGTCCCGCTAAGCGTTCCAGCATTTGATCAATGAATGGTAGAGGAAAATGATCTTTCCTCGTAGCAGCGTTGAGTTTTCTATAATCGATACATACACGCCACCCAGTTTGGGTGCGTGTCTGAATCAACTCATTCGCCTCATTGGTGATAACTGTGATGCCGGATTTCTTAGGAACGACATGTATAGGACTCACCCACTGGCTATCGGAGATGGGGTATATAATACCATTATCTAAGCATTTGACTATCTCTTTCATTACTGCCTCCTTCATGACGGGATTCAACCGTCTCTGTGGTTCTCGGGTTGGTCTGGCATCATCCATCACATGTATATGATGTTCAACTATCAAGGGACTAATCCCTTTGATGTCCGCCATACTCCAACCAAACGCCTCTTTGTTAGATCTCAATACCGATAAAAGTGCATTCTCTTGCTTTGATGCAAGAGAAGCGGAAATGATAACCGGTAATGACTCGTTCTCACCAAGATATGCATATTTAAGGTGAGAAGGTAAAACCTTGAGATCTAATTCAGGCGGAGAAATGATAGAAGGAAGTATCATTGAGTGATTTTTGGATTTACAAAGAAGCTCAGAGCCTGTGAAAGATACAGACTCGGGTGGAGAAAAGTCAGAAGTGCAGGACTCAAGTGTAGGTAAAGTGTCCTCACTAAGATCTTGTGTAAAGTCAAGCAGAGATGTGGTAATGTCATCGAGATAAGTAAAGCAAAGTTCCTCGGCTCCACAACTATCGGGAGCGATCTCATGGACAGAGCACACATCTAAAATATGAGCAGAGGGTTCTGATGGCTGACTTCCAACTTTGTAGATATTTAGTTCAATGGTCATATTTCCAAATGATAAATTCATTGAACCGTTTCTACAGTTTATAACAACGTTGGAAGTGGCAAGGAAAGGACGACCTAGAATCACCGGAATTTGGCCCCGGGGGTTTGCTACAGGATGTGTGTCGAGCATAATGAAGTCTACAGGGAAAACAAATTCCCCGACCTTTATCAACACATCCTCTAATTCACCCCTTGGTTTGGTGATAGATCTGTCTGCCATCTGGAGAGTGTAGTGAGCAGGTTTCAGCTTTCCAATCCCTAGTTGCTCATAGACAGAATAAGGGAGCAGGTTAACACTCGCGCCAAGGTCTAAAAGAGCACGATTTATGTTTTTACCCCCAATCGAAATCGATATTGTAGGACATCCCGGGTCCTTTCGTTTCTTTGGTAGCTGGGGAATAAAAGTAGTGCTGATATTATTAGACATAAAGACCTTCTTCGGCACTTGAGTCTTCCTCTTCCTAGTGCACAAGTCCTTGAGAATTTTCGCATAAGCGGGGACTTGTTGAATCGCATCTAGGAGAGGGATATTGATGTTAACCTGTTTGAACATTTCTATAATTTTCTCCATATGAGGACTCGTTCTATTACCCCTTAACCGGTTCGGGTAAGGAGCTTTCGCAATAAGCGCTGGGTCCATCATAGGAGAAGGAAAGGGGGGCAGACGAGATCCCAAAAGAGGTGTGGGGACCGTCTGTGGAGAACTATAAGGGTTGGGAGAAGGTGTCGAGCCTAATGTGAAATGGAGAATAGGCTCACGAGAAGGTGGTCTGGTAGAAGAAGAAGGATCAGAAGGAGAAGTGTGTGTGTGTGGAAAGGTTTCAGCCGGGGTGTTGATATGATTTTCAGTATCATCAATACCTTCCCCGACATTATTATTCAGCACTCTTCCCGATCTCAACGTTGTGATGGCATTTACATTGTAATGCCCAGGATTTTGTAGGGGTTGAGAGGGAAGTTTCCCTTTTTCTCTCGCACTCATTTCGGCTTTGAGGCGTGCGATTTCAGCTTCCATCGTTCTAATACTCTCAGCTTGGGATGCTGAGTTTTTCTTTATCTCACTGACGGAAGATCTAACTTCAGTCGAAACCTCTATGAAATTTGATAAAAGTGATTTCATGGTTTGAGTGAATTGAGAAAACTCGTCAGAACAGGACTGCATAGGATTAGACTGTGCAGGAGTGTTGCCCTGGTTTTGGAAATTTTGTGACTGGTAGGGGTGCTGAGTGAGTTGGAGGGGTTGCTGTTGTGGTGGAGGAAGAGCCCTTTGAAAATTATTCGTGTTTGGAACCGTGTTTTGAGATTGGTTTTGGTTCCAAGCAAAATTCGGGTGATTCCTCCAACCCTGATTGTACGTGGAAGAATATGGATCGTTTCGAGGTCGTTGAAATGCAGCATTAGAATGCTCGTGACCTTGAAACGCCGAGTTTAATGGACATTCTTCCGTTAAATGTGACGGATCAGAACAGCACCCACAAACTGTTTTGGGGAGTGACATTGGGTTTAGGGAGGCTGCAGAAAATTTGTGTTCCATAGCGTCGAGCTTCTTTTGCATTACTGCCATCTCAGCTCGAACACCTATGGACACATCTATCTGGTATACGCCACCCCTATTCAATGGTTGGGTTCCACTCTCCCACTGTAGTGACTTTTCAGCGAACTCTTCTAAGTACTTCCAAGCTTCCCCATCATCTTTGGTCATAAAAGTACCTTGACACATGTTTTCAAGGCTCTGTTTAGTGCTTGGGTTAATGCCCTCATAAATGATTCGGCAAAGCTCCCATCTCGGGATGCCGTGATGAGGACACTGAACCAATAGATCCTTGAAACGTTCAAAGCATTTTGAAAATGGTTCGGTAGGGAGATGGGCAAATTGGTTCAGTTCGCTACGGATTCGAGCCGTCTTTTGGATTGGGTAAAATTTCTTAAGGAATGCAGCGACGAATTCTTCCCAATTCGTAATAGAATGTGCGGTAGTGTTATATAGCCACTTCTCGGCTATATCCCACAATATAAATGGAAGAAGTCGTAGACGCATCGCATCTACAGAAAGTTGTGACGTACCCATCATTGCGCATACGTTTTCAAATTTGGTAATGAAAACGTAAGCGTCCTCGGTCTCGAGTCCGTGGTATTTGGGTAAAAGATTGATATACTGGGGCTTAATCTCAAAGTTATCCCCATTGGCTGGTGGTGTGGATAAGCAGGTCGAAAGAGGACCTCTAAGTGGATAGCACCTCTCCTGGAGAGAGATGCGGGGTGGATTCTGCGCACCAACGGACGGCGGCAGATTAGGGTTAAAGAAATTTGATGGATTCGGGTCCATCGGTGAGGGTGTGGTAGTGGGTAAAGAAAAGGTAAATGGAGAAATATCGACTTCGGAGTCGATAAAAGGTACGCGGACTAAGCGGGAACTAGAATCCCGTGTCCAGCCTATCTTGTACTAAAAAGGGTTAGTACAAGTGACAGCATTGGCTTATAATTAGGGGTAAATGAATAAATGCGGTGTTTTCTTTTGAAAAAGGGATGGATTTTTGAAAAAAATGATGCAACACAACAAATGCAGCACACAACCCTAGAATCTAGTGGTCACCTAGGTCCGGCTTTAGACCGCTCCTAACTGCCAAAAGACAAGTCGCGGGATAGAATCCTCCACTGCCTCTTTGTCCCCCTGTGGCCGGATGAGTGCCAGGTAAGTGGGAAGGTACTCCACTACGTAAGTAGTGGGCCTAATTAATAACCACTAGCCTTAGACACACTCGCCTTAGGCACCACAAGAAAACGCGGATAAGCAATGAATTACCCACGGCCTTCTCCTGTCCTAATTGAGCGCGACAGTCCTTAGAGTCATCTCTAGATTTCTTTTAGTTAATGTGGGTCAATGCGGATGCAAGTTTGGTGGTTTTCGGGGCCTAGGAAGGGTAATGAAATCCCCACCTAATTTGGATTTGGCCGTGCCCCTTAATATCCGTATTAATATGCAAACAACCAAGAATCAAAAACACGCACAATTTACTTTTGCAATTTGCGAGCTGCGATTTATTTGCAAAGAATCCTGCAGCAAAGTATTAGTTGGAGCTAAAAAGAGGAGAGGGGAGAGAGCAAGAAGTCACCTGCAGAAATTTGGTACAGAGAACCCTCTGTGGGACCGCGGTTCCGCCGCAGGTGCCTCTTAATGCCGCGCTTCCGCGGCTTCTTGATGGGTTCACTTCACAAGATTTCAACAGCTGCCTGCTGTTGCTTCCCTCTGTTCTCTGGTACTCTCCAAAAATTATTTCACATGCACAGAAAACTCCAGATCTCCTTGCAATCAAATCATAACACACGTATTAGAGTTTGTACGAATTTTGATTTCAAGAAGTAAAATGTAATAATTCTTTCACTTCAGACTAAAAATGTAAATGAATTAGCGCGATCCCCGGCAATGGCGCCATTTTGATTGATCGTTTTTCCATTGTGTAGTATGAATCAATTCAAAAGGTCCCCTAAAATGGCACCAGTTGATTGAAACTGTTTCTTGTGTCGGTAATCAGAAAATTTATAAAGAACTTCACAACCAAAAAATATATTGACCGCAATGAAACTCCGGTGTCAGCTGTAGTTAATGAGTGAGTGCGGATCGTCCACAGGGATTGCACGATTCATTTATATTTGTGATATGTTTGAATTGAAAAGTTAAGTAACGATAAAAGAAAACATGATTCAAGAATGATTCATATCAAGTGTCACTATTCTTATTCATGAATCAAGAAAATGATAAACAATCAAGAATCGGTGTATCGAGGATATTTCCAATCAACAGTTAAGAATCTAAAAGAGGCTCGTAGGACTCGATCGGGTCTATAGATGTGATGTAATCTCAAGATTTCGTGTTCTTGTCCTTCGAAGGATTAATACTAGATTGATGATCATCGATGAGAGTTAGGGCTTTCTTGATGAAACTAGGATTTCATCTTTTAACCCTTGTTCTTTCGTCGATATCATTCTTTTTCTAGCCTCTACCAAATTCAAGAAACGATCGTAACTCCCCAATTTCGAACGATATCAATCAAGAAAGCATCGAAACGAAATGGGTCGTCGTTTCTTGAACTTGCTAGGGTTTTCAAAACACGTAGGACTCAAGAATTGATTAAAGCTATATTACATCATCATTCTATTGACCGTTTCGACTCCTCAACGAGCGGAGTTTTATTCACACATCGCCACACAGAAAATATTCACGAATTGTAAAGATGTCATGATGCAGAATTTAAAGAAAACAAGATAAAAGAATATCACCTTTATTTATCTCAACAATTTTGATTACATTCGCTTCAAGAACTACAAGAGGAAGAATCTAAATTGTTGATCGGGCGTCGCTCGGCTTCGTGAGTCGTGGATCGGCTCGGATCGCTTGCTCCGTTGAAGATCGGCTCCGCTCCTAAAGGTTGTAGGGCTTCTTGCTTAATGGGTACTCGGGATCTTGATTTTAATTGGAATTAGGGTTAGGGTTTCCCACAAGCCCTCTCACTAAGCTTGTGGAGGAAGGAGATGAAGAAGGAGATTGGCTAAAATGAACTAAAATGAATCACAAATGGTTTGATTCTATCTATCTCCACATGATATCTCACCCTAGGTCTAGGCTTCTATTTATAGAACTCCCAAACCCTAGGTTTAGGTTTGAATTGGCAGTTCCTTCCAAAAGTTTGTTGAGTCTTCTAGAAGGTAGTTTGTTAGGAGCTAGCTTAGGGTTTAAGCTAGGTTTAATTAGGCTTGGAAACCTTTGTTTGCTGATCTGGCAGAAACCTCTGGAGTCTTCTGGAAGTTGACATGCCTTTTTGAAGTCTGAACCCAGAGATAGGAGTTGTGCACCAAAAATGAGGAGCTGATTCCTTGGACCCACCGCGGATCCGCGGCGCAAGCAGGCTCCTGCCGCGGATCCGCGGCTCTTTATAGGGCTTGGGCCTTGGGCTCTCTGGTGTGGTCTTGTAATGACATTTGGAGCTTTCTTTGATATGTTGATTTGTGATTGCTCCTTTGGGTTGATACCAGATTTGAATTCAGTGAGTTGACGTATATTTGAGCGGTGTAAATTCGAGCGAGCTTCTCCTTTTCCTGCACAGACTTCGAAACACGGGTTGCGACATATAGAAATATTGCGATGCCATGCATTGCAGTCAATTTCCTTAGAAATGCCGGTTTTAAGGTCTAATATATGTAATCTGATATTTTGCGACCGATTTGCTAATATGTGAATTATGAATACCGTACACTTCTATATGAATGCAAATGATGAGGAAATTGCCGGTAAAAATAAGCAATATATTCGACTGATCACATCCCAAACCTGGGTACGGGTCAAATATCACATCTATCTCATTTCTCATCTGGTATCTTCTTTATCATAAATCATAATCTGGGGGTACTGATCTACGTCCAGTACAATACTGATACCATATATGTATGCATGCGTGTGTATGAAAACACCACTTCTAAAGGACCCGCTAAAACATCATGTCGTATCTCAAATATGAACCATGTCACATCACCGATCTCAGGGCCTCAAGCCCAATCTCACTGACTCATCTCTAATCCCAAGTACTATCCTCATAAACCGTGTATACGTATACGTATATATATATATATATACATACATACATACATACATAGTCCCATACCCATGTATATATATATATATATATATACATATCCCCATATACGCACAATAATAAAATGAATGCATGTGTGTGTGTGTGCATGTGGGTGTAAACCTTATTCTAGGGTTTCGCGACTAAGAAGCTAAGCTAAGCTACTTCTAATAACACTAAAACTATATCAAGAACCCTATCTTGATTATCCATGTTTCATATAACATATAATCATATATAAATATTTCATATATATAGCATACTATACTTCAAACTGCGGAGGGGCTATACGCCATCCACCCGACTTCCCCCGTAGATATATATTTACTCACTTACTTCTTGTGTGCCGATGCCGATGTCGCCATCTTCATCTTCAATGTCTCGATATCACAGGGGGGTACCTACACATATAATCCAATCGGAATGCGTATTAAAATCCAATCGAAAAAACCAAAACGGCACACGCTATGCTCATAGGTAGAAACCTATAGCCTCGCATGCAAACACGACCAATAACCCTAGTCGTTGACGTTCAAACGCTACACGGCAGAAACACAATATCAAATACCAAAAATCAAGTTAACACGAAGTCGAAAAACAATGCACCAACACAAGAAAAAGATCCCAGATTTTTCCCCAGGTGAAATTAGCCAATTTTGCATATGCCAAGGGTCTAGTTTACTGGAGATAAAGCCACAGAACCAATACGAACCAATTCCAACCTACCCTGGTCGCAAATTGCGGCCAGAATGATTAAATCTGCGGCCAAGGTGAGGGATTAGGGGCTGAGGTCTTGGGTAGTGCTTCCTGAGTGCCTGCATGACTCACTGTCCTTGCTAAATAATTTTCCAGGTCTCCTAGTCTTTGCAGATTTTATTTTCCCTACACAAATTCCACAATTCCCGTATCTGCAGAATTCAAAGTTCGTAATTGGTGTTAAGTCTCGGGTTTTGGGTCCAATATGCTATCACAAAAGGGGTTTTAAGGTCACTACTACACTCAAATTCACCTTTGGATTCAATCCAAACCCTAATCCTTTTCTAGGGATTTCAAAGTTCGCTAAACCATATCGAAACACTTCTAAACTTGTATGGATGATAAGGAAATTGAAATACAATACTAAGGGTGCAGAGATTACCTCACTTGGCAACTCAAGAAATTTCTTGAGTTGCCCCAAGTCTCCAAAATCCTTGCTTTCTTGGTCCAAAGTGTAGCTTGTGCACATTTTTTGTGAAATGAGAGTGGGGTTTCGGGTTGTTTTTGGGTGTGTTTGTGGTGATTTGAGGGGGGGGGGGAGATGAGGGCAGCAACAATGAAGAAATGAGGGGAGAAAATGATGAAAGAAGAAGAAGGGGAAAAGAATGGCCATGGTCAATTGACCCCCTCACCTTTCTCTCTCATGTCCATGCCTAATACTATATTCATTTCCATTATCCTTTTTCTTTTCTTTTGTTTTCTTTTCTAATCTCCTCTCAAATTAAAATCCAAACCATGCATGATAAAATGAGAAAGCATGAAAGAAAAAAAGTAACAAGTTCTAAAATAACATGGTGCATGTCATGTGCACAAATCCGGCTAAAAACACGATTAGCGATATTTAGTCGCGATTAGCACTAAAATAGTGTCAAATAAATCATAAGATTTCATAATTTGCTTAAATCCAACAAAACACCATTTTTTAGTAATTTCTATAATTTTTTTCAAATTTCCCCCCATTTATCGGTATTTAATTATACCACAATATTAAAATATTCATTATATTCATTATTTAATTATAAAAATTCCCAAAAATAATATTTTACTTTTCTGAAATGTTACAATCTCCCCCCTTAAAGAAATTCGGTCCCCAAATTTAAATTTAAACCCCTCAATACTAGAACACTTCAGTAAAAAGATTAAGTCGTCGGGGCTTCGAAATCATAAATGCACAAAACACATCGTAGCGCAATGCATGCGTATGAACAATAAGCAGATAACTCAAAATCAAAACCCCGTCAAGCATCCCGCAATCATCGGAGTCATGGTGAAGACACCAATGTCAAATCCAATACAAAAACCGACATGATATACATCAAAACTATAACATGTAAATATCATTAAAACATCGGAAGAAATGCATGCCAAACCTTTCATATTGCTGTGCGATGCGCGTATCGCGGCACAGTGGCGGACGTCTATTGTAAGAAAATAACTATATCTATATATATCCTTTGTTTAATATGTACGTCCCGCCGTTTTGAAAACAATTTAGAAGGGTTTCCTTATTTTAAACGTTTCGTGTCATCTCCGACACGTAGGTAAATACTGAGACTATAGCTCTTTCTTTGGGAATCCCTTCGATATCTATCAATGCATGCAAAATATATCCAGGTACTGTCCTCTGACTAGTCCTGCCCAGTACGAAAAACAAATAGTAAATATCATGAAAACGTACTTCTCCATAAGAAATCAATCCAAAAATATGCATACGAATGCTACGTGCGTCTGGTGCGTACGGAAATCAAAATCCATGAATGCGCCATACATGTGCACAGAAACAACATCTAAGTGCAACAGGTGTGCACGAAACATCTGTCAAGGGCAACGGGTGTGCCTGACAGCAATATCAGGTGCATCTAATATGCACGAAGAATCCCGATTTAGTGCATCTGGTGTGCACCTAAATCACGTCTCATAACATGCGCCCAACATGCGCGAAAATCCAAATCAGGTGCATCCATCATGCACGAATAAAATCTAAATCATGTGCATTCAACCATGCACGAAATCACGAAATCCAATATCAAGCGCCGAATATACGCAAAATCCCATCCAACCGCGTAAAATATGCGCAAGAATCCAATCAGGTGCACAAGGTGCACAAAACAATTATCGAGTATCACAATCGAAATCGACGGTATACAACACATCTCAAATCCAAATCCAAATCCAAATCAGGTATACCGTGGTATATATATAGTCTCATAACCATGTGCAACCACGTGCACAAAAGCAAATCAATATACTAAAAGTGCATGAAATCTATGCCGAAAGCATAAGTCAAATCATATGCATGCCCTAGGCATGAAATCAAAATCAATATCTCAAATGACATCAAATCGAAGTCCAGTGCAACTGTAGTGCAAAAAATACGTATCAATGCACTGCAAGCATAGGTGAACTATACCGAGTGCAAAAACCAGGTCGTGTGTGTACTTTAAGCATAAATCAACTCAACTGTATGAAATCCATGAATCATAAACATGTGCAGCCAAAACACAAAAACAATATCAGGTGTAATAACTGTGCACAAATCATACATCAATACAACGGTGTATAAAGCATATCTTAAGTGCAATACTATGCATAAAACATAAATACCCAGTAGGTGCAACCATGGTGCACGAAAACAAATATCATGAAACTCAGTCATCAAAACCCAATCATGCGAATAGATCGCCCAAAATACCGAAATCAAGTATGGAGGAATAGTTCCGCTCAATCACATCCTCTAAAGATCTCTGGCCAACAGTCATGGTCACTCATAACATGTCCCGTCGATGATGCCGAACTCTGGCCTGCTGAGTGTGCGCAAAATGACCACTCCTGGGTCCAAGTCTTCTCGTAAAATACTCCTGAAAGGTACTGTCGAGGTCTCTCTTCCAAATCTCGTTTCTGCCGAACCGCCCGGAGGTTATCACCCTTTACTATATCTGTTTCTTGTTTCAGGGATGGCTGCATACTTATCACGGCTCCTTCTGGAAGATATATCCATATACAACGTCTTTGCGTGCATGTCACATCTCTGATGTCGGCGGAGTGGAACGTCATCTCATCAAGATCTCGTACGAACCTCTTACTCCACTTTCCTCAAATGTCGACTGATTCGGACTCATCTCTTCGTGGCTGCATGGACTGTTCTCCAACGGCTATACTCGTATCTGGTGTCTCCCAAGCAATGCATCCCATCACATGATATCTGAAAGATGTCGAACCATTCGATCGATTCGTCAAAACCTCATAATCCCCCAAGAGATCAACATCTTGAGTACAGTTTAATAATATCGAGTACATGCCACAACACCTATGGACCAACCGTAGAAGGGCAAACCCAAGCTTCATTAATGGTACCGCGGAACTACCGCAAACCCGAAGGTTCAAAGACTTTCACATGGTCATTATGTCGAGTTAGGGTTTCATTCTTCTAGAGGGTCCATAGAGTTACTTGCATGTTTTTTTCAAATACTTTAAACTTGGAAAATGGGTTTCTGACATTCGATCGTCTCTATCGACTCCCAACGTATCCGTGTGAAGTCTCCTCAAGCTGGAATCAATCAATCTGATGACCTCGCATCGGGGTAAGCGAACGAACCACATGTCCTAGTCATTCATCCTCGGAAGACTAGCGGCCTTCTATCATATCTCTGAGTATAAACTCGTGCTGCAGTAGCTCCAACATCTGGGGCGATATCTCGTCATTAGCAGCAACAACTGGCTCATTCGTCTGCACGCTAAACAGTGCCTCGATCATCATGAATACGCGATACATCAATGGTCATCATATTCTGGCTGGCCTCTATCAGTGGCTCAATCCTCTGGTGCTGATCTGCACGTCCGAGAATTCTCGTAAACGCGATCCATCAAATGCTCATGGCGTGAAAACACAATAAAACGACGCCTCTCTATGTAATCGTATGTCCCTGGGATCACACCCTGGTCAGTCCTCGTCCGTGACGAGCTCGTGCTGACCGCAACTCTAGCCGTAGCTCTTTCTGCCCGTGTAATCGTGGCAGCAAAACCATATACCAATATCGATGAGGATAGATCATGAATGAATATAATACGGTGCAAGGAAATGTATATCCTAAGGCTTCTTAAGCGGAGTAGCGTATCGTAAGTATGCCGCGGAACATACACACGGTACATCACTCTCCTTAAGTCACCTACTCCATCAACCAAGGTTAACCTATGCGACGAAAGTTCGGGTCTAATGCCCCATCGACTAAGTCTAAGTTCCGTAAGGTCAAGCCTAGATTCCGTATATATACAAACACCCTACGCTCCTCATAATCAAACCTAGACTCGAACCAAGGTTAACCTAGCGCTCTGATACCAAATTTGTCACAACCCGAAATAGCACGTGACTGGCCCTTGAATCATATGAAGTTTATAGGACCCCATCTAATTCAAGTAAGCCAAAAGCCCTGAAATCTAAAACCATTTTGAAGAAATGTTTTATTAAAATAAGCCGAATATGCATTTTAAAATCATTAGTCTTTTTTGAAAATTTCGGCAGAGTTTCCTTTTTAAATACTGGCCCTGAACGGGGTACAGCATGATAAATATATACATGAATGATAAAAGGTATCCCCAAGCGGGAGCTAGCTCTTCGTCAAACGACGAGCACAACCACGTAAGCAATATAATATACAACGCCGAAGGACGAGGATCAAAACTCAAAATGAAACTCAAAACAACTTGAAATCCATAATAATACAACGTGCGACTCTAATGTCGAAAGAATAAACTCACTGGTCTGCTAAGTCTGAAATAAATATACACGTCTGGTTAATGGAGTTACTAGATACAACTGAATGTAATAAAGTACAATGGTGGTCACGATGCAAGTGAACCCACCTACCAAAGCAAATCATCCGGAAAGGGAGCAATGTGCCAGCAAGCCGTAATGAAATCTGTACGGCAAAACCTGCAAGAAACTGTGGCACAACGGGGGTGAGTTGCCAACTCGTGAGTAGAAAACATCACCGAGCAGTAATCGTATGTATGACACAATCCTAGGTCAATACGATCAATAATATATATATATATATATATATATATATATATATATATATATATATATATAACCTCAAATGATAAGTCTGAAGCATGAAAAGGTGGCAAGGGTAAACATCTATACATAAGTGTAATCCCATGTGCTCGTGTCAGTGCCTCAGGTAACAATGTATCATATGTATGAGGTATGAATGTAATGTAATGAAAACAGAATACATGTAAATGAAGAAACTGTTTTCTTTCTTTAGTGAGATTTCTGTAATTTAAAATGAGGTATCATCAATAAAACAATATAAAACAGTGTCTAGCATCGACACAAAACATAAATCTCAATATCCAATATCTCAGGCTCCGGCTATCCGGACAGGCCTGTATCATCAAATCTCAATACCTCAAAGCTCAAAACCTGAGTGTCTCAAATCTCAATATCTAGGGCTCCGTCAGTCCGGATCGGCCCATATCATCAATCACATGACCACGAATGGTATCCTCCGGATATCCGACGCGCTAGGTAAAATCACCGGTAGGCAGTCTGCCCCTGAAAGGCTCATCATCCTCTATGAAATCACTCTCGCCCCGGGATACCATACCGGGTTCACCATGTACCCGAGACGGTTCATACGACTCCTCGAATCGGGTCTCGAAATCCATCTCATAACCGAGAAAACATCATGGTGGACGACTCATACATGACGAGAAAACCGCACTTTTCATTTTAAAAAGAGAGAGAGATAGAGAAGTTTATATATATTCTTGCGGTTTTCCCCCAAATCCAGGAAATCTCATGAAAATTCGAAATCCAATCATCAATAGCAAGTAAACAGTGAATATCGGCATAAAACTCCACAATACTTCATAACAGTGAATAATAATGTGCATGAAGTAGCAAGTAATAACTGCAATGTCTAAACTAGCATATAAAGACGAGTACGCTAATACCATGTCGAACTATCGGTTAACAAGCTATGTCAATGAGTAATATTCACTAAAGTGTACGTGACATGGCAATTACCGATGATGATGTGTGTGAGCCGGCAAGTAAGTGTATGTGGAACATACGCATCATCGGTAATGGTGCTGGTGTCCTGACAGCATGATCTCAATAACGGCATATGAAAACACAATATAAGCATGCGATGCAATGCAAACAGCAATAATATGCGGGAGCTGAATATCAAATATAATGATAACGAATCTGCATTTATATAAATACGAGTCATACAGGTTTGCCATTTGAAATAACACGAATCGTGTGTTTAGAAAATAGGGACTACGGTGTTTTTTAAGAAAATGTACTTCCTTTGAAATATCCGTAGAATCCCTTGGCCTGTCTTTAAAATACTCACGATTCGTTAGTTTTGAAATAGGTATGACTCGAGTCTAATCTATCATTTAAAAGTAAACTGCAAGACTAAACTAAAAGGCTGATCGAAAGGTAAGGAAACCGCCTAAAATCTGAGTTGATATATATATATATATATATATATATATATATATATATATATATATATATAATATAGTCGGTGATCCCGCCTCAATAGTATCACATATGATACAATATCTATAATATGACATACTTAAGTCAAGAGTGTGGACCTATCATCAATATATCGCACGTACGGTAAATCCGTCGTATGGCATCCCAAATCTGGGTACGGGTCAAATATCACATCTATCTCATTTCTCATCTGGTATCCTCTTTATCATAAATCATAATCTGGGGTACTGATCTACGTCTAGTACAATACTGATACCATATATGTATGCATGCGTGTGTATGAAAACACCACGTCTAAAGAACCCGCTAAAATATCATGTCGTATCTCAAATACGAACCATGTCACATCACCGATCTCACGGCCTCAAGCCCAATCTCATCGACTCATCTCCAATCCCAAGTACTATCCTCATAAACCGTGTATATGTATACGTGTATACACACACACACACAGTCCCGTACCCATGTGTATATATATATATACATATCCCCATATACGCACAATAATAAAATGAATGCATGTGTGCGCGTGCGTGTGGGTGTAAACCTTATTCTAGGGTTTCGCGACTAAGAAGCTAAGCTAAGCTACTTCTAATAACACTAAAACTATATCAAGAACCCTATCTTGACTATCCATGTTTCATATAACATATAATCATATATAAATATATCATATATATAGCATACTATACTTCGAACTGCGGGGGTGCTATACGCCATCCACCCGACTTCCCCCATAGATATATATCTACTCACTTGCTTCTTGTGTGCCGATGCCGATGTCGCCATCTTCATCTTCAATGTCTCGATATCACATGGGGGTACCTACACATATAATCCAATCGCAATGCGTATTAAAATCCAATCGGAAAAACCAAAACGGCACACGCTACGCTCATAGGTAAAAACCTATAGCCTCGCATGCAAATACGACCAATAACCCTAGTCGTTGACGTTCAAACCCTACACGACGGAAACACAATATCAAATACCAAAAATCAAGTTAACACGAAGTCGCAAAACAATGCACCAACACAAGAAAAAGATCCCAGATTTTTCCGAGGTGAAATTAGCCAATTTTGCATATGCCAAGGGTCTAGTTTACTGGAGATAAAACCACAGAACCAGTACGAACCAATTCCAACCTACCCTGACCGCAAATTGCGGCCAGAACGATTAAATTTGCGGCCAAGGTGAGGGATTAGGGGCTGAGGTCTGTTAGTGTATATGCCCTAGAGGCCATTACTGTATCATACTAGTTTGTATTTTACTTAATGGAAGCTTGGGATATTCACCTTGTATAAACAATCTTGCTCAATATAGTAGTATGCTACTTGGTTTGTTTCTACTTCAATATGTACATGTGTTTATTTTTGTATATCACCTATACACATTAGTGGAGCCCTTAGGATCTTTGCTTGATTACCAGCGTTGTGATGGCAGTCACACTAGTGGGGGCTGGGTAATCTATAAGCACATCCTTATACAGGTCCCTAGTCGCAGGACTATCGAGACAGGGTATCAATACTCCGGAGTAGACTAGCGTATGCGCTTCTCATCCCAGTGTGGGAGATGGTCTGTCCCACAGCCATCAGTACGTCGTACTGGAGATAGTATACGGATGCTCGTTAGGTTACGAGTACACTGGACATGACTCGTCGGGAACTGACCAGTTGGTATTATACCTATCGTCAGTTATCAGTTCCCAGGTGACATGAGTACAGCTTAGTCCGCTGACTTGACACTGGCACTTCGCCTCGAGTGTGTTCCCACTGCACTTTGATCACTACCCTACCACGGCTCAAAGGAGTCGTGCAAACAGGTAGTAGTTGGGTGCAGTCCCGAAGCACTTGGAGGCAGTGACGGTTAGACAGGATTCGTCTCTCTCGGTATTGGGGGTTGACATCGCGCTGTGTCTAGGAAAGCCATCATACGAGTAGTCCCTGGCCAGGGCAAGCGAGATATACTGGTAGGCTTCCAGTGTTATCTCAGGGTGTTTTGGGCTTCACTCCGACACGACTTGTACCGCTATTAGGGGACTGACGTTTACCGCCCCCTAGGCCCGCCATGCGATGTATCAGACGAACAGACCGGACTGTACGGAGACTGTCACACTCAGACTCAGTAGGAGTTCAGATGGGGTTCACCTCGTCAGTCTTCTTATCGGCATCTACCTGGGGACCGTTACGCACATCTAGTGCCGCTTGCGGTCTGTGGTTAAACCCACTGCCAGCGTAGTGTCGAGTCTTTAGAGTCCCACACAGAGGGCTATTCGCCATTGGGCAAAACAGAGTAGAGGTCGCATGGTTTTGCGACAGGGTTCGTTCTCATCCGCGCACTTGTGCACGTTTGGAGTCCGGACAGATATTACTAGCAGGCTCTGGTTTGAGCCAGATACTGGTATATGTTCTGGGGTTGATTTTATCTCATAGTATTCATGTTCCTCGGAACAAGAATGCGGGTGTGTATGCACAGTTGATTGAGGCGGAGGAAGAGGTTTTTCATTAGGGTTTCGGAACGAGTGCGTATGCACTGTTGACAGTCGTCTTTTACCAAACCCTAATGAATTAGTGATATATCAATTAACAATATTAATTAAATGAAATTGTGTTATGGATGGGTTTGTTGACTTGTTGACCAAGGTTGACTTGTTGACCATGGTTGAAAGTTTGACCATTATCATTACATATCAAAGATGCTCTTTGATTCTAGCAAAATTCATTTAATGAATGTAATGATAATGGTCATTCCAAACCATCCATCAACTATTTCATTTTTATTATTATTGTTAATTTGATAATTCTTTTCATTTTTAGTTATGGTTGTAAAATGAAAAGAATAGCTCATTCTATCATAACTCTTCTCTCTCCTCACTTCTTCTTCTTCCTCCTCTAGTTCAAGGAGCTCCCTTCTCATGTGTTGAGAATCCATCTCCTTGAGATAAAAACACCCCAAAGCCACTCTCTACTCACTCTAGGGTTAGAGGTTTAGCAAGCCGAAAATCCTAGTTCACTCAAAGTTCGAGAAAGAGCCCGAAGGTTGAACCCTCAGGTGGATCCATCTTTGATGGAAGAAGGCGACGAGGAAAGCACCATCAAACCCTACAAAGGTTTCAAGAAGAAGGAGTTCAAGTTAGGTATAACCTTTTATCCGAGTAGCTAACTCTCTTTAGCTTTCTTGCTAGTTTAGTTTAGAAAAGATCCCGACTTTGTTAGTCCATGTTGCCCCTTGCGCTAAAAATTTGATTTTTATACCGTTTCTGCCTCCCTGCAAGAACCGGGGGTGGCAACGTGGACTTACAGTGGTATCAGAGCCTAACTAAACTTAAACTAGCTTAGTAGTAAAGTGTATGGAAGTTCGAACGGAAAAATCGCAAAAAAAACCGGAAAAACAAAACCCTAACTTTCTGTTGAAATTTTTTGTGCTCTAAAATGAAAAAGTTTTACTCCTAAAATCGGCTCAGGGTTTTGTGAGAACACCCACCAAAAACGATCCCCTGATTCCCTCAAACCGCCGCGGTTTCGCGGCAAAAGGTATGCATTCGCCGCGGAACCGCCGCCGTTTAGGCTCCTCTCGTGATCGGGTTTTGTGCAGTGTTCTTCTGGTAGGGTTTTGGGATTTTTCAGATGGTTTATTTGTGCCCAGATTTTCCAGAAAAGAAATTTGCTTTTGGGGGCCTATAAATCCGTATTTTTATCGAACTTCACTACACTTTGACTATATTGGTTATATCTGTGATGTTTGTATGTATTGAACGTCGGCTAATTGCTATATGTCGATTAGTCGGGGTTATACATCTCTATGATCTGTGTTTGATATTGGTTTGTGTATATGAATGCGTTGGACTGTCGCGGGTGAATAGCCGGGGTGGATGTGAGATGAGTGTTTCTTTTTCTTTCATTCATGTAAAATGTAAATTGATGTAATATTATTATTTGTATGGCCGCACAACCGGGTCGGGGTTGTAGCCGTCATTGTATAATTCTTTTTATTCTTTTTGCTCCTAGGATAGACCCATGGAGGGGGTGCACAAACTACCGGGTATCTCGAAGTGCCGAGTGACCTACTCACGGCGCTGAGGGAGGTTGCTTCGCTTCGGGTACTTGGCGGGTAGTTTGCCGCACCCGTAGGGGTCTTGGGTGGGGTATTGGCTATTCACCGCGACCGTGTAATCCGCTTTTCGTTGCAGGCTCGAACGGATTGCGGATTCCTAGTATATCCAATGTATTCATCTGTGATCTGTAATGTCTATCATTGCTATATATATATAACTATTTAGGCGTTGCTTATGTTTTACAGCCGCGCTAGCCCAGCCCCCGCTCTGTCGTTAGTTAAGTAACCTAACGGGTGATGACGGGGCCCCGTGGCGAATGCGAATGGCATAAGCGTACGTCATATTTTGGTTGTTTTCTGCAATGGTAGGATTAAATGATTGGACGCATTAAAAGAACTAATGCAAGAATATCACGCATTAAAAGAACTAATGCAAGATAATAAACCAAGCAAAAGTCGTTGGAACACTTTCGAAAAACCACTCGGTTCTTTTCAAAACTAACTTTTAAATGCGGAGCTTGAGCCACTCCTTTTAAAAGCTATCTCGTTCCATCGATTATATCAAGTTCACTACGTTCACGGTTTCGCCAAAACCATTCGTAGCCCTCCGTCGTTTCACATGAATAGTCTATAATATTCAAGCTGTGTTTGTTGGCCAAAGTCAAGGCATAGTGATTGGTAGCTATTGGGTATTCATGTGCAGCATAGATAGATGCGTTGATTTGGAACAGTCGTACTGCCTTGTTGGCCAAAGTCAAGGGTAGGTACGGGTGGATTCAAATTAACCTGGAGAACGACGGGTAGAACTTGACATGTGACTTATGATTTGTTGGCCAAAGTCAAGGTCATAAGAGCATGGGGCAAAAATCCACATCGGGAGTTTCATAAGTACTGAAACTTGCTAGATTTGCATACCATTTGGAGTGTGATGATTCTGGTAGGATTCCTTCAGTTTCGTCACGCAATGATATTTGGATCCCGATCCTACTGTGAGTATATGCTACTCCTCGGGAAATTTCTCACTAAACGATCAATGCTATAAACCAAGTAGGTGTCTAGAAAGGTGTTAGCGGGGCTACGCCCCCAGGGAAAAGAGGTTATTTAATTAAGGAACTTCGCGAAAGCGTTGGAAAACCTCCCTCGAAGTACCGACACTGGCCTGGCTGAACGGTTAAGCAAGTATTGTGCGGTGGGATTGATCCCGACTAATTCTTCCTTTATGGTTTGAGGAGGGATTCGAGAGACAGTGGGAGCCATCCTGTTTAGACAAATTAAAAACCACTCTAAACTTGCAAGAGCATCGTGCTAAAGTGTTTCTTCTCTCTCTCCTAATTGCAGCGACCAATCGACATGACTGGACTTAAGTTACTTCTAGATAAAAACATACTGACAGGGCCAAACTACAAAGATTGGCTCAGGAATGTCAAAATGGCAATCACTTACGACAAGCTGGGGTATCTCCTTACCACCAAAGCTCCCCCCGTCCCAGGTCCCACCTCCAGCGTCGCGGATAAGGAAATCCGTAAGACTTGGGAGATAGATAGCGCGAAGGCCAAATGCCTTGTGCTTGCCTCTATGGACAACGAACATCAGAGGAGGCATGAGAATATGGACCTCGAGTCCATATTTCTCCATACAAAAGAACTGTATGGAGAGCAGTCTCGTATCGCAATATACGAAGTGTCGAAGAAGTTGTTTTCGGCAAGATTGGCCGTCGGATCATCGGTAGCGGAACACGTGCTTAAGATGATTGGCTACATTGAGGAGCTCGCTGAACTTGGGACCATGTTGGAGAATGAGCTCTATACGGACTTGATTCTTCAGTCCCTTCCTTCCACTTACGCCCAGTTCATCCTGAATTTCAACTTACAAGAAAAAGAAGTTGAACTTTCAGAACTCCTCAACATGCTGAGGAGTGCAGAGGGCACCCTACAGAAAGGTAGGGAAACATCCACTTTGTTTGTAGGAGGATCTTCTTCTTCTAGGTCCAAGGCGAAAGCCAAGGGAAAGAAGAGGAAGGCCCCCGCCAAACCAAGGGGCGGTGTTAGTAAAGTGGATACTAAGGGAAAGGCGAAAGCAACAAAGATAGCGGGGAAACTTGTGGATAAAGAAGAATGCTTCTATTGTCATAAGAGTGGACACTGGAAGAAAGATTGCAGGGCTTGGAAGGCCAGGACACAGGAACTGAAGCAGGTTGCGGCTTCAGCTTCAGGTGTGTATGTTATTGAAAACTGTCTTTCGATAAACTCTACTTCCTGGGTATTGGATACCGGATCAGGATCTCATATCTGTAATTCTTTTCAGGCGTTGAGAAACCGTAGGTTTTTGAAGGCAGGTGTCATGACCCTCAGAGTTGCGAACGGAGCTAGCATGGATGCTAAAGCCGTGGGGGACTATCACCTGGGAATGTCAGATGGACATGTTTTGGTTTTACGCAATTGCTTTTTTGTACCCAACGCAACTTGTAATATCATTTCTGTATCTTTGGTTTCTAAAGAAGGTTATGAATTTGCGTTTGTAAGTAATGTTGTAAACATTCACCTTAATCAAATTCTGATTGGGTCAGGTACACGAAGCAATGGTATATACGTATTAAACCAACCACAGATTTTCAATGTCCAGAATACACACAAAAGAAAGTCTCCGGAAATAAATCAGACTTTCTTATGGCATTGTAGACTGGGTCACATCAATGAGAGAAGGTTGACTAAGTTACATACAGAAGGATATTTGAATCCGTTCGAATATCAATCGTATGCCACTTGTCAATCCTGTCTCAAAGGAAAGATGACAAAGACTCCGTTCACTGGACACGGAGTAAGAGCGAGCGAGCTCTTGGGACTCGTACACAGCAACGTGTGCGGTCCAATGTCTACACATGCACGAAGCGGTTATTCTTACTTCATTACTTTTACGGATGATTTTTCAAGGTACGGTTATGTCTTCTTAATGAAACATAAGTCCGAAGCCTTTGAAAAGTTCCAGGAATATAAGAATGAAGTAGAAAAACAAACCGGCAAAAGTATCAAGATTCTAAGATCGGATCGAGGTGGAGAATACTTAAGTGCAGAGTTCCTGAATTATTTAAAAGAGAACGGAATTCTCTCTCAGCTTACTCCTCCATACACTCCGCAACATAACGGTGTATCGGAGAGACGGAACCGAACCCTATTGGATATGGTACGGTCCATGATGAGTAACGCTGAGTTACCGCGATCATTCTGGGGGTATGCGCTAGAATCAGCTGCATACCTTTTGAACCGAGTTCCCACTAAGACTGTGCCTACCACACCATATGAAATGTGGTGTGGGAAGAGACCCCATCTCAGTCACATTAAGACTTGGGGAAGTCCAGCTTTTGTCAAAAAGCAGCATGCGGACAAGCTCGAGGCACGCTCAGTACAGTGCAAGTTCGTGGGATATCCAAAGAACTCCAAGGGATATTTCTTCTACCCCGAAGAGGAACAAAAGGTTTTTGTTTCTCGTCATGCCTACTTCTTGGAAACTGAGTTTTTGGAAAACCAGATAAGTGGGAGCACAGTAGAACTGGAAGAAATTCCAGAACCACGAGCTATTACTGAAAGCTTAGTGGAACCAGAGGGTTCAAAAGAACAGGACATTCCTACGCCGCTCCGCAGGAGTAGTAGGCAGTCTCATCCGCCCGAAAGATACTACGGTTTTCTCATAGACGGGGATAGAGAGGATTGCATCATAGATTATGATGAGCCTACTAGCTTCCAGCAGGCCGTTCAGAGCGTTGACTCAGTAAAATGGCTGGATGTAATGCGGACCGAAATGGAGTCCATGTACACCAACAAAGTATGGACGTTAGACATTGCTCCAGACGGGGTAAAACCCGTAGGATGCAAGTGGATCTTCAAAAGGATGATTGGTGTAGATGGACAGGTTGAGACCTATAAAGCTAGACTTGTTGCAAAGGGTTTTCGTCAAAGACCTGGTTTGGACTATGACGAAACCTTTTCTCCAGTGGCTATGCTGAAATCCATTCGGATCTTTCTTGCCATTGCTGCCTTCCACGATTATGAGATTTGGCAGATGGACGTAAAGACCGCTTTTCTAAATGGAAATTTAGAGGAGTGTGTCTATATGGATCAGCCAGAGGGTTTCATTCAGAGTGGGAGCAGCGGAAAAGTGTGCAAGTTGCTTAAGTCCATCTATGGACTAAAGCAGGCATCGCGGAGTTGGAACATCTGTTTTGATGAGACGGTCAAGGAATTTGGCTTTATCAAAAATCCAGATGAACCATGCATCTATAGTAGATTTGTAGCGAGAACTGTAGTATTCCTCGTTTTATACGTGGATGACATTCTCTTAATAGGAAATGACATTCCTATGCTACAATCTGTCAAGGGATTCTTGTCACACAGGTTCTCTATGAAAGACCTGGGTGATGCCTCATACATCTTGGGGATCCGGATCCATCGTGATAGATCCAAGAGGATATTAGGACTTTCACAGTCCAGGTACATCGACACCATACTGAAAAGATTCAGTATGGAAGATTCCAAGCGCGGTAACCTACCGGCTTGTCACGGGATCACCCTCTCTAAAGAGATGTCTCCCAAGACTGATTTGGAGAGGGATCGCATGTCTATTATACCCTACGCTTCTGCGGTAGGCTCTATAATGTATGCGATATTGTGTACCAGACTGGATGTAGCTTATGCACTGAGTGTGGTAAGCCGGTATCAGTCAAACCCTGGGGAGAAACACTGGATAGCGGTAAAGAACATTCTTAAGTACCTGAGAAGGACTAAGGAGATGTTCTTGGTGTATGGCGGAAAAGATCTCCAGATCGAGGCCTTTGCTGACTCCAGCTTCCAGAGTGACAAGGATGATTCCAAGTCCATGCGGGTTTTGTCTTTACCTTCAATGGAGGGGCGGTGTGTTGGAAGAGTTCCAAACAGGAAACCGTTGCAGACTCGACTATGGAAGCGGAATACATCGCTGCATCTGATGCCGCAAAAGAAGCTGTCTGGATGAGGAAGTTCTTGAAAGAACTTCAGGTGGTTCCGTCCATTGTTGACCCAATACCTCTGTATTGCGACAACAACGGGGCTATAGCTTTAGCGAAGGAACCCAGGTCCCATCAGAGATCCAGACACATCTTGAGGCGGTATCACCTGATCAGGGAGATCGTGGATCGCAAGGAGATCGAGGTTCGGAGGGTTGCTTCAGAAGAAAACACTGCAGATCCATTCACCAAGGCCCTACCCCAGACTCAGTTCGAGCGGCTGATCGAGATGATAGGTCTTCGATACGCCAGTACATGGCCTTAGTGCAAGTGGGAGATTGTTAGTGTATATGCCCTAGAGGCCATTACTGTATCATACTAGTTTGTATATTACTTAATGGAAGCTTGGGATATTCACCTTGTATAAACAATCTTGCTCAATATAGTAGTATGCTACTTGGTTTGTTTCTATTTCAATGTGTACATGTGTTTATTTTTGTATATCACCTATACACATTAGTGGAGCCCTTAGGATCTTTGCTTGATTACCAACGTTGTGATGGCAGTCACACTAGTGGGGCTGGGTAATCTATAAGCACATCCTTATACAGGTCCCTAGTCGCAGGACTATCGAGACAGGGCATCGATACTCCGGAGTAGACTAGCGTATGCGCTTCTCATCCCAGTGTGGGAGATGGTCTGTCCCACAGCTGTCACGACCCGAAAGTACGGAACGTGACCGGCACTTAGATTACGAAGCGTCTAGAGGCGCCACATGACCTAAGTAAGCCGAAGCCCAGAAATCTAAACCAGAAAAGAAGAAAAAGAAGAAAAGAAAAGAAAACAAGTATAAAAACATCAGCAAATTTTACCAAAAATTTTGGCAGAGTCTCCTCTGTAAAAACTGGCCCCCAAACAGGTACAACAAGTATAATATGCATAAACAATAAAAAGCATCCCCAAACGGGAGCTAGCATCAACGCCAACAGGCGGAAACAACCACAACAAGCACAATAATATACAACGCCAATAGGCGAGGCTCAAACTCAAAAGAAAAACAAAACCACCAGATCAGAATAATACATACGCGACTCTAAGGTCGAAATAAAAGACCGGTCCTATAAACTTATCAAGTAATACAAATATGGTTGATGGAGCTTACTAGGTACAAATGAATGAATAAAAGTACAATGGTGGTTCGGATACAAGTGAACCAACCTACCGTGCGAATCACCCTGAAGAAAAGATGTGCCAACAAGCTGCCACGGAAACCTGTACATCGAACCTGTAATAAAATTTGGCACAACGGGGGTGAGTTGCCAACTCGTGAGTAGAAGACATCTACGAAAAGAAATCGAATGCACGACGCTATCCTAGGTCATAATAATACACTATTATATCCCAATCATCTAGTAATAGCAGGGTAATACTACGTGTAAGTGCAAATACTCCGTGTCGTGTCAGTGCCTCATATAGTACTATGTCATATGAATGGATATGCATGCACCATGAATGTAAAATAAACAAATCCTGAAATCCAGGTATATCTGTATAAGAAATCTTTAGCTGTTATCATAGTAAAACGGGTATAGAAACTGGAAATATCAACAATGAAATCCATGGAAATCCGTGTCAAGCATCGACACAAACATGTAAATCTCAAATCTCATAGTCTCAATATCTCGGGCTCCGTCAGTCCGGATCGGCCCATATCATCAAATCTCACGACAACGGTCGGTATCCTCCGGATATCCGCCGCGCCAGACATCACCGGTAGGTAGCCTTCCCCTGCCAGACTCATCGTCTACAACTCGATCTTCTTGCCCCGGGGTACCATACCGGGCCCACCATGTACCCGAGACGGTTCATCCACTCCTCGAATCGGGTCTCGAAATCCAACAGAAAACATGAAATACTCATGGTGGACGACACATACATCACGAGAAAACCGCATTTTATTTTAAAAAGAGAAGAGGGGAGAGAGAGAAGTTTTTATATATTTTTGCGGTTTTCCCCAAAAATCCAGAAATCTCATAGAAATCCAAATCTCAAAATTATGAGTAAGTATATGATAAGTGTCGGCATATGCCCATACTACTGTGCGATAACATGAAATATGAATGCATGAATGTCTAAGTAATAAATATCATGTATTATACTAACATCAGAGAGTAATCATAATATTATATCGGTTTAGTTGTTAACTGATTCTATCAATAAAAGATAATATGATCTAAAGTGTACGTGACATAGCAATTACCGATGATGATGTGTGTGAGCCGGAAAATAAGTGTGCGTGGAATATGCGCATCATCGGTAAAGGTGCTGGTGTCCTAACAGGTAAGGTTTATACTGATTATAGCAACATATAAAAGAACATGCACCATGATGATTACAGTATGAATGTAAATACAGGTGTGCATTATCCACTCCTCTACGAGATACGAGTACAACTACCACTATGTGAGTCGAACCTAAACTAGTGTCCATCTAATATCCTAAGGAACTAACCTAAGAAACTGGTCAATAAGAAACAAGCATCTACCTAAGGTCTGAACCAATATCTCTAATAGTCGGCGATCCAGCCTCAAAAGCGTCACGTACGTAGTACGGCTTCCTCGAACCAAGAGTGCGGATCAATCATCATATCTAGGCCTCGTACGGTAAAATCCATCGTACGGCATCCCAATATCGGGGTACGGGTCAAGTATCTCCTAGGTGTCTCATCATTCGTATAATGTCATCATCAACACATCTCATGATCAAGGTTCTAAACTATAATCGCATACATCAATCGTATATCATTGCCATCATAGAATAATCCTTAGTTTATCCTCAGAAATATCATGTCACATGTGTCATATTGTGATTACATTATACCGATATCTTATCGTCATCAAGTCACACCTATACGATATCGACATCAGGTCACACGTATATGATGTCGTAATCAAGTCATACATATATCATATCGTGATCAGTCACAAGCTACAGCCCAGGTACTATTTTAGCGTTCCATGTACCTCAATATCATCACCACCCTTATTAATTTATATATTCATGTTCATTATCTCATTCTCTAATGATCCGCTAACACTTTAATACGACTGTATAGTCAAGAATCATGGCATCAAGCCCAGTTATACAGTTTCATCATACCTCAGATATCATATCACATCAATGAATCCCATATACGTGTTGTGTATATATATACACCTATACCTAGTTTTATATATATACACACATATACAAGTTTTAGTGTGTGCGTGTGTGTTTCTATCAGAAACCTACGAACCTCTCCCAAAACATTCATCCTCAGGTGTGGTTTTCCTAAATCAGTCTAGTCCCGCCTAGGGTCATTACTAGGGTCCTACTCAGTAAGAATCTAGGGTCACATCTGGTTTCCTAATGTCAATAAGTGCTATTCCTATTCTACGTTGCGGGGGTGCTAAACGCCATCCACCCGACTTCCCCCCGTAGATATGCATCTACTCACCTGGTCCATGTCTGCCGACGACGATGTCGCCATCCTCCTCTTCATCGCCCGCAGTCCACTTGAAGGGTACCTAAACGCAAACATATAAATATCATCGTAAACCGAATCACATACAAAAGTCAAACGATACAAGGAACAAGCATAGGTTAAAACCTATGTCCCGTCCACGCAAAAGAACCAAATACCGCTCGATATCGGCGTACAAACTCCGATGGATCGAGATAACATCATCAAACAACTTGTAGTTTTAAAACACATTACTTATACCATAAAACACGATTAAATCCATCGAAACCCTAAAATCTATCAAACCGTCCAATTTCGCAAAAACCCGAAAATGCCAGTATACCGTTTTTCTGCAAAACTTGACATTTAAATGAAACTAATGGTCATAAAACTCATTAAATAGCATTACTAGACTATACAAACCATTACTATATTTTTATTACACAATTTTGCATTTATTTGAAATTTCTAGTTTGCAACTTTTAACAATTTTAACATTTTTCAAGCAAAATACCACAATTCCACCGCAAAACGTGATTTTGCATAAATTAATGACTTAAACCACAATTCATGATGATAATGATATAATGAAACCATAATTATATTTTTAATCTCATTTATATAGGAATTTCTAAAATCTAGTTTACAAAATTAGCAATTTTATCACAATTTATCAATTAACCATAGAAACTAGCAATCAAACTAAGTTTTTTTTTCCATTAACATGCTAAAATTTCTACTAAAACTATAATCCAATGATAACAACCCAAATTAGAATTTTATATTAACCACAAACACATTTTGCAAAAAACCTAGTTAGCTAATTTCCTAATTTAAAACAATTTTAAATGAAAATTTTACAATTCAACAACCATGCAATATTTTCCAATTCTAAAAGTGTTAAACTAACTATTATAACCCTAAATAATTAACAAAAATCATAACTTGAATTTACAAACCCTAACTTGAATTTTAAAAAAAAAAATAGAATTAATTCATTAAATCTAATTAAGCTTAATATGATTATCTAATAACAATAAATCAAAAGAAAGAAAATTATACCTTCAAAATGTGAAATCCAAACAAGAAATGAGCCTCCAAAATGCATGCCTTCCATCTCCAAATTTCATATAAAAATGAGCAAGGAATGAAGAGTATGGAATAAATAGGATTTTGTGGAATTTTAATTGAATTTTTGATGTGTTTTTGATGAATTTTGAATAAAAATGATGTGGTAAATGGGGGGGGGGGGGCAGCCATGGGGGGGTTGTGGCCGGCCCTAGAGAGGTGAGGGAGAGAAATAAGAGAGTGGGAAAAGTGTGTAGAAGTTTCAAGAGAAGAAACATCAATAAAAGTCTTTTCATGCTTTATTTATTTATTTATTTATTTATTTACTATAGCAACTCAAGAAAGCTCTAGAAAATAGGAAAAATTTGCAAATAAATTTTGCATGATACACACTAATTTCTAATATGCCATGGTTCATTTTTGCAAATTAAAACCATTTAAATTTGTAATTTACACTAATTTAGTGTAAAAATAAAGCTTATGTTAATATTTAAAATAATTAATTTAGGAAAAATATTTTATAAGTGGCTAAATAAACACTATTTACTAGTAATTTCATAATTAAAATAGATATTTTAAAAATTATAATGAAAACAATCACGGTTTGGTTTTACGAAAAATACATTTTACTTTACTGAAAATCCAAAAATTCACTTAAACACTTTTATTCATTTAATTATTTATTTAATCATTTTTAACACGTTACAATCTTCCCCCCTTTTAGAAATTCTGTCCCCGAATTTAAATTAAAACTCCCCCTCCAAATACTAAAACGTTTAGCAAAACATTCAAATCGTCGGGGCTCCGAAATCATCAATACATAACAAAAATCAACTCCGTCAAGCATAACGCAATCATCGGAGTTATGGAGAGAATAAAATATCAAAAATCAATATGAAAACCATCATAATATACATCAATCTATAACTTATATATAGTTCGCACCCTAGTAAAATCGCCGAATCATCATAATAAAGAAGCATACAAAAACCCCTCTTGAAAATTGCCGTGCAATGCACGTGTCACGGCATAAGTAACGGACGTTTAATTTTAAAAAAAATAACTATATATATATATCGTTTATTTAACATACACGTCCCGCCTGGTTACTAAATCAATAATAATAATTAGGAAAACATACTGCTCAAACTAAAATCAATCCCAATCACATCAATAAAATGTCATGTGCGTCCGGTGCGCACTGAAATCGAAACCAATTACAGATACCATGAATACCCACAAAACAAAACTAAGTGCAACAGGTGTGCACCAAAAACATCTGTCAAGTGCAACGGGCGTGCACGACACAATATCAGGTGCATCTAATCTGCACAAAACCCCGATTTAGTGCATCTGGTGTGCACAAAATCGCATCAAGTGCGCCAAGTATGCGCAAGAATCCTAATCAGGTGCACATGGTGCACGAAAACATACCTCGAATATCAAAATCAAAATCACAGTACAAAAATGCATGAAAACTAAGTCAAAACATATGTCAAAATCATATGTAACCCCTATGCACAAAATCAAATCAAAAATCTCAAAATATATAAAACCAAATCAAGTGTACTGGGTGCGTACTAAACCACATCAATACAACTGATATATGAAACACAGATAGAATGAAGGTACACACAGGAAATACCAATCGTAGAACAAAGTCCTCAAAATACAAAAATCCAATCAACGAAAATAGGAAATTCAAATCACTAAATCACAATCGTAAACACTATCGTCAATGTGCACCTCTTTCCTCTGATGTCGGCTGCTTCGAACTCGTTCTTTCATAGGTGTGCTGACTGCGCTACCAACGGCAATACTCATGTCTAGAGTCTCCCACATAGTCGATCCCTTCACTTGATATCCGGACTACATTAAACTTTTCGATCGATCCATCAAAATCCCATAATTTCCCGAGAGCTCAACACTCAAGTACAGTTTAAAAATATCCGGTACATACCCCAGCATCGATGATCCAGCCGTAGAAGGGCAAACCCAAGCCTCACTAATGGCACCGCGGAACTGCCGTAAACCCTAAGGTTCAAGGGCGTTCTCGTGGTCATTATGTCGAGTTAGGGTTTCATTCTTCTAGAGGGTCCATCGAAATACCTGCATGTTCTTCCGAATACCTTAAACTTAGGAAAATGGTTTTCTGATAATCGTTCGAACCCTTTAACTTCATCCGGACGGCATGTGAATACCCTTCGTCCGCACGCTAAGCAATGCTTCAATCCTCAAGAATAACCAATACTCTAATGGTTATCGCATTCGAGCCGCAGCTCCCTCTGCCTGTGCGCCCGTGGTAACAGAACCACCCTCCGACATCGACGAAGATAGATCAAAGGAACGAATGAAATATGGTGCAAACAAATGTACATCCTAAGGCACCTTAAGCAGAGTAGCGTATCGTAAGTATGCCGCGGACCATACCCACGGTACGTTACTCTACCTAAATCGCCTACTCCATCAACCAAGGGTCACCTAGACTTATACAGGGTTAAACCTAGCGCTCTGATACCAACTTTGTCACGACCCGAAAGTACGGAACGTGACCGGCACTTAGATTACGAAGCGTCTAGAGGCGCCACGTGACCTAAGTAAGCCGAAGCCCAGAAATCTAAACCATAAAAGAAGAAAAAGAAGAAAAGAAAAGAAAACAAGTATAAAAACATCAGCAAATTTTACCAAAAATTTCGGCAGAGTCTCCTCTGTAAAAACTGGCCCCCAAACGGGTACAACAAGTATAATATGCATAAACAATAAAAAGCATCCCCAAACGGGAGCTAGCATCAACGCCAACAGGCGGAAACAACCACAACAAGCACAATAATATACAACGCCAATAGGCGAGGCTCAAACTCAAAAGAAAAACAAAACCACCAAATCAGAATAATACATACGCGACTCTAAGGTCGAAATAAAAGACTGGTCCTATAAACTTATCAAGTAATACAAATATGGTTGATGGAGCTTATTAGGTACAAATGAATGAATAAAAGTACAATGGTGGTTCGGATACAAGTGAACCAACCTACCATGCGAATCACCCTGAAGAAAAGATGTGCCAACAAGCTGCCACGGAAACCTGTACATCGAACCTGTAATAAAATTTGGCACAACGGGGGTGAGTTGCCAACTCGTGAGTAGAAGACATCTACGAAAAGAAATCGAATGCACGACGCTATCCTAGGTCATAATAATACACTATTATATCCCAATCATCTAGTAATAGCAGGGTAATACTACGTGTAAGTGCAAATACTCCGTATCGTGTCAGTGCCTCATATAGTACTATGTCATATGAATGGATATGCATGCACCATGAATGTAAAATAAACAAATCCTGAAATCCAGGTATATCTGTATAAGAAATCTTTAGCTGTTATCATAGTAAAACGGGTATAGAAACTGGAAATATCAACAATGAAATCCATGGAAATCCGTGTCAAGTATCGACACAAACATGTAAATCTCAAATCTCATAGTCTCAATATCTCGGGCTCCGTCAGTCCGGATCGGCCCATATCATCAAATCTCATGACAACGGTCGGTATCCTCCGGATATCCGCCGCGCCAGACATCACCGGTAGGTAGCCTTCCCCTGCCAGACTCATCGTCTACAACTCGATCTTCTTGCCCCGGGGTACCATACCGGGCCCACCATGTACCCGAGACGGTTCATCCACTCCTCGAATCGGGTCTCGAAATCCAACAGAAAACATGAAATACTCATGGTGGACGACACATACATCACGAGAAAACCGCATTTTATTTTAAAAAGAGAAGAGGAGAGAGAGAGAAGTTTTTATATATTTTTGCGGTTTTCCCCAAAAATCCAGAAATCTCATAGAAATCCAAATCTCAAAATCATGAGTAAGTATATGATAAGTGTCGGCATATGCCCATACTACTGTGCGATAACATGAAATATGAATGCATGAATGTCTAAGTAATAAATATCATGTCTTATACTAACATCAGAGAGTAATCATAATATTATATCGGTTTAGTTGTTAACTGATTCTATCAATAAAAGATAATATGATCTAAAGTGTACGTGACATAGCAATTACCGATGATGATGTGTGTGAGCCGGCAAATAAGTGTGCGTGGAATATGCGCATCATCGGTAATGGTGCTGGTGTCCTAACAGGTAAGGTTTATACTGATTATAGCAACATATAAAAGAACATGCACCATGATGATTACAGTATAAATGTAAATACAGGTGTGCATTATCCACTCCTCTGCGAGATACGAGTACAACTACCACTATGTGAGTCGAACCTAAACTAGTATCCATCTAATATCCTAAGGAACTAACCTAAGAAACTGGTCAATAAGAAACAAGCATCTACCTAAGGTCTGAACCAATATCTCTAATAGTCGGCGATCCAGCCTCAAAAGCGTCACGTACGTAGTACGGCTTCCTCGAACCAAGAGTGCGGATCAATCATCATATCTAGGCCTCGTACGGTAAAATCCATCGTACGGCATCCCAATATCGGGGTACGGGTCAAGTATCTCCTAGGTGTCTCATCATTCGTATAATGTCATCATCAACACATCTCATGATCAAGGTTCTAAACTATAATCGCATACATCAATCCTATATCATTGCCACCATAGAATAATCCTTAGTTTATCCTCAGAAATATCATGTCACATGTGTCATATTGTGATTACATTATACCGATATCTTATCGTCATCAAGTCACACCTATACGATATCGACATCAGGTCACACGTATATGATGTCGTAATCAAGTCATACATATATCATATCGTGATCAGTCACAAGCTACAGCCCAGGTACTATTTTAGCGTTCCATGTACCTCAATATCATCACCACCCTTATTAATTTATATATTCATGTTCATTATCTCATTCTCTAATGATCCGCTAACACTTTAATACGACTGTATAGTCAAGAATCACGGCATCAAGCCCAGTTATACTGTTTCATCATACCTCAGATATCACATCACATCAATGAATCCCATATATGTGTTGTGTATTTATATACACCTATACCTAGTTTTATATATATACACACATATACGTATACGCCATGTCAAGTTTTAGTGTGTGCGTGTGTGTTTCTATCAGAAACCTACGAACCTCTCCCAAAGCATTCATCCTCAGGTGTGGTTTTCCTAAATCAGTCTAGTCCCGCCTAGGGTCATTACCAGGGTCCTACTCAGTAAGAATCTAGGGTCACATCTGGTTTCCTAATGTCAATAAGTGCTATTCCTATTCTACGTTGCGGGGGTGCTAAACGCCATCCACCCGACTTCCCCCCGTAGATATGCATCTACTCACCTGGTCCATGTCTGCCGACGACGGTGTCGCCATCCTCCTCTTCATCGCCCGCAGTCCACTTGAAGGGTACCTAAACGCAAACATATAAATATCATCGTAAACCGAATCACATACAAAAGTCAAACGATACAAGGAACAAGCATAGGTTAAAACCTATGTCCCGTCCACGCAAAAGAACCAAATACCGCTCGATATCGGCGTACAAACTTCGATGGATCGAGATAACATCATCAAACAACTTGTAGTTTTAAAACACATTACTTATACCATAAAACACGATTAAATCCATCGAAACCCTAAAATCTATCGAACCGTCCAATTTCGCAAAAACCCGAAAATGCCAGTATACCGTTTTTCTGCAAAACTTGACATTTAAATGAAACTAATGGTCATAAAACTCATTAAATAGCATTACTAGACTATACAAACCATTACTATATTTTTATTACACAATTTTGCATTTATTTGAAATTTCTAGTTTGCAACTTTTAACAATTTTAACATTTTTCAAGCAAAATACCACAATTCCACCGCAAAACGTGATTTTGCATAAATTAATGACTTAAACCACAATTCATGATGATAATGATATAATGAAACCATAATTATATTTTTAATCTCATTTATATAGGAATTTCTAAAATCTAGTTTACAAAATTAGCAATTTTATCACAATTTATCAATTAACCATAGAAACTAGCAATCAAACTAAGTTTTTCTTTCCATTAACATGCTAACATTTCTACTAAAACTATAATCCAATGATAACAACCCAAATTAGAATTTTATATTAACCACAAACACATTTTGCAAAAACCTAGTTAGCTAATTTCCTAATTTAAAACAATTTTAAATGAAAATTTTACAATTCAACAACCATGCAATATTTTCCAATTCTAAAAGTGTTAAACTAACTATTATAACCCTAAATAATTAACAAAAATCATAACTTGAATTTACAAACCCTAACTTGAATTTTAAAAAAAAAACATAGAATTAATTCATTAAATCTAATTAAGCTTAATATGATTATCTAATAACAATAAATCAAAAGAAAGAAAATTATACCTTCAAAATGTGAAATCCAAACAAGAAATGAGCCTCCAAAATGCATGCCTTCCATCTCCAAATTTCATATAAAAATGAGCAAGGAATGAAGAGTATGGAATAAATAGGATTTTGTGGAATTTTAATTGAATTTTTGATGTGTTTTTGATGAATTTTAAATAAAAATGATGTGGTAAATGTGGGGGGGGGGGGGGGGCAGCCATGGGGGGGTTGTGGCCAGCCCTAGAGAGGTGAGGGAGAGAAATAAGAATGGGAAAAGTGTGTAGAAGTTTCAAGAGAAGAAACATCAATAAAAGTCTTTTCATGCTTTATTTATTTATTTATTTATTTATTTATTTACTATAGCAACTCAAGAAAGCTCTAGAAAATAGGAAAAATTTGCAAATAAATTTTGCATGATACACACTAATTTCTAATATGCCATGGTTCATTTTTGCAAATTAAAACCATTTAAATTTGTAATTTACACTAATTTAGTGTAAAAATAAAGCTTATGTTAATATTTAAAATAATTAATTTAGGAAAAATATTTTATAAGTGGCTAAATAAACACCATTTACTAGTAATTTCATAATTAAAATAGATATTTTAAAAATTATAATGAAAACAATCACGGTTTGGTTTTACGAAAAATACATTTTACTTTACCGAAAATCCAAAAATTCACTTAAACACTTTTATTCATTTAATTATTTATTTAATCATTTTTAACACGTTACAACAGCCATCAGTACGTCGTACTGGAGATAGTATACGGGTGCTCGTTAGGTTACGAGTACACTGGACATGACTCGTCGGGAACTGACCAGTTGGTATTATACCTTTCGTCAGTTATCAGTTCCCAGGTGACATGAGTACAGCTTAGTCCGCTGACTTGACACTGGCACTTCGCCTCGAGTGTGTTCCCATTGCACTTTGATCACTACCCTACCACGGCTCAAAGGAGTCGTGCAAACAGGTAGTAGTTGGGAGCAGTCCCGAAGCACTTGGAGGCAGTGACGGTTAGACATGATTCGTCTATCCCGGTATTGGGGGTTGACATCGCGCTGTGTCTAGGAGAGCCATCACACGAGTAGTCCCTGGCCAGGGCAAGCGAGATATACTGGTAGGCTTCCAGTGTTATCTCAGGGTGTTTTGGGCTTCACTCCGACACGACTTGTACCGCTATTAGGGGACTGACGTTTACCGCCCCCTAGGCCCACCATACGATGTATCAGACGAACAGACCGGACTGTACGGAGACTGTCACACTCAGACTCAGTAGGAGTTCAGATGGGGTTCACCTCGTCAGTCTTCTTATCGGCATCTACCTGGGGACCATTACGCACAGCTAGTGCCGCTTGCGGTCTGTGGTTAAACCCACTGCCAGCGTAGTGTCGAGTCTTTAGAGTCCCACACAGAGGGCTATTCGCCATTGGGCAAAACAGAGTAGAGGTCGCATGGTTTTGCGACAGGGTTCGTTCTCATCCGCGCACTTGTGCACGTTTGGAGTCCAGACAAATATTACTAGCAGGCTCTGGTTTGAGCCAGATACTGGTATATGTTCTGGGGTTGATTTTATCTCATAGTATTCATGTTCCTCGGAACAAGAATGCGGGTGTGTATGCACAGTTGATTGAGGCGGAGGAAGAGGTTTTTCATTAGGGTTTCGGAACGGGTGCGTATGCACTGTTGACAGTCGTCTTTTTCCAAACCCTAATGAATTAGTGATATATCAATTAACAATAATAATTAAATGAAATTGTGTTATGGATGGGTTTGTTGACTTGTTGACCAAGGTTGACTTGTTGACCATGGTTGAAAGTTTGACCATTATCATTACATATCAAAGATGCTCTTTGATTCTAGCAAAATTCATTTAATGAATGTAATGATAATGGTCATTCCAAACCATCCATCAACTATTTCATTTTTATTATTATTGTTAATTTGATAATTCTTTTCATTTTTAGTTATGGTTGTAAAATGAAAAGAATAGCTCATTCTATCATAACTCTTCTCTCTCCTCACTTCTTCTTCTTCCTCCTCTAGTTCAAGGAGCTCCCTTCTCATGTGTTGAGAATCCATCTCCTTGAGATAAAAACACCCCAAAGCCACTCTCTACTCACTCTAGGGTTAGAGGTTTAGCAAGCCGAAGATCCTAGTTCACTCAAAGTTCGAGAAAGAGCCCGAAGGTTGAACCCTCAGGTGGATCCATCTTTGACGGAAGAAGGCAACGAGGAAAGCACCATCAAACCCTACAAAGGTTTCAAGAAGAAGGAGTTCAAGTTAGGTATAACCTTTTATCCGAGTAGCTAACTCTCTTTAGCTTTCTTGCTAGTTTAGTTTAGAAAATATCCCGACTTTGTTAGTCCATGTTGCCCCTTGCGCTAAAAATTTGATTTTTATACCGTTTCCGCCTCCCCGCAAGAACCGGGGGTGGCAACGTGGACTTACAAAGTCTTGGGTAGTGCTTCCTGAGTGCCTGCATGACTCACTGTCCTTGCTAAATAATTTTCCAGGTCCCCTAGTGTTAGCAGATTTTATTTTCCCTACACAAATTCCACAATTCCCGTATCTGCAGAATTCAAAGTTCGTAATTGGGGTTAAGTCTCGGGTTTTGGGTCCAATATGCTATCACAAAAGGGGTTTTAAGGTCACTACTACACTCAAATTCACCTTTGGATTCAATCCAAACCCTAATCCTTTTCTAGGGATTTCAAAGTTCGCTAAACCATTTCGAAACACTTCTAAACTTGTATGGGTGATAAGGAAATTGAAGTACAATAGTAAGGGTGCAGAGATTATTTCATTTGGCAACTCAAGAAATTTCTTGAGTTGCCCCAAGTCTCCAAAATCCTTGCTTTCTTGGTCCAAAGTGTAGCTTGTGAGCTTGTACACATTTTTTGTGAAATGGGAGTGGGGTTTTAGGTTGTTTTTGGGTGTGTTTGTGGTGATTTGAGGAGGGGGGGGGGGAGATGAGGGCAGCAACAATGAGAAAATGAGGGGAGAAAATGATGAAGGAAGAAGAAGGGGAAAGAGAATGGCTATGGTCAATTGACCCCCTCACCTTTCTCTCTCATGCCCATGCCTAATACTATATTCATTTCCATTTTCCATTTTCTTTTGTTTTGTTTTGTTTTCTAATCTCCTCTCAAATTAAAACCCAAACCATGCATGATAAAATGAGAAAGCATGAAAGAAAAAAAGTAACAAGTGCTAAAATAACATGGTGCGTGTCATGTGCACAAATCCGGCTTAAAACACGATTTGCGATATTTAATCGCGATTAGCACTAAAATAGTGTCAAATAAATCATAAGATTTCATAATTTGCTTAAATCCAACAAAACTCTATTTTTCAGTAATTTCTATAATTTTTTTTAAATTTCCCCCCATTTATCGGTATTTAATTATACCACAATATTAAAATATTCATTATATTTATTATTTAATTATAAAAATTCCCAAAAATAATATTTTATTTTTCTGAAATGTTACAATACTGATACCATCAATAATATATATTTGCGTGTGTCTGAAAACACATCGCCTAAAGATCCGCTATGGTATCCTGTCGTATCTCAAAATACGAACCAAATCACATCACCAATCTCATGGCATCGTGCCCAAATCACATCGACTCATCTTCAAATATCATATACTATCCTCATCATCCATGTATATGTATACGTAAATATATATACATACATACTCACATACATATATGTATATATATATACATATCCCCATATACGCACAAGAAAGTACAATGTATGCGTGTGTGTGTACGTGTATGCAAATCACTACTCTAGGGTTCGCGACTAAGAAACTAACTAAAACACTATCTTACAAGTACGCAATACTAACCTACAGTAATCTAAACATTTCTTACTAGGTAAACTCATCTCATATCACATAAGTATATATATATATATATATATATATATATATATATATATATATATATATATATATATATATATATATAACGTATTCGCGTTCTATACTCAGAAACTTCGGGGGTGCTATATGCAATCCACCCGACTTCCCCTGTAGATATATCTACTGACCTGATCCTTGTCTGCCGAAGTCGTTGCCGCCATCCTCTTATTCATCGTCCAAAGTCCACGTGAGAGGTACCTATATGCAAACATATATCATATCGTAAACCGAAATCACGGATAAAAACCAAAATGGCACACGAAACGCGCATAGGTTAAAACCTATGACCCGTTCAGGCAAAAGAACCAAATAACCCTCGACATCGGCGTACAAAAGCCAATTGATCGAGAAAAACCCAATCGTACCAATCGTGGTTTCACAACTCACTAATTATAATATGAAATAAGTTGTAACTCATCAAAACCTCAAAATAAATCAAATCGATTTATTTTCGAAAACCTAGAAAGTCTCAAATAACTGTTTTAGTTCAAAACTTAATGTTTTAACAAAACTAGTGGCCAAAATATTCACTAAATATCATAACTAAGTCATAAAAACCATTGCTATAATTTTATCACACCAATTTGTAGTAATCCAAAAATTTTAGTTTGCAATTTTATCCAATTTTAACAATTTTAGGGTAACAATGCACAAATTATCAACTAGACTAGGTTTTGCATGACCTAAGGTGTTAGACTACAATTTATAATTTTAATGATGTGATGAAAACCCTAACTAGATTTTAATCTCACATTTTTAATTAATTTCTAAAAACCTAGTTTGCTAAAAAAACTTAATTTGGACATTTTAAATGTTAATGTTACAATTAGCAATAAACAACAAGATTAAGTTTTGCATAGCATTAACATGTTAATCTACTAATTAGAACCATAATCTAATGCTAGAAACCCTAATTTGCATTCAAAACTCTTTCTTGAATTTTCAAATCTTGAAATTAGAACCAATTAATTAGCTAATTAAATTAATTTAATGTAGTTATCAATAATTAAACACTTGGATTAGGATTATACCTCCAAACCATGAGATCAAACATGGAACTTGACCTCCAAATTGCTAACTTTGCACCAAGATCTATGCTAGATAGGCCAAAGAAAAATGGGTAAGGGTTGGATTGAAGAATTTTTGCGGTTTTAGCTTGATTTTTGATGCAATTTAGATGGATTTTAACACAAGAAAAATGGGGAAGAACAAGGGGGGCTGCCGCCTCATGGTTCGGCCAAGGCATGGGAGAGAGGAGAGAGAGTGAGGTGGGGAAAATAAAAGTCAACATAATACCCATACCACAAATATCTAAACACCTCTCTTCTTTGTTTATTCTTTTATGTTTTCTTTTTCTTTCATTTTCTTTTCTTTTGTGAGGAAATGAGGTGGGCCAAATGGGGGATTGGGGGCAGCCCATGGTCGGCCAGCCAAGGGTGGGTGTGTGTAGGTGTGTGGGAAGAAGGTCCAAGTTAAGAAAAATACCCCATGTCTCAAGTATATACCCATACCTCCCTTTAATTTAATTATCTTTTCACAATTTAAGCCTTTTTATTTTATATTTTTCAAAACCATCTTGACAACTTCTTTTCATTTCAAAATCCACATGTTACACTTTGGTTTAATGTGTCATGATGCACAAAACTTGTATTAACCCATTCCAATTTGTAATTATCACTAATTTAATGTATATTTAAAAGCTTGAAATAGTATTTAAAATAATTAATTACGGAAAATATTTAGTAAACTGGAAATTTTACAAGTGACCCATTAAATACCAAATACTAGCAATTACATAGCTAGAATAGGTATAATTAATTCTATGTTGGAAAATAATTATATCTTGGTTTTTATAGAAAACACCCGTTATTTTACCGATTATCCGAAATTTCACCTAAACGATTTTCAAAACGTTACAACTACTCGATTTTAAAAGCGGAGCTTAAACCACTCCTTTTTCAAATCATTAGATTCTATAACAATATCAAGTTCATTACGCTAAAGGTTTTATTCAAAACCAGTCGTAGCCCTCCGTCATTTCAGATAAGAAATATTTAGTATTCGTGCTGCGTTTGTTGACCTTGTCAAGGCGTAGTGAGTGGTAGTTGATTAGTGCTTATCTGCCGCATATTATGCGGTTGGATTAGGGTAGTCGTGCGGCCTTGTTGATCTTGTCAAGGGTCATGCAGGTGGGTTTAATTCAATCATGAAATGAACGGGTTGAACTTAACTTGCGGTTTATGGTTTGTTGACCTTGTCAAGGTCAAAAATCGCTTGGGGGTAAAAACAGATATTAGTAATTTCAAGTGTTAAAATTTACAATGAGATTACATACCTTCTATGAGATAGTTGGATCCCGATACCCACTGTGAGTAAGAGTTACTCCTGGGAGAGTTTTGCACTTTACAATTAGCTAATCCAGTAGGTGTCTAAGAAAGGTGTTAACGGGGTTATGCCCCTGCGGAAACGAGATTATTTAATTAGTTCCATGTGAAAGCATAGGGAGACTCCTTCGGAGTACCAATACCTGCCTGGCTGACCGATTGACGAACTTGTAGGGTGTAATTAATCCCGGCTAGTCATACCTTTTAGGGTTTGAAGGAAGATTTGATAAAAACAGTGGGACCCATCTTGATTAGATAAGATAATAACCAATCTAATTTTGCAAGAGCGCACGCTAAAGTGTTTTCTTCTTCTCTCTCTCCAGGTTGCAACCAAGACACGCCTTAATCAAGATAATAATATGGATGTATTGACCGAACCCGCTTATTATACTGAGCCGTAGAACGTTGGTTCCGCTCTATCTTATGATTGTCATAAGTCTGAGCAAGGAATAGGGGAATATCAGGATTCCCACGCAACCCGAACGAAGAAAGAGCATGATGATGCATCTTCTTCGGGTGTGTTCGTTACCGAGAACTGTTTCTCAGAATGCTCTACGTCCTGAGTATTGGATACCGGATCAGGATCCTACGTTTGTAATATGTTACATGGGTTAAGAAGAAGTAGAGAACCGGGAAAGGGTGATAAATCTCTCATAGTAAGGAATGGTGCAATTGTTGCAGCCAAAGCAGTTGGTGAATATCACCTTATATTACCAAATAGTAATACATTGATTTTGAATGACTGTTATTTCATACCAAAAATGATGTGCAATTTAATATCAATTTCTTTATTAGATAAAGAAGAATATAACTTTGTACTAGAGAAAAATGTTATGAACATTTTCTTAAATCAAGTGTTGATTGGGTTTGGTACGTTGTATAACAGTATATACGTTCTAAATCAAACTACAGTTCTAAATATACAGAACACATACAAAAGGAAAAGTTCAGAAATGAAAAAATCCTTCTTGTGTCATTGTAGACTTGGTCATATCAACGCGACAAGACTAGCTAAGTTGCATAAAAATGGATATTTGAATCAGTTCGAATTTACATCTTATGAAACTTGCCAGTCATGTCTCAAAGGCAAGATGACCAAAACTCTGTTTACTAGACACGGAGAAAGAGCTACTGAACTCTTGGGACTGATACATAGTGATGTATGCGGTCTTATGTCTACGCATGCCAGGAATGGTTTCTCGTACTTTATTACATTCACCGATGATCTCTCAAGATTCAGACATGTGTTCTTGTTGAAACACAAATCTGAAGCTTTCGAGAAATTCAAGGAATACAAGTATGAAGTTGAGAACCAGATGGGTAAAAGTATTAAAATCTTCCGATCTGATCGGGGAGAAGAATACTATGTTAGGTCCCGGCAGGGGCCCGGCCAACGAAACGCGGCCAAAATGCGGAACGAAAATTTCTAAAACCGGCGCTACCGTTACCCGTATTCCGGATCGACCTTAAACCCTAAACTAGCAAATTAAAACAAGAGTTAGAATTGTTATACCGAGATGATCCAAGTCCTTCGGTCTTCATTCCAAGCTCCTAGCGGCTCCTTGATGTGGTTTGGTTGCCGGTCTTCCTTTGTCTCCGATGATCCACCCGAGGGAAACGGCACAAGCTCCAACCTCGTCGAACGAGGTAATCGATGCTCCAAAGTCGCTAGCGATAGAGAGTGGGGGTGTATGAATATGTCACTGCAATTTTCTCTCTACATATGAGCTCAATGAGAAACTCAAGAAAGATGAAGAAGTGAGGAAGCATTGGCATGAGCATCAAAGAAAATACTAAGTCTTTTTGGTGAGCATGAGAAAGTGAGAGTGTGATGATTGTCATAACAAAAAAAAAATGAATCCCATTTCCATGAAGTGGTCGGCCCATGCTCCCTCTCTCATTCCCACCAAAAAAATATCATTTCTTTTGTTTAATTAAAACAATAAACAAAAGCAACCATACCTTAAAACCATGTTCATGCCATGCTTTGACTCACTTTTTCCACCTCATTTCTTAATTGAATTTCTAAAAGAAAATCAATAAAAAATGGTGGCATCTTCTAGAAGCTATTCCGTATAAAATACGGAATACTTCCCGGTACATGTACCGAAATACATATACGCGTATTCGTACCAAAATACGAATAGCCGAGAGAGAAAACGAATAGTGAACAATAATACTAGAATACGTATATACAAATACATATATAAATTATTAAATCAAAACCCGATTTAATAAACTGGCTTAATCTTAAGCCGCTAGTATTATCAACTGTCCAATTAAAGTCTGCGCAGCAAGTGAACATATTTAATCGGACATCTTTATGTATCAACATACCTCATGTACACCATATCGCCTGAACCGTGAAAACTCTCTGTGTGGGACTCTAAAGACTCGTCAATACGCTGGTAGTGGGTTTAACCACAAGCACATCAGTGACACTAGCTGTACGTAACGGCTACCCAGGTATTGAGCGAAAGGGAGGCCGACGAGCAAACTCATCCTGAACCCCTACTGAGCCTGACGGTGATAATATCCGTACAGTCCGGTCTGTTCGTCTAAGAGTATCGCATATCGAGTCTAGGGGGGTGGATAAAGTCAGACCCCTAACAACGCGATATTTAGTGTCGGCATGTAACCCACCACCTCCTGAGAAACTATCGATCCTGGATCGGTAATTCTCGTCTACCATGGCCATGGATTTGTGGTGATGGCCACCCGTACACAATGCGATATCAACCCCCAATACCGGGAGAGACGAATCCCCGACGATCCGATCACTGGCTCCATGTGGCTCGGGACTGTACCCAACTAAAACCTGTTTGCACGACTCCTTTGAGCCGTGGTAGGGTAGTAATCAAAGCAGAGTGGGAACTCACACGAGACAAATGACGATCTCAGGTCGGCAGACTAACCTGCACACATGTCACCTAGGAACTGCTATCTGACAATAGGTATAATACCAACTAGCATGAAGGGTTACCCTAGCGCCCCGGCTAACTCCCGTGGCCAAATGCGGAACAAAAATTTTCTTGCGAACAAAACTTGGTGCTAGACTAAACCCTAAAACCGGATCTTTCCATAAAACTAACTAGCTACACTAGGAGAGCTATCTACTATGATGAGAAATTCTTACCAAACGAACCAAGTCCTTCGGTCTTCGTTCTTCATCCTTAGCTCCTACTAGCCACCTTGAACTTGCTTGATCTTCTTTCCTTTCTCCGTCGGTCCTCCGGGATCGAGCTTGTTCTCCGGCCTTCCTTGGTCCTTGTGTTAGTGTTTATGCCCTAGAAGGCCATTACTGTATCATACTAGCTTGTATATTACTTAATGGAAGCTTGGGATATTCACATATATATAACAGTCTTGCTAAACATGGTAGTATGCTACTTGGTTTTTCTATCTTAATATGTGAGTGTACGTATTGATAGAGCTCTTAGGATCTTGCTTGTCTACCAGCGTTGTGATGGCAGTCACACTAGTGGGGGCTGGGTAGTCTACAAGCACATCCTTATTCAGGTCCCTGGTCGTTGGATTATCGAGACAGAGCATCGATACTCCGGAGTAGACTGGTGTGTACGCTTCTCATCCCAGTTGGGGAGATGGTCTGTCCCACAGCCGTCAGTACGTCGTACTGGAGATAGTATACAGGTGCTCGTTAGGTTACGGGTACACCGGACAGGACTCACAGGGAACTGTTGGTTTGATACCAGTCGTCAGTAAACAGTTCCCAGGTGACATGAGTACAGCGTAGTCCGCAGACTTGACACTGCTACTTCGCCTCGAGTGTGTCCCACTGTTCTTAAATTGCTACCCTACCGCGGCTCAAAGGAGTCGTGCAAACAGGTAGCAGTTGGGTGCAGTCCCGAGCACTTGGAGGCAGTGGCGGTTAGACAGGATTCGTCCCTCCCGGTATTGGGAGTAGATATCGTGCTGTGTCAGAGAGCCATTACGCAAAGTCCCTGGCCAGGGCAAGCGAGATTTGCTGGTAGGTTCCAGTAGTTTCTCAGGGTGTAATGGGCTTCACTCCAACACGACTTATACCGCTATTAGGGGACTGACGCTTGCCGCCCCCCTAGGCCCGATATGCGATAGTCTTGGACGAACGGACCGGACTGTATGGAGATTGTCACATCAGACTCAGTAGGAGTTCGGATGGGTTTACTCATCGGCCTTCTTATCGACAACTACCTGGGGACCGTTACGTACAGCTAGTGCCGCTTGCGGTCTGTGGTTAAACCCACTGCCAGCGTAGTAATCGAGTCTCTAGAGTCCCACACAGAGAGTTTCCTACTCCAGGCGAAACGATATAGAGGTTGCATGGTTTTGCGACAAAGGGTTCGGACGCATACGTGCGTTTACGCGCGTACGACTTTCGGACAGTTTTTACCAGTCGGCTTTGGTTTAAGCCAGTTACTGGTATCCGGTTATTGGATTTTTACAGTCTAAAGTTTTTCCGTATTTTTGCGGATTGGAGGGGCGTTCTCGTAATTGTATGAGAAGCTTCTAGAAGATGTGACTAAGGAGGTTTCTTTTGGATAAGAAAGTGAGTCATGGTGGTGATTCATTCATTTCATTAATGCACATTTATTGCTTAATGACTCATGCTAATGAATCACCACTAGATATTTTATGAAGCATGCTTATTCATTTCTCTTTATTCATTATTGAAAAATAAGAATGCTTCATAATATTATGGTACACTCTCTCTCTTCTCTCATTATCTCATCTCACATTCTCTCTCCTCAAGCTCTCATCTTCAAACCCTAATCCTTAATCCTCATGTGTTGAGATCAAAGGATTAGTTAGACTAAACAATCCATAACCTTCACTCTACATCATCCTTTCATCTTTGATTAGCAATCAAAGTTGATTAGTTACCTCAAGTTAGAGGTTTAGCTTGGAGTTTCGCTCTCGGGTGGATCGTCTACTACCTAGAGAAGGTCGAGGAGAACAAAGGAGGACACAAAGACGAAGGACTAGTTTCGATCGGTATAATCCCTTAACACTATAGTTTAGTTTAGCTATGTGTTTGGTTATTATTTGTTTAGCTTCGATTCAAGCGGTTAGTCGATGTTCGTTGTTTAAACTTGATCGTCTTTGAAAATTCCGCCTCCCCATAAGTACTGGGGTGTACTACATCGACTTACAGTGGTATCAGAGCCTCGCTAAACAATAAATAACTTAATTGCAATTTTGTACGAATTTCGAACGGAAAAACAAAGCCGCAAAACCCTAATTCTGCCAAGTTTCTGTCGAAGTTAAAATGAAGTCCTAAAATTTTTCTGGTGTGTTCAGAGAGCTTGACATGACCACAGGAGAACACCCAAGAAATTCGAGCACATGATTCGACTAAAGCGCCGCGGAAGGGCGGCGGATCCCACCGATCCGCCGCGCTTCCGCGGCCGAGTTGCCGAGTCATGGGCTCATCTTTCATGGGTGGGTCCTCTCTGGTGTTTGGGGTTTTCTGGAATATTTAATTATTGCTCAGGTTACTGTTTAACAGAGCAGATTTTGGAGCAATATTGATGTTGTTTATTCGATCGAATTGTACAGTATTTGCGTATTGGATTATATCTGTGATTGTTTAATGTGTTCGTAAACCTCCCCTAACTGCTAGTATGTCGGTTGGCAGGGGGTTGCACATTTCTGAAATGGTTATATCTGTTTGTGCATATAAACTGTATTGGACTGTTGTGGTGTATAGCCGGGGTTAGCAATGGGTTATTGATTAATTCATTTGTTGTAAATGTAATTTGTTGTAATATTATTTTCGCGGGGCACTTCCAGGTTGCGGTTGTAGCCACCGTTGTATTATTTCATTTTACTGTTTTTGCTCCTAGGACTGACCCAAGGTGGGGTACACAGACTGCCGGGTGGGTAGTTTGCCGTACCCGTAGGGGTCGAGGGTGGGGTAACGGCTATTCATCACAACTGTGTAATCTGTCTTTTCTTGCAGGCTCAAAAGAAATACAGATTGCTTGCAAATCCAATATTGTTTATCTGTGTTCTGGAATGAATATCATTGCGTCAGACGAATGTAAAATATCTATATTTATGATAGCTATTTAGACGCCACTTATGTTTTACACCCGCGCTAGCCCAGCCCCCGCTCTGTCGTTAGTTAAGTAACCTAACGGGTGATGACGGGACCCTGTGGCGAATGCGGATGGCATAAGAGGACGTTGTATTTTCGTTGTTTTCTGCAATGATAGGTTAATGATGGGACGCATTATCTATAATGCAAAGTAAAACAAACCAAAGTTGAAATCGTTGGAACAATTTAAAAGAAACCACTCGGTTATTTTTAAAACAGATATTTTTAAATGCGGAGCTTTAACCACTCCTTTTAAAAGCTATCAGGTTCCTTCGGTTATATCAAGTTCACTACGTTTACGGTTTCGCCAAAACCAGTCGTAGCCCTCCGTCATTTCATTTGGGTATTCAGTAGTATTCAAGCTATGCATTTTGGCCAAAGTCAAGGCATAGTGTTTGGTAGCTACTGGGTTTTCATTTGTTGCATAAGATAGATGAGTTGGTTTGGGACAGTCGTATTACCATTTGACCAAAGTCAGGGGTATATACGGATGGGTTCAAATTGACAAGATAATGACGGGTAGAACTTGACATGTGACTTATGACATTTTGACCAAAGCCAAGGTCATAAGAGCATGGGGCAAAAACCTTATATCGGGAATTTCTAAAGAAACTGAAATTTGCAAAGAGATGCATACCATTTGGAGTTTGATGAATGTTGGTAGGATTCCTTCAACATTATCATACGATGATATTTGGATCCCGATCCTACTGTAAGTATATGCTACTTATCAGGATATTCGTCGCTTAACGATCAATGCTATAAACCTAGTAGGTGTCCAGAAAAGTGTCAGCGGGGTTACGCCCCCAGAGAAAAGAGGTTATTTAATTATGGAACTTCGCGAAAGCGTTGGAAAACCTCCCTCGAAGTATCGACACCGGCCTGGCTGAACGGTTAAGCAAGTATTGTACGGTGAGAATAGTCTTGGCTAATTCTTCTTTTATGGTTTGAGGAAGGATTCGAGAAACAGTGGGAGCCATCCAGTTTAGATAAACTAAAAACCATTCTAAACTTGCAAGAGCATCATGCTAAAGAGTTTTCTTCTCTCTCTCCTAATTGCAGCGACCCTGAAAATGACTGGACTTAAGTTACTTTTAGAGAAAAATATACTGACGGGGCCAAACTATAAAGATTGGCTGCGGAATGTCAAGATGGCTTTGACCTATGACAAACTGGGGTACGTCCTCACCGCTACAGCACCTGCTGTCCTTGGTCCCAAATCCAGCAATGCGGATAAGGAAATCCGCAAAACCTGGGATTTAGATTGCGCGAGAGCCAAGTGCATCGTGCTTGCCTCGATGAACAATGAACATCAGAGGAGGCACGAGGATATGTCTCTAGATGGCATATTTCTTCATACAAAGGAACTTTATGGAGAGCAATCTCGTATAGCAAGATACGAGACCTCTAAGAAATTGTTTCGAGCGAGGTTGGCTGTCGGGTCATCAGTAGGTGAACATGTCCTACAGATGATCGGCTATATTGAAGAGCTCGCAGACCTTGGGACGACTTTGGATAATGAGCTCTATACAGACCTTGTTCTCCAGTCCCTTCCTCCCACCTACGCCCAGTTTATCCTCAACTTCAATCTTCAAGGAAAAGAAGTTGAACTTGCGGAACTCCTGAACATGTTAAGGAGTGCAGAGGGCACCTTGCAGAAGGCAAGGGAAACACCCGCTATGTTTGTTGGCGGTTCATCTTCTTCCGGGTCCAAGGCTAGGGCCAAAGGAAGGAAGAAGAAGGCCGCACCCAGACCTAGAGGAGGTGTTAGTAAGGTGGGAAAGAAGGGAAAGAAAAAGTTTACAGCACCGGTAGTTGGCCTGGATGAGTGCTTCCATTGTCACAGGAAAGGGCACTGGAAGAAGGATTGCAAGGCGTGGAACGCCAAGAACCAGGAACCGAAGCAAGCTGTGGCTTCGACTTCAGGTGTGTTTGTAATTGAGAATTGTCTGTCGATCAACTCTACTTCCTGGGTATTGGATACCGGATCAGGATCTCATATTTGCAATTCATTGCAGGCACTGAGAAACCGTAGAGTGCTGAAGGAAGGTGATATGATCCTCAGGGTTGCTAACGGAGCTAGCGTGGGAGCTGCGTCCGTCGGGGATTTTCACCTAGGATTGACGAGTGGACACATTTTGGTTTTACATAACTGTTATTTTGTACCCAGCTTAACGTGTAATATCATATCAGTTTCCTTGTTATCAAATAAAGGTTATGATTTCACGTTTGTAAGAGATGTTGTCAACATCCACCTTAATCATGGTTTGATTGGGTCCGGTACTCTAAATAACGGAATATATGTGTTAAACCAACTCCAAATTTTCAATGTCCAGAACACACTAAAAAGAAAGTCTCCAGATTTAAATAAAGCTTTCTTATGGCATTGTAGACTGGGTCACATCAATGAGAGAAGGTTGACTAAGTTGCATAGAGAAGGATATTTGGACACGTTCGAATATCAAACTTATGACACTTGTCAATCTTGTCTCAAAGGAAAGATGACAAAGACTCCATTCACTGGACAAGGAGTAAGAGCGAGCGAGCTCTTAGGACTCATACACAGTGATGTATGCGGTCCAATGTCTACACATGCGAGAGGTGGTTTTTCCTATTTCATTACTTTCACGGATGATTACTCAAGATACGGATTCATTTATCTGATGAAACATAAATCCGAGGCTTTTGAGAAATTCCAAGAGTATAAGAATGAAGTAGAAAACCAAACCGGCAAAACTATAAAAACACTGAGATCTGATCGAGGTGGAGAATACTTAAGTGCCGAGTTCCTAGGTTACCTAAAAGAGAAAGGAATTCTCTCTCAGCTTACTCCTCCATACACTCCACAGCATAACGGTGTATCGGAGAGACGGAATCGAACCCTATTGGATATGGTACGATCCATGATGAGTAATGCTGAGTTACCGCGATCTTTCTGGGGTTATGCGCTAGAATCAGCGGCATATCTTCTGAACAGAGCTCCTACCAAGACTGTGCCTACCACTCCATATCAGATGTGGACTGGGAAGAAACCCCATCTTCAGCATATGAAGATTTGGGGATGTTCAGCTTTTGTTAAAAAGCAGCATGTGGACAAGCTCGAGGCACGATCAGTAAAATGTATGTTTGTGGGATATCCAAAGAACTCCAAGGGATATTATTTCTATTACGCAGAGGAACAAAAGGTTTTTGTTTCTCGTAATGCCCATTTTCTGGAAAATCAGTTTTTAGAAAAGGAAATAAGTGGGAGCGAAATAGAACTGGAAGAAATTCCAGAACCACAAACTACTACTGAAAGTTTGGTAGAACCAGAGGTTCAAGAAGAACAGAACATTCCCGCACCCCTCCGCAGGAGTAGTAGGCCGTCTCGTCCGCCCGAGAGATACTACGGTTTTCTCATAGACGGGGATAGAGAGGATTGCATCATAGATGATGATGAACCTACTGACTTCCAACAAGCCATCCAGAGCGGCGACTCGGTACGATGGCTAGATGCAATGCGGACCGAAATGGAGTCCATGTACACCAACAAAGTATGGACTTTGGACTTTGCTCCAGATGGGGTAAAACCCATAGGATGCAAATGGATCTTCAAGAAAAAGATTGGTGTAGATGGACAGGTGGAAACCTATAAGGCTAGACTTGTTGCAAAGGGTTTTCGTCAAAGACCTGGTTTGGACTATGACGAAACTTTTTCTCCAGTGGCTATGCTCAAATCCATTCGGGTCCTTCTTGCTATTGCTGCCTTCCATGATTATGAAATCTGGCAGATGGACGTAAAGACGGCTTTTCTGAATGGAAATTTAGAAGAGAGCGTCTATATGGATCAGCCAGAGGGTTTCAATCAGAGTGGGAGCAGCGGGAAAGTATGCAAGCTGCTTAAGTCCATTTACGGACTAAAGCAGGCATCGCGGAGTTGGAACATCTGTTTTGATGAGACAGTCAAAGAATATGACTTTATCAAAAATCCAGATGAACCGTGCATATATAGTAAAGTTGTGGCCAGAAGTGTCGTATTCCTCGTCTTGTACGTGGATGACATTCTATTGATAGGAAATGACATTCCTATGCTACAATCTGTCAAAGGATTCTTGTCACACAGGTTCTCCATGAAAGACCTGGGTGATGCCTCTTACATTCTGGGGATCCGGATCTATCGTGATAGATCCAAGAGGATGTTGGGACTTTCGCAGTCCAGGTATATCGACACTGTACTGAAAAAATTCAGTATGGAAGATTCTAAGCGCGGTAATCTACCGGCTTGTCACGGAATCACCCTCTCCAAAGAGATGTCTCCCAAGACTGATTTGGAAAGGGAACGCATGTCTATTATACCCTACGCTTCTGCGGTAGGCTCTATAATGTATGCGATGTTGTGTACCAGACCAGATGTAGCTTACGCACTAAGCGTGGTAAGCCGGTATCAGTCAGACCCAGGGGAGAAACACTGGATAGCAGTAAAGAACATTCTCAAGTACCTGAGGAGGACTAAGGAGATGTTCTTGGTTTACGGCGGAAAAGACCTCAGGTTGGAGGCCTTTGCTGATTCCGGCTTCCAGAGTGATAAGGACGATTCCAAGTCCATGTCGGGTTATGTCTTTACCCTCAATGGAGGGGCGGTGTGCTGGAAGAGCTCCAAGCAGGACACCGTTGCTGACTCGACGATGGAAGCGGAGTATATAGCTGCTTGCGATGCCGCAAAAGAAGCCGTCTGGATGAAGAAGTTCCTAACAGAACTTCAGGTGGTTCCTACCATAGTTGATCCAATACCTCTGTATTGCGACAACAACGGAGCTATAGCTTTAGCGAAGGAACCAAGGTCCCATCAGAAGTCCAGACACATCTTGAGGCGGTATCACCTGATCAGGGAGATCATTGATCGTCAGGAGATCGAGGTTCGGAGAGTTGCTTCAGAAGAGAACATTGCTGATCCATTCACGAAGGCCCTTCCTCAGATTCAGTTCGAGAGGCTGCTCGAGATCATTGGTCTACGATATGCCAGTACATGGCCCTAGTGCAAGTGGGAGATTGTTAGTGTTTATGCCCTAGAAGGCCATTACTGTATCATACTAGCTTGTATATTACTTAATGGAAGCTTGGGATATTCACATATATATAACAGTCTTGCTAAACATGGTAGTATGCTACTTGGTTTTTCTATCTTAATATGTGAGTGTACGTATTGATAGAGCTCTTAGGATCTTGCTTGTCTACCAGCGTTGTGATGGCAGTCACACTAGTGGGGGCTGGGTAGTCTACAAGCACATCCTTATTCAGGTCCCTGGTCGTTGGATTATCGAGACAGAGCATCGATACTCCGGAGTAGACTGGTGTGTACGCTTCTCATCCCAGTTGGGGAGATGGTCTGTCCCACAGCCGTCAGTACGTCGTACTGGAGATAGTATACAGGTGCTCGTTAGGTTACGGGTACACCGGACAGGACTCACAGGGAACTGTTGGTTGGTTTGATACCAGTCGTCAGTAAACAGTTCCCAGGTGACATGAGTACAGCGTAGTCCGCAGACTTGACACTGCTACTTCGCCTCGAGTGTGTCCCACTGTTCTTAGATTGCTACCCTACCGCGGCTCAAAGGAGTCGTGCAAACAGGTAGCAGTTGGGTGCAGTCCCGAGCACTTGGAGGCAGTGGCGGTTAGACAGGATTCGTCCCTCCCGGTATTGGGAGTAGATATCGTGCTGTGTCAGAGAGCCATTACGCAAAGTCCCTGGCCAGGGCAAGCGAGATTTGCTGGTAGGTTCCAGTAGTTTCTCAGGGTGTAATGGGCTTCACTCCAACACGACTTATACCGCTATTAGGGGACTGACGCTTGCCGCCCCCCTAGGCCCGATATGCGATAGTCTTGGACGAACGGACCGGACTGTATGGAGATTGTCACATCAGACTCAGTAGGAGTTCGGATGGGTTTACTCATCGGCCTTCTTATCGACAACTACCTGGGGACCGTTACGTACAGCTAGTGCCGCTTGCGGTCTGTGGTTAAACCCACTGCCAGCGTAGTAGTCGAGTCTCTAGAGTCCCACACAGAGAGTTTCCTACTCCAGGCAAAACGATATAGAGGTTGCATGGTTTTGCGACAAAGGGTTCGGACGCATACGTGCGTTTACGCGCGTACGACTTTCGGACAGTTTTTACCAGTCGGCTTTGGTTTAAGCCAGTTACTGGTATCCGGTTATTGGATTTTTACAGTCTAAAGTTTTTCCGTATTTTTGCGGATTGGAGGGGCGTTCTCGTAATTGTACGAGAAGCTTCTAGAAGATGTGACTAAGGAGGTTTCTTTTGGATAAGAAAGTGAGTCATGGTGGTGATTCATTCATTTCATTAATGCACATTTATTGCTTAATGACTCATGCTAATGAATCACCACTAGATATTTTATGAAGCATGCTTATTCATTTCTCTTTATTCATTATTGAAAAATAAGAATGCTTCATAATATTATGGTACACTCTCTCTCTTCTCTCATTATCTCATCTCACATTCTCTCTCCTCAAGCTCTCATCTTCAAACCCTAATCCTTAATCCTCATGTGTTGAGATCAAAGGATTAGTTAGACTAAACAATCCATAACCTTCACTCTACATCATCCTTTCATCTTTGATTAGCAATCAAAGTTGATTAGTTACCTCAAGTTAGAGGTTTAGCTTGGAGTTTCGCTCTCGGGTGGATCGTCTACTACCTAGAGAAGGTCGAGGAGAACAAAGGAGGACACAAAGACGAAGGACTAGTTTCGATCGGTATAATCCCTTAACACTATAGTTTAGTTTAGCTATGTGTTTGGTTATTATTTGTTTAGCTTCGATTCAAGCGGTTAGTCGATGTTCGTTGTTTAAACTTGATCGTCTTTGAAAATTCCGCCTCCCCATAAGTACTGGGGTGTACTACATCGACTTACACCTTGATGATCCGCCCGGGGAATATGATCCATGGCTCTAACTCCTAACTATATAACAAAAGGAGCAACTAGAGAACTTGGTTTGCTAAACCAAGTAATCTAGGGTGTAGTTTAGAATTCTAATTGTCAAGCTATCTCTTTCTTGTCTCTTCACTTGATTCTTAACTCATGAGAAGGTAGTGAAGAGGAAGAAGATGAAGGTGGAGGAGGCTAGAGAGCAAAAAGAGAGCAAGAGCAAAACGAGCTCAAGGAAAAATAATGAAGCATGAATGAAAGAGAAAATACACACAAGGGTTTTGTGTATCAATTCTTTCATTAAACAATTAGCAACCATGCTTCAATAGTAACTCCAAAATGAATTATAAATTCATTTGTTAACTATTGAAGCATGGTCACTACCTTTTCTCTCTTACCTCTCACTTTACACCTCATTTCCAATTATGAAATAAAAGGAAAAACCAAAATGAGGTGGCCACCTTCTAGAAGGAAAACTGTAATAAATACGGATTTCCGACTACTGTACAAATATACCGGCAATCAGATAAAAATCCGAACGCCCAAAAGAGATAGAATAACACGAAGAATGTAATACTAGAATATACATATCGAAATACATATATGTAAATTATTAAATCAATACCTGATTTAATAATCCGGCTCAAACCCTAGCCGGCTAGTATTACCAACTGTCCGATCGAAAGTCCGAGTACAAAGTACATCAATCGATCGAACCCTGCACGTATCCAATACGGAAACTACACCATTTCGCCTGAATCAGGGAAACCCTCTGTGTGGGACTCTAAAGACTCGACAGTACTCTGGCAGTGGGTTTAACCACAAGCACGTCAGCGGCACTAGCTGTACGTAACGGCTGCCCAGGTAACTGTCGAAAAGGAAGGCCGACGAGCAAACTCATCCGGATCTCCTACTGAGCCTATCCGTGACAATATCCGTACAGTCCGGTCTCTTCGTCAAAGAGTATCACATACCGGGTCTAGGGGATGGTGAACGTCAGACCCTAACAACCTGATAAGTCGTACCGATGTGGCTCAGGACCAATCCGGGAAAATACTGATCAGCCTATCAATAGATCCCAACTGTCTTAGCCAAGGTCTTATGGTCCTGACCAATCGAATCACAGTGCGATATCGACTCCCTATACCGGGAGAGACGAATCCCCAACAATCGCTCACTGCCTCCATGTGGCTCGGGACTGAACCTAACCAAAACCTGTTTGGACGACTCAGTAGAGCCGTGGTAGGGTAGTGATTAAAGTTCAGTGGGAACTTACACGAGACAAATGCCGATCTCAGGTCCAAAGACTAACCTATACACATGTCACCTGAGAACTTCCATCTGATGATAGGTATAGCACCATATGAAAGTTCTCGGCGAGTCCGTCCAGTGTACTCACACCCAGTGAGCACCTGTATATGATCTTAGGTGCATCAGACCAATGGCTGCGGGACCAACCATCCCCCGACGGGGCAAGAAACGTACACATCAGTCTACTCTGGAGTATCAGTGCCCGGTCTCGATACTCACACGACTAGGGACCATTTAAGGATGTGCTTATAGACTACCTTGCTCCCACAAGTATGATCGCCATCATAACGCAGGTAGTGAAGCAAAATCCTATGGGCTTTATCAACATGTAACCGCAATATGTAATAACAAGTATGATATATACCATGTTAAGATAAAGAAAAACCACAATAGTATACTACCGTATCGAGTCTTTATCAATATGTGCAAACCAGATATAATAACAATAAATACACATATCCCGATAAAGACAAGTCAAATAATATACTATAAAACTGAGCAAGACTGTTCTGTACATACATATCCCTAGTATCCATATGTATACATATACAATACTGGCCTCTAGGGCATATACATCCAACAATCTCCCACTTGCACTAAAGGCCAGTGATTGGCGCACCGAATACCCAACGTCTGCTCTAAGGCCAGCTGCTGGCGTACCGCATACCCAACATCCCAAAAAGTCGCTCGAACTGTGCTTGAGGGGGGGCCTTTGTAAATGGATCCGCCGTGTTGTCTTTCGTATCCACTCTCCGGACCTCGATCTCCTGGCGATCAACGATCTCCCTGATCAGGTGATACCGCCTTAAGACGTTCCTGGATTTCTGATGGGACTGTGGTTCCTTTGCTAAAGCTATAGCTCTATTGTTGTCACAGTACACTGGTATTGGATCAACAATGGATGGAACCACATGAAGTTTGGCTATGAACTTCTTTATCCAGACCGCCTCTTTTGCGGCATCGCTTGCAGCAATGTATTTAGCCTCCATCGTCGAGTCTGCGACGGTATCCTGTTTGGAACTCTTCCAACATATCGCCCCCCCGTTGAGGGTAAACACAAAACCCGTGACAGACTTGCTGTCATCCTTGTCACTCTGGAAGCTTGAGTCGGTAAAGGACTCGACCCTGAGGTCTCCATTACCGTAAATCAGGAACATCTCCTTAGTCCTTCTCAGGTACTTGAGAATGTTCTTCACTGCTGTCCAGTGGTCCTCACCTGGGTCCGACTGATACCGTCTCACCACGCTTAGCGCGTAAGCAACATCTGGTCTTGTACATAGTATCGCATACATTATAGATCCTACCGCCGAAGCGTAGGGTATAGTGTTCATGCGAACCCTCTCCTCGTCAGTCTTGGGAGATATCTCCTTGGAGAGGGTGATTCCGTGCAATGCGGGTATGTTACCGCGCTTGGAATCTTCCATACTAAATCTCTTTAGTACGGTCTCTATGTACCTGGACTGTGAAAGTCCCAGTAGTCTCTTGGATCTATCTCTGAAGATCTTGATCCCCAGAATGTACGAGGCATCACCTAGGTCTTTAATAGAGAACCTTTGTGATAAGAATAGCTTGACCGACTGTAGCATAGGAATGTCATTTCCTATCAAAAGAATGCCGTCCACGTACAAGACTAGGAATACGACAGTTCGTCCTACAATCTTCTTATAAATACAAGGCTCATCCTCGTTTTTGATGAAGTCAAAGTCCTTGACTGTCTCATCAAAATAGATGTTCCAGCTCCGCGATGCTTGCTTCAATCCATAAATGGATTTGAGCAGCTTACACACCTTCCCGCTGCTCCCACTGTCTACAAAACCTTCTGGCTGATCCATATAAACGCACTCTTCTAAACTTCCATTTAGAAATGCCGTTTTTACGTCCATCTGCCAGATCTCATAGTCATGGAAGGCAGCAATAGCAAGCAGGATCCTAATGGATTTGAGCATAGCTACTGGAGAAAAGGTCTCGTCATAGTCCACTCCTGGTCTTTGACGAAAACCTTTTGCAACGAGTCTAGCCTTATAGGTTTCTACCTGCCCATCTACACCAAGTTTCTTCTTGTAGATCCATTTGCATCCAACGGGTGTTACCCCAGGTGGAGCAACTTCAAGGGTCCACACTTTATTGGTGTACATGGACTCCATTTCAGATTGCATAGCATTCAGCCACTTATCAGAGTCCCTACCAATAATGGCCTGTCTGAAACTAGTAGGATCATCTTCTTCCAAGATGCAATCCTCTCGATCCCCATCTATGAGAAAACCGTAGTATCTCTCGGGCGGACGAGAAATCCTACTAGATCTGCGGAGTGGCTGAGGTTCGTCCGGTACTGTTGAATCTTGTGGTTCTACCAAATCTTCAGTTATAGTTTGTCCTTCTAGAATTTCTTCCAATTCTACCGTGCCCCCACTTATTTCTTTTTCAAGAAACAACCTTTCAAGAAAGGTGGCGTGTCGAGAAACAAAAACCTTTTGTTCATCGACATGGTAGAATAGATATCTATTTGAATGCCTGGAATATCCAAAAAACTTACATAAAACTGATCGTGCCTCAAGTTTGTCCGGATTCTGGTTTTTTACATAGGCCGGACAACCCTATATCTTAATCCTTTTAAAACATGGTCTTTTATTACTCCATATTTCATATGGAGTCTTAGGCACAGATTTTGATGGAACCTGATTCAACAGATACGCTGCTGTTTCAAGCGCAAGCCCCCAGAATGAAAGAGGCAATTCTGCATTACTCATCATGGAGCGAACCATATCCAATAGGGTACGGTTTCTCCGCTCTGATACACCGTTGTGCTGTGGTGTATACGGAGGAGTAAGCTGAGAGAGAATACCATTCTCTTTCATAAAGTCCCTGAATTCCGTACTTAAGTACTCCCCCCCTCTATCAGATCGGAGGATCTTAATACTTTTGCCAATCTGGTTCTCTACTTCCTTTCTGAATTCTTTGAATTTCTCAAAAGCTTCAGATTTGTTTTTCATAAGATACACATATCCGAATCTAGAGAGATCGTCAGTGAATGTGATGAAGTAGGAGAACCCACCCCTTGCATGTATAGACATCGGACCACACACATCACTGTGTATGAGTCCCAAGAGCTCTACTGCTCTTTCTCCATGTCTGGTGAACGGAGATTTGGTCATCTTTCCTTTAAGACAAGACTGACAAGTTTCATAAGATGAAAATTCGAACGTATTCAAGAGTCCATCTTTATGTAACTTACTCAGTGTTTTCTCTCCGATATGACCAAGTCTACAATGCCACAAGTAGGATTCGTTCGTATCTGAACTCTTCCTCTTGCGTGTGTTTTGTACATTTAGAACTGTATTCTGATTTAGAACATAGATACCATTACACAGTGTACCTTCTGCAACAAGTACCTTACCAAGGTAAATGTTCATGATATTTCTATCAAGAACAAAGTTATATCCATCTTTATCAAGTAAAGAAACTGATATGATGTTGCAAAGCATGGAAGGTACATAGTAGCAATTGTTCAAAATCATAGTATTGCCATTTGGCAACACTAGGTGATATTCACCGACGGCCGCAGCATTAACTTGTGCTCCGTTCCCTACTCTGAGGGACATATCACCAGGTGCAACTATCCTACTTTTTCTCAGTCCCTGCAATAAATTACAGACATGAGATCCTGATCCGGTATCAAGTACCCAGGAGGTAGGACTGACCGAAAAACAGTTCTCAATAACAAGAACACCTGAAGAAGATGCAACAAAATGTTTCTTCTTCGATGGGTTTATCAAGGAATTCAAACTTTCCTCTTTCCCTTGCTCATACTTATGACAGTTGTCGTAAGTTAGAGCCTAACCGACGTTCCCCAGCCCCGAATAAGAATTCGGACCGGTCAAGCGATACATTTTATTATCTTGATTAGGGCGTGAAATGGTTGCTACCTGGAGAGAGAGAGGGAAAACACTCAGCATGTGCTCTTGCAAGATCAGATTGGTTATTAATTTATCTAACCAGGATGGCTCCCACTGTTTCCTCAAATTCTTCTTCAAACCCTAAAAGAAGAACTAGTCAGGATTAATCGCACGTCACAATACTTGCTTAACCTTTCAGCCAGGCCGGTGTTGGTACTTCGAGGGAGGTTTTCCAATGCTTTCGCGAAGTTTCTTAATTAAATAACCTTTTTTCCCTGGAGGCATAGCCCCGCTAACACCTTTCTAGACACCTACTTGGTTTATAGCATTGATTGTTAAGTGAAAAAATCTCCCAAGAGTAATCCAACTCATCAGTGGGATCGGGATCCAACTATCATTGTGTGATGCACTAGATGGAATCCACTCTAGTCACCACACTCCAGAAGGTATGCTAAATCTGCAAGTTTCCTGTATATTTGAAACTCCCGATGTGGTTTTTGCCCCTAACGACATATGGTCTTGATAGAGACCAACGTACCATAAGTCGCAAGTCAAGTTCAACCCGTCATTGTCCTGGATTAACTTAGACCCACCCGCATAAGCCCTTGATAGAGACCAAAGTGGCTATGCGACTGTCCTAATTAATCGCATCCTAAGATGCAACTGATAAGCAACACTTAGCTACCGTACACTATGCCTTGATAGAGACCAACGTACATAGCATGAATACTAACTGCTTTTTATCTGAAATGACGGAGAGCTACGGCTGGGTTTTTGGCGAAAAACCCGTTAACGTAATGAACTTGATATCGTTGAAGGAACCTGAGTAGTTTTGTAAATATATAGTGGCGAAAACTTTTGCTAAAGAGGTCACTCCCTGTGAAGGGATCTCGGCTCTTTCCTCGTCGAATGAGGTGCAGGATATTCCAAACTGAATACCTCGATGCAAAGCAAAAATAGTCGACTATATTAAAGTTATTACCCTGACGCAAACTTTTACTCACGGGGTCACTCCCGGTGAAGGGATCTCGGCCCTTGCCTCATCGAATGAGGTGCAGGATATTCCAAACTGAATACCACTATGCAAAGTAAAAGAGAACGTCTGTAATGTCAGTTTTTAAAGCTTGGTTCCAACAATATCTTTTAGGTTTATTATCTTGCATTAATTAAAATTAATGCGGTCCCATCAATTTGTAACCTATCACACCAGAAAAGAATGAAAATAAAATGTACGTATATGCCATCCGCATTCGCCACGTGGCCCCGTCATCACCTGTTAGGTTACTTAACTAACGACAGAGCGGGGGCTGGACTAGCGCGGGTGCAAAACATATACAACATCTACTAGTATATATATAAGTATATATAACATTCGTCCCAGGCACGATAATAAACAACATCACAGATAACATTACAGAATGGCGGATAATCTTGGAGCCCCGGGTTTCATTTGAGCCGCAAATAAAACCCGACATTCCCTGTCGTGTGGATAGCCTATGTAATGAAAACCTGTACCCCTTACGAGTGCGGCGAATAGCCCGCCAGTTCTAGAATGAAGCCCCCTCCGTCTCAGCGCCTTGAGATGCGGGCTTGTTGCCTTCTAGAACCCGGCTATTCGTGCACCCCATCACGGGGTAATCCTAATACAGAAAATGAAAATAATATATACAACCGGTGACATCGACTTCATCCCGGTCGTGCCCCAAAATAATATACAACCCGACAGAGACGGCAGTCCACATGTCGGACGCTCGCCCCGCAATAACAAATGTACAAATGAATGTAAACTGTATTTTAACATTGCACCACATGCTATCCACCATGACAATCCAACCACAATCACAGCATAAACACACGACATCAACGCGAATGTCACGTTCGCAAAACCCGTCTAAAAGAACATATAGCAATCAGACGAGTTTTACCGATCGAGTGACATTCCCGGTCGCAGATAAAAGTGAATGTACTGATAATAAAACACGTATCTTAAAATTACAATCGACTAAACTTTCCAAGTTTGCCCCAAGTATTAAACCAACACTGTAACAAATCTGGGCCCAAAAAGTTATTATTCCAGAAACCACAATTTCCCAAAAACGAGGCCCAGAAGAAAATTTGACCACGCGGGCCCCAAAACGACCGCGGATCCGCCGCCAATATGGGGTTTTCGCGGCGGATCCACGGCGGTTTGGAGGGATCACGTGACTATTTTTCTTCTGTGGCCTTAAAAAAGCCTGCATGATTTTCTGAGAGCAAAATATTTATTTTTCGAGCACTTTTAAAATCGACAGAAACATCATGTAAGGAAATGCAGTTTTTGAAAAATCCAGTCGATCGTTATTCTAAACACGTTTTAACAAGCTAGTATAGGTTTTATGGATGGCTCTGATACCATGAAGGGTTACCCTAACGCCCCGGCCAACTCCCGTGGCCAAATGCGGAACAAAAATTTTCTTGCGAACAAAACCTGGCGCTAGACTAAACCCTAAAACCGGATCTTTCCATAAAACTAACTAGCTACACTAGGAGAGCTATCTACTATGATGAGAAATTCTTACCAAACGAACCAAGTCCTTCGGTCTTCGTTCTTCATCCTTAGCTCCTACTAGCCACCTTGAACTTGCTTGATCTTCTTTCCTTTCTCCGTCGGTCCTCTGGGATCGAGCTTGTTCTCCGGCCTTCCTTGGTCCTTGATGATCCACCCGGGGAATATGATCCATGGCTCTAACTCCTAACTATATAACAAAAGGAGCAACTAGAGAACTTGGTTTGCTAAACCAAGTAATCTAGGGTGTAGTTTAGAATTCTAAGTGTCAAGCTATCTCTTTCTTGCCTCTTCACTTGATTCTCAACTCATGAGAAGGTAGTGAAGAGGAAGAAGATCAAGGTGGAGGAGGCTAGAGAGCAAAAAGAGAGCAAGAGCAAAAAGAGCTCAAGGAAAAATAATGAAGCATGAATGAAAGAGAAAATACACACAAGGGTTTTGTGTATCAATTCTTTCATTAAACAATTAGCAACCATGCTTCAATAGTAACTCCAAAATGAATTATAAATTCATTTGTTAACTATTGAAGTATGGTCACTACCTTTTCTCCCTTACCTTTCACTTTACACCTCATTTCCAATTATGAAATAAAAGGAAAAACCAAAATGAGGTGGCCACCTTCTAGAAGGAAAACTGTAATAAATACGGATTTCCGACTACTGTACAAATATACCAGCAATAAGATAAAAACCCGAACGCCCAAAAGAGATAGAATAACACGAAGAATGTAATACTAGAATATACATATCGAAATACATATATGTAAATTATTAAATCAATACCTGATTTAATAATCCGGCTCAAACCCTAGCCGGCTAGTATTACCAACTGTTCAATCGAAAGCCCGAGTACAAAGTACATCAATCGATCGAACCCTGCACGTATCCAATACGGCAACTACACCATTTCGCCTGAATCAGGGAAACCCTCTGTGTAGGACTCTAAAGACTCGACAGTACTCTGGCAGTGGGTTTAACCACAAGCACGTCAGCGGCACTAGCTGTACGTAACGGCTGCCCAGGTACCTGTCGAAAAGGAAGGCCGACGAGCAAACTCATCCGGATCTCCTACTGAGCCTATCCGTGACAATATCCGTACAGTCCGGTCTCTTCGTCAAAGAGTATCGCATACCGGGTCTAGGGGATGGTGAACGTCAGACCCTAACAACCTGATAAGTCGTGCCGATGTGGCTCAGGACCAAATCGGGAAAATACTGATCAGCTTATCAGTAGATCCCAACTGCCTTGGCCAAGGTCTTGTGGTCCTAACCAATCGAATCACAGTGCGATATCGACTCCCTATACCGGGAGAGATGAATCCCCGACAATCGCTCACTGCCTCCATGTGGCTCGGGACTGAACCCAACCAAAAGCTGTTTGCATGACTCAGTAGAGCCGTGGTAGGGTAGTGATCAAAGTTCAGTGGGAACTCACACGAGACAAATGCCGATCTCAGGTCCAAAGACTAACCTGTACACATGTCACCTGAGAACTTCCATCTGACGATAGGTATAGTACCATATGGAAGTTCTCGGCGAGTCCGTCCAGTGTACTCACACCCAGTGAGCATCTGTATACGATCTTATGTGCATCAGACCAATGGCTGCGGGACCAACTATCCCCCGACGGGGCAAGAAACGTACACACCAGTCTACTCTGGAGTATCAGTGCCCAGTCTCGATACTCACACGACTAGAGACCATTTAAGGATGTGCTTATGGACTACCCTGCTCCCACAAGTATGATCGCCATCACAATGCAGGTAGTCAAGCAAAATCCTATGGGCTTTATCAACATGTAACCGCAATATGTAATAACAAGTATGACATATGCCATATTAAGATAAAGACAAACCACAATAGTATACTACCGTATCGAGTCTTTATCAATATGTGCAAACCAGATATAATAACAATAAATACACATATCCCGATAAAGACAAGTCAAATAATATACTATAAAACTGAGCAAGACTGTTCTGTACATACATATCCCTAGTATCCATATGTATACATATACAATACTGGCCTCTAGGGCATATACATCCAACAAAGAATACTTGAGCACGGATTTCCGAGACTATTTAAAAGAGAATGAGATTCTCTCTCAGCTTACTCCTCCATATACACCATAGCACAATGGAGTTTCGGAGCGGAGGAATCATACCCTATTAGATATGGTGCGCTCTATGATGAGTAATGCTGAGTTACCTATTTCCTTTTGGGGTTATGCACTTGAGACAACTGCATACCTATTGAATCATGTTCCATCTAAATCAGTGCCTAAAATACCATATGAGATATGGAGCGGAAAGAGACCATATCTTAAACGAGTTAAGATATGGGGTTGTCCGGCCTATGTTAAAAAACAGAATCCGAACAAATTCGAGGCACGATCAGTTCTTTGCAAGTTTGTGGGATATCCAAAGAATTCATATGGATATATCTTCTACCACAGTGAGGAACAAAAGGTGTTTGTTGCTCAACATGCCACCTTTTTAGAAAAGAAATTTCTTATGAAAGAAATTAGTGGCAATGAGGTAGAACTGGAAGAAGTTCCAGCTACACAAACTACAGCTGATGATTTTGTAGAACCGGAGGATTCAATAGTCCACGATGAACCTCAGCCACTCCGCAGATCTAGTAGGGTTCCTCATCCACTTGAGAGATACCACGGTTTTCTTATAGACGGTGGGAGTGAGGATTGCATCATGGAAGATGATGACCCAACTAGTTTCGAGCAGGCCATCATAAGTGGGGACTCTGTGAAATGGCTGGATGCTATGCGATCAAAGATGGAATCCATGTACACTAACAAAGTATGGACTTTGGAAGTTGCTCCTGAAAGGGTAAAACCCATCGGGAGCAAGTGGATCTTCAAGAAGAAAATTGGTGTAGATGGAAAGGTTGAGACCTTCAAAGCTCGACTTGTTGGTAAAGGTTTTTGTCAATGACCAGGTGTCGATTATGATGAAACTTTTTCTTCAGTAGCTATGCTTAAGTCCATCAGGATCCTACTTGCCACTGCTGCATACCATGACTACGAAATCTGGTAGATGGACCTCAAGACCTCTTTTCTAAATGGTGATTTAGAAGAGAGCGTATACATGACACAGCCAGAGGGCTTTGTAGACAGTAGAAGCAGCGGAAAGGTGTGCAAACTGATTAAATCAATCTACGGATTAAAGCTGGCATCGCAGAGCTGGGACATCTGTTTTGATGTGGCAGTCAAAGAGTTTGACTTCATCAAAAACGTAGATGAGCCTTGTATATATAAGAAGGTTGTAGAGAGTAAGGTTGTCTTCCTCGTATTATATGTGGATGACATACTCTTGATAGGAAATGATATTCCTATGCTACACTCGATCAAGCTCTTCTTATCACAAAAGTTCTCCATGAAAGATCTGGGTGATGGCTCCTACATTCTGGGGATTAAGATCTATAGAGATAGATCTAAAAGGATGTTGGGATTGTCCCAATCCAGGTACATTGACACCATATTAAAGAGGTTTAGTATGGAAGATTCTAAGCATGGTAATTTACCCGCTTGCTCAGGAATCACTCTCTCCAAAGAGATGTCTCCCAAGACTGATTTGGAGAGGGCTTGCATGCAAGAGATACTCTATGCTTCTGCAGTTGGGTCAATCATATATGCGATGTTATGCACCAGACCGGATGTAGCTTACGTACTTAGTGTAATAAGCAGGTATCAATTAGATCCTGGGGAGAAGCACTGAACAACTGTGAAGAACATTCTTAAGTACTTGAGAAGGACCGAAGAAATGTTCTTGGTGTATGGTAATGGTGAACTCCAAGTGGAGTCCTTTACCAATTCAAGCTTCCAGAGTGATAAGGACGACAATAAGTCGGTCTCGGGTTTTTTCTTCACCCTCAATGGAGGGGCGGTATGTTGGAAGAGTTCCAAACAAGATACCGTAGCAGACTCGATGATGGAGACCGAATACATCACTGCCAATGATGCTGCCAAAGAAGCTGTCTGGATGAAGAAGTTCATAGCTAAACTTGGTGTGGTTCCATTCATTGAGCATCCGATACCTTTGTATTGTGATAACAATAGAGCTGCGGCTTTTGCCAAGGAACCCCGGTCTCATCAGCGATCCAGACATATTCTTAGGCGGTATCACCTGATCCGAGAGATAGTTGATCGCCGGGAGATCGAGGTCAGGAGAGTTGACACGAAGGACAACACAGCGGATCCACTCATGAAGGCCCTCCCCCAGATGCAATTTGAGAGACTTTTTGGGATGTTGGGTATGCGATACTACAACAACTGGCCTTAGTGCAAGTGGGAAATTGTTAGTCATATGTATGTCCTAGAGGCCATTATTGTATATTATAGTGGATGCTTGGACATATATATATATATATATATATATATATATATAGAGGATTTTTTTGCTTGACATGATATTATGCTATCTGGTTACTCTTTATCTTAACATGTACACTCATATTATTATACTGTCTCAGTTTCAGTTTGTGGTCGCTGAATTTCTTCCAGTACTACTGTGCTCCTACTAATTTCTTTTGCAAGAAACTCCATTTCTAAGAAAACGGCGTGCTGTGCAACAAACACCTTCTGTTCCTCGGTGTGGTAGAATAGATATCCATAACCATTCTTTGGATATCCCACAAACTTACATAAAACTGACCGTGCCTCGAGTTTATCCGGTTTATTCTTTTTAACGTAAATCGGACAACCCTATATCTTAAATCTTTTAAGATATGGCCTTTTACCATTCCATATCTCGAATGGTGTCTTAGGCACTGATTTGGACGAAACATCATTCAATAGTTATGCCGCTGTCTGAAGCACATGTCCCCAAAATGAAAGAGGCAACTCAGCATTACTCATCATGGAGCGAACCATGTCCAATAGGATACGGTTTCTCCTCTCCGATACACCGTTGAGCTGTGGTGTGTAAGGAGGAGTAAGCTGAGAGAGAATTCCATTCTTTTTTAGATATTCTAGGAATTCCGTGCTTAAGTACTCCCTTCCTCTATCAGATCGGAGGATCTTGATACGTTTTCCAGTCAGGTTCTCTACTTCGCTTATGAATTCTTTGAATTTCTCAAAAACTTCAGATTTGTGTTTCATAAGATACACATACCCGAACCTAGAGAGATCGTCAGTGAATGTGATGAAGTATGAGAACCCATCCCTTGCATGTATAGAAATCGGACCACATACATCACTGCGTATGAGTCCCAAGAGCTCTGCTGCTCTTTCTCTGTGTCCGGTGAACGAAGATTTGGTCATCTTTCCCTTGAGACAAGACTGACAAGTTTCATAAGATAAAAATTCGAACGTATTCAAATATCCATCCTTATGAAACTTACTTAGTCTTTTCTCTCCGATATGACCAAGTCTACAATGCTATAAGTAGGATTCGTTCGTATCTAAACTCTTCCTATTGCGTGTGTTTTGTACATTGAAAATTGTGTTTTGATTTAGAACATAGGTACCATTACACAGTGTACCTTCTGCAACCAATACCTGATTAAGGTAAATGTTCATGATATTTCTATCAAGAACAAACTTATATCCATCTTTATCAAGTAAAGAAACTGATAAGATGTTGCAAACCATGGAAGGTATATAGTAGCAATTGTTCAAAATCATAGTATTGTCTTTTGGCAACACTAGGTGATATTCACCGACGGCAGCAACATCAACTTGTGCTCCATTCCCTACTCTGAGGGACATATCACCAGGTCCAACCATCCTACTTTTTCTCAGTCTCTGCAATAAATCAAAGATATGAGATCCTGATCCGGTATCTAGTACCTAAGAAGTAGGACTGACCGAAAAACAGTTCTCAATAACAAGAACACCTGAAAAAGACGCAATAGTGTGTTTCTTCTTCGTTGGAGTTATCAAGGAAATCAAGCAATCCTCTTTCCCTTGCTCATACTCATGACAGCTGTCATAGTTTAGAGCCGAACCGACGTTCCCTAGCCCCGAATAAGAATTCGGATTGGTCAAGCAATATATTTTATTATCTTGATTAGGGTGTGAAATGGTTGCTACCTGGAGAGAGAGAAAAGAAACACTTAGCGTGCGCTCTTGCAAGATTAGATTGGTTATTAGTTTATCTAACTAGGATGGCTCCAACTGTCTCCTCGAATTCTCCATCAAACCTTAAAAGGAGAATTAGTCGGGATTAATCGCACGTTACAATACTTGCTTAACCTTTCGGCCAGGCTAGTGTTGGTACTTCGAGGGAGGTTTTCCAATGCTTTCACGAAGTTCCTTAATTATGTAACCTCTTTTCCCTGGAGGCATAGCCCCGCTAACACCGTTTAGAAACCTACTTGGTTTATAGCATTGATTGTTTAGTGAAATAATCTCCCAAGAGTAATCCTACTCATCAGTGGGATCGGAATCCAACTATCATTGTATGATGAGCTAGATGGAATCTACTCTAGTCACCACACTCCAGAAGGTATGCTAAATCTATAAGTTTCCTGTATATTTGAAACTCCCGATGTGGTTTTTGCCCCTAACGGTCTATGACCTTGACTAGGTCAACAAACCATAAACCGCTAGTCAAGTTCAACCCGTCATTTTCTTGATTGCATTAAACCCACCCGTACGTGCCCTTGACTAGGTCAACAAGGCCGCATGACTGTCCTAACCAATTGAATTTACAATGCACAAAAAATTACTACTTAGCTACCGTACACTACACCTTGACTAGGTCAACAAATGCAGCACGAATACTAAATATTACTATTCTGAAACGACGGAGGGCTACGGTTGGGTTTTTGGCGAAAAACCCTTTAACGTAATGAACTTAATATCATTTGAAGGAACTTGAGCAGTTTTGAAAAGGAGTGGTTTAGGCTTCGCTATTTAAAACTTCTGGTTTTGAAAAAATCGAGTAATCTACAGTATAAACTTTTGCTCAAGAGGTCAGTCCCCGTGAAGGGATCTCGGCTCTTGCCTCCTGGAATGAGGTGCTGGATATTCCCAACCGAATACCACTATGCAAAGCGAACGAATATAACTGCAGTTTTTCGAAATTTGTTCTAACAACATCTTTTTAGGTTTCTTTTCTTGCATTAATCAAAATTAATGCGGTTCTATCAATTAACCTATCACTCCAGAAAAGAACGAAAATACAATGTACGTATATGTCATCCGCATTCTCCACTGGGCCCCGTCATCACCCGTTAGGTTACTTAAACAGAGCGGGGGCTGGACTAGCGTGGGTGTAAAACATATACAACATCTACTAGTATATATATAAATATATATAACATTCCAGGCATGACAATAAGCAACATCACAAAATCTCAGCAAGCAACACAGAATGGTGGATAATCTTGGAGCCTCGGGTTTCATTTGAGCCGCAAATAAAACCCGACGTTCCTGATTGTATGGATAGCCTGTGCAATGAAACCTGGACCCCTACGAGCACGGCAAGTTACCCGCCAATCCCAGAAGTGAGGCAACTCTAATCAACAAAGTGAATGGGCCACCCAGCACTCCACGGGATCCGGTAACTTGAGCACCCCTCCGTGGGTCATTCTATACCCTCTACGATTGCGGTGAATAACCCGCCAATTCTAGAATGAAGCCCCCTCCGTCTCAACGCCATGAGATGCGGACTTGTTGCTTTCTAGAACCTGGCTATTCGTGCACTCCACCGCGGGGTAATCCTAGTACAAAAAAGAAAAAATATGTACAATAGTGACATCGACCTCAACCCGGTCGTGCCCCAACAAAATAATATATAACAGGCAGTAACGGCTGTCTACATGTTGGACGCTCGCCCCGCAATAACATATGTACAAATGAATCTCAACTGTACCATTAACATTGCACCACATGCTATCCACCATGACTATCCAACCACAACCATAGTCCAAACACAGAATATCAATGTGAATGTCATGTTTGCAAACCTGTCTAAAAGAACATATAGCAGTTAGACGAGCTATACCGCTCAAATGACATTCACGGTCGCAGATAAAAGTGTATGCACTGAAAACTATTAAACAATGTTAAAAAATAATGACTTCTCAAAAACTTCAGATTTGTGTTTCATAAGATACACATACCCGAACCTAGAGAGATCGTCAGTGAATGTGATGAAGTATGAGAACCCATCCTTTGCATGTATAGAAATCGGACCACATACATCACTGTGTATGAGTCCCAAGAGCTCTGCTACTCTTTCTCTGTGTCCGGTGAATGGAGATTTGGTCATCTTTCCCTTGAGACAAGACTGACAAGTTTTATAAGATGAAAATTCGAATGCATTCAAATATCCATCCTTATGAAACTTACTTAGTCTTTTCTCTCCGATATGACCAAGTCTACAATGCTATAAGTATGATTCGTTTGTATCTAAACTCTTCCTCTTGCATGTGTTTTGTACATTGAAAATTGTGTTTTGATTTAGAACATAGGTACCATTACACAGTGTACCTTCTGCAACCAATACCTGATTAAGGTAAATGTTCATGATATTTCTATCAAGAACAAACTTATATCCATCTTTATCAAGTAAAGAAACTGATATGATGTTGCAAACCATGGAAGGTATATAGTAGCAATTGTTCAAAATCATAGTATTGTCTTTTGGCAACACTAGGTGATATACCTTTTTGCATGCCCTCTTGGACGTGGTATGATGGAAATCAAAGCACAGTGAGAATCACACAAGACTCTATGACGATCTCGGGTCAACAGACTACTCTGTACCAGTGTCACCGGAGAACTGCCATCTGACGTGAGGTATAATACCATCTGGGAGTTCTCGGCGAGTCCGTCCAGTGTACCCAGTCTCCACTGAGCACCCGTACACCATCCTTGATGTCAAACACCGATGGATATGGGATCATCCATCGCCCATCATATGGGTCAAGATGCGTATACGCTAGTCTACTCTGGTGTATCGATGCCCTGTCTCGATACACCCTCGACTAGGAACAGTTATAGGATGTACTCGTCGACTACCGTGGCCCCACTAGTATGATCTCATCATAGTCCCAGTAGTCGAGTACATATCCTAAGGGCTTTTTCAACAAGTAACATAGAGACAATCAGAGTACATGTTAAGATAAAGTACAACCAGATAACATACTGTCATGTCGAGCAAGAAAGTCCTCCCTATATATGTTCAAGCATCCATTACAATATACATCGTATGTACAGTAATGGCCTCTAGGGCATACATATAACTAACAATCTCCCACTTGCACTAGGGCCATCTGTTGTGGTATCACATACCCAACAATTAGCTGTGGTTGAAGTATCTCATACTCAACCATCCCATAAAAGTCTCTACTGGGAAAAAGGCCTTCGTGAGTGGATCCGCGTTGTTGTCCTCTGTGTCTACTCTCCTAACCTCGATCTCCCTGGAGATCAACCATCTCCATGATCAGGTGATACTGCCTAAGAATTATATTTGGATTTCTGATGGGACGGTAGTTCCTTGGCTAAAGCCACAACTCCATTGTCACACAATGGTAGGAACGAAGTTCATCTTATGAACTTATATTTATCCAGACTGCCTCTTTGGTAGCATCCTTGGTAATGATGTATCTTGCCTTTAATCATCTAGGAAGTCACAGTATCTAGCTTGGAACTCTTCCAACATATCGTCCCTCTACTGAGGGTAAAGACAATGCTTGCGACTGACATTCAGTCGTCCTTATCACCCTGGAACCTTTCCAGTGATTCTCCCCAGGATTGATTGATACCATCTCACTACAAATAGTGAGAATCCTAACATCCAATTAGATCTATCTCTTAGATCCAAAAACCCAGGATTTAGGAGGTATCACTTTGATCCTATATGGAGAATCCTTGTTATAAGCGGAGATTGACCGAGCGTAGCATAGGAAACTCCTTCCCTATCAAGAGTATGTCATCCACGTACTCTACGAGGATCACCACCATACTCCCTACTACCTTTTTGTATATACAAGGTTTATCTACCATTTTGATGAAGTCAAACTCTTTGACTACCACATCAAAACAGATGTTCCAACTCCGCGAGGCCTGTTTTATCATATAAAACATCTTGCACACGTTTCCGCTGCTCCCACTGTCTACGAAGCCCTCTGGCTGTGTACTTATAGATGCTCTTTTCTGAAACATCATTTAGAAAAGCAGTCATGACACCCAACCGCCAGATATTGTAGTCATGGTATGTAACCGTGGCAAGTAGGATCTGGATAGACTTAAGCATAGCTTTGAAAGTCTCAACTTTTCTATGTACACCTAGTAATCTTCTCAAGATATACTTGCTCCTGATGGGGATTTAACCCTTCAGATAGAGCAACCAAAGTCCATACTTTGTTGGTGTATAAGGATTCCATCTCAGATCGATAAGCATCCAGCCATTCTTACAGAGTCCCACTCCTGATGGCCAGCTCGAAACTAGTTGGGTCATCATCTCATGATGCAATCCTCACTCCCACTGTCATAGAGAAACCGAAGTATCTCTCAGGTGGGTGAGGAACCCTACTAGATCGGCGGAGAGGCTGAGATTCGTTGAAACTATTGAATCCTTTGGTTCTACCAAATCATCCGCTGCAGTTTGTATAGCTGGAACATTTCCAGTTCTATATAACAGACCTTGCCTCGAGCTTGTCCGGATTTTGCTTTTAGGCATAGGCCGGACAACCCCAAATATTAACAAACTTAAGATATGGGCTCTTCCCTTTCCATATCACATATGAAGTGGTAGACAACTGATTTGATTTGAACCCTTTCAATAGGTATGCAGCTTCTTAAGTGCTTAACTCCCAAAAGGAAATAGGAAACTCAGTTGTACTCATCATAGAGCACACCATATCACATAGGGTGCTGATGCTCCGCCCCGATATACCATCGTGCTATGGTATATACGGAGGAGTAATGCTGAGAGAGAATCTCATTCTCCTTTAGAATAATCCAGGAATTCCGTTCTCAAGTATTCTCCTCCTTGATCTCATCAAAGGATATAATACTTATACCCGTATTTTGGTTCCCTACTTCTAACTTACATTCTGTGAATATCTCAAAAGGTTCAGACTTGTGTTTCAACAGGAACATATGTCTGAATCTTGAGAGATCATCAGAGAATGTAATGAAGTACAAAGAACCGGTCTTGGCATGTGTAGACATGAGACTTTCATACATCAGCATGTATAAATCCCAAGAGTTCACTAACTCTTTCTCCGTTTCCAGTAAACAGAGCTATGATCATCTTATCTTTGTGACATGACCGGCAAGTTTCACAAGATGTAAATTCAAACAGATTTAAATATGCATCTAAATGTAACTTAGCTAGTCAGGTCGCATTGATATGACCTAGTCTACAATGCCTCAAGAAGGATTCGTTCATTTCTGAATTCTTCCTCTTGTGTGTGTTCTGTATACTAAGAACTATAGTTTGATTTAGAACGTCTATGCTTTTAGATAACATGCCTGAACCGATCAACTCTTGATATAGGAAATGTTCAAAACATTATCCAGCAATACAAAATTATATCCTTTTTTACCAATAAAGAGACCGATATGATGTTGTATATCAGGTTCGGTATCTAATAACATTCGTTCAAAATCAATGTATTCTGGTAATACAGGGTGATAGTGACCAACAGACTTGGCTGCAACACTTGCGCCGTTTTCTATCTCATGAAACTTATCACCCGTTCTCAGTTCTCTACCTATCAGTAGCCCATGTAACAGATTACATATGTGGGATCCTGATCCGGTATCTCATACCCAGGACGTAAAGGATACTGAGAAACAGTTCTCTGTAATGAACACACCCGAAGATGATGCATCAACATGCACTTTCTTCATTTGGGTGGCACGGAAAATCTGGTATTCCCCAATTTCCTTCTTTGTCTTATAACAATTATAAGTTAGAGCGGGACCAACGTTCCCCAGCTCAGTATAATAAGCGGGTTCGGTCAATTCATCCATTTTATTATCTTGATTAAGGCGTGATATGGTCGCTACCTGGAGAGAGAGAGAAGAAAACACTCAGCGTATGCTCTTGCAAGATTAGATTGGTTATCTAATATATCTAATCAGGATGTCTCCCACTGTTTTAATCAAATATTCCTTCAAACCCTAAAAGGAAAGACTAGCCGGGATTAATTACACGCTACAAGTTCGCCAATCTTTCAGCCAGGCTAGTGTCGGTACTTTGAGGGAGGTCCCCCGTGCTATAGCACGAACCTAATTAAAGTAAACCTCGTTTTCCCAGGGGCGTAACCCCGTTGACACCTTTCTAGACACCTACTTGATCGGCTAATTGTAATGTGTAAAACTCTCCCAGGAGTAACTCTTACTCGCAGCGGGTATCGGGATCCAACTATCTCATAGAAGGTATGCAATCTCATTACAAATTTCAACACTTGAAATTCCCAATAATATTTTACCCCTAGTGACTTATGACCTTAACTATGGTCAACAAATCATAAGCACTAGTCAAGTTCTACCCGTCATTTCTTGATTAATTAGACCCACCCACATGACCCTTAACTAAGGTCAACAAAGTCATATGACTGTCCTATCTAATCGCATCATATGCTATATAGGAAGACATCACTTAGCTACCGTACACTGTGTCTTAACTAAGGTCAACAAACACAGCACGAATACTAAGTACTATACTTCCTAAAATGACGGAGGGTTACGACAGGTTTTTAAGAAAACCTATTGCGTAATGAACTTGATATCGTTGTAGAATCGAGTGATTTTTAAATGGAGTGTTTTTGAGGTTTTTCTAGTTTTGCTAAATGGGTCACTCCCGGTGAAGGGATCGTCGACCCTTTCCTCATCGAATAAGGTGCAGGGTATATCATATATACCACCATGCAAAGCAAGAACTATTGAAGCAATCAAAAGACAAACCGAGTTTGTAGCATCTGCTAGTTTCACTAAAGAGGTCACTCCCGGTGAAGGGATCTCGGCTCTTTCCTTATCGAATAAGGTGCTGGATGTTCTACAAGGAACACCGCTATGCAAAGTAAGAACTAGAGGTACCAGTTTTTTTTTAAACAAGTTTCTACAACATCTTTAGGTTACTTTTTAGTTTCATTAATCTCATTAATGAAGTCCCATTTTATTATGCTTCACAAGCATCACATTTGAACCGAAATCTGCAATATAACATACATCTCATATATATAATATAAACATTCGTCTCAGGCAGTAATATGATCTCATCACAGAACATTGCAGCAGAAGAACATATATGAAATATTGGATATACTAGGACGTCCGTGTTTTAATACGAGCCTGTATAAAACACGGATTCCACGGTCGCGATGAATAGCCAAACCCACATCTCTAGACCCTTACGAGAGCGGCAAGCAACTCTGCCAATTCCAGGGTTAGGAGACCCGGTCTCGACTCCTCGAGATGGTCTCCCACTGGACCCTAGAACCCGGTAACTTGTGCTCCCCGCCTTGGGTCTACCTAATGCGGAAAAGTAAATAATATACAACGGTGACATCATCCTTAGCCCGGAAGTGCCCCAATAAAAGAATATTGCATACAAATGAATTTTACATGAATGAAAATAAAAACCATCATCTCACATAAAACCCCCGGCTATTCAAAACGCGACGATCCAATATAACATATCACAACAACACATAATATCTCATATCATCAACGTAAGTAAGTATGCATACACCAATCGTCGTTGATATATAGCAATGAAAACCGGCAATACAACTACATACTACACTTACGGTCACAGAAAAGAAAGTGTAAAACTACAACAGTTGGAATCCGCAACCTCCTTAGACATCGCATGCCTAACCAAACGAATTCCTTAGACATCGCATGCCTAACAATTATAAACCCCGCATTTTAGTCTCTTTATCGAAAACTCTTTTCAATATCAAGTCGGGCAATTCAACAAGATTCCCGACAACCTGATCGAATGCTCATCGCAAACTTTAGTAGACGGCCGCACCTCCGGATGCCGTCGACGAAGTGCACTAAGGCGGAACACCGCTGCCGCGAGCACCCCAACGGATGCTTTTGGCGACGGGGTTCTCCTACAGTCACTTGGTCGGGGTTATAGGGCGTGGCTGTCTATTAAGTTTACCCGGTGAGTATCCGCATACACTACGTGATTGCAACAGACTTTTGATCACATCAAAATTCCGTGGCAACCGATCATCTGAGACTAAACTGCTATGTTTATAATATTCAAATTAGTTATCTCATAACTTCTTGTGGATTCCAAATATTGTATCACAATCCAGATAAATAGACAATGTTAAACTTTCCGATCGAATAATCAAACACCCAAGATTTCCCTAATATATCTCAACACTTGAAATCAGTTTAAAAACATCCATCACATGCCACAGTACCAATGGTCCAGCCGTAGAAGGGTCAAGCCAACGCCTCACATGTGGCACGCCGTATTGCCCCAAACCCTAAGATTTAGAGGCAGTTTAAGACGGTCACATAATCGAGTTAAGGTTTGTGTTCTTCTAGAGGGTCCATTGCATTACTTGCACGACTTAGAACATTCTTAAACACGAGAAAAAATCCAACTTTTGAAAAATTTTCCGACTGGGGAAAAAGTGAGTTATTGATATCCGTTCGAACTTTTTAACAGTTTCTAAAATTATCCGGACAAAACTAAACAAAGTTAAATTATCTGATCGAATCAATGAGTCCCCAATACAACCCTAGAAAACTCAACACTTGAGTGGAATTAAAAAATTCCCAGAAAAAATTGCCAAGAAAGGACCTAAGAATAAATATGTGAAATTCCAGGGACTTAGTCCAAATTTTGGCCGCGGAACCGCCGCCAAACCCATGGTTTGGCCGCGGTTCCGCTGTCAAAATATTGACTTAGTGGACCGTACTTCACAGTAATTCTTAGTTTTTCCTGCTTATTTTTTTGAGCATTTTTAATTCAGAAAAAACACATTTTTGAAAAATGTACAGAGAAGGGTTCGTGTCGGGGTATTCGGGTTCGATCAGACTTTAAACTTCGTTTAGACTTCGCCTAAAGCTCTAGCTTGGCTTTGATACTACTGTAGGGTTGCTAGGCATGCGCATAAGGGTCTACGAGGCATCAACCATGCCCGATTAAAAAATTAGCCGTGCCGAACAACCCGAAGCCGGATCTTTAAACTAGAGTTTATGCGAAAACTAACATGTTAAACACTTTAACACTAAGTGAGAGGGATTACAACCTTTGTAGATCCGGTCCTTTACTTCAATAGCTCCGTGTTGAAGTCCCTTCGCTGCGATCATCGTGTTCTGAACTCTCGAGAGGTTTCACGAAGAGAAAGATGCAGTCTTGCTTCCGATCTTCGATACAAAGATGATCTACCTTGAAGTTTCGTTAACACAAGCTTACACTCACTAAAAGAAGTGAACACCCTCATCTAAATGGCAAGGATAGATGAGGATGATGAAGTAGGATTTTTGCTCTCATTTGTTTTCTAATTCTCACTCATTTTTCATCACTCAGAAAAAGCTAGAAAGCTTTTTCATGAAAAGAAAGAAGGAAGAAGATGAACATTCTCATGAAACCTTTTGTGATGAATAATGTAATGATTAATATGATGAATAATGCAACCATGGTCAACTAAACTCATGTAGAGAATTAACTAGGGTTAGGGTTTGGGTTGGGTTAAAGCACGAGTCATAACAAAATATCTTTATCATGACAAAAAGAAACCTTCTAGAATCTACTAGAAGTCTTAACCCTAATCCAAACCCTAATCATGTTTAAACTCTACTAAACATGTTGCATTAGTTATCATATCATGTTACAATATTATATATCACATATATAATATTTATCGTAACAAAATAAAATAATACAATTAACATATATCGCATATATATCAATGTATTACCCGAGTGAGAAAAAAGAATCTTTTAGTGAGCTAATATTAGATAATGTAATTTAATATATCATATATATTATTATACATTAAATTATCGAATCAACACTTGATCCGACAATCCGGCTATATCGCATATAACCGACTAATATTTATCCGTACCGATTCATCAAATCAACACTTAATCCGATGACCCGGCTGATATCAAATATCGCGAGAATAGAATACGGTATCTCATATCGCATTATCCTCGGTCCCGCACATATCACATACGTGCCCCTACTCCGTTTTGCCTGAGCCAAGAAACCTCTGTGTAGGACTCTAAAGAATCGTCAATACGCTGGCAGTAGCTGATGATCATATCAAACACCCACAAGCTGCAAGCGGTCAGCTAAACGTAACAGCTACCCAAGTATTGAGCACTCAGAAGATCAACAAGCAAGCCTGTACATTCTCCTGTGAATCCAATCAGTAACACTCCCGTACAGTTCGGTCTCGTCGTCTGATATGTTGCATATCTCGCCTAGGGGTGGTAAACGTCAGACCCCAGTAGCTCGATAAGTCGTGTCGAAATGAGGTCTATAACAGTTCGAGAAACTACTGATAACACTTACCGGTAAATCTCAGCAACCCTGGCTAGGGATTTCCGGTTATAGCCAATCGAACACAGCACAACATCAACTCCCTATACCGGGAGAGACGAATCCCCTCCTATCGCTCATTGCCTCCATGTGATTTGGGACTGTACCCAAAAGCCACCTTTTTGCACGCCCTCTTGGACGTGGTATGATGGAAATCAAAGTACAGTGGGAATCACACAAGACTCTATGACGATCTCGGGTCAACAGACTACTCTGTACCAGTGTCACCGGAGAACTGCCATTTGACGTGAGGTATAATACCGTCTAGGAGTTCTCGGCGAGTCCGTCCAGTGTACCCAGTCTCCACTGAGAACCCGTACACCATCCTTGATGTCAAACACCGATGGATATGGGATCATCCATCGCCCATCATATGGGTCAAGATGCGTATACGCTAGTCTACTCTGGTGTATCGATGCCCTGTCTCGATACACCATCGACTAGGAACAGTTATCGGATGTACTCGTCGACTACCGTGGCCCCACTAGTATGATCTCATCATAGTCCCAGTAGTCGAGTACATATCCTAAGGGCTTTATCAATAAGTAATATAGAGACAATCAGAGTATATGTTAAGATAAAGTACAACCAGATAGCGTACTATCATGTCGAGTAAGAAAGTCCTCCCTATATATGTCCAAGCATCCATTACAATATACATCGTATGTACAGTAATGGCCTTTAGGGCATACATATAACTAACATACCGACGACAGCAACATCGACTTATGCTCCATTCCCTACTCTGAGGGACATATCACCAGGTCCAACCATCCTACTTTTTCTCAGTCTCTGCAATAAATTACAGATATGAGATCCTGATCCGGTATCTAGTACCCAAGAAGTAGGACTGACCGAAAACAGTTCTCAATAACAAGAACACCTGAAGAAGACGCAATAGTGTGTTTCTTCTTCGTTGGGGTTATCAAGGAATTCATGCAATCCTCTTTCCCTTGCTCATACTCATGAAAGCTGTCATAGTTTAGAGCCGAACTGACGTTCCCTAGCCCCGAATAAGAATTCAGATTGGCGAAGCGATATATTTTATTATCTTGATTAGGGTATGAAATGGTTGCTACCTGGAGAGAGAGAAAAGAAATACTTAGCGTGCGCTCTTGCAAGATTAGATTGGTTATTAGTTTATCTAACTAGGATGGCTCCAACTGTCTCCTCGAATTCTCCATCAAACCTTAAAAGGTGAATTAGTCGGGATTAATCGCACGTTACAATACTTGCTTAACCTTTCGGCCAGGCTAGTGTTGGTACTTCGAGGGAGGTTTTCCAACATTTTCGCGAAGTTCCTTAATTATGTAACCTCTTTTCCCTGGAGGCATAACCCCGCTAACACCGTTTAGAAACCTACTTGGTTTATAGCATTGATTGTTTAGTGAAATAATCTCCCAAGAGTAATCCTACTCATCAGTGGGATCGGGATCCAACTATCATTGTATGATGAGCTAGATGGAATCTACTCTAGTCATCACATTCCAGAAGGTATGCTAAATCTACAAGTTTCCTGTATATTTGAAACTCCCGATGTGGTTTTTTCCCCTAACGGTCTATGACCTTGACTAGGTCAACAAACCATAAACCGCTAGTCAAGTTCAACCCGTCATTTTCTTGATTGCATCAAACCCACCCGTACGTGCCCTTGACTAGGTCAACAAGGCCGCACGACTGTCCTAACCAATCGAATTTACAATGCACGAAAAATTACTACTTAGCTACCGTACACTACACCTTGACTAGGTCAACAAATGCAGCACGAATACTAAATATTACTATTCTGAAACGACGGAGGGCTACGGTTGGGTTTTTGGCGAAAAACCCTTTAACGTAATGAACTTGATATCATTTGAAGGAACTTGAGCAGTTTTGAAAATGAGCGGTTTAGGCTCCGCTTTTTAAAACTTCTGGTTTTGAAAAAACCGAGTAATCTACAGTATAAACTTTTGCTCAAGAGGTTACTCCCCGTGAAGGGATCTCGGCTCTTGCCTCCTGGAATGAGGTGCTGGATATTCCCAACCGAATACCACTATGCAAAGCGAAAGAATATAACTGCAGTTTTTCGAAATTTGTTCTAACAACATCTTTTTAGGTTTCTTTTCTTGCATTAATCAAAATTAATGCGGTTCTATCAATTAACCTATCACACCAGAAAAAAACGAAAATACAATGTACGTATATGTCATCTGCATTCGCCACTGGGCCCCGTCATCACCCGTTAGGTTACTTAACTAACGACAGAGCGGGGGCTGGACTAGCGCGGGTGTAAAACATATACAACATCTACTAGTATATATATAAATATATATGACATTCGTTCCAGGCATGACAATAAGCAACATCATAAAATATCAGCAAGCAACACATAATGGTGGATAATCTTGGAGCCTCGGGTTTCATTTGAGCCGCAAATAAAACCCGACGTTCCCGATTGTGTCGATAGCCTGTGCAATGAAACCTGGACCCCTACGAGCGCGGCAAGTTACCCGCCAATCCCAGAAGTGAGGCAACCCCAATCAACAAAGTGAATGGGCCACCCAGCACTCCACAGGATCAGGTAACTTGAGCACCCCTCCGTGGGTCATTCTATACCCTCTACGATTGCGGCGAATAGCCCGCCAATTCTAGAATGAAGCCCCCTCCGTCTTAACGCCATGAGATGCGGACTTGTTGCTTTCTAGAACCTGGCTTTTCGTGCACTCCACCACGGGGTAATCCTAGTACAAAAAAGAAAAAATATGTACAATGGTGACATCGACCTCAACCCGGTCGTGCCCCAATAAAATAATATATAACAGGCAGTAACAGCTGTCTACATGTCGGACGCTCGCCCCGCAATAACATATGTACAAATGAATCTCAACTGTACCACTAACATTGCATCACAAGCTATCCACCATGACTATCCAACCACAACCATAGCACAAACACAGAATATCAACGTGAATGTCATGTTTGCAAACCTGTCTAAAAGAACATATAGCAGTTAGACGAGCTATACAGCTCAAATGATATTCACGGTCGCAGATAAAAGTGTATGCACTGAAAATTATTAAACAGTGTTAAAAAATAATGACTTCGAAATACTCCGTATTGCCCCAAACCCAAAGATAACAAAGTATCCAACTTGGGAAAAATCAAACATATCCTGAAACCCTAAATCCAAGTGATATAGGGCACCAAACTAAAACGAGAATTTTTCACCATTAAAGAACCGGCTAGGATGGCCAAATCCCAATTCTCGCCGGCCATATTTGAAAGTTATTGCCTCGTTTTTCTCTGGTGTTCTAGTTGTCACATAAGTAGTCTTCTGCAATTGTTTAAAATTTTTTTGAAGACTTTAAAAATTCGACAGAAACTTGAAGTTTGGGTTTCGATGTTTCGAAGTTATTTCGGTTTTGTTACTTTAACATCATTTAAATCTGCTAGTATAGGGTTTATGAGCTGGCTCTGATACTATGAAAGGTTACGCTAACGCCCTGGCCATCATCCGTGGCCGATTGCGGAACAATTTTTTTTCTAACAATGTAAACTTGGCGCTAGAATAACCCTAAATCGGATCTACCATAAACCTAACTAGCAACTAAAGAAGCTATCTACTATGAAAAGAGTTTATACCAAGAGGCTTAAGTCCTTCGGGTCTTCACTCCTCTCCTTTAACATGCTCCTAGTGGCCTCCATGATCGAGCTTGATCGGCGGCTTCCTCACGTCAAAGATGAACCACCCGAGAGTGTCTACTTTGAGCTCCTATCTTTAAACTAAGGTAACTATGTTACTTAGTATGCTAATCTAAGTAGCCTAGAGGATGTAGAGAGTGGTGATAGATTAATTAGTCTCAAGATACCCTAGGTTCTCAACACATGAGACATTTAGGGTTTGAGGTAGAAGAAGAAAACTTGGAGGAGATGAGAGTGTTGTAGTGAGCATAATAAGAATCGAATGAAGAATGGCTAAGTCTTGTGACTAATAAAGAAAGCATCCCAAAAAAATAATAAAAATTATCTTCACCACAAAATATCTAGATATTTTCCACAAAATATCTAGATGCCACCTTGCCTCAATAGTAATCCATGACTCACTAAGTGAGTCACCAAGTAGCCATGCTTCATTCAATGAATGATAACACCTCACCCTTCACCTCATTAACCATTTAACTAAATGGTTAAAACAAATAATTAGGTGTCTTCTTCTAGAAGCACTCTTGTAACAAATTACAAGAATACCCCTCACCGTATATACATACCCGTATCCGTATTCCGAAAAATACGAATACAAAAGAGACGAAAATAATCCAACAATATAATACTAAGATCCGGATTAAACCAAAGCCCGCTAGTATTATCCGCCCGAACATCATACGTGCACAAGTACACGTATGCGATCGAACCCTGCCGTAAAACCATACGGCCTCTACATCGTTTCGCCCGAAGTAGAGAAACCCTCTGTGTAGGACTCTAAAGACTCGACAGTACGCCGGTAGTGCGCTACTGGATAAATCCATAACCACAAGCACGTCAGCGACACTAGCTGTACGTAACGGCTACCCGGGTACCTGTCGAAAAGGAAAGCCGATGAGCAAACTCATCCGGATCCCTACTGAGCCTACCCGTGACAATATCCGTACAGTCCGGTCTCTTCGTCTAAGATTATTGCATACCGGATCTAGGGGTGGTAAGCGTCAGAACCTAATAACCCGATGATTCGTGCTGATTCGGCTTAGGACCAATCCGGGAAACTACTGATCAACCTATCAGTAAATCCCAACTGCCTTGGCCAAGGTCTTATGGTCTTGACCAATCGAACACAGTGCGATATTAACTCCCAATACCTGGAGATACGAATCCCTGACAATCACTCACTGCCTCCATGTGGCTCGGGACTGTACCAAACCAAAACATGTTTGCACGACTCAGTAGAGCCATGGTAGGGTAGTGATCAAAGCACAGTGGGAACTTACACAAGACAAATGATGATCTCAGGTCTAAAGACTAACCTGTACCATGTCACAAGAGAACTGCTATCTGACGATAGGTATAATACTATCTAGAGCTTCTCAGCGAGTCCGTCCAGTGTACTCACCCCCAGTGAGCATCCGTATACAATCTTAGGTGATCACACCAATAGTTGTGGGACCAACCACCGTCCCTTATCGGGGTCTAAAAACGTACACGCAAGTCTACTCTGGAGTATTGATGCCCGATCTTGATACTCCTGCGACTTCGGACATTTAAGGATGTGCTTATAGACTACCTAGCTTCCACAAGTATGATCGCCATCACAACGCAGGTAGTCATGCAAGATCCTACGGGCTTTATCAACATATAACAGTAATATGTAATAACGTGTATAACATATGCCATGTTAAGATAAAGTCAAACCATAATAGTATACTACTATATCAAGTCTTTATCAATATGTGCAAGCTGGATAAAGTATCAATAAAAATAAATACACATATCCTGATAAAGACAACTGAAATAATATACTATAAACCGAACAAGATCGTCTTGTATATATATATCCCCATCATCCACATGTATACATATACAATAATAGCCTCTAGGGCATACATATCCAACACGATCAACACCAATTTTCTTCTTAAAGATCTACTTGCTCCCGATGGGTTTTACCCCTTCAGGAGCAACTTCCAAAGTCCATACTTTGTTGGTGTACATGGATTCCATCTCAGATCGCAAAGCATCCAGCGATTTCACAGAGTCTCCACTTGTGAGGGCCTGCTCAAAACTAGTTGGGTCATCATGTTCCTTGATGTAATCCTCGCTCCAACCGTTTATGATAAAACCGTAGTATCTCTTGTTGGCTATAGTGCCCTCAAGTCAATTATTGGATCACAAGCACGCGATTGCGATGATTGAGGGAGGACCTATACGGATAGAACAGTCTTACTCGAGATGATAGTATGCTATCTGGTTTGTCTTTATCATCATGTACATGTTTCAGGTGACATTACAGATCACTATTACATGTTGATAGAGCCCATAGGATTCTTGCTTGACTACCTGCAGTATGATAGCGATCATATACGTGAGAGCTAGATAGTCTATAAGCACATCCTTAAATGTCCCTAGTCGTGAGAGTTTCAAGACTGGGCATCGATACTTCATAGTAGACTAGTGTATACTGATCGAGACCCCGAAGAGGGGCGGTGGCCGGTCTCACAATCCATTGGTGTCAATTTGTTCACCTAAGATGTATACAAGTGCTCATTTGTAACATTTCAGAAAAAATAAAATATTATTTTTCGGAAATTATATAATTAAAATAATAAATATTATGAATATTTTAATGTGTGGAGATTAGTTTTAATGATATGGTATAATTATATACCGATAAATTGGGAAATATTTGGAAATTTATAAGAATTATTGAATTGGGGGTGTTTTATGTGATATGAGCATTTATAGATTTTTTTAAAATACTTATTTGTAAAAGGGTTAAATGCTAAACTCGATTAATAATCACTAATTATGCATTAAGCGTGATTATGCATATGACATGCACCATGTCACTGTCACGACCCGAAATATTAGCTCGTGACCAGCACTTGAATCACGCAACGTCTAAAGGCGTAACAGAATTCAAGTAAGCTGAAACCCAGAAATCTAAACCTTTTTAAGAAAATAAAAGAGGTGAAGTTTTGAAATAAAGGTATAATGAAATCAAGTTTTCTTAAATGCATGAAAAAAGGGACATAAATAATGCAAGCGAAATTTACTAGTTTGAAAACATGTTTCGTCTTTTAAAAATTTGGGCAGCACCTCCTTTGTATTTTTTTGATTCAAAACCACAATACAAGATGATAATAAAGGCATCCCCAAGCGGGAGCTAGCTCTTCGCCAACCGGCGGATCACAATCACGCAAGACAGTATATATAAGTATACGACGCCCAACGGCAAAGGTCACCACAAAAGATAAAGAATAAAGCAAGACATAAATCCCTAAAAGCGAACATAAAACCCATCGCTCAAATCTCGCAACTACAAGTCTTGCTAAGTCTCATTTCTTATACAAATACTAGTTTCGATTGATGGAGTTGACTAGATACAATATGAAATATAAATACAAGAGTGGGTACGATACAAATGTCCCACCTACCAATGCAAAACACCCGAATGCAACCGTGTGCCAGTAAAGCCGCTACTGATCCGTGCGGTCAACCTGCAAGAACTGTGGCACAACATGGGTGAGTTGCCAACTCGTGAATAGAAAAACATTTACAAGTAAAAATCGAATAAACAATGACTCCTAGGTCAACTATATCATAAAGGTAATACTATGATATCTAGGGTGACCGGGTCATCATATGTGCCAACAATAAACGCAAAGTCTATAAGTATGCGGATATCATCCAACCATATAATCAATGTATGTATGCATGTAAATATCATAAAAGAGTGTGCATGAAAGTATGAGGATATAAATCAATGGGTGTCCCTCGCGACACATAAAAATCATAGAACCTGGGTGCCAATATCGACAATCGAAAACATCATGAAACCCATGTCTAGTATCGACACGTAAATTCTCATATCTCGGGCTCCGTCAGTCCGGATCGGCCCATATCATCTCTCGACTCCGGTCGGTATCCTTCGGATATCCGCCGAGCCCAAATACAATCACCGGTAGGTAGTTCTCCCCTGCCAGGCTCACCGTCTAACATATACGAGTCTTCTTACTCCGGAGTACCTCACCGGGTCCACTATGTACCCGCAGACGGTGCCTACCGCTCCTTGAATCGGGTTTCACATGCCACTCTCAGAACCGAGAAAACACATGGTGGACGCACTGAAATATCATATCAAGAGAAACCGGGTTTTTAAAACAGTATATGCTTTCTTTGGAAATAACCACGGTTCTTAAATCCAAAAATCTCATGAAAATAGCATATCCCAATGCGTAAAATCATAGAGCATGATATATGCGACATATAATAGAAATGTAAGCATATCTGTATATCATGCAACATGGAACAGTGATATGACATATTAAGGGAAAACCGCTCTTTTAAATGATTCCAGTTTTTAAAATATAACATGCGGTCCCCAATTCTCCAAAATCAAAGCCAGCATCATCTATGTATACACAAATGGGTATATACGTAAGTATGAGTGTACAATATGTATGTGCGCCAATATGGATGTACAAGTGGTATATACGCAAGGATGAGTGTACAATATGTATATGCACCAATATGGATGTACAAGTGGTATATACGCAAGTATGAGTGTACAATATGTATATGCACCAATATGGATGTACAAGTGGTATATACGCAAGTATGAGTGTACAATATGTATATCATGATGCAGCAACCCTACTGTGTAGTGACATGGCAATTATCGATGATGAAGTGTGTGAGCCGGCAAATCTGTGTACGTGTAATATACGCATCATCGATAATGGTGTAAGTGTACTAGCACAGGTATAAGTAATGCAATGCGAATAACATGAATGTATCATAAGGTAAATCGTCAGCTAAAAGCTATAAGGTATACATATCTAACATGATCGAGTCGGTGAATCTATCAATCGGAATACAGCCTCATAACATCACGTACGGTATGCTCCATCGTACGGCATCCTCTAGTCAAGGGTATGGATCAAACCTCAAGTCAAACTCATCACGCACGGAAAATCATCGTACGACGGCATTAAGCTATCAGGGATCCTATCAACCTATAAGACGAGGAGGGTACGGACCTAACGTCTCGTACGGCTATCACTCATGATTCACAACATATATAAATATATCTATATACCTATGTCCCAGGTCACATCCATAACAATCTCATATCAAGGGACCGGCAAGGTATCAATCATCTCAATCGACTCGCATCCGTATACCAACATATCATCATATCACATGTCAAATCGTATTATCTTTTCATCGCGTTATATCTCACATAAGGTCAAGTTACAATTACATTCTACTATTACTAAGCATACATATCTAATCTAACATACACACCCGAACCATACGATCGTAGTTTTGAAAATAGGGGTTATGGTGTTTTTAAGGAAAAGATATCATTTGAAAATCCGTAACGTCCCTCAAGGTATCTGTTTAAAAGACGCATACGATTCTTCAGTTTAGAAATAGGTATGGTTCAGATGACACATCTACGTCGGCTATCTAGTCCTATAGTACCCTAAACGACAATATCGTTAAACATCATCCTCAAATCCCGTCATCACATATTAGCCGTAATATATCACTTCTAACTATCCTTTAATTTCTAATATAGTTTCTCTAACTCTCCTTTAACTCTAACTATAGTATTCTATTAAAGGTTCCCTTAACTATATTCTATATACAATCGGTTTCTATTAAAGTTTGCAGGGGTGCTATACGCCATCCACCCGACTTCCCCCGTAGATATAGATCTACTCACCGTGGTCTTCGCTTGCCGAAGTCAGTGACGCCATGCTCCGTCGCATCGGAATCCACGCGAAGGTATCTACAATAACAACACATATCGCAACGCTATTAAAATCAATTAAGCTTTAGTTAACTCATTGCGACATTAGAAATCCGCCGTTTTTGTCGTGCGAAAACTGCCGACAAAAATAGTTCCAAAAACTGAAACTTTGAGATGTTTGCACACTCCGCGGGCTCACGGTTTGAACTGAGAAGCCGTGATGTGGTGCATGGGAACCTATGGGAAGCTCGGGGGGGGGGGGGGGCGAATGGCCCGGCCCACTCCCCAAGACCACCACAAGGTGGTCTTGGCGGTGGGGACCCGAAACTGCCCCACCTTGGGCACTTTCGGGTCTGCCTCACCCCCTGGCCACCTCGTGGTGGCCTAGAGGGTGGGGTACCCCTTCTAGGCCCCCTGACATGAAGTTAATTTCGTGCTCTAACTCCCCGCGAAGGTTCGGGCGCGTTTCGTTTTGATTCAGACTTCTGAATTGGCTTAAACGATCGGTTTTTGGAACTTTAGCTCACTGTTTTTTTTTCATGGTTTTGGAAATTGGTTTAGTTTGCTAATTGCGTGCGGAATTCTAATGTCATAGTTTTCAGTATATACATTACTATCTGTGACCGTGAATGTCATTAGAGCAGTACAACTCGTCTAACTGCTATATGCTCTTTTAGACGGGTTTGCGAACGTGACATTCACGTTGATGTCTTGTGTTGTGCTGTGGTTGTGGCGGGATCGTCGTGGTGGATAGCTTGGGGTGCAATGTTAGTACATTTTGGATTTATTTGTACATTTATATTGCGGGGCGAGCGTCCGACATGTGGACTGCCGTCACTGCCAGTTTGTATATTATTCGTTTGGGGCACGACCGGGCTGAGGTCGATGTCACCGTTGCACATATTCTTTTCTTTTCTGTATTAGGATTACCCCACGGTGGAGTGCACGGTTAGCCGGGTTCTAGAAGGAAACGAGCCCGCATCTCATGGCGTTGAGATGGAGGGGACCTCACTCTAGAATTGGCGGGCTATTCGCCGCACTCGTAGGGGGTATAGGTTGACCCAAGGAGGGGTGCTCAAGTTACCGGATTCTGTGGAGTGCTGGGTGGCCCATTCACGTTGTTGATTAGGGTTGCCTCGCTTCTGGGATTTGCGGGTAACTTGTCACGCTCGTAGGGGTCTAGGTTTTCATTGCACATGCTATCCACACGACAGGGAACGTCGGGTCTCATTTACGGCTCAAATGAAACCCGAGGCTCCAGGATTATCCACCACTCTGTGTTGCTTGGCTGAGATTCTGTGATGTTGCAATATATCATGCCTGTGATGATTGTCACATATATTTATATATATACCAGTAGATGTTGTATATGTTTTGCACCCGCGCTAGTCCAGCCCCCGCTCTGTCGTTAGTTAATTAACCTAACGGGTGATGACGGGGCCCGGTGGCGAATGCGGGTGGTATATACGTACATCATATTTTTCGTTCCTTTCTGTGGTATGATATGTTTAATTGATGGGAATGCATTGATTCTGATCAATGCAAGGATAAAACAAACCTATTTGATGTTGTTGGAACCAAGTTTTTTGAAAAACAGACAATACAGACGTTCACTTTTGCTTTGCACAGTGGTATTCGGTTATGAATATACAGCACCTCATTCCACGAGGCAAGGGCCGAGATCCCCTCATCGGGAGTGACCCCTTGAGCAGAAGTTTGCGTCAACGTAATAACTTTACTGTAGTCGATTATTTTTGCTTTGCATCATGGTATTCAGTTTGGAATATCCTGCACCTCATTTGACGGGGAAAGTGCCGAGATCCTGATTGATACGAAAGAGTGTGTTTGTAGTTAACCGCAATCAATAACGGTGTCGCGTGTAGCTAGACCGAGATGAGTACGGGTCGTTCTCTGGGAAACGTGGAACCTTTTACTCTTACTTTAGATGTGTTGAAAGAGAGGAGGGATAAAGAATATTGTAGAATGGTTTCTAGATCTACGTTAAGCACTAATGCAGAATATAGATCTAGATTATTTATGGATGTAGCTAATATAATAAGGGGGCTTGTAGGGTTCGTTAGGATTTAGTAGTTATGGACGATTAATTAAAAGTTACCCTTTTTATCCTTTAATAGATTTAAAATTAGAACGACGGTGATGCATATAGATTAGGGTTTCTGGAGGGAAAAGGAATCCCACTCTTAACCCTTATCTCGACACGGAACTCCGTTCTTATCTAGCCTTTACCAAAACAATCATTAATCTAATTTTTAATCGCGGTCGGAACTAACAAAGAATTGTTAGCGCGCCCGATTAGGATGTTAATGATTCCTTTGATAAAGTTCATAAACTTTATAGGACTTAAAAAGGGTTTAGGGATGTTTATTATCCATTAGCCTACCCTAATCCTACGAACCCTAACAAGCGGAGAATTACTCGCACATGTTGGGAGAAAAAGAGATGGAAAGAAATTGCATAATTAAATTACGAAGAAATAGAATAAGGAAAAGAAAGCTACCTTTATTAATCAACAATATTCATTACACTTGAATCCTTAGAAAATGATTACAATTTCTAGTTGCTTCTCGATCTCTTCTAAGGAGGTAGACGAATAGTTGATGATCAGCCTGGATGCATAAGCCATCTTGGACTTCGTGATCTCGTCGGCTTGATAATTTTTCCAAGAGGCTCTCGGTCCTTATTTATAGTCCCAGTGCCAGAACCCTAGCTTCCTAATTTGGAAACTAGTTCTTACGATTCTAACCAAAAAAATCCAGAATCCCAACCCCCTTAAAGTGCGGCGGAACCGCGGCCGTTGGATAAGTTTGACCGCGGATCCGCGGTCTTATGGTGGGATCTTGGCCTTAAATTTCTTGTGGCTTCTTCTGGTGACACGTGGTGATCTTTTGAATCTCTGGAAACTGAAAATCTTTTCTACGTCACTGCCAGAATTGATTTCTTTAGTTTACTTTCTTAATTAGGTAGGTTTGTTTTGCCAACTTTGATTTCCTTGATTTCAGCCCTGCAAATTCTGCACAATAAATCTCAACAAATAATATTAGTAGAGTTTGTTTTATTGAGATAAATACTTAACCATTAAGAATTGGTCAAAGATATTTCATATTAAAATAGTCCAAATATTATATGAATATTATATGCTTACCATTTTCCTTTATAATGTTAATTATAATATATAAACACATGAAAATAGTATTTTTACGGATAAACCCTTATATGTATGATATATTATAATAAAGACCTTTTTTAATATGGAAATAGTAGGAAAAATGTAATAACAAATGTGCAGTTTTATCAACTGAACAAATACCCCCAAACTTATCTTTGATCGTCCCGAGCAAACTAGTTTATTCAAGAGGAGGAGAAAAAGAAAGGAGAAAACTAAGCACACTTTCGTAGGCAAACACGATTGCACTGAGCACGTGCAACAAGCCGTTAAACCTCTAGGTGTCCCTAGTAGGAGGAGTGTTGTCTCTTGAGGGTTTTCAGCGGATTACACCCACAAAATCCTATAATAAAAGAGAGACGTTGAAATTTACATATAAAGATAAGAACCATAAAAGAAAGACTTTGAAAATAAGAGTTTCTAACTACACTAGCTTTTCAGTTGTCATGAGCCCTATCTTAATAGTCATGAAAAGATGTTAGAAATCACATTATCCCTCAATAAAACACCGTCTTTATTCTTCATTCCTACCTTTCGTCCAAACATTGATCATATACCCCTACGTGTGTGTAAAGGACATTCCTACACTCGGAGAATTCAATTCAAATTATCATACTCTTGTCCATCTACCTCAGTACTTTTTAACTGATATTTATAAATATGCTCACACATTTTTCATGCGATCGTTAATACTTCTTGAGGTACTAACCGACCGATTACTCATGTGCTTGCTGATTAGGTGTATTAGTATTTTCCTTGTCTTGCACCACCTAAGGCTTAGCAGTGACTCCCATACCAGTTGGTTTAAGGCACTAGGTGATGAAGCACCCTCGCTATATTTTTTTATTGCTGCCTTGGTGATAACAAAACCAGTGTTCATTTTTCTCCACCATTTTATCTTTTATTCAATTTTTTTTTACTTCCTACTTTGGTTTTTAGACAAGAGCATTTCAAGGTATCCTCTACTATCCCGAGTTTCAAGACGTGAGTAAGTGCATATAGTAGGGTATCAACATTCAAATGTTTGGCTTCCAGAATAGAAACTATTTTTCAGACTTATTTTTATCCTCAGATTAGTGACTTCCTTCATCTTACTAACCCTTGGGACAACAGCTCATAACTACTTATTACCAGTTCGTTTAAGAAAACTTCTAATTTTCTTAGTTTTCTTAAACTATTCCTATCTTTTGGATGTAATTTTTCACTTTCTACTCTTTTGTTATAAAAGAAAATTTTTAAATTTTTTTTGAAAATGCTGTGCTTATGCAAAATATGATGCAAAGTGATGCGTAATTAAGCATAAACCTCCCCCAAACTTGTTTTCAACAGTGTCCTCACTGTTGCTATCTGCTGGATCACAAAAACCTGTAATCTTGGGAGGACATTATTAATGGGGGAAAGAAGATATGAAAGTGAAATCCTCCCCCAAACTTATTTTTGGCTCACAATTTTGTAAAAATTATTTTCTTTCAAGAGCCAAATTATACCCCCCCAAACTTGAGTTAAACAATGTTAATCTTTTAAAATCACACGAGGGGGGTAAGGTTATTGGTCAATGCCAAGCTTTACAAAGACCGAAGGTCAACACCAACCATTCAAAAATTTTATCGATGAAGTACCAAAGTTGGTGGAAGAACATGTCACCTTTCGACAAGAAGAAGTGGGGAGGTGATAAGAGGTGTAATGGAAAAGGATTGCGTCTCAATTTGGAGAGACGACACAGTGATAGTAATGATGGATTACTCGCATTATCTTGATTGTCCAGAAGAAGGGGTGGAGGTTCAATTTCTTTATCTTGGAGTTGATTCATCTCAACACCCGTGTCTTGTAAAAATGCGAGCTCATCAGCGAAAATTTCTTCAAAGCTTTCATCGATACCCCGAAGAATAATGTCATCAGAAAAAACAGGGTGATCGTCAGACTCTATAAAAAGTTCTCATCAGCGTTAGATGTTGACCCGGAAGAATACATGGTTGGGTCAAACAACAACATATGAAAAGAGTCAGAATTATGAGGTTGATCAAATTCGCTGCTGTCGACATCCATTAATTCGACAGAACACACATGAGCATAGGGTTCAGAGGGTTCACTTCCCAACCTGTAAATGTTAAGCTCAATTGACTTCTTTCCAAAAGATAGGGTCATCGAGCTGTTTCTACAATTGATTACTGCGTTGGAAGTGGCCAAAAAGGGTCGACCGAGTATCACTGGGATTTGATTGCGTGGGTTTGCCACAGGTTGTGTATCTATAACGATAAAGTCCACGGGGAATATGAATTCCCCGACTTTGATTAACATATCCTCTAGCTCACCCCTAGGTTGGGTGATAGATCGATCGGCCATCTGAAGAGTGCAATGCGCAGGTTTTAACTCTCCGATACCTAATTGCTCATAAACAGAATACGGAAGCAAGTTAACACTTGCACCTAAATTGAGTAGAGCACGATTGATATTTTTATCCCCAATAGAAATAGAAATTGTAGGACTTCCGGGGTCCTTTCGTTTCTTGGGTAGTTGTTGTGTAAAAGCTGTGCTCACATTACTCGCAAGGAAAACTTTTTTAAGTACTTGAACTTTTCTCTTCCTAGTGCACAAGTCCTTTAGGATTTTCGCATATGACGGAACTTGTTGAATAGCATCTACGAGAGGAATGTTAATGTTAACTTGCTTAAAAATTTCCACAATCTTCTCCATTTGTGGACTTGGTCTGTTGCCCCTTAACCTGTTTGGATAAGGTGCTTGATCAATAAGTTTTGGGTCCAACGTTTGTGGAGAAGACTGTGGGGATGGATTCGATCCCAAAATTGGAGTGGGAATCGACTTAGATAGATTCGGCGAAATGTTCGAGCCTTGGGGAAAATGGAGAATAGGCTCGGGTGAAGGTGGGAGACTAGACGAATTAGGGGAAGAAGAAGAAGCTGGGGTATCATTGGTGTCACTATCATCACATTGCTCACCCGCTCGGTTATTCAGCACTTTTCCCGATCTCAACGTGGTAACAGCACTCACATTATAACTTTGTGAGTAGCCAGGATTAGGTATGGGTTGAGATGGGAGTTTCCCTTTCTCTCTCGCACTCATTGCGGCGTTTAACTGTGCGATTTGGTTTTCTATTGATTTAATACTCTCACCATAGGAGGCGGAGTTTTTCGTTATGGTATCAATAGAAGACTTCATCTCAGCCGACAATTGCATGGATTGTTTCATGAACATATCCAAAGTTTGTGCAAGTGAGTTGTCAGTACCGGCCACTTGTGGTGTAGAAATGTTGGCCGGATTTTGGAAATTCTGTGACTGAAAGGGAGGCTGATTCTGTGGTTGTGGTTGCTGTGGAGGAGGTCTTTGATAATTGCTTTGTTGGTTTTGATTCCAAGCAAAGTTAGGATGATTCCTCCATCCTTGATTGTACGTGGAAGAATAAGGGTCGTTTCTAGGTCGCTGCTGAAAAGCAGCATTAGTTTGCTCGTGACCTTGAAACGGTGCATTCATAGGACATTCTTCTGTTAAGTGCGAAGGATCCGAACAGCAACCACAGACGGTCTTAGGAAGCGTGACCTGATTTAGGGAGAATGATGAGAATTTGTTCTCAATAGCGTCGAGTTTCTTCTGTATCGCTGCCATTTCGGCTTTTACTGCGATAGAAACATCGAGCTGGTGAACACTTTCCCTAGATGAAGGTGGTCTTACGCTTTCCCACTGCAAAGTGTGTTCAGCGAGGTCTTCCAGATACTTCCAAGCTTCACCGTCATCTTTAGACATGAAATTGTATTGACACATTGTTTCAAGCATCTGCTTTGTCGCTGGATTAATGCCCTTATATTTAATTCGGCATAAATCCTATCTATTGATTCTATCATGAGGACATTGGACAAGCAGATCTTTGAAACGTTCAAAGCACTTCCAAAATGGTTCATTGGGAAGCTGGGTGAACTGGTTGATCTCACTCCTAACACGGGTAGTCTTATGGTTTGGGTAAAACTTCTTAAGAAATGCTATGACGAATTCATCCCAATTAGTGATAGAGTGTGCGGCAGTATTGTAAAGCCGTTTTTCTGCCAAGTCGTACAGTGTGAATGGGAGAAGACGCAAACGCATAGCATCGACAGTTAATTGTGAAGTACCCATCATTGCGCATACGTTTTCGAATTTGGTAATGAAAACGTATGCGTCTTCCGATTCAAGCCCGTGAAATTTGGGCAGCAGATTGATGTAGTGGGGTTTAATTTCGAAATTATCCCCGTTAGGTGGTGGAAGAGATAGACAAGTGGGAAGAGGACCACGGATAGGATAGCATCTCTTTTGGAGAGAGATGCGCGGTGGATTCTGCGCACCTACGGGTGGTGGCAGCGTGGTGTTATATTCTGATGGAGTGCCGTCCATCTCGGTCGTGGTGTGTGGTGGGGGAAAAGAAGATGAAGAAGTACCGACTTCGGCGTTGATAGCAGGAACGCGGACAAGACGGGCACTAGGATCCCGTGTCCAGCCGAGCATGCACTAAGCGGGTTTAATGCAAGTGGCAGCGTGTGTGTGATTTTAAAATTGGTTTGTTTTGAAAAAGTGGGACTCAAGACAAATCACTCTAAAATGCACAAGCAACCCTAGAACTAAGGTCACCTAGGTCCAGTCTCTAGACCGCTCCTAGACTTCCAAAGGACAAGCCGCATGATCAATTCTCTACCACCTCTTTACTACTTTTGTAGCCAGGTAAGTGCTAGGTAAGTGGGAGGTATCCGCTATACGAATCACCGAAGATAGCGGGCCTTAATTAAGTAACCACTTGCCTTAGACACACTTGCCTAGGCACCACAAAAGTAATGCGGATAAGCGATAGATTACCCACGACCTTCCTCTATCCTTAATGAGTGCGACAGTCCTTAGAGTCTGGTCTAGATATTTTTTAAATTAATGTAGGGTTGATGCAGATGCTCAGTTTGTGATTTGTGGGGCTTAGGAAGGGTGATAAAATCCCTACCTAATTTGGATTTGGTCTTTGCCCCTTAAAATCCGTATTAAAATATGCAAAACAAAACCAATCACAAAACTTTTGCAAAAAGATTTTTGAGCGGCGCTATTTTGTAAAGAATCCCGCAGAAAATAGATTTTATTGGATTTTAGAGGAGAGAGGAAGATGTTAGAATCTTACCAGAGAAATGTGGAACCCTAGATCACCTAAATGCGCCGCGCTTCCACCGTGAATATGGGCTATCTGCCGCTGATCCGCCGCAAGAAGGATGGATCACTTGATGAAATTTGCTATGTGGCCTTCTGTACTCCTCTGGATCTCAATGAATGTCTCTGTCTCTCGGTTTCCTCAATTCTGTGACTCCAGATCCCCTCGCAAAAATTCACGCACAAATCGTTAAATATGCAATTTGCAGTTTTGTTTTAATTATGATATAAATCGAATAAGAATTCAACACAAATAGTAAGAATAAAAATTTACGCACGTATCCCCGGCAACGACGCCATTTGATTGATACGAAAGAGTGTGTTTGTAGTTAACCGCAATCAATAACGGTGTCGCGTGTAGCTAGACCGAGATGAGTATGGATCGTCCTCTGGGAAACGTTGAACCTTTTACTCTTACTTTAGATGTGTTGAAAGAGAGGAGGGATAAAGAATATTGTAGAATGGTTTCTAGATCTACGTTAAGCACTAATGCAGAATATAGATCTAGATTATTTATGGATGTAGCTAATATAATAAGGGGGCTTGTAGGGTTCGTTAGGATTTAGTAGTTATGGACGATTAATTAAAAGTTACCCTTTTTATCCTTTAATAGATTTAAAATTAGAACGACGGTGATGCATATAGATTAGGGTTTCTGGAGGGAAAAGGAATCCCACTCTTAACCCTTATCTCGACACGGAACTCCGTTCTTATCTAGCCTTTACCAAAACAATCATTAATCTAATTTTTAATCGCGGTCGGAACTAACAAAGAATTGTTAGCGCGCCCGATTAGGATGTTAATGATTCCTTTGATAAAGTTCATAAACTTTATAGGACTTAAAAAGGGTTTAGGGATGTTTATTATCCATTAGCCTACCCTAATCCTACGAACCCTAACAAGCGGAGAATTACTCGCACATGTTGGGAGAAAAAGAGATGGAAAGAAATTGCATAATTAAATTACGAAGAAATAGAATAAGGAAAAGAAAGCTACCTTTATTAATCAACAATATTCATTACACTTGAATCCTTAGAAAATGATTACAATTTCTAGTTGCTTCTCGATCTCTTCTAAGGAGGTAGACGAATAGTTGATGATCAGCCTGGATGCATAAGCCATCTTGGACTTCGTGATCTCGTCGGCTTGATAATTTTTCCAAGAGGCTCTCGGTCCTTATTTATAGTCCCAGTGCCAGAACCCTAGCTTCCTAATTTGGAAACTAGTTCTTACGATTCTAACCAAAAAAATCCAGAATCCCAACCCCCTTAAAGTGCGGCGGAACCGCGGCCGTTGGATAAGTTTGACCGCGGATCCGCGGTCTTATGGTGGGATCTTGGCCTTAAATTTCTTGTGGCTTCTTCTGGTGACACGTGGTGATCTTTTGAATCTCTGGAAACTGAAAATCTTTTCTACGTCACTGCCAGAATTGATTTCTTTAGTTTACTTTCTTAATTAGGTAGGTTTGTTTTGCCAACTTTGATTTCCTTGATTTCAGCCCTGCAAATTCTGCACAATAAATCTCAACAAATAATATTAGTAGAGTTTGTTTTATTGAGATAAATACTTAACCATTAAGAATTGGTCAAAGATATTTCATATTAAAATAGTCCAAATATTATATGAATATTATATGCTTACCATTTTCCTTTATAATGTTAATTATAATATATAAACACATGAAAATAGTATTTTTACGGATAAACCCTTATATGTATGATATATTATAATAAAGGCCTTTTTTAATATGGAAATAGCAGGAAAAATGTAATAACAAATGTGCAGTTTTATCAACTGAACAGATCCCTTCACCGGGAGTGACCTCTTTAGCAAAAGTTTTCGCCACTATACATTTGTATGTCGATGTCGCGCACCCCGCGTGTTTGTGGGGAGGCGAAAATAGTAAAAAATAATTTTTACGGGTTTCGCAACACCGACTTGAACCAAGGATCGATCATAAAACCCTAGCTAGCATACTACTTGAGGTTTAACTACTCGGATGAATGTTATACCTTATAGTATCGTGTCCTTCTAGTCTTCTTGTTGTCCTCTTCCTCTTCGTGAGCTCCTTGGAGTGAAAATGGATCGCATCTTCTCGTCGGCTTCTCGAAGTCGAAGAAGATCCACCCGAGAGTTCCAACCTTGAGCTTTCACCTCCAAGATGAGGTAACTAGGTCACTTGGTGTGCTAAACTAGATGGCCTAGGTGATGTAGAGAAAGAAGATGGAGTGGTTTGTCTCTTGGAACCCCAGGATTCTCAACACATGAGAGCTTTTAGGGTTTAAAAGAAGAAGAAGAAGACTTGAAGAAAATGAAAGTGAAGTGTGAACTTAGAAATAGCTTGGCTGCCCTCTAGATAAAGAATGAATCATATATGATAAAATATCTCACAAATATCTAATAAGCTTCACAAAATATCTTGTGATGAGTCATGAGCATGAGTCACCAAGTAGCCATGCTAGATTCAATGTTTAAATCCACCTCATCCCTCCACCCAATTTGTTTAATCCATAAAAGAATTAAACCCTAATAGGTGTCTACTTCTAGAAGCTTTCCCGAGCTAATTACAAGAATGCCTCTCATCCGTATATACATACCCGCATCAACATTCCGAAAAATACGAATACAAAGAGACGAAACAAATCCATCAATACAATACTAGGATCCAGCTTAAATCAAAGCCCACTAGTATTATCCGCCCGAACATCATACGCGCACAAGTGCACGTACGTGATCGAAGCCCTGTCGTAAAACCATACGACCTCTACATCTTTTGCCCGATGCAGGGAAACTCTCTATGTGGGAATCTAAAGACTCGACAACACGCTGGCAGTGGGTTTAACCACAAGCCGCAAGCGGTATAGCCTTGCTTGTTGGGTTATGCAAGCACCCCGGCTGTCAATCCGTGGCCAAATGCGGAACAAAAATTTACAAAAACCGGCGCTACCACAACCCGATGCCCGGATCGATCCATAAGCCCTATATAACAAAACATGCATATGAACTAAACTAAATGTTAGAAAGATTATACCAAAAGAACCAATTTCTTCGGTCTTCCATCTTCCTCCTTAGCTCCTTGAGGCATTCTCGAACGAACTTGGCCGCCGGTCTCCTTTCGTCGAAGACGATCCACCCGAGGGATGTAATAATGGATTTAGCTTCACATCAAGGATGCAAGTGAAGAAACTAGGGTTTCTAAGTTGCTAATCTAGAAAGCCTAGGATGTAGTGAGTGTTCTAAAGTGTTTGGCTATCTCATCTCACCTCCTCTCATGATTCTTAACACATGAGATGGTTGAGAGGAGGTGAAAGATGAAGGTGGAGGCAACTCAAGAAAGCAAATGGAGAGTGAAGCTAATTCCTCGATTGGGTCACGTAGGAATCCGGATATTCCCCTATTTTCTGCTCGGACTTATAACAATTATAAGATAGAGCGTAACCAACGTTCCCCAGCTCAGTATAATAAGCAGGTTCGGTCAATGCATCCATATTATTATCTTGATTAAGGCATGTTACGGTCGCTACCAGGAGAGAGATAGAGAGAAGAAAACACTCTGCGTATGCTCTTATAAGATCAGACTGGTTATTATTTTATCTAATCAGGATGGCGCTCACTGTTTTTATCAAATCTTCCTTCAAACCCTAAAAGGTAAGACTAGCCGGGATTAATTACACCCTACAAGTTCGCCAATCTTTCGGCCAGACCAGTGTCGATACTTTTAGGGAGGTTCCCCATGCTTTCGCACGGACCTAATTAAAATAAACCTCGTTTTCCCAGGGGCGTAACCCCGTTAACACCATTCTAGTCACCTACTTGATCGGTTAATTGTAATGTGTAAAACTCTCCCAGGAGTAACTCTTACTCGCAGTGGGTATCGGGATCCAACCATCTCATAGAAGGTATGCAATCTCATTGCAAATTTCAACATTTGAAATTCCCGATAATATTTTGCCCCTAGCAACTTATGACCTTGGCTATGGTCAACAAATCATAAGCACTAGCCAAGTTCAACCCGTCATTCATGATTGAATTAAACCCACCCGTACGACCCTTGGCTAAGGTCAACAAAGTCGCACGACTACCCTAACTCAATCGCATCATATGCTGCAGATAAGCACTAATTAGCTACCGCACACTACGCCTTGGCTAAGGTCAACAAACGCAGCACGAATACTAAAAATTACTTATCTGAAATGACGGAGGGCTACGACAGGTTTTTAAAAAAACCTTTTGCGTAATGAACTTGATATCGTTGTAGAATCGAGTGATTTTGAAAAGGAGTGTTTTTGAGGCTTTTGTTAGTTTTGCTAAAGAGGTCACTCCCGGTGAAGGGATCTCGGCTCTTTCCTTATCGAATAAGATGCAGGATATTTCACAAATACCACTATGCATAGCAAGAACTAAAAAGCAGTCAAAAGACAAAACCGAGTGGGTTGTAGCATCTGCTAGTTTCGCTAAAGAGGTCACTCCCGGTGAAGAGATCTCGGCTCTTTCCTTATCGAATAAGGTGCTGGATATTCTATAAGGAATACCGCTATGCAAAGCAAGAACTAGAGCTACCAATTTTTAAAACAAGATTATGCAACATCTTCAGGTTTCTTTTATTTCATTAATCTCATTAATGAAGTCCAATCAATTATGCTTCCTAAGCATCACAGAAGAAACGAAAGTAGCAATATTTACTGTATATCATCATATATATAATATAAGCATTCGTCTTAATATATCAAGTGATCACGTCACATAATATCAGCAGCAGAAGAACACATATGAAATATTGGATATACCAGGAATTCCGTGTTTTAAATTAAGCCAGTAAAAAACGCGGATTCCACGGTCGCGATGAATAGCCAAACCCACATCCCTAGACCCCTATGAGAGCGGCAAGCAACCCTACCAATTCTAGAGTTAAGAGACCCGAACTTGACTCCTCGAGATGGTCTCCCACTGGACTCTAGAACCCGGTTACTTGTGCTCTCCTGTAACAACCCTAAACTTTCTGTACAATTTTTTCAAAAATACAGAAAGGGGTACTTTTGCCTGAGCACAAGTTATAAGTTTGATTTGCTTTTTAATAGCAAGAAAGAGCTTGTAGCTCATTAGTAAGACCTTGCACTACTGATCCAAAGCACCAGAGTTCAAATCCCATTAACCACATTATTTTTAAATTAATTTTCTTTTAAATTTTTAGAAGCTCAAGAGCCTACACGTGCATAACTCATAAAAACCAAAAGTCACATATAAAACAAACTGACCCAGGTGAAAGACCAAACGACGACGGACAATTGGCGACAAGCCCCGGCCTGACTCGGCCGGCGGATCGGCCGAATCGGCCGCCGCCGCTGGCCGAACTCGGGAGAATCGGAGTTGAGTTTTTTGTGAAGTTGTGTCTCTTGGCCTCCTTATAACTCCTGACATGTTTATTTAACCTGCAATTTAACAGAGCCAATAAAAACACCTATTTACTCCATTTTTAATACAATTTTTAATACAGTTTCTCACACCCTTTAACCTACCCTAACCCTAATCTTTTTCTATAAATACCACTCCATTCCACACCCTTCACTCACAAACTCTGTCCAAAACTCTCAAGAAATTCCTCTAGAACTTTTGTGTATAAGTGGAGTTAGCGAAGGGCGAAGCTCCGGCGAATTTCTGACGACGACCCTAGGAGCTCCCGGCGACGAAACGACGCACCGGAACCTACTTTCACTCCCCCTCCCTCTTTTCTAAGCTCTAATCCAGTAAGTCCCTCCTCCCTCTTCTCTTCTCTATTCTACAAACTCGTATTTCTAAAACCCGACGGAAGCGGAAATAATCCAACTTCCGATTCGGTTTTCTTTAAAAAGTTCACTTTTTCTTAAGGACAGCACTACCAAACTCTCATAACATGACTACTAAACATTAACAAGACATATTGAACAAGTTTCATAGCAAAATATTTCATATTGTAATTTTTATCGTACTTTTTCAGTAAAATACCATGTAGTTTAGTTTTGACATTAAACATCATATTTCTTGCTATACCATTAAATAGATCACGAGGTAATGACCTAACTCCTCACAACACTCATATGCAACATAGTACGATGTCTTTCGGGAATATAGAATACGGGAATACGAATTTCACACTTAAATACCTTTTACTATTAAAAACCTTTTTCGATAAAATTATGTATTTTTAAACAAATCTTTGCAAAGCGCCGCTACAACCCATTTGGGGAACCCGTTAGGGATGGTGCGGATTATCGCACATCCTCAGGCTTAGTAGTGCGAGATGCAGACCTCCGCAAGGAGCATTCGGTCTCGAAAGATTTAAAATACAAATATCTTAAGAAAATGTGATTTTTAGATAAATAATAAATTTAATTATTTTATAAATATTTATATATGTATTATCAAAACATCTATTTTTGATATATTATAAATATTCCAACTTTTCTAAATAATAAAGAATCACTTTATATGAAAATACCATGCAATTCTATACAAATTCAACACTTTACAATTAAATACCATGTATTATGAAAAATAGGTTTATTCACTAGAAATGTCACAATGATAAAATCTACATCTATGAAAACTTTACAGACGATAATAAAATACTTGAGCTGTATTTTGAAAATTATACAAAATTATTTTTACGTAAAACCCCCTCAAGTTTTATAAATTACAATAAGGACCCTAGTAAATATAGGTTTAAGCGGGACCGGTATCTTGAGCCTCAAGGAGCCAGAGATATGGGTGCTTGCCTATTTAAGGTAGACAACTTAATAAACGGTGTTATCAACACGGTAATCGTCTTTGAAAAAGACACAAATCCTGCCGCCCATGTGCAGCGGTTACCGATAACATCAAAACTTAATTCAGGATTTCAATTTCTTTTATAATTGTCTGACTCGGACTGAGTCTCATTATAAATAATCTGACTTGAATATGATTCAAGTATCCAAACTACAATTCAACATGAATCCATATATTCAATCTATCAATCTATATAACTTGACCGAACCGAACCATGGATATATTCCATTTACATGATTATCCAGTACCTCCATTTCCATTTATACGATATCATGGTTTCGGAAAGTCCTCCATTTACAATACAAGTCTTCCATTTACATTTACAAAACAGTACAAACATCACATTTACAATTTATAATGCAATACAAACAATACAAATAAGACATCGCGGGGTTTAAGGGGTAGATTGGTACGGAAGGTGTTAGAAGTGGTACGAGACATCAACCTTTAAGACACCTAACCTGAATTCATTTGCTGTTGTACCATAGCATAAACGGTTCCTTGTATTCCACTCGCCGTAGTCTCTGGCATATAGAGACTCCTCTCGTATACACTGGCCTCTTCTGTACCAAGCTATAAACAACATCACTAACATTAAATACAATAGTATACAATATAATACTACTTTAAAAGCTACTCTCTCTCTGTCTATTTTACTTCTCTCTCATCTTTGGGACTTACCGAGTGATTTGTTCGCTGACGACATTCTCTTCTTTCTTCTTTGGAATGTCGTTAGGTGTTTCGGACCTTCAGGGGATCGAGCCCACCAGCACTGAAGACTTGGACCGGTTTACCGAAGACCCAGAGCTGTAGCCACTTGTACTTATTTCATTTCATTTTAGTACTTTCCATTTCTGTTATGTCACTGTTTAGGCATCGCTTTTCATTCCATATATTTACTTTTCCATGTACTGTAAAAGAATGTTAATAAATAAAGTTGTTGATCAATTATATCTTTGTCTATTGTGCATTTCTTTTATATTGCTTAGTTACGCTTAGCGTATTTGCTTCAGAGTAAATACGTAGCGTCCTCGTTGCGTCCTCTGCCCGTACACTGGGAAAATCGGCCGATATCATATTTTGTGGATTTTGTGATGATAAACTGAGATCTGCTCTAACCCAGAGGACCTGAGAATTATTTAGCGAACACAGAGAGATGAGCAGGCAACCTAGAAGCTACCCTAGAAACCCGAGCCCATTTCCTTTTGCCCAGGCCGCAGATTTATTCCCTAGGGCCGCAATTTGCGGCCAAGTCATGATGAAATATGGTGATTTTTGTTCTGTAGCTTCCTTATCCTATATCTAGAGCAACCCTATGTGCAAAATTGGCTAATTTTACCTGAGATGAAATCTGGGATAGATTTCCTTTGTTGCTGAATTTCGTTTTCCGATTCTGAAAACTTGGTTTTTATATTTGATTTGGATTTCCGTCGTTTGGTGTTTGTACGTCAACGATGAGGGTTATTTGGTTGTGTTTTCATGAGTAGGCTATAAGTTCTAACCTATAAGCGATTTATGTGCCGTATCGGTTTTCAGATATCGATTTTAATAGGATTGCATTGCGATTGTGTGTTGAATTGTAGGTACTTCGCGTGGACTTCCGAGACGACGAAGCACATCGACTTCGGCTAAGCGAGGAGAATTGCTGGTGAGTAGATTTATATCTACGGGGGAAGTCGGATGGATGGCGTATCGCACCCCCGCAACCATTTTATGGAAGATTTTGTTTTTAGTTATAATTTGATAAAGGATATGCTACGAACTTACGAACATGGTTATAGAATTTAAATAAGATATAATATGATAAAAGTTGACACTAATTGATATATGAGTTGTTAATGGTATGAATTGAAAGAGGACAAGTATGAGTTGTTAATGGTATGATATGCGATCGAGATCGATAAGCACGGCACGAGATTGAGATAGAGGTGTGGTGGAATTAATAATATATGACGTTTATACAAATGTGATTGGAGATATATGTGTATATATATATTTATGAGTAATATGCCGTATGAGACTTTAGATCCGTACCCTCATTATTGTATAGGTCGATAGATTCGCTATTCTGTTTGATGACCCCGTACGATGGATTACCGTATGCGATGAGATGTACCGGATGATTGATCCGCGCTAGTTATTTGAGGATGATGATTGATGATTATTGTCATATCAGATGTTATGAGGCGGGATCGCCGATATAAAGATTTCCACCTGTAGTATACCTATTTTCAAAACGACGATGTGTACCGTTTAAAAGTGACCGTATGATTCTTGTGTAGATAGATACACCCATTTATTGTTCATGTTGTGTAGGATATTACCCCTCGTGATGTACATACCACGTGCCGATATTTAATGCTATATGATATCATTTGCTAGTACACCTGCACAATTATCGTTGATGCGCATGTTACACATACACAGATTTGCCGGCTCACACACATTCTTCATCGGTAATTGCCATGTCACTTACACAGTAGAATTGTCATGCCATTTACACAGTATAACTTCTATATTATAAGATAAATCTTAAAAGTAAAAGTACATTCATTGTTCAGTGCTATCGCTTGCTATGCTCATGATATACCCGATATGCTTATATTACTACTCTATGTTGCATACATCATACCTTATGGTTATATGCTTGCATGATATACCCGATATGCTCATATTATTACTCTATGTTGCATACATCGTACTTTATGTTTATATGCATTGAGATACTGTTTTTATGAGATCTCTGGATTTGAGAACCGCAGTTTAATTTTAAAGGAAATTGTGTATTGTTTTAAAAATGCGGTTTCTCTTGATATGATATTTCGAGGTGTCCACCATGAGTTTTCTCGGTTCTGAGCAGTGAGTATACCCGATTCGAGGAGCGGTAGGCACCGTCTGCGGGTACATGGTGGACCCGGTGAGGTACCCTGGGGAAAGAAGGCTCGTATTGTTAGACGGTGAGTCTGGCAGGGGAGCACTACCTACCGGTGATTGTATAGAACTCGGCGGACATCCGAAGGATACCGTTTTGGAGTTATGATATGAGATGGATATGAGGACCGATCTGTGGATGCGGTGCCTGAGATGAGATAGATATGAGGGCCGATCTGAGTATGCGGCACCTAAGATGTGAGGATTTACGTGTCGATGCTGGACACGGGTTTCATAAGGTTTCGAGTGTCGATATTGGACACTCAGGTTCCATGATTTGATGTGTCGTTGATAGACACACGTGGTTGATATCCTCATATACATACATGCATATGTTTTCATGATGTTTCGAGTGTCGGTGTTGGACACTTAGGTTCCATGATTTAGTTGTGTCGTTGATGGACACACGTGGTAAATATCCTCATCTATATATACATGCTTATGTTTTCATGATGTTCGAGTGTCGGTGTGGGACACTCAGGTTCCATGATATTAGTTGTGTCGTTGACGGACACGTGGATGATATCTACATGCATACAGGCATATTATGTCAGATGTTTATTTGTATATGTCATTGCATTGACTCGATTATTGACATATATGCGTACTTGGTCATCCTAGATATCATAGTATTACCTTCAGGATATGGTGACCTAGGAAATCGTTATTTTATTCGATTTCTACTTTCTGATGTTTTCTACTCACGAGTTGGCAACTCACCCCCGTTGTGCCATAGTTCTTGCAGGTTTGACTGCTTGGGATCAGTTGCGGTATCGCTGGCACACAGCTTCATCCAGGGTGTTTTGCTTTAGTAGGTGGGACACATGTTGGATCGTGCCCACTCTCGTACTGTTATATTCTATTGTATCTAGATAAACTCCATCACATTACATCATATAAATCAAATCAGGGACTAGAAATTGTATATTGGTAGACCTAGTCAGACTTGGGTATTGTGCGAGACTTAGAGCGATGAGTTTATGTTCGCTTCTTGAGTTTTGATGTCTTGCTCGTTTGTTGTTCTTTCTGGGTTGATTCTTCGCCGTTGGGCGTCGTATATATGTTATTGCGTGGTTGTGATTCCGCCTGTTGGCGAAGAGCTAGCTCCCGCTTGGGGATGCCTATATATTGTTTTGTATATGTTTTTGGATCAAAATATACAGGGGAGGTGCTGCCCTAAATTTTAAAAGACAAAACATGATTCATTATACCTTTATTTCAAAACTGCACCCCCACTATTTTCCGCTAAAAGGTTTAGATTTTCTGGTCTTCGGCTTACTTGATTTACGTCATGCCTTTAGACGTTGCGTAATTTAAGTGTCGATCACGTGCTAAATTACGGGTCGTGACACTACTCCTCGAATCCGGTCTCGAAACCAACTCAATCAGGAAAACTCATGGTGGATGCCATATACATCATATCACGAGAAAACCACAACTTGCATTTTTAAAATGATAATGAGTTTATAAAATCCTTGCGGTTTTCCCCAAATCCAGAAATCTCATGGAAAATCCGAAATCCCAAAATCAAGAGTCAATAAGCAGTGAATACCGGCATAAAGGCCACAATATTGCATAACATAATGAAAATATAAATGCATGGGGTATCTAAGTAAATAATGTAATATCTAAACTAGCATATGAGAGTAAGCATACTAGTACTATGTTGAAACTACTGGCTAGCAGGTTATACCAATGAAGTAATGTTTTTTAAAGTGTACGTGATATGGCAATTACCGATGATGATGTGTGTGAGCCGGCAAGAAAGTATACGTGGAACATATGCATCATCGTTAATGGTGCTGGTGTCTTAATAGACGGGATTCATAATAACTAAAGAAAACACATGTAATAAATATGCAATGCAATGAGAACAACATAAAAATAATAGAACAAGTGAATAGTAAATGTAGCATTATAAAATATACGTATCAGTGTACGAGTCATACGGTTTTAGTGTTTTGAAATAGCACGGATCGTGGTTTTTAGAAAAGTAGGGGCTACGGGGTTTTTGAGAAAAAAATATGTCCTTTGAAAAATCCGTAGTATCTCTCGGGTTGTCTTTAAAAATACTCACAATTCGTTAGTTTTGAAAATAGGTATGACCCGAGCCTAGTCTAGCATCTACCTAAACAACTAAGAGACTAACTAAGAAACTAGTCGGAAGGATAAGAAAATCTACCTAAATTCCGAGTTGATATACCTAGTAGTCGGCGATCCGGCCTCATAGCGTCACGTACTGTATAATACATAGTACGGCATCCTCGAATTAAGAGTGATGATCAATCATCTTATATATATACCTCATACGATAAAATCCAATGTACGGCATCCCCAAAATCGGGAGTGCGGGTCAAATATCATGTATACATCATCATTCATAAGGTATCATCATCGTACAATATCATGATCAGGGGTACTGTTCTAAAGTCTCGTACATTCTAAGATCATCAAACACATATTATCGTATATATGAATATACATTGCCCAACAATCCATTATAATATCATATCATGACTCAATCACATATCAACAACACACGGCATCATGCCCGATCATATTGACTCATATCCATTTAACATCTCATATCCTCATCTTTTATACGTATATGTATACTATATATATATATATCAACGCATCCATATATATATACATATATACATATACACCCACATCATATCTCATGTGTGCGTGTGTGCGTGCATGTCAACCTATACACTGCGGGTCCGCTACTATAAACTAATTAAGAACAATCTTCTTCCAAGTACACTTCATCTCACTCAAGGTATTCTAGAAAACTTTATTGCTAAGTATCCGCACTAGCCATATACATACCAAACACATCCTAATCGAATTTGCGGGGTGCTATACGCCATCCACCTGACTTCCCCCGTAGATATACATCTACTCACCTTGATCCTCGCTTGCCGAAGTCAATGACGCTACGCTCTCCCTTGTCGTACGATGTCCACGTGGGGTACCTACAGTTTTCAATACGTTATATCGTAATACGAATCGAATATGAAAACCAAAACGGCACACGAAACACACATAAGTTAGAACCTATGGTCTACGCGTGCAAGAACAACCAAACAACTCTCGTCGTTGATGTACAAACAACAATCGATCGAGAAAAAGCACAAATACCAAAACTCAAGTTACTAAAATCCACAAAACTCAAAATAGCAAGTTAGAAAATTAGCTCCAGATTTTGCTTCAGGTAATATGAGTCTAAACAAACAATACAGGGGCTAGATTAATAGGTAAGAGAGCTATAGCCAAAATCCCTATACCAATGCCTATACTAGGCCCGGCGAGATTCATAAAATCCCCGATGTCGCCGGCCCCAAGGTGGATTCTTGGTCTTGTTTTCATGTGGGGGTCTTCTAAGGTTCTAATTAGGTCGTTGAAGTTGTTTGATTTTCCAATAATCATCCCTGGTTACACCAGATTCCCTGTAGTCTCAAAGAATTCACAAAACTGATATCGGAAAGATTTTTAAACTCAAATCTTGGATTTTTAAATGCTCAGTTTGGTCCATAATAACACTAACAGGTTGAAGGTCACTAATTGCTCTCAAATACACCATCATAACTCATGAAAAGCCCTAACCCTCATCTATGAATCTTCAAACACCACTAAACCACAATATCTTAACTCAATACCATACTAGAATATATTACACACTAATAACTTAACTAAAAGTGTAGATATATACCTCATTTGGCAACTCAAGAATTTTCTTGAGTTTCTTAAAGTCTTCAAAGTTCTAACTTGATCACACCATAAGGTTGGTAGTGGGGTTAAGCACATTTTTTGTGAAGGGAGTATGGAGTTTTTGTGAGGATTTTGGGTTAGCCATGGTGGTAGTGGAGGTGGAGAGATGAAGGAGAATGAGGAAAGAGGAGGAAAGAAAATGAAGAGGAGAGAAAATGAGAAGGGCGTGTAGAAACTTCCTACTCTCTCTCTCTCATTAGCCATGACACCTATCCCATCACTCTCTCTCTCTCTCTCTCTCAAAATATCTTCTCTTTTCCATTTAAAACAAGACCAATTTTTTTGGGTGAAATTATGCATGGTTACAAAATAATGAAATAAGTGTTTGCAACATACTTTGTTGCATGTCATGCACATAATTAAGATTAATGCATAATTAGTGAAACACTAATCGAGTTTTATATTGATTTAAATATAACTAGTTGTATAATAATTCATAGAATGCCCAAATCACATAAATACCTTCAATCAATAATCCTTATTAATTTACCAAATATTTTCCAAATTATCGTTATATAATTATACCCTTTCATTAAAACTAATTCTCATACTTAATAATATTCTTAGAAATCATTATTTTAAATATTTAATTTCCTAAAAATAATATTTTATTTTCTAAAATGTTACAATTTGACTCTACATCATCTTGGCTATCTAGTTTGGCAAACTAGATACCCTAGTTACTTCGGTTATGAAGTAGGAGCTCGTTTCATAAATCCTCGGGTGGATCATCTTCGATGGAGGGAGACTGGAGATCAAGCTTGATCATGGAGGCCTCTAGGAGCTAGGGAAGGTGGTTGAAGACCGAAGGACACGGATCAATTTGGTATAATCACTCTAACCTTATGCATGTTTTGTTATCTAGGGCTTATGGGTCGATCCGTAGACTAGGGTTCCGTTAGCGCCGGTTTTTGAAAATTTTTGTTCCGCATTTGGCCACGGATTGATGGCCGGGGTGCTTTTGTAACCCAACATGGTATCAGAGCTCTTCCATAAGCCTTAGTTAACTCATAGCGACATTAGAAATCCGCCATTTTTGTCGTGCAAAAACTGCCGACAAAAACAGTTCCAAAAACTGAAAGTTTAAGAAGTTTGCACACCCCGTGGGTTCACGGTTTGAACTGAGAAGCCGCAGGGTGGTGCATGTGCACCTCGGGGAATCCCTGAGGGGGGGACTAAACGGCTGGGCCCACTCCCTAAGACCACCAAGGTGGTCTTGGAGGTGGGGACCCGAAACCGCCCCACCTTGGGCAGTTTCGGGTCTGCCTCACCCCCTGGACACCTTGTGCTGGCCTTGGGGGTGAAATACCCCCTCTAGGCCTCCTGACTCGAAGTTAATTTTGTGCTCTAACTCCCTGTGAAGGTTCGGGCGCATTTCGTTTTGATTTGGACTTCCGAATTGGCTTTAAATTGTCGGTTTTTGGAACTTTAGCTCACTGTTTTTTTTCATGGTTTTGGAAATTGGTTTAGTTTGCTAATTGCGTGCGGAATTCTAATTTCGTATTTTTTAGTACATACATTAATATCCGCGACCGTGAATTTCATTAGAGCGGTACAACTCGTCTAATTGCTATATGACTTTTAGACGGGTTTGCGAACGTGACATTCACGTTGATGTTCTGTGTTGTGCTGTGGTTGTGGCTGGATCGTCGTGGTGGATAGACAGTGGTGCAATGGTAGTACAGTTTAGTTTCATTTGTATATTTGATATTGCGGGATGAGCGTCCGTCATGTGGACTGCCGTCACTGCCTGTTTGTATATTATTTGTTTGGTGCATAACTGGGTTGAGGTCGATGTCACCGTTGTACATATTATTTTCTTTTCTGTACTAGGATTACCCCAAGGAGGGGTGCACTAATAGCCGGGTTCTAGAGGGCAACGGGTCCTCATCTCATGGCATTGAGACGGAGGGGACCTCACTTTAGAATTGGTGGGCTATTCGCCTCACTCGTAGGGGGTATAGGTTGACCCAAGGAGGGGTGCTCAAGTTACCGGATTCCGCGAAGTGCTGGGTGGCCCATTCACGTTGTTGATTGGGGTTGCCTCGCTTCTAGGATTTGTGGGTAACTTGCTGCACTTGTAGGGGTCTAGGTTTTCATTGCACAGGCTATCCACACGACAGGAGAACATTGGGTCTCATTTGCGGCTCAAATGAAACCCGAGGCTCCAGGATTATCCACCACTCTATGTTGCTTGGCTGAGATTCTGTGATGTTGCTATATATCATGCCTGGGATGATTGTTATATATATTTATATATATACTAGTAGATATTGTATATGTTTTGCACCCGCGTTAGTCCAGCCCCGCTCTGTCGTTAGTTAAGTAACCTAACGGGTGATGACGGGGCCCAGTTGCGAATGCGGGTGGCATATACGTACATCATATTTTTCGTTCTTTTCTGGTATGATTAATTGATTGGACTGCGTCGATTCTGATCAATGCAAAGATAAAAAAAACTATTTGATATTGTTGGAACCAAGTTTTTTGAAAACAGACATTACAGACGTTTTCTTTTGCTTTGCATAGCGGTATTCGGTTTGAATATCCAGCACCTCATTCCACGAGGCAAGGGCCGAGATCCCTTCATCGGGAGTGACCCCTTGAGCGGAAGTTTGCGTCAATGTAATAACTTTACTGTAGTCGATTATTTTTTCTTTGCATCGTGGTATTCAGTTTTGGAATATCCTGCACCTCATTCGACGAGGAAAGAGCCGAGATCCCTTCACCGGGAATGACTTCTTTAGCAAAAGTTTTCGCCACTATATATTTGTAAAACCATTTTGATTCCTTCAACGATATCATGTTCATTACGTTAAAGGTTTCGCCAAAAACCAGTCGTAACCCTCCGTCATTTCTTACAGATATTACTTAGTATTTATGCTGTGTATTTGACCTCTGTCAATGCACAATGCTTGGTAGCTGGGTAATGCTTGTTTGTTGCATAGATATGCGATTATTTAGGACAGTCGCACGGTCATGTTGACCTCTGTCAAGGGCTCGTGCGGGTGGGTCTAAGTTAATCCAGGACAATGACGGGTTGAACTTGACCCGCGACTTATGATATGTTGACCTCTGTCAAGGTCATAAGCCGCTCGGGGTAAAAATCACATCGGGTGTTTCAAACATACAGGAAACTTTCCAGGCATGCACATACCTTCTGGAGTGTGGTGATTTGAGTGGATTCCATCAAGTTATCATGCGATGATAGTTGGATCCCGATTCCCACTGATGGGTTGGTTTACTCCTCGGGTGATTTTAGATGATCCCGACTAATTCTTCTTTTGGGTTTGGAGGAGAATTCGAGGAAACAGTGGGAGACATCCTGGTTAGATAAAGTGATTAACCATTCTGATCTAGGTTAGAGTGCACACTGAGTGTTTCTTTTCTCTCTCTCTAGCAGCGACCTTGACCCGACCCTAGACTATAACTCATGAACCAAGTTAACCGAACCTTCTTAAAACACTTTGGCTTTTGGATTGTCATAGTTGCATAAATCATTGCCGCTCCTATATTACCCTTTGCATTTCTCCGGAACACTCCGTATTACTACGAAGATCCCCTTTTATTGGATATACCATCGTATAGTTACATACGAACTCGAAGAAACTTGTTTCAGATTCGAGGATGGTTTCCGGTTCTGAAGAAATTGAATACGACTATTCAGTTGTCTTTTCCTTTTACCTTCTCCCAGGTTGAGAGGGCTCCTGGTATTTAGGAGAGTACACCTATTGTGCTCATTGGATAGTCTTCTTCCAAACCTCAGGCTGGTGCCGAAGGGTAGGGAAGGAAAAAAACCAATTAGCCTAAGTGTGGTGTACAAAAGGTAATAAGTAAAGACAAGTAAAGACAAATATATGTAGTTATGCACCAATTTCAAACTGATATCTGTACGTTTATTTTATAAAGTGATATATAACTTTTTGAAATTATGTCTATGACATTTACCTATATCAGTTGGTGATTGGGTAAGGAGCATTCAACAGCGGTGTAATTCTTCTTAACCATAGTACAGTTTTTAACCTACGATGCACAGGGTATGAGTTATTAAGCTCAGGGGACTTATACAAAGTATTGTATATTGTCCAGTGGACATTAGGACAAAGGGGTTGGTGCTCGTACTATATTCTGTTTACTTGTGACTTCTCCAATTTTAGACAAGTATTTCGTTGAAATACAAGGTACAAGTTTTGAGAAGTTATAGGTATAAGAATAAAGCAGAGAAACATTTGTTACAAGTATCAGGATTCTTCAAGGTGATTGAAGATGTAGATACTTGTGTTTGGTATTCCGTTGATAGTAATGGTTTTGAGAACTTGCTTCTTTTTCAGATTACTCATATTTGGATGCACTCCTAGTTGAGTAACACTGATTGGCCTCCTTCCATTTAGTTGACATGCACTGGAGACAGCTGCATGATTTGAATCTGGTTCCAATTAAATTAGTGCCCCTGTTTCTATATTCTATATAGAATGGTTCATATCTTAACAATGTTAAGGTATATGGAGTTGTCCGGCTTATGCTTAAAACCAGACTCCGGATAAACTCAAGGCACGTTTCAGTAATAGCTGTTTGTGCGTTATCCCGGGCTAGGACGAGGGTTAATTTTCTACCATCTGGAAGAACAATAGTGGTATTATTCTTGACTCTCCACTAGTTTTAGTAAAATGGATTCTTTTCAGAAAACATTAGTGGGAGTTGTAAGTCTACGTTACCCACCCCGGTACTTACGGGGAGGCGGAATAGGTAAAAATCAAATTTTTATCACAAGGTAACATACACTTTCTTGAGGATCTTTGCTAAACCGTTTCTAACAAACAACTAGAGCTTCTATCTACTATGCTTAGGAGATTGTACCTCATGCAACAAGTCCTTCGGGTCTTCTCCGCTGTCCTCCTCATTTCCGTAGGCTCCATGGGTCGGTCCGGATCGTGGCTTCTTCAACGGCCTCCTTGAGTCGAAGATGATCCACCCGAGAGTCTATAGTCCGAGCTCCATCTCAAGAACCAATGTAACTAGGGAAACAAGTTTGCTACTCTTGATGTCCTAGGTGATGTAGCATATGATGGTGGATATGTTTGTTTATTTGAACCCTAACTTGCTCAACACATGAGACCTTTTGGGATTCCTAGTGAGGAAGAAGAAGAAGAGCAATATGAGAGCTCACTTGAAGAGAGAGAATGCAAATGAGATAATGAGCCATGAAAAAATAAAAACCAATCTTTTATTATGATAATTATGATGGCTAAGTTGATTTGACCACTATCATGTCTCATTTAATGCTATGCAAGAAAATATCTTATGCTTAGCAAAACTATCTAGGTCAACATAAGTCAACAAGTCAAATGGTCAAACTCTAATTAGCCATGACACAATTAACACTAAAAAAGATTAGTAAACATTTTCCACCACCTCATAATGGTTCTAATCAAGTCAATGGTAAAAACCCTAATGAGGCATATCCTTCTTCGTTCCTCACAACCATGCATACACACCCGCATCCGTATTCCGAAGAATACAAATAACAAGAGACAAAACTGATCCATCTATACAATACTAGGATCCGGCTTAAACCAAAGCCCACCAGTATCATCCGCCCGAACATCATACGCATACAAGTGCACGTAAGTGATCGAAGCCCTGCCGTAAAACCATACAGCCTCTACACCTTTTGCCCAGTGCAGGGAAACTCTCTGAGTGGGATTCTAAAGACTCGACACTATGCTGGCAGTGGGTTCAACCACAGGCCGCAAGTGGTACTAGATGTAAGTAACGGCCCCCAGGTAAATGTTGACAAGAAGGCCGATGAGGAAGACCCATCCGAACTCCTACTGAGCCTGAATGTGACAATCTCCGTACAGTCCGGTCTGTTCGTCTATGAGTATCGCATATCGGGCCTAGGGGGCGGTAAACGTCAGACCCCTAATAGCAGTATAAGTCGTGTCGGAGTGTAGCCCAGAACACCCTGAGAAACTACTGGAACACCTACCTATAAATCTCGCTTGCCCTGGCCAGGGACTTTGTGTAATGGCTTTCCAGACACAGCGCGATATCAATCCCCAATACCGGGAGAGACGAATCCTGTCTAACCGTCACTGCCTCCAAGTGCGTCGGGATTGTACCCAACTACTACCTGTTTGCACGACTCCTTTGAGCCGTGGTAGGGTAGTAATCAAAGTACAGTGGGAACACACTCGAGGCGAAGTGACAGTGTCAAGTTGACGGACTAAGCTGTACTCATGTCACCTGGGAACTGTTATCTGACGACAGGTATAATACCAACCAACAGTTCCCGACAAGTCCTGTCCGGTGTAATCGTAACCTAACGAGCACCTGCATACTATCTCGAGTACGACGTACTGATGGCTGTGGGACATGCCATCTCCCCTACTGGGATGAGAAGCGTATACACTAGTCTACTCCGGAGTATCGATGCCCCATCTCGATAATCCTACGACCAGGGACCTGTATAAGGATGTGCTTATAGATTACCCAGCCCCCACTAGTGTGACTGCCATCACAACGCCGATAATCAAGCAAAGATCCTAAGGGCTCTACTAACATGTATAAGCGATATTCTAAAATAAACACATGCACATATTTAAGTAGAAACAAACCAAGTAGCATACTACCATTTTGAGCAAGACTATCATATACAAGTGTGAATATCCCAAGCTTCCATTAAGTAATATACAAGCTAGTATGATACAGTAATGGCCTCTACGGCATATACACTAACAATCTCCCACCTGCACTAGGGCCATGTATTGGCGTATCGAAGACCTATCATCTCGATTAGCCTCTCGAACTGTGTCTGTGGTATGGCCTTCGTGAGTGGATATGCAGTGCTATTCTCCGAATCTACTCTCCTCACCTCGATCTCTCGGTCAATCTCCCTGATCAGGTGATACCGCCTCAAAATGTGTCTGGACTTCTGATGGGACCTGAGTTCCTTCGCTAAAGCTATAGCACCGTTGTTGTCGCAATACAGCGGTATTGGATCAACAATGGTTGGAACCATCTGAAGTTCTTTGAGGAACTTCTTCATCTAGATAGCTTCTTTTGCGGCATCGCAAGCAGCTATGTACCCCGCTTCCATCATTGAGTCAGCAACGGTTTCCTGCTTGGAGCTCTTCCAGCAGACCGCCCCTCCATTGAGGGTAAAGACTTAACCCGGCATGGACTTGGAGTCATCCTTGTCACTCTTGAAGCTGGAGTCAGCAAAGGCCTCGATCTGGAGGTCTTTTCCGCCATACACCAAGAACATCTCCTTAGTCCTTCTCAGGTACTTGAGAATGTTCTTTACTGCTATCCAGTGTTTCTCCCTTGGGTTCGACTGATACCGGCTTACAACGCTCAATACGTATGCTACATCTGGTCTGGTATACAACATCGCATACATTATAGAGCCTACCGCAGATGCGTAGGGTATAGATGACATGCGAGCCCTTTTCAAATCAGTCTTGGGAGACATCTCTTTGGAGAGGGTGATTCCGTGACAAGCCGGTAGATTACCGCGCTTAGAATCTTCCATACTGAATCGTTTCAGTATGGTGTCAATGTACCTGGACTGTGAAAGTCCCAACATCCTTTTAGATCTATCACGATAGATCTTGATCCCCAGAATGTAGGAGGCATCACCCAGGTCCTTCATGGAGAACCTCTGTGACAAGAATTCTTTGACTGACTGTAGCATAGGAATGTCATTTCCTATTAGGAGAATGTCATCCACGTACAAGATGAGGAATACTACAGTTCTCCCTACAATCTTACTGTAGATGCATGGTTCATCTAGATTTTTGATAAAGTCGAATTCTTTGACAGTATCATCAAAGCAGATGTTCCAGCTCCGCGATGCCTGCTTTAGTCCATAAATGGACTTAAGCAACTTGCACACTTTCCCGCTGCTCCCACTTTGAATGAAACCCTCCGACTGATCCATATAGATGCACTCTTCTAAATGACCATTTAGAAAGGCCGTATTTACGTCCATCTGCCAGATCTCATAATTGTGGAAGGCAGCAATGGCAAGAAGGACCCGAATGGATTTGAGCATAGCCACTGGAGAAAAGGTTTCGTCATAGTCCAAATCAGGTCTTTGACGAAAACCCTTTGCAACAAGTCTAGCTTTATAGGTCTCAACCTGTCCATCTACACCAATCTTCTTCCTGAAGATCCATTTGCAGCCTACGGGTTTTACCCCTTCTAGAGCAATGTCCAAAGTCCAAACTTTGTTGGTGTACATGGACTCCATTTCGGTTCGCATTGCATCCAGCCATTTTACCGAGTCACCGCTCTGAACGGCTTGCTGGAAGCTAGTAGGCTCATCATTGTTAATGATGCAATCCTCTCAATCCCCGTCTACGAGAAAACCGTAGTATCTCTCGGGCGGATGAGACTGCCTACTACTCCTGCGGAGTGGCGTTGGGATGTCCGGTTCTTCTGAAACCTGTGGTTCTACCATGCTTTCAGTAATAGCTTATGGTTCTGGAATTTCTTCCAGTTCTATTGCGCTCCCACTTATCTGACTTTCTAAAAATTCAGTTTCCAAGAAGTGGGGATGCTGAGCAACAAAAACCTTTTGTTCCTCTGCGTAATAGAAAAGATACCCCCTAGAGTTCTTAGAGTATCCCACAAACTTACACAGTTCTGAGCGTGCCTCGAGCTTGTCCGCATGCTGCTTTTTCATAAAAGTTGGACATCCCCATGTTTTAAGGTACTTAAGACAGGGTTTCTTCCCACTCCACATCTGATATGGTGTGGTAGGCATAGTCTTGGTTGGAACCTTGTTCAAAAGATATGCAGTTGATTCTAGTGCATAACCCCAGAAGGATCGCGGTAACTCAGCCTTACTCATCATGGAATGAACTATATCCAATAGAGTTCGATTCCGCCTTTCCGATACACCATTGTGTTGTGGTGTGTATGGAGGAGTAAGCTGAGAGAGAATTCCATTCTCTTTTAAGTATCTCAGGAACTCGGCACTTAAGTATTCACCACCTCGATCAGATCTCAGTGTCTTGATACTTTTGCCTGTTTGTTTTTCCACTTCATTCTTGTATTCCCGGAATTTCTCAAAAGCCTCAGATTTATGCTTCATCAAGAAGATATGTCCATACCTAGAGAAATCATCCGTAAAAGTAATGAAATAGGAATAACCACCTCACGCATGTGTAGACATTGGACTACACACATCGCTGTGTATGATTCCCAAGAGCTCGCTCGCTCTTACTCCGTGTCCAGTGAACGGAGTCTTTGTCATCTTTCCCATGAGACAAGATTCACAAGTGGCATAAGATTGATATTCGAACGGATCCAAATATCCTTCTCTATGTAACTTAGTCAACCGTGTTTCATTGATATGACCCAATCTACAATGCCATAAGAAAGCCTGATTTAATTCCGGAGACTTTCTTTTAATTCTGGACACTGAAAACCTGAGCTTGATTTAATACGTATATACCGTTATCCAATGTACCTGACCCAATCAGATCTTGATTAAGGTGGATGTAGACCACATCGCTTACAAATATAAAATCATATCCTTCCTTAGATAGTAAGGATACAGATAGGATATTACTAGCTATACTAGGTACATAAAAACAGTCACGTAGAATCAATATCTGCCCACTTGTCAATCCTAAGTGATATTCCCCTACGGATTCAGCGTCTGCGCTCATTCCGTTCGCAACTCTGAGAGTCATATCACCTAAGCTTATAACTCTACGGTTTCTCAAAGCCTGTAATGATTTATAGATATGAGATCCTGATCCGGTATCTAGTACCCAGGAAGTAGGGTTAATTGACATGCAGTTTTCTATTACAAACACACCCGAAACCGAAGCCACAACATGCTTTGAATCCTGGCTACTGGCTTTCAAAGCCCTGCAATCCCTCTGCCAATGTCCTTTCTCGTAACAATAGGAACGTCCCTCCTTCGCTATTTTTAGTCCCAAAACTTTTGCCCTTCCCTTTCCTTCTACTTGCCTGACACCGCATATCAGCTTTGCGGAGGTCTTCCTCTTCTCACCTTTTTCTTTCGCCTTGGATGCAGAAAAGGAAGGTCCCCCATTAAGTAGAGTGGGCGTCTTCCTGGTTTCTTTCAGGGTGTAAGTAGTTGGTAGAGACTGTAGAATCAAGTCATTATGTGACTTGTTCTTCAATGTGGCCTTCAGGTCCGTGAGCTCATTAATATAGCTAGTCACTGTAGGGACGTTGTCCCCTACAGATGACCCGACAGCCAACCTCGCTCGAAGCAATTCTTTCGAGGTCTCATATCTTGCGATACGAGATTGCTCTCCATATAAATCTTTGTTATGGAGGAAGACAGAAACTAAGTTCATCTTCCTCTGCTGCCTCTGGTATGCACCATCAACTAACACGAGGCACTTGGCATTTGCACAATCCTTTTTCGATGTCTTATGGATATCAATATCCATGACGGTGGAAACTGGACCTGAGATGGCAGGGGTTTGAGTAGTGAAGAGGTGTTCCAGCTTGTCATGGGTAATGGACATCTGGACAGACCTTTGCTAGTCATAACAGTCAGATTTAGTCATTTTATTATCTAGATGTAACCTATGTCTGGTCACGGGGTCGCTGCAATTAAGAGAGAGAAGAAAACACTTAGCATGATACTCTTGCAAGTTTAGATTGGTTTTAAATTTATCTAAACAAGATGGGTCCCACTGTTTCTCGAATCCTTGCTCAAACCATAAAAGAAGAATTAGTCAGGATTGATCTCACCGTACAATACTTGCTTAACCGTTCAGCCAGGCTAGTGTCGGTACTTCGAGGGAGGTTTTACGACGCTTTCGCGAAGTTCCTTAATTAAATAACCTCTTTTCCGTGGAGGCATAGCCCCGCTAAAACTGTTCTAGACACCTACTTGGTTTATAGCATTGATCGTTAAGTGAAAAATCTCCCGAGGAGTAGCGGATACTCACAGTAGGACCGGGACCCAAATATCATTGTATGATAATGCCGAAGGAATCCTACCAACATTATCAAACTCCAAATGGTATGCAACACTAGCAAGTTTCAGTTTCTTTAGAAACTCCCGATGTAGATTTTTGCCCCATGCTCTTATGACCTTGACAAAGGTCAACAAATCATAAGTCACATGTCAAGTTCTACCCATCATTGTCCAGGTTAATTTGAACCCACCCGTATATACCCTTGACGAAGGTCAACAAGGTAATACGACTGTCCCAAACCAACGCATCTATCTATGCTACATATGAATACCCAATAGCTACCAATCACTATGCCTTGACGAAGGTCAACAAACATAGCTTGAATACTATTGAATATTCATATGAAATGACGGAGGGCTACGAATGGTTTTGGTGAAACCGTGAACGTAGTGAACTTGATATAATCGAAGGAACCTTGATAGCTTTTAAAAGGAGTGGTTTAAGCTCCGCATTTTAAAAGTTTTGCTGTTTTGAAAAAACCGAGTGGTTTTGAAATTGTTCCAACGATTCAACTTTGGTTTGTTTTCTTTGCATTTATTTAATGCGTCCCATCGTTTAATCCTACCATTGCAGAAAACAACGAAAATATAACGTACGCTTATGCCATCCGCATTCGCCACTGGGCCCCGTCATCACCCGTTAGGTTACTTAACTAACGACAGAGCGGCTGGACTAGCGCGGATGTAAAACATAAGCAACGCCTACTAGATATCATTTATAGATATATACATTCGTCAGATGCAATGATAGACATTCCAGATCACAGATGAACATATTGGATATACTAGGAATCTGTGCTTCGTTCGAGCCTGCAACGAAAGACGGATTACACGGTCGTGATGAATAGCCAAACCCCACCCTAGACCCCTACGGGTGCGGCAAACTACCCGCCAAATACCCGAAGTGAAGCAACCTCCCTCAACAAAGTGAGTAGGCCACTCGGCACTTCAAAGTACCCGGTAGTTTGTGCACCCCACCTTAGGTCTATCCTAGGAGCAGAAAAGAGTAAAACAAATAATATACAATGGTGTCTACAACCTCAACCCGGATGTGCGACCATAAAATAATATTACATCAATTTACAATTTACATCGAATGAAAAATGAAAAACACTCATCTCACATCCTCGGCTATTCATCCACGACAATCCAACAAGTTCATATACACAATCCAACATCACTGATCACAGATATGTACAACCCCCACTAATCGACGTATAGGGATTAATAGACATTCAATACATATATCACATCACAGAAGATCCAATTAGCTAAACTACTTAGAATTTCGATCGATTACCAGATTTGAATCTACCCCAAGCACAACACAGTTCTCAAAAGATTCTGGGTGGAAACAAAATATCATAAAAATCACAAAACACAAATCTGGACATACTGCAGGAAAAACGAGTTGACTCGGCGTCGACTCGGCCACGGATCCGCGGCGGTCTGACGATTCATGACCTCGTTTTTCTTGGGTGTCCTTCAAAAAGCCTGCACGTATTTTTAAGGTCCCTGGAAAAATTTTTGGACCAGTTTTTAAAAACGACAGAAACTGCAAGTTTTCGTTCGTGTTTTGCGATTTTTCTGGAGATCGAATTTATAAAACTTTGCTAACATGTTAGTAATAGTTTAGCTAGGCTCTGATACCACTGTAAGTCTACGTTACCCACCCCGATACTTACGGGGAGGCGGAATAGGTAAAAATCAAATTTTTATCACAAGGTAACATAAACTTTCTTGAGGATCTTTGCTAAACCGTTTCTAACAAACAACTAGAGGTTCTATCTACTATGCTTAGGAGATTATACCTCATGCAACAAGTCTTTCGGGTCTTCTTCGCTGTCCTCCTCGTCTCCGTAGGCTCCATGGGTCGGTCCGGATCGTGGCTTCTTCAACGGCCTCCTTGAGTCGAAGATGATCCACCCGAGAGTCTATAGTCCGAGCTCCACCTCAAGAACCGAGGTAACTAGGGCAACAAGTTTGCTACTCTTGATGTCCTAGGTGATGTAGAATATGATGGTGGATTTGTTTGTCTATTTGAACCCCAACTTGCTCAACACATGAGACCTTTTGGGATTCCTAGTGCGGAAGAAGAAGAAGAGCAATATGAGAGCTCACTTGAAGAGAGAGAATGCAAATGAGATAATGAGCCATGGAAAAATAAAAACCAATCTTTTATTATGATAATTATGATGGCTAAGTTGATTTGAACACTATCATGTCTCATTTAATGCTAAGCAAGAAAATATCTTATGCTTAGAAAAAATATCTAGGTCAACATAAGTCAACTAGTCAAATGGTCAAACTCTAATTAGCCATGACACAATTATCACTAAAAAAGATTAGTAAACATTTTCCACCACCTCATAATGGTTTTAATCAAGTCAATGGTCAAAATCTTAATGAGGCATCTCCTTCTTTGTTCCTCACAACCGTGCATACACACCCGCATCCGTATTCCGAAGAATATGAATAACAAGAGACAAAACTGATCCATCTATACAATAGTAGGATCCGGCTTAAACAAAAGCCTACCAGTATCATCCTCCCGAACATCATACGCGCACAAGTGCACGTAAGTGATCAAAGCCCTGCCGTAAAACCATACGACATCTACACCTTTTTCCCAGTGCAGGGAAACTCTCTGTGTGGGACTCTAAAGACTCGACACTACGCTGGCAGTGGGTTCAACCACAGACCGCAAGTGGTACTAGCTGTACGTAACAGTCCCTAGGTAAATGTCGACAAGAAGGCCGATGAGGAAGACCCATCCGAACTCCTACTGAGCCTGAATGTGACAATCTCCGTACAGTCCGGTCTGTTCGTCTATGAGTATCGCATATCGGGCCTAGGGGGACGGTAAATGTCAGACCCCTAATAGCGGTATAAGTCATGTCGGAGTGTAGCCCAGAACACCCTGAGAAACTACTGTAACACCTACCGGTAAATCTCGCTTGCCCTGGCAAGGGACTTTGTGTAATGGCTCTCCAGACACAGCGCAATATCAACCCCTAATACTGGGAGAGACGAATCCTGTCTAACTGTCACTGCCTCCAAGTGCTTCGGGACTGTACCCAACTACTACCTGTTTACACGACTCCTTTGAGCCGTGGTAGGGTAGTAATCAAAGTACAGTGGGAACACACTCGAGGCGAAGTGACAGTGTCAAGTCGATGGACTAAGCTGTACTCATGTCACCTGGGAACTGTTATCTGACGACAGGTATAATACCAACCAACAGTTCCCGACGAGTCCTGTCCGGTGTACTCGTAACCTAACGAGCACCTGCACACTATCTCCAGTACGACGTACTGATGGCTGTGGGACATACCATCTCCCCTACTGGGATGAGAAGCGTATACACTAGTCTACTCCGAAGTATCGATGCCCCGTCTCGATAATCCTACGACCAGGGACCTGTATAAGGATGTGCTTATAGATTACCCAGCCCCCACTAGTGTGACTGCCATCACAACGCCGGTAATCAAGCAAAGATACTAAGGGCTCTACTAACATGTATAAGCGATATGCTAATAGAAACACATGCACATATTTAAGTAGAAACAAACCAAGTAGCATACTACCATTTTGAGCAAGCCTGTCATATACAAGTGTGAATATCCCAAGCTTCCATTAAGTAATATACAAGCTAGTATGATACAGTAATGGCCTCTAGGGTATATACACCAACAAGAGTATTGTAGAACTTGAAGTGATTCCAGAACCACAAACGATTACTGAAAATTTAATAGAACCTAAAGATTCAATTGGTTTTGACATTCCATTAGCCACTCTGCAGATATGGTGGGTAACTTAAGGCACCCGAGAGGTATTTCGGTCTTCTCAGAAATGGTGACAGGGAGGTTCTTATTTACCCAGACTTGCCATTGCTGCTGTTCTAGACTATAAAACCCGGCAGGAGGATGAGTATAACGTCGTTCTAAATGAGCTTTAGAAATGCACATGTATATGACTCTGCCAGAGGGTTGTTGTAGTCAGTGGGAGCAGCAGAAGCATAGAGGGAAAGTAACTTATGTCTATTTATAGACTAAAGCATTTATAGCGGAGAAAGATCATCTATTTTTGATGTGACAGTCATAGGCTTTGACATCATCAGAATAGGAGATGGATCTGGTAAGAAGGTAGCAGGGTTTGATGTCCTGGTATTTGGATGACATGCGTAGGAAGTGAAATTCCTATACTACGATCGGTTATACTGTGGTTATCACAAAGTTGTTTCTCCACATATGACATGGATATAATATCAGGGTTTCCGGTTACTAGATCTATGGTTTTAGATCTTGATTTGGGAAGTGTCCCAATCAGGGTACTTTGACATTATTCTAAATGTGCTTTAGAATGGAAGACTCCTGGCATGGTGGTGTACCTGTAGGTGATGGAGTCACCCTCTCTAAAAGTGCTTTAGAATTGGATTAGGGTATTCGTACGGCGCAGTTTGGCCTCCGTCAAGGGTCGTACGGGTGGGTTTAATTCAATCAAGAAATGACGGGTTGAACTTGACTAGCGCCCTATGGGTAGTTTGGCCTCCGTCAAGGTCATGGGATGCAAGGGGCAAAAGCATTATCGGGAATTTCAAGTGTTGAAATTTGTAATGAGATTGCATATCTACTATGAGATAGTTAGATCCCGATACCCACTGCGAGTAAGAGTTACTCCTGGGAGAGTTTTACACTGGACAATTAGCCGATCAAGTAGGTGTCTAGAAAAGTGACGAGGTTACGCCTCTGGGAAAACGAGGTTTACATTAATTAGGTCCGTGCGAAAGCACGGGGAACCTCCCACAAGTACCGACACTGATCTGGCTGAAAGATTGACGAAATTGTAGGGTGTAATTAATCCCGGCTAATCTTACCTTTTATGGTTTGAAGGAAGATTTGATAAAAACAGTGGGAGACATCCTGATTAGATAAGATAATAACCAATCTAATCTTGCAAGAGAATACGCTGAAGTGCTTTCTTCTCTCTCTCTCCAGGTAGCGACCATGTCAGGCCATAATCAAGATAATAATATGGATGTATTGACTGAACCCGCTTATTATACTGAGCAGGGGAACGTTGGACCCGTTCTTTCTTATAAGAGTTATAAGACTGAACAGGGAATAGGAGAATATCTGGATTCTCACGCCGCCCAAAAGAACATACATGTTGATGCATCTTCTTCAGGTGTGTTAGTTATTGAGAACTGTTTCTCAGTTCACCCTACGTCCTGGGTATTAGATACCAGATCAGGATCCCACATTTGTAAATTGTTACATGGGTTACGTAAAGGTAGAGAACTGGGAAAAGGTGATCATTCCGTTCAAGTAGGGAATGGGGCAAATGTTGTAGCCAAAGCAGTTGGCGAATATCACCTAGTATTACCAAGTGGTGATACACTGATTCTGAATGAGTGCTATTATATACCGAACATGATGTGCAACATTATATCAGTTTCTTTATTAAGTAAAGAATGATATAATTTTGTAGTACAGGATAATGTTATGAACATATTCCTAGATCAAAAGTTGATTGCATCAGGCTCGTTACATAATGGCATATTCATTCTAAATCAAAATACAGTCCTCAATATACAAAACACACACAGGAGGAAGAGTTCAGAAATGAACGAATCCTTCTTGTGGTATTGTAGACTTGGTCATATCAATGCGACACGACTGGCTAAGTTACATAAGGATGGATATTTGAATCCGTTCGAATTATCATCTTATGATACTTGCCATTCATGTCTCAAAGGAAAAATGACCAAAGCTCCGCTTAGTGGACACGAAGAAAGAGTTACCGAACTCTTAGGACTGGTACATAGTGATGTATGCGGTCTTATGTCTACGCATGCCAGGAACGGTTCTTCCTACTTCATTACATTCACTGACGATCTCTCAAGATTCGGATATGTGTTCCTGATGAAACACAAGTCTGAAGCTTTTGAGAAATTCAGAGAATATAAGCACGAAGTAGAGAACCAAACGGGCAAAAGTATTAAGATCCTTCGATTTGATCGAGAAGGAGAATACTTGAGCAATGATTTTCTAGATTATCTAAAAGAGAATGGGATTCTCTCTCAGCTTACTCCTCCTTATACACCACAGCACAACGGTGTATCGGAACGAAGAAATCGCACTCTATTAGATATGGTGCGCTCTATGATGAGCACTGCTGAGTTACCTATTTCCTTCTGGGGATATGCACTGGAGACAGCTGCATACCTATTGAATAGAGTTCCAACCAAATCAGTGCCTACCACTCCATATGAGATATGGAATGGTAAGAGACCATGTCTTAATTTTATTCAGATATGGGGTTGTCCGGCCTATGTTAAAACACACAATCCGGACAAGCTCGAGGCAAGGTCTGTCCTATGTAAGTTTATTGGATATCCCAAACATTCGCAAGGGTATATCTTCTACCACTCCGAGGAACAAAAGGTGTTTGTTTCTCGACATACCACTTTCTTAGAAAAAGGTTTTCTTATGAAACAGATTAGTGGTATTGAGGTAGAACTGGAAGAAGTTCCACCAGAACAAACTACAACAGATGATTTCGTAGAACCAGAGGATTCAGTAGTACCTGACGAACCCCAGCCTCTCCGCCGATCTAGCAGGGTTTCTCATCCGCTTGAGAGGTACTACGGTTTTCTCATTGATGGTGGAAGTGAGGATTGCATCATGGAAGATGATGACCCAACTAGTTTCGAGCAGGCCATCACGAGTGGTGACTCTGTGAAATGGCTGGATGCAATGCGATCTGAGATGGAATCCATGTACACCAACAAAGTATGGACTTTGGAAAATGCTCCTGAAGGGGTAAAACCGATTGGGAGCAAGTGGATTTTTAAAAAGAAATTTGGTGTAGATGGAAAAGTTGAGACTTTCAAAGCTAGACTTGTAGCAAAGGGTTTTCGTCAACGATCAGGTGTGGATTATGACGAAACCTTTTCTCCAGTGGCTATGCTTAAGTCCATCCGGATCTTACTTGCCATTGCTGCATACCTTGACTACGAAATCTGGCAAATGGATGTTAAGACCGCCTTTCTAAACGGTGATTTGGAAGAGTGCGTGTACTTGACTCGGCCAGAGGGCTTCGTAGATAGTGGGAGCAGCGGAAAGGTGTGCAAGCTGCTTAAATCCATTTATGGATTAAAGCAAGCATCGCGGAGTTGGAACATCTGTTTTGATGTTGTAGTCAAAGAGTTTGACTTCATCAAAAATATAGATGAACCTTGTATCTATAAGAAGGTAGCTGAGAGTAAGGTTGTCTTCCTCGTATTGTACGTGGATGACATACTCTTGATGGGAAATGATATTCTTATGCTGCAATCAGTCAAGCTCTTCTTATCACAAAGATTCTCAATGAAAGATCTAGGTGATGCCTCCTGCATATTGGGGATTAGGATCTATAGAGATAGATCCAAAAGGATACTGGGATTGTCCCAATCCAGGTACATTGACAACAAACTAAAGAGGTTTAGTATGGAAGAATTCAAGCATGGGAACCAACCCATGATCTCTGGACTCACTCTCTCCAAAGAGATGTCTCCCAAGACTGATTTGGAGAGAGCTCGAATGCAAGGGATACCCTATGCTTCGGCAGTAGGCTCTATCATGTATGCGATGCTATGTACCAGACTTGATGTAGCATACTCACTAAGTGTAGTGAGTCGGTATCAAGCAGATCCAGGAGAGAGTCACTGGACAAATGTGAAGAACATTCTCAAGTACTTGCAAAGGACTAGAGACATGTTCTTGGTGTATGGTAACGGAGAACTCCGGGTGGAGTCCTTTACCGATTCCAGCTTCCAAAGTGATAAGGACGACTCTAAGTCGCACTCGGGATTTGTCTTTACCCTCAATGGAGGGGCGGTATGTTGGAAGAGTTCCAAACATGATACCGTTGCAGACTCGACGATGGAGGCTGAATACATCGCTGCCAACGATGCTGCCAAAGAGGCTGTCTGGATGAAAAAGTTCATTAGTGAACTTGGTGTGGTTCCATCCATTGAGCATCCAATACCTCTGTATTGCGATAACAATGGAGCTGCGGCTTTGGCCAAGGAACCCAGGTCCCATCAAAAGTCCAGACATATTCTGAGGCGGTATCACCTGATCAGGGAGATAGTTGATCGCCGGGAGATCGAGGTTAGGAGAGTAGATACGAAGGACAACACTGCGGATCCACTCATGAAGTCCATTCCCTAGATACAGTTTGAGAGATTATTCGGGATGCTAGGTATGAGATACTACAGTAGCTGGCCTTAGTGCAAGTGGGTTCGTGTTAGTTATGTATATGCCCTAGAGGCCATTGTTGTACATATGATGTATATTATGATGGATGCTTGGATATATACAGAGAGGACTTTCTTGCTCGTCATGATAGTATGCTATTTGGTTTCACTTTATCTTAACATGTTGACTTGTATTGGTTTACTGTCTTTCTTTCACATGTTGATAAAGCCCTTAGGATCTGTACTCGACTACTGGGACTATGATGAGATCATACTAGTAGGGCCACGGTAGTCGATGGGTACATCCTATAACTGTTCCTAGTCGAGGGTATATCGAGACAGGGCATCGATACACCAGAGTAGACTAGCGTATACGCATCTTTACCCATATGATGGGCGATGGATGATCCCATATCCATCGGTGTTTGACATCAAGGATGGTGTACGGGTGCTCAGTAGAGACTGGGTACACTGGACGGACTCGCCGAGAACTCCCAGATGGTGATATACCATACGTCAGATTGCAGTTCTCCGGTGACACTGGTATAGGGTAGTCTGTAGACCCGAGATCGTCATAGAGTCTTGTGTGATTCCCACTGTGTTTTTATTTCCACCTTACCACGTCCAAGTGGACGTGCAAAACGGTGGCTTTTGGGTACAGTCCCAAATCACATGGAGGCAATGAGCGATAGGAGGGGATTCGTCTCTCCCGGTATAGGGAGTTGATGTTGTGCTGTGTTCGATTGGCTATAACTGGAAGTCTCTGGCCAGGGCTGATATAGAGATTTACTGGTAAGTGTTACCAGTAGTTTCTCGACCTGTTATGAGCCTCACATCGACACGACTTATCGGTTACTGGGGTCTGACGTATACCACCTCTAGACTTGATATGCGACATATCAGACGAACAGACCGGACTGTACGGGAGTGTTACTGATTGGATTCACAGGAGAACGGACAGGCTAGCTTGTTGATCTTCTGATTGCTCAATACCTGGGTGGCTGTTACGTTTAGCTGACCGCTTGCAGCTTGTGGGTGTTTGATATGGTCATCACCTAATACCGGCGTATTGGCGATTCTTTAGAGTCCTACACATAGGTTTCTTGGCTCAGGCTAAACGGAGTAGAGGCACATATGTGATATGTGCAGGACCGAGGATAATGCGATATGTGATACCGTACTTTATTCTCGCGATATTTAGTTATGAACCGGATCATCGGATCAAGTGTTGATTCGATGAATCGGTACATAAGATATTAGTCGGTTGTATTCGATATAGCCAGATTGTCTGTTCAAGTGTTGATTCGATGATTTAATGTATAATTATATATATGATATATTATATTATATTATCTAATATTGGCTCGCTTTATTATTTCATTTTCTCACCGGATTAATACATTGATATATATGCGATATATGTTAATTGTATTATTTTCATTTGTTGCAAATATATATAATATATATGTGATATATATTATTGTGACATGATATGATTTATTATGAGACATGTTTAGTGATGATAAAAAGAGATTAGGGTTTGATTAGGGTTAGCTCCTTCTTGTTCATTCTAGAAGGATTTCTTTTTGTCTTGGTTAAGATATTATAGTTGATACTTATCCATGACTCATTCTTTACCTAACCAAACCCTAGCTCTAGTTTATTCTCTACAAAGGTTAAGATTCTCATCCTTGACCATGGTTCCATAATCAATCATATATTCTTATCTACTATTCATCAAAAAAGGAATTATCTCATTATTCTTGATCTTCTTCTCTCTTGAGTTTTTGAAAGAGCTCACTAGTGATTTCTTTTGTGATGATTTCTTGTGAGAAAATGATATAAAAAGAAAGCATAAATACTACTCCATCATCCTCATCTAATCTTTCCCATTAGATTAGGGTGTTCACCTCATTAGAGTGAGAAAGCTTGAGTTATAGCAACTTCGACGTAGATCATCGGAGAAGCGGAACACTACAAGCTAGCATAGATCATTCGAGTCGTGGAGCCTCTCTTGAGTCCGGGAGATCGTGGATCGCGGCAAAGGGACTTCTACTCGGAGCTTGTGAAGCGAAGGAGCGGACTACAAAGGTTGTAATCCCTCACACTAAGTAGTAAAGATGTTTACTTTCATGTTAAACCCTAATAATCTAGCAAAGATCCCGGCTTTGGGTTGTTCGGCACGTCTAAAATTTTATTCAGGCATGTTTGATGCCTTATGAACCTTCACAAGAGTGTCTAGGAACCCTACAGTGGTATCAGAGCCAAGCTAGAGCTTTAGGCGTAGTCTAGACGAAGTTTAAAGTCCGATCGAACCCGAGAACCCCGATAAAATCCCTTCTCAGGATATTTTTTCAAAATGTTGATTTTTCTGAATTAAAAATGCTCCGAAAAACAAGCAGGAAAAAATAAGAATTAATGTGAAGTACGGTCCACTAAGTCAATTATTTGACCGGGGAACCGCGGCCAAACCAAGGGTTTGGCGGCGGATCCGCGGCCAAAATTTGGACTTAGTCCCTGTAATTTCACATATTTATTCTTACGTCCTTTCTTGGCAATTTTTTCTGGGAATTGTTTAATTCCACTCAAGTATTGAGTTTTATAGGGTTGTATTGGAGACTCGTTGATTCGATCGGATAATTTAACTTCGTTTATTTTTTCCGGATAATTTTAGAAACTGTTAAAAAGTTCGAACGGATATCAATAACTCACTTTTTCCCCTGACGGAAATTTTTTCAGAAGTTGGATTTTTCTCAAGTTTAAGAACGTTCTAAGTCGTGCAAGTAACGCGGTGGACCCTCTAGAAGACAACAAACCTTAACTCGATTATGTGACCGTCTTGAACCGCCTCTAAACCTTAGGGTTTGTGGCAGTACGGCGTGCCACATGTGAGGCGTTGGCTTGACCCTTCTACGGCTGGACCATTGGTACTGTGGCATGTGATGGATGTTTTTAAACTGATTTCAAGTGTTGAGATATATTGGGGAAATCTTGGGTGTTTGATTATTCGATCGGAAAGTTTAACATTGTCTATTTATTTGGAATGTGATACAATATGTGGAATTCATAGAGTTAGGCATGAAATGCGAAGTATGTGATATTTCGGATTTACGATGTCTAAAGTGATTGTGGATTCAAAATATTGTAGTTTTACAATTTCTTTTCTGTGACCATAAGTGTAGTATGTAGTTGTATTGCCGGTTTTCGTTGCTATACATCAACGACGATCGGTGTATGCATACTTACTTACGTTGATGATATGTGATATTATGTGTTGCTGTGATATATTATATTAGATCGTCGTGTTCTAAATAGCCGAGGGTTTTATGTGAGATGAGGGTTTTTATTTTCATTCATGTAAAATTCATTTGTATGTAATATTCTTTTATCGGGGCACTTCCGGGTTGAGGTTGATATCACCAGTGTATATTATTTACTTTTCCGCATTAGGTAGACCCAAGGAGGGGAGCACAAGTAACCGGGTTCTAGGGTCCAATGGGAGGCCATCTCGAGGAGTCGAGATCGGGTCTCCTAACCCTAGAATTGGCAGTGTTACTTGCCGCTCTCGTAGGGGTCTTGGGATGTGGGTTTGGCTATTCATCGTGACCATGGAATCCGTGTTTTATACAGGCTCGTATTGAAAACACGGACGTCTTAGTATATCCAATATTTCATATATGTTCTTCTGCTGCATTGTTCTGTGATGTGATCATATTACTGCCTGAGACGAATGCTTATACTATATATATATGCTGATATATAAATATTACTGCTTTCGTTTCTTCTGTGATGCTTAGGAAGCATAAGCTGATGGGATTTTATTAATGAGATTAATAAAAAGAAAAGAAACCTAAAAGATGTTGTAGACTCAAAACTTTATAAAAAGAGTAGCTACAGTCTTGCTTTGCATAGCGGTATATATGATATACCCTGCACCTTATTCGATGAGGAAAGAGCCGAGATCCCTTCACCGGGAGTGACCTCTTTAGCGAAACTGGCAGATACTACAAAACTCGGTTTGTCTTTTGATTGCTTTTAGAGTTTTGCTTTGCACAACGATATATATGATATGTCCTACACCTTATTCGATGAGGAAAGAGCCACCGGGAGTGACCTCTTTAGCAAAACTGATGAAAGCCTCAAAATCACTCCATCTCAAAATTTCACTTGATTCTACAACGATATCAAGTTCATTACGCTCATGGTTTTCTGAAAAACCTGCGTAGCCCTCCGTCATTTCAGATAAGTACTACTTAGTATTCGTGCTGCGGTAGTTTGGCCTCCGTCAAGGCGTAGTGTACGGTAGCTAACTAGTGCTTATCTGCTAGCATACGATGCGATTGGATTAGGGTATTCGTACGGCGTAGTTTGGCCTCCGTCAAGGGTCATACGGGTGGGTTTAATTCAATCAAGAAATGACAGGTTGAACTTGACTCGCGCCCTATAGGTAGTTTGGCCTCCGTCAAGGTCATGGGACGCAAGGGGCAAAAGCATTATCGGGAATTTCAAGTGTTGAAATTTGCAATGAGATTGCATACCTACAATGAGATAGTTGGATCCCGATACCCATTGCGAGTAAGAGTTACTCCTGGGAGAGTTTTACACAGGACAATTAGCCGATCAAGTAGGTGTCTAGAAAAGTGTTAACGAGGTTACGCCTCTGGGAAAACGAGGTTTACTTTAATTAGGTCCGTGCGAAAGCACGGGGAACCTCCCACAAGTACCGACACTGATCTGGCTGAAAGATTGACGAAATTGTAGGGTGTAATTAATCCCGGCTAATCTTACCTTTTATGGTTTGAAGGAAGATTTGATAAAAACAGTGGGAGACATCCTGATTAGATAAGATAATAACCAATCTAATCTTGCAAGAGCATACGCTGAAGTGTTTTCTTATCTCTCTCTCCAGGTAGCGACCATGTCAGGCCATAATCAAGATAATAATATGGATGTATTGACTGAACCCGCTTATTATACTGAGCAGGGGAACGTTGGACCCATTCTTTCTTATAAGAGTTATAAGACTGAACAGGGAATAGGAGAATATCTGGATTCTCACGCCGCCCAAAAGAACATGCATGTTGATGCATCTTCTTCAGGTGTGTTAGTTATTGATAACTGTTTCTCAGTTCACCCTACGTCCTGGGTATTAGATACCGGATCAGGATCCCACATATATAAATTGTTACATAGGCTACGTAAAGGTAGAGAACTGGGAAAAAGTGATCATTCCGTTCAAGTAGGGAATGAGGAAAATGTTGCAGCCAAAGCAGTTGGCGAATATCACCTAGTATTACCAAGTGGTGATACACTGATTCTGAATGAGTGCTATTAGATACCGAACATGATGTGCAACATTATATCAGTTTCTTTATTAAGTAAAGAAGGATATAATTTTGTAGTACAGGATAATGTTATGAACATATTCCTAGTGTTGGAGATAGTGCCCTCAGAGTCAATTATTGGATCGCAGGCACGTGATTGCAATGATTGAGGGAGGACCTGTCCCAGTAGGACAGTCTTACTCAAGATGATAGTATGCCATCTGGTTTATCTTTATCATCGTGTACTGCTTTAGGTGACCTGACAGGTCGCTATTACACGTTGATAGAGCCCTTAGGATTCTTGCTTGACGGCCTGCAGTATGATGGCGATCATATACGTGGGAGCTGGGGTCTATAAGCACATCCTTAAAAGGTCCCTAGTCGTGGGAGTTTCGAGACTGGGCATCGATACTCCAATAGTAGACTAGTGTATACAGTCGAGACTCCGACGAGAGGCGGTGGCCGGTCTCACAAGCCACTGGTGTCAGTTGGTTCACCTAAGATGTATACAGGTGCTCATTGGGTTATGAGTACACCAGACAGGACTCGCCGGGAACCTGCTAGTTGGGATTATATCAGACGTCAGATAGCAGTTCCCTAGTGACATGTGTACAGGTTAGTTCATCGACGTGAGATCGTCATTTGTCTCGTGTGAGTTCCCACTGTACTTTGATTACTACCCTACCACGGCTCAAAGGAGTCGTGCAAACAGGTTTTAGTTAGGTACAGTCCCGAGCCACATGGAGGCAGTGAGCGGATCTGCAGGGGTTCGTCTCTCCCGGTATTGGGGGTGAGGTCGCGCTGTGTCTAGGAGAGCCATTACACAAAGCCCTCGGCCGAGGCAGGAGATTTACTGGTAGGTATTCCAGTAGTATCTCAGGGTGTTCTGGGCTACACTCCGACACGACTTGTACCGCTTTTGGGGGTCTGACTTTTACCAACCCCCTAGGCCCGCCATGCGATACTCATAGACGAACGGACCGGACTGTACGGATATTGTCACTGACAGGCTCAGTAGGGTGTCAGGATGAGTTCGCTCATCGACGTCCCTTTTGGTCAATAGCTGGTGGCCCGTCACGTATGGCTAATACCTCTGACGTGCTAGTGGTTAAATCCACAGCCATAGTATTGACGAGTCTTTAGAGTCCACCACACACTCAGTTACTCAAGTTTCGGGCGAAACGCTGTAGAGGCCGTATGGAGATATGGCAGGGTTCGATCAGATACGTGCGGTATTGCACGGATCGTGATCGGTCGGATTTTACTAGCCGGCTTTGGTTTAAGCCGGATCCTAGTTTTAGATAGTGTAGATTTTGTCTCTTTGCATTTATGTTCAGTGGGAATACAAATGCGGGCATGTATATGCAGTAGCGGGGTTTTCCTGTAATTTATTATGGGATCAGTTTTCTGAAGTTGCCAGTTTGCATTCCGTTCCGGCCAGTTTTCATTTGTTCCTTCGCGGTCGGACTTTCCGATGGAGGGGGTTATTTGCAAGTTTGCAAATAACTTATTGTGGAGGGGGTTTTCTTGCATTTGTGGCTTCTACCATCATGAGATGCTTTATACATCATTTCTTTGTGATTAGAGTTGGATTTGATTTGGAAATGACATGGTTATCATTTCCTTTGGATGTGATCACCTTTCTACTTTTACTACCATCACCTTCCTTCATGTTTGTTTTTTTTCCCTCCACCACTTTGGGTTTAGAAGGGGGGCCGGCCACATGAGTTGAGTAGGAGAGGTTCATTTCATTTTTGGTGTGGGAAATTTATCATTCATCTCATTTTTAGCTTGCCACCAAAAATTCCCAAGTTCATATCTTGTTCATTCCTCCATCACCAAAGGCAACTTCATAAACCCCAAGAGACAAGGTTCTACACTACAACCTACAGTACCCTTGGACGCGTCGACTAGCCAACTTCGTTCCCGAGTTGCCTCGGTCCAGAGGTGGGAGCCCGTAAAAGAATCCGGCTACGTGGTGCCCTTTTCGACGGGGAGGTGACGGATGGAGATTCCGCGGGAGATCGGAGTGGAGACGAAGACCGGAGGATACGGATCGCTCGGTATAGCTTCTCTTCCCTTCTCTTGTTAGCTAGTAGCTAGGTTGATGGTCAAGATCCGGGTTTATTGTCTGCGGAAGCGCCGGTTCCAAGTAAAGGAAAAATTTTGATTCCGCTTTTTGGCCTCGAGTAGACGGCCGGGGCGCTGCCGTGGCGCAACATGGTATCAGAGCCAGGCCATTAACCTAGTCTAGCTTGCTCTAACGTGTTTACAATTTCGATCGAACGGATTTTCCGAAAACCCATTTTCATTTGCACAGTTTTCTGTCGAAAGTTTTTTGGCTTCAAAAATTTTTCAGTACATTGCAGTGACATGTGCAGGGAATTCTTAGCATTCTGTGAAAATTTGGTCGCGTGATCTCACTATTCCACCGCGGAACCGCGGCTAAACCCACGTATTTGCAGCGGTTCCGCGGCCATTTGTACTATTCATTGGACCAAATTTTTGCAGTGAGCTCCTGGGTTGAAAATGGGGTTTTTGGAACATTCTTTTTGGGCCTAGACTCTCTTTAAGTGCTACAGTAATGCTTGGGGCCCACTTCGATAAATTTGATCGATCGAAAAGTTTAAACACATTAGTTCACAGTATTTATATTATATCTGCGACCGTGAATGTCACTTGATCGGTAAATCCTGTCTAACTGCTATAGCCCGGTTAGACGGATTTGCGAACGTGACATTCACGTTGATGTTCTGTGATTGTGCTGTGTTGTTGCGTATCGGTCGTGGGGATAGCCTGGTTGCAGTGGTAGTACAGTTTTGTTGTATTATGTACATTTGATATTGCGGGGCGAGCGTCCGACATGTGGACTGCCGTCACTGCCCGTTTGTATTATTCTTTTGGGGCACGACCAGGTTGCGGTCGATGTACCCGTTGTATGTATATTTTACTTTCTGTACTAGGATTACCCCGCGGAGGGGTGCACGGATAGCCGGGTTCTAAAGGGCAACAAGCCCGCATCTCATGGAATTGAGACGGAGGGGGCTTTACTCTAGAATTGGCGGGCTATTCGCCGCACTCGTAGGGGGTACAGGTTGACCCAGGATGGGTGCCTAAGTTACCGGATTCCGTGAAGTGCTGGATGGTCCATTCACGTTGCTGAAGGGGGCTGCCTCGCTTCAGGTTTTGGCGGGTAACTTGCCGCGCCCGTCGGGGTCTAGGATTTTCATTGCACAGGCTATCCACACGACCAGGGGAACGTCGGGTTTCAGTAGCGGCTCTATGAAACCCGGGGATCCCAGATATCTGTATTGTTCTGTGTTGCTGGTTACATTTCTGTGATATTGCTTTTTATCACGCCTTGACCGAAAATTATATATTATATATATACTAGTAGATGATGTATATGTCTTGCATCCGCGCTAGTCCAGTCCCCGCTCTGTCGTTAGTTAAGTAACCTAACGGGTGATGACGGGACCCAGTGGCGAATGCGGATGGCATATACGTACATCATTATTTTCGTTCTTTATTGGTGTGATCATATGATGGGACTGCATTGATTCGGATCACTGCAAGATTAACAAACCTATTCTGATGTTGTTGGAACAATTTTTCAAAAAGCTGTTATTGCAAGGGCGTTCTCTTTTGTTTTGCATCGTGGTATTCAGTTGGAATATCCTGCTCCTTAGTCGACGAGGCAAGGGCCGAGATCCTTCACCGGGAGTGACCCTTTGGACAAAAGTTTGCGTCAGGACAGTAACTTCACTATAGCCGATTTCCTTTTGCTTTGCATCGTGGTATTCAGCTGGAATATCCTGCACCTCATTCTACGGGGAAAGACCCGAGATCCCTTCACCGGGAGTGACCTCTTTAGCGAAGGTTTTCGTCACTATTGTTATAAAAAGTTATGCAGTTCCTTCAACGATATCAAGTTCATTACGTTAAAGGTTTTTCTCCAAAAACCAGCCGTAGCCCTCCGTCATTTCTTACGGGCATTATTTAGTATTCGTGCTGCGTTTGTTGACTCCTTCAAGGCGTAGTGTACGGTAGCTAAATGGTGCTTGTTTGTAGCATAAATGGGATTGGTTAGGACAGTCGTGCGGCCTTGTTGACTCCGTCAAGGGCACGTACGGGTGGGTTTAATGCAATCCAGATAATGACGGGTTGAACTTGACTAGGACTCTTTGATTTGTTGACTCCGTCAAGGTCACTTGGGTCCTAGGGGTAAAAGTCACATCGGGAGTTTCTAAAGAAACTGAAACTTGCCAGATATGCGCATACCTTCTGGAGTGTGATAACGTGAGTGGATTCCATCACGTTGGCATGCGATGATAGTTGGATCCCGATTCCCACTGATGAGTTGGTTTACTCCTCGGGCTATCCCGACTAATTCTTCTTTCAGGTTTGGAGGAGAATTTGACGGTACAGTGGGAGGTTTCCTGATTAGATAAATTGGTAACCATTCTGATCTAGGTTAGAGTGCACGCTGAGTGTTTCTTTTCTTTCTCTCTTTGGCAGTGACCATTGACCCGACCCTAGACTATGACTTAGTGACCAAGATTAACCGAACCTTCTTACAAGACTGGCTTTTGGATTGTCAGAGTTGCAAACCTCATTGCCACTCCTACTTTTACCCTTTTCTCCAGGACACCCCGTATTACTACGAACGTCCACTTCCATTGGACAAAACGATCGTATGGTTATATACGAACTCGAAGGAATTCGAGGATGGTTTCTGGTTCTGGAGAAAACGAATAGGACTATTCAGTTGTCTTTTCCTTTTACCTTCTCTCAGGTTGCGAGTACTCCTTGGTTTAGGAGATAGTACACCTATTATGCAAATTGGATAGTCTTCTTCCAAACCTTAGGCTGGTGCCGAACGGTGGGGAATGAAGAAAACCAATTAGCATAACGATGGTGTACAGAAGGTATTAAGTTAAGAAAAAGAAAGGGATTAGTAAGAGGGCAAAGTAAATTGCGACTGCTATTCACGACCAAACCACGTATTTCTTCGCCAATCCTAAATCACCTTTGTATTTCTCCAGGACACTCCGTATCACTACGAAGATCCACAGTTTATTTGGATATTCCATCGTATGGTTATATACGAATTCGAAAGGAACTTGTTCCAGTTCGGGGATGGATTCTGGTTCAGGAGAAATAGGAATAAGGTTTTATTCGGTTGTCTTTTATCTTCACCTTCTCTCGCATTGCGAGTGCTCCTAGGATAAGGACAATACACCCATTATGCTTATTGGATAGTCTTCTTCCAAACCATAGGCTGGTGCCGAACGGTAGGGAAGGAAGAAAACCATTTGGCCTAAAGGGGTGTACAGAAGGTAATGACTAAAGACATATAAAGGGATTTGGACAGATGGCAAAGAATTATACGGTTACAGTTGTGAATCTGGATAATGGAAGAGGCATTACTAGGAATACCAGGATACCCCATCGAAACATTTCAATGTTTCAGTTTCACTGTGTACTGTTAAAAGAAAACTGATTTCCCAATTAGACACTTGCTCCAGGGTATGTATTTACCAGGTTTGATTCTCACATCTGTATGGTTTTACAGATGATGAGTGGGAGTAAGTTATTGGGAATTAGGTGATCATCCTCATCATATCGGAATTCGTTGTAATTGGTGATATTTGAGGAAGTCACCTGGATTGTTTGCCAGACGGCAAATATTTGGTTTTGAATATCCGTTGTTATGCACCAATTTCTAATTGATATATCTGTACGTCTATTTTCATAGAGTGAGATATAACTTTTTGAAATTATGTCCATGACATTTACCTATATCAGTGGATGGTTAGGTAAGGAGCATTGAACAGCAGTGTAATTCTTCATAACCATAGTACAGTTTTCAACCTACGACACACAGTGAATGAGGTATTAGATTTAAGGGACTTATACAGAGTATTGTATATTGTCCAGTGTCCATTAGGACAGAGGGGTTGGTCCTCGTACTATATTCTGTTTACTTGTGACTTCTCTAGTTCTTAGACAGGTGTTTCGTAGAAACACAGGGTCTAAGGTTTGAGAAGTTATAGGTATATGAATAAAGTAGAGAACCAGGTATTGTAAGTATCGGGATTCTTCAAGGTGATCGAAGATGTAGATACTTGTGAATGGTATTCAGTTGATAGTAATGATTAAGAGAACTTGCTTCTCTTTCAGGTTACTCATAATTGGAAGCATTCCTAAGTTGAGTTACGCTGATCGGCCTCTCTCCATTTACTTGACATGCACTGGAGACAGCTGCATGATTTGAATCTGGTTCAATTAAATCAGTGCCTCTGTTTCTATATTGGATATAGAACAGTTCATATCTTGACATTGTTAAGGTACGGGGAGTTGTCCGGCTTATGCTTAAAATCAGACACTGGACAACTCAAGGCACGTTTCTGTAATGGCTGTTTGTGGGTTCACCCAGGCTATGACGAGGGTTGACTTTCTACCATCTGGAAGATCAATAGTGATATTGTTCTTGACTCGCCACAGTTTTAACAAAAATGGACTTTTTCAGAAAAACAGTAGTGGGAGTATGGTAGAACTGGAAGTGATTCCAGAACCGCAAACGATTACGGAAGATTTGATAAGAACCTGAAGGTTCAATCTGGTTTGACATTCCATCAGCCACTCCGCAGATATGGTGGGTAACCTCAGGCACCCGAGAGGTACTTCGGTATGCTCAAGGATGGTGGCAGGGAGGTTCTTGTTTACCCAGACTTGCCATTGCTGTTGTTCCAGACTGTGAGACCCGGCAGGAGGATGAGTATAGCGTCGTTCTAAACTAACTTTAGAAGTGTACGCCTATATGATTCTGCCAGAAGGTTGTCATAGTCAGTGGGAGCAGCGGAAGCATTGGTGGACAGTTGGCTTATGTCTATTTATAGACTGAAGCAAATATAGCGGAGATAGATCATCTATTTCTGACGTGACAGTCATAGGTTTGACTTCATCAGAATAGGGGATGGATCTGTTAAGAAGGTAGTAGGGTGTGATGTCCTGGTATTTGGATGACATACACAGAGTAGGAAGTGAAATTCCTATACTACGATCGGTTATACTTTGGTTGTCACACAGTGGTTTCTCCACATAGGACTTGGATATTATATCAGACATTCTGGTTACTAGATCTATAGATCTAGATTTGAGTGGTTTCCCAATCAGGGTACTTTGACAGCATTCTATGAGTATTTAGAATGGACGACTATGGGACGGTAGTGTACCTACAGGTGATGGAGTCACCCTCTCTAAAGGTGTCTTATAGACTAAAGTAGAGAGGGATGTGCATGATTGGCAGATCACTTGCTTAGGCAATTGAGTCAATCATGAGATGTCAAGTACCACACCAGATGTTGTTCTTGCAGTAGATGCAATAAGTTATATTAATCCAATTCTGGAGAAACGATCGGAAGCAGTTTTAGGACATAAGTGCGTGTTCTAGGGATTTGATAACGGCAGCCTCCTTTTAGGAGACGGTTATCATTCCAGGCTTCCAAGGTGACCTGGACGACAGGGTGGCCGTCAGAGTTATAGTTCTCCCTCTGACGAGGGGCAGTATTTTGGACAGGTGGTCCAAGCAGATACTGAGGGAGGCATGGCGCAGTATACAGATTAAGTTCAGTTGACGATACAGTCTAAGAAGTTTGGATTTGGAGTTCATTTATGAACTAGGTCCCATCAGACATCCAGACATTCCAAGACAGGTATTGCTCATTTCGGGAGATGGCTTTCTCTGCGAACTTAAGGAGAGAGACATAGAAAGAAACATCACAGCGGATCTACTCACTGAGGCTATTCCTCGAACGCAATAGTTTCGCAAACGAGCTTTGTGAGACTGACTAGTAGAGGAGTTGGGTGTTCGGTATCACACGAGCTGTGAGTATTCGCAATAATTAGCCTTGAGTGCAAGTGGGAGATTGTGGGAGATAGTGCCCTCAGAGTCAATTATTGGATCGCAGGCACGTGATTGCAATGATTGAGGGAGGACCTGTCCCAGTAGGACAGTCTTACTCAAGATGATAGTATGCTATCTGGTTTATCTTTATCATCGTGTACTGCTTTAGGTGACCTGACAGGTCGCTATTACACGTTGATAGAGCCCTTAGGATTCTTGCTTGACGGCCTGCAGTATGATGGCGATCATATACGTGGGAGCTGGGGTCTATAAGCACATCCTTAAAAGGTCCCTAGTCGTGGGAGTTTCGAGACTGGGCATCGATACTCCAATAGTAGACTAGTGTATACAGTCGAGACTCCGACGAGAGGCGGTGGCCAGTCTCACAAGCCACTGGTGTCAGTTGGTTCACCTAAGATGTATACAGGTGCTCATTGGGTTATGAGTACACCGGACAGGACTCGCCGGGAACCTGCTAGTTGGGATTATATCAGACATCAGATAGCAGTTCCCTGGTGACATGTGTACAGGTTAGTTCATCGACCTGAGATCGTCATTTGTCTCGTGTGAGTTCCCACTGTACTTTGATTACTACCCTACCACGGCTCAAAGGAGTCGTGCAAACAGGTTTTAGTTGGGTACAGTCCCGAGCCACATGGAGGCAGTGAGCGGATCTGCAGAGGTTCGTCTCTCCCGGTATTGGGGGTGAGGTCGCGTTGTGTCTAGGAGAGCCATTACACAAATCCCTCGGCCGAGGCAGGAGATTTACTGGTAGGTATTCCAGTAGTATCTCAGGGTGTTCTGGGCTACACTCCGACACGACTTGTACCGCTTTTGGGGGTCTGACTTTTACCAACCCCTAGGCCCGCCATGCGATACTCATAGACGAACGGACCGGACTGTACGGATATTGTCACTGACAGGCTCAGTAGGGTGTCAGGATGAGTTCGCTCATCGACGTCCCTTTTGGTCAATAGCTGGTGGCCCTTCACGTATGGCTAATACCTATGACGTGCTAGTGGTTAAATCTACAGCTATTGTATTGACGAGTCTTTAGAGTCCACCACACACTCAGTTACTCAAGTTTCGGGCGAAATGCTGTAGAGGCCGTATGGAGATATGGCAGGGTTCGATCAGATACGTGCGGTATTGCACGGATCGTGATCAGACGGATTTTACTAGCCGGCTTTGGTTTAAGCCGGATCCTAGTTTTAGATAGTGTAGATTTTGTCTCTTTGCATTTGTGTTCAGTGGGAATACAAATGCGGGCATGTATATGCAGTAGCGGGGTTTTCCTGTAATTTATTATGGGATCAGTTTTCTGAAGTTGCCAGTTTGCATTCCGTTCCGGCCAGTTTTCATTTGTTCCTTCACGGTCGGACTTTCCGATGGAGGGGGTTATTTGCAAGTTTGCAAATAACTTATTGTGGTTGGGGTTTTCTTGCATTTGTGTCTTCTACCATCATGAGATGCTTTATACATCATTTCTTTGTGATTAGAGTTGGATTTGATTTGGAAATGACATGGTTATCATTTCCTTTGGATGTGATCACCTTTCTACTTTTACTACCTTCACCTCCCTTCATGTTTGTTTTTTTTCCCTCCACCACTTTGGGTTTAGAAGGGGGGCCGGCCACATGAGTTGAGTAGGAGAGGTTCATTTCATTTTTGGTGTGGGAAATTTATCATTCATCTCATTTTTAGCTTGCCACCAAAAATTCCCAAGTTCATATCTTGTTCATTCCTCCATCACCAAAGGCAACTTCATAAACCCCAAGAGCCAAGGTTCTACACTACAACCTACAGTACCCTTGGACGCGTCGGCTAGCCAACTTCGCGCCCGAGTTGCCTCGGTCCAGAGGTGGGAGCCCGTAAAAGAATCCGGCTACGTGGTGCCCTTTTCGACGGGGAGGTTACGGACGGAGATTCCGCGGGAGATCGGAGTGGAGACGAAGACCGGGGGATACGGATCGCTCGGTATAGCTTCTCTTCCCTTCTCTTATTAGCTAGTAGCTAGGTTGATGGTCACGATCCGGGTTTATTGTCTGCGGAAGCGCCGGTTCCAAGTAAAGGAAAAATTTTGATTCCGCTTTTTGGCCTCGAGTAGACGGCCGGGGCGTTGCCGTGGCGCAACACCTAGATCAAAAGTTGATTGTATCAGGCTCGTTACATAATGGCATATTCATTCTAAATCAAAATACAGTCCTCAATATACAAAACACACACAGGAGGAAGAGTTTTGAAATGAACGAATCCTTTTTGTGGCATTGTAGACTTGGTCATATCAATGCGACACGACTGGCTAAGTTACATAAGGATGGATATTTGAATCCGTTCGAATTATCATCTTATGATACTTGCCATTCATGTCTCAAAGGAAAAATGACCAAAGCTCCGTTTAGTGGACACGGAGAAAGAGTTACCGAACTCTTAGGACTGGTACATAGTGATGTATGCGGTCCTATGTCTACGCATGCTAGGAACGGTTCTTCCTACTTCATTACATTCACTGACGATCTCTCAAGATTCGGATATGTGTTCCTGATGAAACACAAGTCTGAAGCTTTTGAGAAATTCAGAGAATATATGCACGAATTAGAGAACCAAACGGGCAAAAGTATTAAGATCCTTCGATCTGATCGAGGAGGAGAATACTTGAGCAATGATTTTATAGATTATCTAAAAGAGAATGGGATTCTCTCTCAGCTTACTCCTCCTTATACACCACAGCACAACGGTGTATCGGAACGAAGAAATCGCACTCTATTAGATATGGTGCGCTCTATGATGAGCACTGCTGAGTTACCTATTTCCTTCTGGGGATATGCACTGGAGACAGCTGCATACCTATTGAATAGAGTTCCAACCAAATCAGTGCCTACCACTCCATATGAGATATGGAATGGTAAGAGACCATGTCTTAATTTTATTCAGATATGGGGTTGTCCGGCCTATGTTAAAACACACAATCCGGACAAGCTCGAGGCATGGTCTGTCCTATGTAAGTTTATTGGATATCCCAAATATTCGCGAGGGTATATCTTCTACCACTCCGAGGAACAAAATGCGTTTGTTTCTCGACATGCCACTTTCTTAGAAAAAGGTTTTCTTATGAAACAGATTAGTGGCATTGAGGTAGAACTGGAAGAAGTTCCACCAGAATAAACTACAACAGATGATTTGGTAGAACCAGAGGATTCAGTAGTACCCGACGAACCCCAGCCTCTCCGCCGATCTAGCAGGGTTTCTCATCCGCTTGAGAGATACTACGGTTTTCTCATTGATGGTGGAAGTGAGGATTGCATCATGGAAGATGATGACCCAACTAGTTTCGAGCAGGCCATCACGAGTGGTGACTCTGTGAAATGGCTGGATGCAATGCGATCTGAGATGGAATCCATGTACACCAACAAAGTATGGACTTTGGAAAATGCTCCTGAAGGGGTAAAACCGATTGGGAGCAAGTGTATTTTTAAAAAGAAATTTGGTGTAGATGGAAAATTTGAGACTTTCAAAGCTAGACTTGTAGCAAAGGGTTTTCGTCAACGATCAGGTATGGATTATGACGAAACCTTTTCTCCAGTGGATATGCTTAAGTCCATCCGGATCTTACTTGCCATTGCTGCATACCTTGACTACGAAATCTGGCAAATGGATGTTAAGACCGCCTTTCTAAACGGTGATTTGGAAGAGTGCATGTACATGATTCGGCCAGAGGGCTTCGTAGATAGTGGGAGCAGCGGAAAGGTGTGCAAGCTGCTTAAATCCATTTATGGATTAAAGCAAGCATCGCGGAGTTGGAACATCTGTTTTGATGTTGTAGTCAAAGAGTTTGACTTCATCAAAAATATAGATGAACCTTGTATCTATAAGAAGGTAGCTGAGAGTAAGGTTGTCTTCCTCGTATTGTACGTGGATGACATACTCTTGATGGGAAATGATATTCCTATGCTGCAATCAGTCAAGCTCTTCTTATCACAAAGATTCTTAATGAAAGTTATAGGTGAAGCCTCCTGCATATTGGGGATTAGGATCTATAGAGATAGATCCAAAAGGATACTGGGATTGTCCCAATCCAGGTACATTGACAACATACTAAAGAGGTTTAGTATGGAAGAATCCAAGCGTGGGAACCAACCCATGATCTCTGGACTCACTCTCTCCAAAGAGATGTCTCCCAAGACTGATTTGGAGAGAGCTCGCATGCAAGGGATACCCTATGCTTCGGCAGTAGGCTCTATCATGTATGCGATGCTATGTACCAGACTCGATGTAGCATACTCACTAAGTGTAGTGAGTCAGTATCAAGCAGATCCTGGAGAGAGTCACTGGACAGATGTGAAGAACGTTTTCAAGTACTTGCGAAGGACTAGAGACATGTTCTTGGTGTATGGTAACGGAGAACTCCGGGTGGAGTCCTTTACCGATTCCAGCTTCCAAAGTGATAAGGACGACTCTAAGTCGCACTCGGGATTTGTCTTTACCCTCAATGGAGGGGCGGTATGTTGGAAGAGTTCCAAACATGATACCGTTGCAGACTCGACGATGGAGGCTGAATACATCGCTGCCAAAGAGGCTGTCTGGATGAAAAAGTTCATTAGTGAACTTGGTGTGGTTCCATCCATTGAGCATCCAATACTTCTGTATTGCGATAACAATGGAGCTGTGGCTTTGGCCAAGGAACCCTGGTCCCATCAAAAGTCCAGACATATTCTGAGGCGGTATCACCTGATCAGGGAGATAGTTGATCACCGGGAGATCGAGGTCAGGAGAGTAGATACGAAGGAAAACACTGCGGATCCACTCACGAAGGCCATTCCCCAGATACTGTTTGAGAGATTATTCGAAATGCTAGGTATGAGATACTACAACAGCTGGCCTTAGTGCAAGTGGGTTCGTGTTAGTTATGTATATGCCCTAGAGGCTATTGTTGTACATATGATGTATATTATGATGGATGCTTGGATATATACAGTGAGGACTTTCTTGCTCGTCATGATAGTATACTATTTGGTTTCACTTTATCTTAACATGTTAACTTGTATTGGTTTACTGTCTTTCTCTCACAAGCTGATAAAGCCCTTAGGATCTGTACTCGACTACTGGGACTATGATGAGATCATACTAGTGGGGCCACGGTAGTCGATGAGTACATCCTATAACTGTTCCTAGTCGAGGGTATATCGAGACAGGGCATCGATACACCAGAGTAGACTAGCGTATATGCATCTTGACCCATATGATGGGCGATGGATGATCCCATATCCATCGGTGTTTGACATCAAAGATGGTGTACGGGTGCTCAGTAGAGACTGGGTACACTGAACGGACTCGCCGAGAACTCCCAGATGGTGATATACCACACGTCAGATGGCAGTTCTCCAGCGACACTGGTACAGGGTAGTCTGTAGACCCGAGGTCGTCATAGAGTCTTGTGTGATTCCCACTGTGTTTTGATTTCCACCTTACCACATCCAAGAGGACGTGCAAAACGGTGGCTTTTGGGTATAGTCCCGAATCACATGGAAGCAATGAGCGATAGGAGGGGATTCGTCTCTCCCGGTATAGGGAGTTGATGTTGTGCTGTGTTCGATTGGATATAACTGGAAGTCCCTGGCCAGGGCTGATATAGAGATTTACTGGTAAGTGTTACCAGTAGTCTCTCGACCTGTTATGAGCCTCACATCGACACGACTTATCGGTTACTGGGGCCTGACGTATACCACCCCTAGACTTGATATGCGACATATCAGACGAACAGACCGGACTGTACGGGAGTGTTACTGATTGGATTCACAGGAGAACGGATAGGCTAGCTTGTTGATCTTCTGTTCGCTCAATACCTGGGTGGCTGTTACATTTAGCTGACCGCTTGCAGCTTGTGGGTGTTTGATATGATCATCACCTGCTACCGGCGTATTGACGATTCTTTAGAGTCCTACACAGAGGTTTCTTGGCTCAGGCAAATCGGAGTAGAGGCACATATGTGATATGTGCAGGACCGAGGATAATGCGATATGTGATACCGTACTTTATTCTCGCGATATTTAGTTATGAACCGGGTCATCGGATCAAGTGTTGATTCGATGAATCGGTACATAAGATATTAGTCGGTTGTATTCGATATAGCCGGATCGTCGGATCAAGTGTTGATTCGATGATTTAATGTATAATTATATATATGATATATTGTATTACATTATCTAATATTGGCTCGCTTTATTATTTCATTTTCTCACCGGATTAATACATTGATAAATATGCGATATATGTTAATTGTATTATTTTCATTTGTTGCAAATATATATAATATATGTGATATATATTATTGTGACATGATATGATTTATTATGAGACATGTTTAGTGATGATAAAAAGTGATTAGGGTTTGATTAGGGTTAGCTCCTTCTTGTTCATTCTAGAAGGATTTCTTTTTGTCTTGGTTAAGATATTATGGTTGATACTTATCCATGACTCATTCTTTACCTAACCAAACCCTAGCTCTAGTTTATTCTCTACAAAGGTTAAGCTTCTCATCCTTGACCATGGTTCCATAATCAATCATATATTCTTATCTACTATTCATCACAAAAGGAATTATCTTATTATTCTTCATCTTCTTCTCTCTTGAGTTTTTGAAAGAGCTCACTAGTGATTTCTTTTGTGATGATTTCTTGTGAGAAAATGATATAAAAAGAAAGCATAAATACTACTCCATCATCCCCATCTAATCTTTCCCATTAGATTAGGGTGTTCACCTCATTAGAGTGAGAAAGCTTGAGTTATAACAACTTCGACGTAGATCATCGGAGAAGCGGAACACTACAAGCTAGCATGGATCGTTCGAGTCGTGGAGCCTCTCTTGAGTCCGGAAGATCGTGGATCGCGGCAAAGGGATTTCTACTCGGAGCTTGTGAAGCGAAGGAGCGGACTACAAAGGTTGTAATCCCTCACACTAAGTAGTAAAGATGTTTACTTGCATGTTAAACCCTAATAATCTAGCAAAGATCCCGGCTTTGTGTTGTTCGGCACGTCTAAAATTTTATTCGGGCATGTTTGATGCCTTATGAACCTTCACAAGAGTGCCTAGGAACCCTACAGTTCGATATCACACGGGCTGTGAGTATGCGACACCGCAATAATTAGCCTTAAGTGCATGTGGGAGATTGTTGGCTATAGTGCCCTCAAGGCAATTATCATATTCATAGGCATGTGATTATGATGATTGAAGGAGGACCTATATCGGTAGAGCAGTCTTACTCGAGATGATAGTATGCTATCTGCTTTGTCTTTATCATCATGTACAGCATTAGATGGCATTACAAATCACTATTACATGTTGATAAAGCCTATAGGATTCTTGCTTGACTGCCAGCAGTATGATGGCGATCATATACGTTGGAGCTGGGTAGTCTATAAGCACATCCTTAAATGTCCCCTAGTCGTCGGAGTTTCGAGACCGAGCATCGATACTCTAGAGTAGACTAGTGTATACTGATCGAGACCCCAATGAGGGGCGGTGGCCGGCCTCACAAGCCATTGGTGTCAGTTTGTTCACCTAAGATGTATACAGATGCTCGTTGGGTTATGAGTACACCGGACGGACTCGCCGGGAACATGCTAGTTGGTATTATACCTATTGTCAAATAGCAGTTCCCTGGTGACATGTATACATGTTAGTCTATCGACCTGAGATCGTCATTTGTCTCATGTGAGTTCCCACTGTGCTTTGATTACTACCCTACCATGGCTCAAAGGAGTCGTGTAAACATGTTTTAGTTGGGTACAGTCCCGAGCCACATGGAGGCAGTGGGCAGATCGTCAGGGGATTCGTCTCTCTTGGTATTGGGGGTTGATGTCGCGGTTTGCTTGGGTGGCCATCACTAGAAATCCTTGGACAAGGTAGTCGAGAATTATTGATTCGGATCAGTAGTTTCTCGGTGGGTGATGGGCTTCATACCGACCCTAAATGTCGCGTTATTAGGGGTCTGACTTTATCCACCACCTAGACTCGATATGCGATACTCATAGACGAACGGACCGAACTGTACGGATATTGTCACTGTCAGGCTCAGTAGGGGTTTCAGGATGAGTTTGCTTGTCGGCCTCCCTTTCTCTCAATACCTGAATAGCCGTTACGTACAGCTAGTGCCGCTGACGTGCTTGTGGTTAAACACACTGCCAGCGTATTGACGAGTCTTTAGAGTCCCACACAGAGGGTTTCCCTGCTTCGGGCGAAACGATGTAGAGGCCGTATGGTTTTACGGCAGGATTCGATCATATACGTGCACTTGTGTACGAATCATGATCCGGACGGATAATACTAATGGGCTTTGGTTTAAGCCGGATCCTAGTATTATATTGTTGGATTATTTTCATCTCATTGTATTCGTATTCTGTCGGAATACTGATGCGGGTATGTATATACGGATGAGGGGTATTCTTGTAATTCTTTACAAGATTATTTTTTGAAGATGCCATTTCATTTTTTGTATTAAAAATTTAGGTTTAAATGTTAATTGAGGTGGAGAGAGAGTGAGTTTTTGTTTTTTGGCATTAAACTTCAAGCATGCACACTTGATAACTCATTGTGGTGAGTCATGTGGTGACTCATGGTGGCATGCTTGGATTTTTGTTTGTATTGTCAGATATTTCTGGTGAGAGCATGAGATATTTATTCTTGAGTTGCTTTCTTTAGTTGCTAGCATGCTTCATATATGCTCATAACACAAATTGCTCACAAAACTTAGCCATTTTTCTCACTTGATTTTTCTTAGCTTCACACTCTCATCTCTCATGGCTTCTTCTTCATCCTCCACCCTAACTCTCTCATGTATTGAGAAACCTAGGGTGTTTAGAGAAAAATTAATCCTTCATTTGACTTTACATCATCTTGGCTATCTAGTTTGGAAAACTAGATACCCTAGTTACTTCGGTTATGAAGTAGGAGCTCGTTTCATAAATCCTCGGGTGGATCATCTTCGATGGAGGGAGACCGGAGATCAAGCTTGATCATGGAGGCCTCTAGGAGTTAGGGAAGGTGGTTGAAGACCGAAGGACACGGATCAATTCGGTATAATCACTCTAACCTTATGCATGTTTTGTTATCTAGGGCTTATGGGTCGATCCGTAGACTAGGGTTCCGTTAGCGTCGGTTTTTGAAAACTTTTGTTCCGTATTTGGCCACGGATTGATGGCTGGGGAGCTTGCATAACCTAACAATATAAATCTATATACGAGCCATATTGTTACCGTATTTAAAATTGCACGAATCGTTATTTTTAGAAAAGTAGGGGCTACAGTGTTTTTTAGAAAAGAGATATCTTTTTGAAAATCCGTAGCGTCCCTCAGATTGTCTTTTGAAATATATACGATTCGTTAGTTTTGGAAATAGGTATGATTCGAGCCTAATCTAACATCTACCTAAGCAACTAAAAGGCTAAACTAAGAACTGAGTCGAAAGTGATAAGAAAATCTATAATATTTCCCAAGTCGATATATCTAGTAGTCGGCGATCCAGCCTCATAGCATCACGTATGGTATAGTCCATCGTACGGCAACCTCGAGTCAAGAGTGTAGATCAATCATCATATATATCTCGTACGGTAAAATCCATCATATGACATCCTCAAATCGAGGGTACGGGTCAAATATCATATATATATCATATAGTTCGTACGGTATCATTCGTCGTACAAAATCATAATCAAGAGTACGGATCTAAGGTCACGTACAATCTGTCATCTCATCAAATCACATGTTATCGCATGTTATGTGTATTTCGCCCATCGATCCTTTAATGTATCGCATCATATACGATGTCTCATCTCAAATCATATATCAGAATCTCTCGACATCCTGCTCGATCGTATCGACTCAAAACCATATAACATATCATATTCTCATCTTACACATATATGTATACTATATATATATATATATATATATATATATCAACGTATCCATCTATATATATACATATACAGACATAGCATATCAAGTGTGTGTGCGCGCAACAAAATAGACTAACGTCTCACGACTAAGGAAATAACACTAGGGGTAGACCTTTCTACGAGTACGCATAATCTAGCCTAAAGTCTCCTAGAAATCCTATTTGCTAAGTATCCATATTGCATAGCTATATATACAAAATATAGATAATAATCCTATTCTACGGTTGCGGGGTGCTATACGCCATCCACCCAATTTCCCCCGTAGATATACATCTACTCACCTTCGATCCCTGCTTGCCAAAGTCGATGACGCCTTGCTCTCGCTTGTCGTCCTGAAGTCCACACGAAGGTACCTACAGTTTAAACACGTCATATTGTAAACAAGAATCGAACACGAAAAACCGATACGGCACGAGGAGTGCACATAGGTTAGAACCTATGGCCTACGCATGCAAGAATAACCAACAACTCTCGACGTTGACGTACAAATGTCAAATAACCGAGCCAAAACCTCAAATACCAAAACTCAAGTCATTAAAAGTCGGAAATGAAAACAACAACTTGAGAAAACACCTCCAGATTTTACCCTATGTTGAATTAGCTAATTTTGCATATGGTATAGGTCTAATTACTAGATAAAGAAGCCATGGACAAAGCACAAACCCAAACCAACATCCACAGGCCGCAATTTGCGGCCAGAAGCAATTTATTTGTGGCTATGGTATCAAGTTATGGTCTCGGGTCTCTAGGGTAGCTTCTAGGTCACCTGCACGTCTTACCGTGGTTGCTAAATAATTTTCAGGGCTCACTAGTTGTAGCAGATCCTAGAATATCATCACTAATTCTCACAAAACCCGATATCGGAGATTTCCAAGTTCATGGTTTGGGGTTTATGTTGGATATAGTGCCCTCAAAGTCAATTATTGGATCGTAGGCACGTGATTGCAATGATTGAGAGAGGACCTATACCGGTAGGACAGTCTTACTCAAGATAATAGTATGCTATCTGGTTTGTATTCATCATCGTGTACATGCTTTAGGTGACCTTACAGATCACTATTGCACGTTGATAGAGCCCTGAGGATTCTTGCTTGACTGTCAGCAGTATGATGGAGATCATATACGTGGGAGCTGGGGGTCTATAAGCACATCCTTAAAAGGCCCCTGGTCGAGGGAGTTTCGAGACAGGGCATCGATACTCCAGAGTAGACTAGTGTATATGGATCGAGACCCCGACGAGGGGCGGTGGCTGGTCTCACAAGCCATTGGTGTCAGTTGGTTCACCTAAGACGTATACAGGTGCTCATTGGGTTATGAGTACACCGGACGGACTCGCCGGGAACATGCTAGTTGGTTTTATACCTAGCGTCAGATAGCAGTTCCCTGGTGACATGTGTACAGCTTAGTCTATCGACCTGAGATCGTCATTTGTCTCGTGTTAGTTCCCACTATTCTTTGATTACTACCCTACCACAGCTCAAAGGAGTCGTGCAAACAGGTTTTAGTTGGGTACAGTCCCGAGCCATATGGAGGCAGTGAGCGGATCGGCAAGGGATTCATCTCTCCCGGTATTGGGGGTGAGATCGCGCTGTGTTTAGGAGAGCCATTACACGAAGTCCTTGTCCAAGGCAAATGATATTTACTGGTAGGTATTCCAGTAGTATCTCAGGGTGTTTTGGGCTACACTCCGACACGACTTATACCGCTATTGGGGGTCTGACGTTTACCAGCCCCCTAGGCCCTATATGCGATACTCATAGACGAACAGACCAGACTGTACGGATATTGTCACTGACAGGCTCGGTCGGGTTTCAGGATGAGTTCACTCATCAGCCTCCCTTTTGGTCAATACATGGGTAGCCGTTACGTACAGCTAGTACCACTGACGTGCTTATGGTTAAACCCACTGCCAGCGTATTGACGAGTCTTTAGAGTCCCCCACAGAAAGTTTCCCAAGTTCGGGAGAAACGTTGTAGAGGCCGTATGGTTTTATGGCAGGGTTCGATCATATACGTGCACTCGTGCACGGATCATGATTGGACGGATCATACTAGTGGGCTTTGGTTTAAGCCGGATCCTAGTATTAGATTTGTTGGATTACTTTCGTCTCATTGCATTCGTATTCGGTCGGAATGCAGATGCAGGTATGTATATACAGGTGAAGGGTATCCTTATGATCCATCACGAGTTTATTTTAGATGTTGCCATTCTCTTTTTGGATTAAACATTTAGATTAATGTTTATTAGTGGTAATTATGAGCTCAAGTCATCATGATGAGCATTAATTGTGGCATGTGCATGGGTGATGACTCATGGTATTATTTTTTGTGCCATGCCACTTGTTTATTGATTTATTTATGTGAGATTGAGATGGAGAGAGAGGGGGGCAGCCATATTGTTGGAGATAGTGCCCTCAGAGTCAATTATTTGATCGCAGGTATGTGATTGCAATGATTGCGGTGACCTATACCGGTAGGACAATCTTACTCGAGATGATAGTATGCTATCTGGTTGCCTTTATCAGTCGTGTACATGTTCAGGTGACTGATTACATGTTACACTTTGATAGAGCCCTTAGGATCTTGCTTTACTACCAACAGTATGATGGCGATCATATACGTGAGAGTTGGGTGGTTTATATGCATATCTTTAATTGTGGTCCCTAGTCGTGGGAGTTTCGAGACAGGGCATCGATACTCCGGAGTAGACTAGTGTATACAGTCGAGACCCCGAAGAGGGGCGGTGGCCGGTCTCACAAGCCACTGGTGTCAGTTGGATCACCTAAGATGTATACAGGTGCTCATTGGGTTATGAGTACACCGGACAGGACTCGCCGGGAATCTGCTAGTTGGTATTATACATATCGTCAGATAGCAGTTCCCTGGTGACATGTGTACAGGTTAGTTCATCGACCTGAGGTCGTCATTTGTCTCGTGTGAGTTCCCACTGTGCTTTGATTTCTACCCTACCACGGCTCAAAGGAGTCGTGCAAACAGGTAGTTTTTGGGTACAGTCCCGAGCCACATAGAGGCATGTGAGCAGATCGGCAGGGGATTCGTCTCTCCCGGTATTGGGGGCGAGATCGTGCTGTGTCTAGGAGAGCCATTACACAAAGCCCACGGCCGTGGCAGGAGATTTACTGGTAGGTACTCCAGTAGTATCTCAGGGTGTTATTGGGCTACACTCCGACACGACTTATACTGCTATTGGGGGTCTGACGTTACTAGCTCCCTAGGCAGATATGCGATACTCATAGATGAACGGACCGGACTGTATATACATTGTCACTGTTAGGCTCAGTAGGGTTTCTGGATGAGTTCGCTCATCAGCCTCCCTTGAGGTCAGTCCATGGGCAGCCGTTACGCATAGCTAGTGCCGCTGACGGTTTGTGGTTAAACCCACTGCCAGGGTACTGACGAGTCATTAGAGTACCCCACAGACAGTTTCCCAAGTTCGGGCGAAACGTTGTAGAGGCCGTATGGTTTTATGGCAGGGTTCGGAAAATGCACGTGCATTTACGCACGTGTCAGATTTCGGGCAGATGATACTGGTCGTCTTTGGTTTAAGCCGGATCCGAGTATTATATTGAGTAGATATAATATCTTTGTCTCAGTTGCATTTGTATTCGGTTGTAATACAAATACGGGTATATTTATACAGTTACGGGGTTATCCTGAAATTCGTTTCGGGATCACTTTTGGAAGTTGCCAGTTTCCAATTTTCTATCAGCCGTCTTTTAACATTCGGTTAAAGACGGATTTATCTTTTCTTGAGATGAGTGTGGGAGGTTCTAGAAGTTTCTAGAAGAGGTGACTAGGATGGTGACTAGGCTTCATGACTCATTTGTTTCATTCATTGTGTTCACACTAGGTTTTAATGACTCATGCTTTAACATTAATGATTCTTGTTTAACCTAAGGATATTTGTTCATGATATTTATTCTTAAGGTCACCCTCTTTTCTCCTACCATCACCTCCCTCTTCCTATTTATTTGGCCGCCCCCCATTGAGAGTGTGAGAGAGATTGATTTGATTTTGGAAAAAAGACTATGGTTTTGGATGCATGGAAATTTGATAACTCATTTCTCATTCCATTTCATTTTCGAGTGGCAACTTCATTAACCGTTCGTCCATAGCTTGGACGTAACGAGAAAAAGTATTCTACTCATTCTCTACATCAATCTTGGTCGTCTCTTTTAGCAAACTTGACGACCGAGTTGCCTCGAGTCAGAGGCGGGAGCCCGTTTAAAGAATCGTTGACGTGGTGCCACCTGGACGAGCATATTGGAGATCGATGAGATCGAAGCAGCCGCAACGGAGCGTGGATGATGGTTAAAGAACGAAGGACTCGGATCGTTCGGTATAACCTTTCTACACTCTTTACAGTTTGTTAGTTTAGCAATAATCGTAGATCCGGGTTAAAGTATACGATAGCGCCAGTTAAAAAGTTTTTGTTCCGCATTTGGCGTCTGTAGACGGCCGGGTGTTAGTTATATGTATGCCTTAGGGGCCATTACTGTACATGCGATGTATATTGTAGTGGATGCTAGGACATATATAGGGAGGACTTTCTTGCTCGACATGATAGTATACTATCTGGTTGTACTTTATCTTAACATGTACTCTGATTGTCTCTATGTTACATGTTGATAAAGCCCTTAGGATGTGTACTCGACTACTGGGACTATGATGAGATCATACTAGTGGGGCCACGGTAGTCGATGAGTACATCCTATAACTGTTCCTAGTCGAGGGTGTATCGAGACAGGGCATCGATACACCAGAGTAGACTAGCGTATACGCATCTTGACCCATATGATGGGCGATGGATGATCCCATATCCATCGGTGTTTGACATCAAGGATGGTGTACGGGTGCTCAGTAGAGACTGGGTACACTGGACGGACTCGCCGAGAACTCCCAGATGGTATTATACCATACGTCAGATGGCAGTTCTCCGGTGACACTGGTACAGAGTAGTCTGTTGACCCGAGATCGTCATAGAGTCTTGTGTGATTCACACTGTGCTTTGATTTCCATCATACCACGTCCAAGAGGGCGTGCAAAAAGGTGGCTTTTGGGTACAGTCCCGAATCACATGGAGGCAATGAGCGATAGGAGGGGATTCGTCTCTCCCGGTATAGGGAGTTGATGTTGTGCTGTGTTCGATTGGCTATAACCGGAAATCCCTGGCCAGGGTTGCTGAGATTTACTGGTAAGTGTTATCAGTAGTTTCTCGAACTGTTATAGACCTCAAATCGACACGACTTATCAAGCTACTAGGGTCTGACGTTTACCACCCCTAGGCGAGATATGCAACATATCAGACGACGAGACCGGACTGTACGGGAGTGTTACTGTTTGGATTCGCAGAAGAATGTACAGGCTTGCTTGTTGATCTTCTGAGCGCTCAATACCTGGGTAGCTGTTACGTTTAGCTGATCGCTTGCAGCTTGTGGGTGTTTGATATGATCATCACCTACTGCCGGCGTATTGACGATTCTTTAGAGTCCTACACAGAGGTTTCTTGACTCAGGCAAAACGGAGTAGGAGCACATATGTGATATGTGCGGGACCGAGGATATTACGATATGAGATACCGTATTCTATTCTCGCGATATTTGATATCAGCCGGGTCATCGGATCAAGTGTTGATTCGATGAATCGGTACGGATAAATATTAGTCGGTTATATGCGATATAGCCGGATTGTCGGATCAAGTGTTGATTCGATAATTTAATGTATAATAATATATATGATATATTAAATTGCATTAACTAATATTAGCTCACTAAAAGATTCATTTTCTCACTCGGGTAATACATTGATATATATGCGATATATGTTAATTGTATTATTTTATTTTGTTACGATAAATATTATATATGTGATATATAATATTGTAACATGATATGATAACTAATGCAACTTGTTTAGTATAGATTAAACAAGATTAGGGTTTGATTTGGGTTAATGATTTCTAGATGATTCTGGAAGGTTTTTGTTTTGTCATGGAAAAGATATTTACTTATAACTCATTCTTAACTCAACCCAAAACCCTAACCCTTGGTTAATTCTCTACAATGGTTAAATGAACCATGGTTGCATAATTGATCATTATCTCCTTTTCCTATTCATCACAAAAGGATTATCAATAATGTTCATCTTCTTCTTCCTTCATTCTTTCATGAAAAAGCTTGCTAGATTTTTCCAAAGTGATGAATATATATGAGAAAAAGATAAATAAAGAGAGCAAAAATCCTACTTCATCATCCTCATCTTCCCTTGCCATTTAGATGAGGGTGTTCACATCATTTCATGAGTGTTAGCTTGTGTTAAAGAAACTTCAAGGTAGATCATCTTAGTATCGAAGATCGGAAGCAAAGGTTGCATCTTTCTCTTCGTGGAACCTCTCGAGAGTCCGGATCCCGATGATCGAAGCGAAGGGACCACAACACGGAGCATATGAAGTGAAGGATCGGATCCACAAAGGTTGTAATCTCTCTCACTTAGTGTTAAAGTTGTTAACATGTTAGTTTTCGCCTAATCTCTAGTTTAAAGTTCCGTATTCGGGTTGTTCGGCACGGATAAATTTTAAATCGGGCATGGTTGATGCCTCGTAGACCCTTGTGCGCGTGCCTCGCAACCCTACAGTGGTATCAGAGCCAAGCTAGAGCTTTAGGCGAGGTCTAGACGAAGTTTAAAGTCCGATCGAACCCGGAAAACCCGATAAAACCCACTCTCTGGAAATTTTCTGAAAATTTGGTTTTTTGTGAATTAAAAATATCCAAAAATTACAGCAGGTAATTATAAGAATTACTGTGAAGCACGTGAGCGCAAGTCGACCAACGAGCCGCGGAACCGCGGCCCCACCCCAGCATGTGCGGCGGTTCCGCGGCCACATGGTCGATTCTTGGCACGTGCTTTTCACAGTAACTCCTATTTTTTAATGTTGTATTTTCTGGGAATTTTTAATATTTATTCAACTGTTGAATTTTCTGGGTTGTATTGGGGACTTAAAGATTCGATCGGATATTTTAACTTTGTTTAGTTTTGTCCGGATAATTTTAGAAACTTTTAAAAAGTTCGAACGGATATCAATAACTCACTTTTTCCCCTGTCGGAAATTTTTTCAAAAGTTGGATTTTTCCTCGTGTTTAAGAACGTTCTAAGTCGTGCAAGTAACGCGGTGGACCCTCTAGAAGACAACAAACCTTAACTCGATTATGTGACCGTCTTGAACTGCCTTTTGAACCCTAGGGTTTGGGGCAGTACGGCGTGCCACATGTGAGGCGTTGGCTTGCCCCTTCTACGGTTGGACTATTGCTACTGTGGCATGTAATGGATGTTTTTAAACTGTTTTCAAGTGTTGAGATAAATTGGGGAAATCTTGGGTGCTTGATGATTCGATCGGAAAGTTTAACTTTTTCTATTTATCTGGAATGTGATACAATAATTGGAATTCACAAGTAGTTATGAGATAACTAAAATGAATGTTATAAATCTAGCGGTTTAGTCTCAGTTGATCGGTTGCCACGGAATTTTGATGTGATCAAAAGTCCGTCGCAATCACGTAGCGTTCGCGGATACTCGCCGGGTAAACTTAATAGACAGCCATGCCCCAAAGCCCCGACCAAGTGACTGTAGGAGAACCCCGTCGCCGAAAGCATCCGTTAGGGTGCTCGCGGCAGCGGTGTTCCGCCTTAGTGCACTTCGTCGACGGCATCTGGGGGTGCGGCCGTCTACTAAAGTTTGCGACGAGCATTCGATCAGGACGTCGGGAATCTTGTTGAATTGCCCGACTTGATATTGAAAAGAGTTTTCGATAATGAGACTAAAATGCGGGGTTTATAATTGTTAGGCATGTGATGTCTAAGGAATTCATTTGGTTAGGCATGCGATGTCTAAGAAGATTGCGGATTCCAACTGTTGTAGTTTTACACTTTCTTTTCTGTGACCGTAAGCGTAGTATGTGGTGTATCGCCGGCTTCGTTGCTATACATCAACGACAATCGGGATACTCATACTTGCTTACGTTGATGATATGAGATATTATGTGTTGCTGTGATATGTTATATTGGATCGTCGCGTTTTGAATAGCCGGGGGTTTTATGTGAGATGAGAGTTTTTTCTTTTTCATTCATGTAAAATTCATTTGTATGTAATATTCTTTTAATTGGGGCACTTCCAGGTAGCGGAAGATGTCACAGTTGTATATTATTTACTTTTCCGCATTAGGTAGACCCAAGGAGGGGAGCACAAGTAACCGGGTTCTAGGGTCCAGTGGGAGACCATCTCGAGGAGTCGAGACCGGGTCTCCTAACCCTAGAATTGGCAGTGTTACTTGCCGCTCTCGTAGGGGTCTAGGGATGTGGGTTTGGCTATTCATCGCGACCGTGGAATCCGTGTTTTATACAGGCTCGTATTGAAAACACGGACGTCCTAGTATATCCAATATTTCATATATGTTCTTCTGCTGTAATGTTCTGTGATGAGATCATATTACTGCCTGTGACGAATGTTTATATTATATATATGAGATATATGTTATATTGCAGATTTCGTTTTCAAATGTGATGCTTGCGAAGCATAATAAAATGGGACTTCATTAATGAGATTAATGAAATAAAAGAAACCTAAGATGTTGTAGAAACTTTTTAAAAACTGGTAGCTACAGTTCTTGCTTTGCATCGCGGTGTTCCTTGTAGAACATCCAGCACCTTATTCGATAAGGAAAGGACCGAGATCCCTTCACCGGGAGTGACTCCTTTAGGAATAACTGGCAGATGCTACAAACTCGGTTTGTCTTTTGACTACTTCTATAGTTCTTGCTTTGCATAGTGATATTTGTGAAATATCCTGCACCTTATTCGATGAGGAAAGGGCCGACGATCCCTTCACCGGGAGTGACCCCTTTAGCAAAACTAGAAAAGCCTAAAAAACACTCCATTTAAAATCACTCGATTCTACAACGATATCAAGTTCATTACGCAATAGGTTTTCTTAAAAACCTGTCGTAACCCTCCGTCATTTTAGGAAGTAGAGTACTTAGTATTCGTGCTGTGTTTGTTGACCATAGTTAAGGCACAGTGAACGGTAGCTAAGTGATGTCTTCCTATATAGCATATGATGCGATTAGTTAGGACAGTCATATGACTTTGTTGACCTTAGTTAAGGGTCATGTGGGTGGGTCTAATTAATCAAGAAATGACGGGTAGAACTTGACTAGTGCTTATGATTTGTTGACCATAGTTAAGGTCATAAGTCACTAGGGGTAAAACATTATCGGGAATTTCAAGTGTTGAAATCTGCAATGAGATTGCATACATTCTATGAGATAGTTGGATCCCGATACCCGCTGCGAGTAAGAGTTACTCCTGGGAGAGTTTTACACATTACAATTAGCCGATCAAGTAGGTGTCTAGAAAGGTGTTAACGGAGTTACGCCTCTGGGAAAACGAGGTTTACTTTAATTAGGTTCGTGCCAAAGCACGGGGGACCTCCCTCAAAGTACCGACACTGGCCTGGCTGAAAGATTGGCGAACTTGTAGCGTGTAATTAATCCCGTCTAGTTTTTCCTTTTAGGGTTTGAAGGAAGATTTGATTAAAACAGTGGGAGACATCCTGATTAGATATATTAAATAACCAATCTAATCTTGCAAGAGCATACGCTGAGTGTTTTCTTCTCTCTCTCTCCAGGTAGCGATCATATCACGCCTTAATCAAGATAATAATACGGATATATTTGACCGAACCCGCTTGTTATACTGAGCTGGGGAACGTTGGTCCCGCTCCAACTTATAATTGTTATAAGACAGAGCAGGAAATTGGGGAATACCAGATTTCCCGTGCCGCCCAAACGAAGAAAGTGCATGCTGATGCATCATCTTCGGGTGTGTTCATTACACAGAATTGTTTCTCAGTACCCTTTACGTCCTGGGTATGTGATACCGGATCAGGATCCCGCAAATGTAATTTGTTACATGGGCTAAAGATAGGTAGAGAACTGAGAACGGGTGATAAGTTTCATAAGACAGAAAACGCTGCAAGTGTTGCAGCCAAGTCTGTTGGTCACTATCACCCTGTATTACAAGAATACATTGATTCTGAACAAATGTTATTAGATACCGAACCTGATATACAAAATCATATCAGTCTCTTTATTAGTAAAGAAAGGATATAATTTTGTATTGTTGGATAATGTTTTGAACATTTCCTATATCAATAGTTGATCGGTTCAGGCACGTTATCTAAAAGCATTGACGTTCTAAATCAAACCACAGTTCTTAGTATATAGAACACACACAAGAGGAAGAGTTCAGATATGAACGAATCCTTCTTGAGGTATTGTAGACTAGGTCATATCAATGCGACCCGACTAGCTGAAGTTACATATAGATGCATATTTAAATTAGTTTGAATTTACATCTTGTGAAACTTGCCGGTCATGTCACAAAGATAAGATGACCACAGCTCTGTTTATTGGAAACAGAGAAAGTGTTAGTGAACTCTTGGGATTGATACATGTTGATGTATGTAAGGTCCCCTGTCTACACATGCCAAGATCGGTTCTTTGTACTTCATTACATTCTCTGATAATCTCTCAAGATTCAGACATATGTTCCTGTTGAAACACAAGTCCGAACCTTTTGAGATATTCACAGAATATAAGTTAGAAGTAGAGAACCAAATACGGGTATAAGTATTATGTCCTTTGATGAGATCAAGGAGGAGAATACTTGAGCATGGAATTCCTGGACTATTCTAAAGGAGAATGAGATTCTCTCTCAGCATTACTCCTCCGTATACACCATAGCACGATGGTATATCGGGGCGGGGCAATAGCACCCTATATTGATATGGTGTGCTCTATGATGAGTACTACTGAGTTTCCTATTTCCTTTTGGGTGTTATGCGCTTGAGAAGCTGCATACCTATTGAATAAGGTTCAAATCAAATCAGTTGCCTACCACTTCATATGTGATATGGAAATGGGAAGAGCCCATTTCTTAAGTTTGTTAAGATTTGGGGTTGTCCGGACTATGTCTAAAAGCAAAATCCGGACAAGCTCGAGGCAAGGTCTGTTATGTAGAACTGGAAGTGTTCCAGCTATACAAAATGCAGCTGATGATTTGGTAGAACCAAAAGATTCAATAGTTTTCAACGAACCTCAGCCTCTCCGCCGATCTAGTATGGTTCCTCACCCACCTGAGAGATACTTCGGTTTCTCTATGACAGTGGGAGCGAGGATTGCATCATGAGATGATGACCCAACTAGTTTCGAGCTGGCCATCAGGAGTGAGACTCTGTAAGAATGGCTGGATGCTTATCGATCTGAGATGGAATCCTTATACACCAACAAAGTATGGACTTTGGTTGCTTTATCTGAAGGGTTAAATCCCCATCTGGAGCAAGTATATCTTGAGAAGATTACTTGGTGTACATGGAAAAGTTGAGACTTTCAAAGCTATGCTTAAGTCCATCCAGATCCTACTTGCCACAGCTACATACCATGACTACGATATCTGGTGGTTGGGTGTCATGACTGCTTTTCTAAATCATAGAAAAGAGCATCTATAAGTACACAGCCAGAAGGCTTCATAGACAGTGGGAGCAGCGGAAACGTGTGCAAGATGCTTTATAGGATAAAGCAAGCATCGCGGAGTTGGAACATCTGTTTTGATGTGGTAGTCAAAGAGTTTGACTTCATCAAAATGGTAGATGAACCTTGTATATACAAAAAGGTAGTAGGGAGTATGGTGGTGATCCTCGTAGAGTACGTGGATGACATACTCTTGATAGGGAAGGAGTTTCCTATGCTACGATCGGTCAATCTCCGCTTATCACAAGGATTCTCCATATAGGATCAAGATGATACCTCCTAAATCCTAGGTTTTGGATCTATGAGATAGATCTAATTGGATGTTAGGATACTCACTAGTTGTAGTGAGATGGTATCAATCGATCTTGGGGAGAATCACTGGAAAGGTTCCAGGCTGATAAGGACGACTGAATGTCAGTCGCAGAAATTGTCAATACCCTCAGTGGAGGGACAGTATGTTGGAAGAGTTCCAAGCTAGATACCGTGACATACTAGACGATTAAAGGCAAGATACATCGTTACCAAGGATGCTACCAAAGAGGCAGTCTGGATATTTATAAGTTCATAAGATGAACTTCGTTCCTACCATTGTGTGACAATGGAGTTGTGGCTTTGGCCAAGAAACTACCGTCCCATCAGAAATCCAGATATAATTCTTAGGCAGTATCACCTGATCATGGAGATGGTTGATCTCCAGGGAGATCGAGGTTAGGAGAGTAGACACAGAGGACAACAGCGCCAATCCACTCACAAAGGCCTTTTTCCCAGTAGAGACTTTTATGGGATGGTTGAGTATGAGATACTTCAACCGCAGCTAATTGTTGGGTATGCGATACCATAACAGATGGCCCTAGTGCAAGTGGGAGATTGTTAGTTATATGTATGCCCTAGAGGCCATTACTGTACATGCGATGTATATTGTAGTGGATGCTAGGACATATATAGGGAGGACTTTCTTGCTCGACATGATAGTATGCTATCTGGTTGTACTTTATCTTAACATGTACTCTGATTGTCTCTATGTTACATGTTGATAAAGCCCTTAGGATGTGTACTCGACTACTGGGACTATGATGAGATCATACTAGTGGGGCCACGGTAGTCGATGCGTACATCCTATAACTGTTCCTAGTCGTGGGTGTATCGAGACAGGGCATCGATACACCATAGTAGACTAGCGTATACGCATCTTGACCCATATGATGGGCGATGGATGATCCCATATCCATCGGTGTTTGACATCAAGGATGGTGTACGGGTGCTCAGTAGAGACTGGGTACACTGGACGGACTCGCCGAGAACTCCCAGATGGTATTATACCATACGTCAGATGGCAGTTCTCCGGTGACACTGGTACAGAGTAGTCTGTTGACCTGAGATCGTCATAGAGTCTTGTGTGATTCCCACTGTGCTTTGATTTCCATCATACCACGTCCAAGAGGGCGTGCAAAAAGGTGGCTTTTGGGTACAGTCCCGAATCACATGGAGGCAATGAGCGATAGGAGGGGACTCGTCTCTCCCGGTATAGGGAGTTGATGTTGTGCTGTGTTCGATTGGCTATAACCGGAAATCCCTGGCCAGGGTTGCTGAGATTTACTGGTAAGTGTTATCAGTAGTTTCTCGAACTGTTATAGACCTCAAATCGACACGACTTATCAAGCTACTGGGGTCTGACGTTTACCACCCCTAGGCGAGATATGCAACATATCAGACGACGAGACCGGACTGTACGGGAGTGTTACTGTTTGGATTCGCAGGAGAATGTACAGGCTTGCTTGTTGATCTTCTGAGCGCTCAATACCTGGGTAGCTGTTACGTTTAGCTGACCGCTTGCAGCTTGTGGGTGTTTGATATGATCATCACCTACTGCCGGCGTATTGACGATTCTTTAGAGTCCTACACAGAGGTTTCTTGACTCAGGCAAAACAGAGTAGGAGCACATATGTGATATGTGCGGGACCGAGGATATTACGATATGAGATACCGTATTCTATTCTCGTGATATTTGATATCAGCCGGGTCATCGGATCAAGTGTTGATTCGATGAATCGGTACGGATAAATATTAGTCGGTTATATGCGATATAGCCGGATTGTCGGATCAAGTGTTGATTCGATAATTTAATGCATAATAATATATATGATATATTAAATTGCATTAACTAATATTAGCTCACTAAAAGATTCATTTTCTCACTCGGGTAATACATTGATATATATGCGATATATGTTAATTGTATTATTTTATTTTGTTACGATAAATATTATATATGTGATATATAATATTGTAACATGATATGATAACTAATGCAACTTGTTTAGTAGAGATTAAACAAGATTAGGGTTTGATTTGGGTTAATGATTTCTAGATGATTCTAAAAGGTTTTTGTTTTGTCATGGAAAAGATATTTACTTATGACTCATTCTTAACTCAACCCAACACCCTAACCCTTGGTTAATTCTCTACAATGGTTAAGTGAACCATGGTTGCATAATTGATCATTATCTCCTTTTCCTATTCATCACAAAAGGATTATCAATAATGTTCATCTTCTTCTTCCTTCATTCTTTCATGAAAAAGCTTGCTAGATTTTTCCAAAGTGATGAATATATATGAGAAAAAGATAAATAAAGAGAGCAAAAATCCTACTTCATCATCCTCATCTTCCCTTGCCATTTAGATGAGGGTGTTCACATCATTTCATGAGTGTTAGCTTGTGTTAAAGAAACTTCAAGGTAGATCATCTTAGTATCGAAGATCGGAAGCAAAGGTTGCATTTTTCTCTTCGTGGAACCTCTCGAGAGTCCGGATCCCGATGATCGCAGCGAAGGGACCACAACACGGAGCATATGAAGTGAAGGACCGGATCCACAAAGGTTATAATCCCTCTCACTTAGTGTTAAAGTTGTTAACATGTTAGTTTTCGCCTAATCTCTAGTTTAAAGTTCCGTATTCGGGTTGTTCGGCACGGCTAAATTTTAAATCGGGCATGGTTGATGCCTCGTAGACCCTTGTGCGCGTGCCTAGCAACCCTACACCGGGGCGCTACCGTAGACTAACAGTGGTATCAGAGCCTCACCATTTTGCTTTACTAACTTGTGCTAACGCGTTTAAAACATCGATCGAACCGGATATCGAAAACCGCAAAATTCTATTTTCACAGTTTCTGTTGATTTTTAAAGGGTTCCAAAAATTATTTTACATATCACAGAATACTATGCAGGCTTTTCTAAGCCCACCGTACAAATTTGAGCACGTGACTCAACAAGACCGCCGCGGAATAGCGGTCAAACCTATGGTTTGACAGCGCATCCGCGGCCATTCAGTGAGATCGTGTCCCCAAATTTGCACAGTGGGTTCTTGTCTGGAATTTGGGGTTTTTGGTATATATCTTTTGGGCCCAGATTTTGTTACTGTTCAACAGATGTTCGGGGCCCACTTCGTGATATTTAGTCGATCGAAATTTGAACATGTTAGATTACAGTGCTTACATTATATCCCCGACCGGGAATGTCATTTGATCGGTAAACTGCGTCTGATTGCTATAGTTCTTTTAGACGGGTTTGCGAACGTGACATTCGCGTTGATGTTCTGTGCTGTGCTGTGATATTGCGGATTTGTCGTGGTGGATAGCAGTGTGCAATGGTAGTGCAGTTTGGATTTATTTGTACATTTGATATTGTGGGCAAGCGTCCAACTTGTTGACTGCCGTCACTGCCTGTTGTATAATATTGTTTTGGGGCACGACCAGGTTGCGGTCGATGTACCTGTTGTACTATTTTTCATTACTGTACTAGGTTTTGCCCCGCGACGGAGTGCACGGATAGCCGGGTTCTGGGAGGCAACGGGTCCGCATCTCATGGCTTTGAGAGGCAGAGGGGCCTCACTCTAGAATTGGCAGGCTATTCGCGGAACTCGTAGGGGGTACAGGTTGACCCAAGGAGGGGTGCTCAAGCTACCGGATTCCGTGAAGTGCAGGGTGGTCCATTCACTTTGCTGTAGGGGGCTGCCTCGCTTCAGGTTTTGGCGGGTAACTTGCCGCACCCGTAGGGGTCTAGGTTTCATTGCACAGGCTATCCACACGACAGGGAACGTCGGGTTTCAGCAGCGGCTCTGTGAAACCCGGGGATCCCAGATTATCTGTATTGTTCTGTGATGCTTATTACTTTTCTGTAATGTTGCATATTATCACGCCTGGAGCGATTAATGTATATTGGTTTATATACTATTAGATGTTGTATATGTTTTACACCCGCGCTAGTCCAGTCCCCGCTCTGTCGTTAGTTAAGTAACCTAACGGGCGATGACGGGACCCAGTGACGAATGCAGATGGCATATACGTACATTTTTATTTTTGTTCTTTTTTGGTGTGATCGATTGATGGGACTGCGTTGATTCTGATCAATGCAAAGTAAAGCAAACCTGTTTACAGTTGTTAGAACAAATTTAAAAGGTGTTATTGCAAAGGCGTTTCCTTTTGTTTTGCATAGCGGTATTCAGTGGAATATCCTGCACCTCATTCGACGGGGCAAGGGCCGATATCCCTTCACCGGGACTGACCCCTTGGGCAGAAGTTTGCGTTAGTGTAATAACTTCGCTATAGTCGATTACATGTTGCTTTGCATCGCGGTATTCAGTGGAATATCCTGCACCTCATTCCACGAGGAAAGAGCCGAGATCCCTTCACCGGGAGTGACCTCTTTAGCAAAAGGTTTTCACCACTATATTTTAAAAAGCTATCAGGTTCCTTCGGCGATATCAAGTTCGTTACGTTAAAGGTTTTTCACCAAAAACCATCCGTAGCCCTCCGTCACTTCTTTTGGGTATTCAGTAGTATTCAAGCTATGCATTTTAGCCAAAGTTAAGGCATAGTGTTTGGTAGCTGCTGGGTATTCATTTGTTGCATAGATAAATGAGTTGGTTTGGGACAGTCGTTCTGCCATTTGGCTAAAGCCAGGGGCATGTGCGGGTGGGTTCAAATTGACAAGATAGTGACGGGTAGAACTTGGCATATGACTTATGACATTTTGACCAAAGCCAAGGTTATAAGAGCATGGGGCAAAAATCATATCGGGAGTTTCTAAAGAAACTGAAACTTGCCAAGTATGTGCATACCTTCTGGAGTATGAGTAACGTAGATGCATTCCATCACGTTATCATGCGATGAGAGTTGGATCCCGATTCCCATTGATGAGTTGGTTTACTCTTCGGGTGATCCCGATTGATTCTTCTTTCAGGTTTGGAGGAGAATTTGACAGGACAGTGGGAAGTTTCCGGATTAGATAAAGTGATAACCATTCTGATCTAGGTTAGAGTGCACGCAGAGTGTTTCTTTTCTCTCTCTCTTTGGCAGCGACCTTTGACCGACCCTAGACTATAACTCAGTGACCAAGTTGACCGAACCTTCTTAAAATACTAGCTTTTGGATTGTTTGAGTTTCATAAGTCATTGCCACTCCTTCTTTTACCCTTTGTATTTCTCAGAACACCCCGTATTACTACGGACATCCACTTCCATTGGATAGATCCATCGTATGGTTATATACGAACTCGGAGGGACTTCTTCGAGGATGGATCCAGGTTCAGGAGAAATAGAATTGGTTTATTCAGTTGTCTTTTATTATCACCTTCTCTCAGGTTGCGAGGGCTCCTTGGTTTAGGAGAGTACACCTATTACGCTTATTGGATAGTCTTATTCCAAACCATAGGCAGGTGACGAAAGGTAGGGAATGAAGAAAACCAATTAGCCTAAGTAGGGTGTGCAGAAGGTAATATGTAAAGAAAAAATAAAGGGATTAGAAAGAGGGCAAAGTAAATTGCGACTGTTATCATTCGCGACCAAAACCGCGTACTTCATCGCCACTCCTATTTCACCTTTAAAGGAATAAGGTATTATTCAGTTGTCTTTTATCATCACCTTCTCTCAAGATGTGAGTACTCCTTGGTTTAGGAGGGTACACCTATTATGCTTACTGGATAGTCTTCTTCCAAACCATAGGCTGGTGCCGAACGGTAGGGAAGGAAGAAAACCATTTAGGCTAACGATGGTGTACAGAAGGTAATGACTAAAGACAAATAAAGGGATTTGGAGAGATGGCAAAGAGATATACGGTTGAAGTCATGAATTGGATTATGGAAGAGGCATTACTATGAATACCAAAATACCCCTACAAAACATTTTCATGTTTCAGTGCATTGTTAAAGAAAAACTGTTTTCCCGATTGGGTACTTACTCCAGGGTATGTATTTACCAGGTTTCATTCTCATATCTGTATGGTTTTACAGATGATGAGTGAGAGTAAGTTATTGGGAATTTGGTGATCATCCTCATTATATCGGAATACGTTGTAATTGGTGATATTTGAGGAAATCGCCAGGGTACAGTTTTCAACCTACGACGCACAGGTTTTGAGTTGCTTAACTCAGCGGACTTATACAAAGTATTGTATGTTGTCCAGTGTCCATCAGGACAAAGGGGTAGGTCCTCGTACTATATTCTGTTTACTTATGACTTCTCTAGTTTTTAGACAAGTGTTTCATAGAAATACAAGGTCTAAGTTTTGAGAAGTTGTGGGTATAAGAATAAAGTAGAGAACCAGGTGTCACAAGTATCAGGATTCTTCAAAGAGATCGAAGATGTAGATTCTTGTGAATGGTATTCAGATGATAGTGATGGTTTTGAGAAACGTGTTTCTCTTTCAGGTTACTCATAATTGGATGGATTCCTAAAGTTGAGTAATGATGATTAGCCTCTTTCCATTAAGTTGATATGCACTGGAGACAGCTGCATGATTTGAATCTGGTTCCAATTAAATAAGTGCCAAAGTTTCTATATTGGATATAGAATGGTTCATACCTTAAAAGATGTTAAGGTACGGGGAGTTGTCTAGCTTATGCTTAAAACCAGACTCTGGATAACTCAGGGCACGTTTCTGTAATGGCTGTTTGTGGGTTGACCCTGGCTATGACGAGGGTTGATATTCTACCATTTGGAAGATCAATAGTGATATTGTTCTTGACTCGCCACAGTTTTAGTAAAATGGATTTTTTCAGAAAACAGTAGTGGGAGTATGGTAGAACTGGAAGTGATTCCAGAACCGCGAACGATTACGGAAAATTTAATAGGACCTATATATTCAATCAGGTTTGACATTCTAATAGCCACTCCGCAGATATGGTGGGTAACCTCAGACACCCGAGAGGTACTCCGGTAGCCTCAAGGACGGTGACAGGGAGGTTCTTGTTTACCTAGACTTGACACTACTGTTATTCCAGGCTATGAGACCCGGTAGGAGGGTTGTCGTAGTCAGTGGGAGCATCGGAAGCATAGTGGGCAAGATGCTCATGTCTATTTATAGACTTGAGCAGTTATAACGGAGATAGATTATCTATTTTTGATGTGACAGTCAAGGGTTTGACTTCAATCAGAATAGGGGATGGATCTGTTAAGAAGGTAGTAGGGTGTGATGTCATGGTATCTGGATGACATACACAGAGTAGGAAATAAAATTCCTATACTACGATCGGTTGTACTGTGGTCGTCACACAGTTGTTTCCAGACAGGATATGGATATAATATTTGACATTCTGGTTTCTAGATCTATGGTTTTAGATCTGGATTTGGGTAGTTTCCCAATGTGGGTACTTTGACAGTATTCTAATGGTTTTTAGAATAGATGACTCTTGGCATGGTGGTGTACCTGCAGGTGATGGAGTCACCCTCTCTAAAGGTGTCTTACAGACTAATGGGGAGAGGGATAGGCATGATTGGCAGATCACTTGCTTAGGCAATTGAGTCAATCATGAGATATCAAGTACCACACCAGATGTTGTTTTTGCACTAGATGCAATAAGTTTGTATTAATCCAATCCTGGAGAAACATAAGGAAGCAGTTTTAGAACATAAGGGCATGTTCTACGGATTTAATGACGGCAGCCTCCTTCGGGAGACGATTATCATTCCAGGCTTCAAAGGTGACATGGATGACAGAGTGATTGTCAGAGTTATAGTTTTCCTCTGACGAGGGACATTATTATGGACAGGTGGTCCAAGAGGATACTGTGGGAGGCTTGGTGCAGGATACTGATTAGGTTCAGTGATCGATACAGTCTAAGAATTTTAGATTTGGAGTTCATTTATGAACTAGGTCCCATCAGATATCCAGACATATTCTAAGACAGGTATTACTTAATTTGGGAGATGGCTTTCTCCGCGAATTTGAGATTAAGAGAGACATAGAAAGAAACTTCTAGGCGAATCCACTCACTGAGGTTATTTCTCGAACACAATAGTTTTACAAACGGGCTTTGTGAAACTGATTAGTAGAGGAGTTGGATGTTCGGTTTCACACGGGCTGTGAGTAGTCGACATCGCAATAATTAGCCTTAAGTGAAAGTGGGAGATTGTTGGAGATAGTGCCCTCAGAGTCAATTATTGGATCGCAGGTACGTGATTACAATGATTGCGGAAGACCTATACCGGTAGGACAGTCTTACTCGAGATGATAGTATGCTATTTGGTTTGCCTTTATCAGTCGTGTACATGTTCAGGTGACTGATTACATGTTACACTTTGATAGAGCCCTTAGGATCTTGCTTTACTACCAACATTATGATGGCGATCATATACGTGAGAGTTGGGTGGTTTATTTGCATATCCTTAATTGTGGTCCCTAGTCGTGGGAGTTTCGAGACAGGGTATCGATACTCCGGAGTAGACTAGTGTATACAGTCGAGACCCCGACGAGGGGCGGTGGCCGGTCTCACAAGCCACTGGTGTCAGTTGGATCACCTAAGATGTATACAGGTGCTCATTGGGTTATGAGTACACCGGACAGGACTCGCCGGGAATCTGCTAGTTGGTATTATACATATCGTCAGATAGTAGTTCCCTGGTGACATGTGTACAGGTTAGTTCATCGACCTGAGGTCGTCATTTGTCTCGTGTGAGTTCCCACTATGCTTTGATTTGTACCCTACCACGGCTCAAAGGAGTCGTGCAAACAGGTAGTTTTTGGGTACAGTCCCGGGCCACATGGAGGCACGTGAGCGGATAGGCAGGGGATTCGTCTCTCCCGGTATTGGGGGCGAGATCGTGCTGTGTCTAGGAGAGCCATTACACAAAGCCCACGGCCGTGGCAGGAGATTTACTGGTAGGTACTCCAGTAGTATCTCAGGGTGTTATTGGGCTACACTCCGACACGACTTATACTGCTATTGGGGGTCTGACGTTACTAGCCCCCTAGGCAGATATGCGATACTCATAGACGAACGGACCGTACTGTATATACATTGTCACTGTTAGGCTTAGTAGGACTTCTGGATGAGTTCGCTCATCAGCCTCCCTAGAGGTCAGTCCATGGGCAGCCGTTACAAATAGCTAGTGCCGCTGACGGTTTGTGGTTAAACCCACTGCCAGGGTACTGAAGAGTCATTAGAGTCCCCCACAGATAGTTTCCCAAGTTCGGGCGAAACGTTGTAGAGGCCGTATGGTTTTATGGCAGGGTTCGGAAAATGCACGTGCGTTTACGCACGTGTCAGATTTCGGGCAGATGATACTGGTCGGCTTTGGTTTAAGCCGGATCCGAGTATTATATTGAGTAGATATAATATCTTTGTCTCAGTTGCATTTGTATTCGGTTGTAATACAAATGCAGGTATATTTATACAGTTACGGGGTTATCCTGAAATTCGTTTCGGGATCACTTTTGGAAGTTGCCAGTTTCCAGTTTTCTATCAGCCGTCTTTTAACATTCGGTTAAAGACGGATTTATCTTTTCTTGAGATGAGTGTGGGAGGTTCTAGAAGTTTCTAGAAGAGGTGACTAGGATGGTGACTAGGCTTCATGACTCATTTGTTTCATTCATTGTGTTCACACAAGGTTTTAATGACTCATGCTTTAACATTAATGATTCTTGTTTAACCTAAGGATATTTGTTCATGATATTTTTTCTTAAGGTCACCCTCTTTGCTCCTACCATCACCTCCCTCTTCCTATTTATTTGGCCGCCCCCCATTGAGAGTGTGAGAGAGATTGATTTGATTTTGGAAAAAAGACTATGGTTTTGGATGCATGGAAATTTGATAACTCATTTCTCATTCCATTTCATTTTCGAGTGGCAACTTCATTAACCGTTCGTCCATAGCCTTGGACGTAACGAGAAAAAGTATTCTACTCATTCTCTACATCAATCTTGGTTGTCTCTTTTAGCAAACTTGACGACCGAGTTGCTTCGAGTCAGAGGCGGGAGCCCGTTTAGAGAATCGTTGACGTGGTGCCACCTGGACGAGCAGATTGGAGATCGATGAGATCGAAGCAGCCGCATCGGAGCGTGGGATGATGGTTAAAGAACGAAGGACTCGGATCGTTCGGTATAACTTTTCTACACTCTTTACAGTTGGTTAGTTAAGCAATAATGGCAGATCTGGGTTAAAGTATACGATAGCGCCAGTTAAAAAGTTTTTGTTCCGCATTTGGCGTCTGTAGACGGCCGGGGCGCTACCGTAGACTAACACATATGAGTTGGGGTTGGCTCTTGAGATGAGAATTCTAGTTCTCTTTCTCATTTTTTTATCACACACAAAAAAAGCTCTTCTTCTTCCTCTTTCTTCTTGAGCTCACAATCTCCATTAATGGCTTCATCTTCATCCTCCATCCATACAATCTCATGTGATGAGAATCAATAGATGTTTAGAGACAAAGTTATCACACACATTCTCTACTTCACCTTGGACATGTCGGCTAGCAAACTTCATATCCGAGTTGCTTCAGTTTGAAGCGAGAGCCCGTAAAAAGACTTATTGATGTGGTGCCATTTTTGACGAGGAGACCGAAGATCGAGCGAGATCGGAGATGCCGCGAGGAGCTAAGGATGGTGGCTAAAGACCGAAGGACACAGATCGATCGGTATAGCCATTCTAATTTCTTGTAGATAGCTAGTTTTGTGTTAATGGTACGATCCGGGTAAAAGTCTGCGTTAGCGCCAGTTCGTAACAAGTTTTTGTTTCCACTTTTGGCCTCGGATTGACGGCCGGGGCGCTACCGTAGACTTACTTGGTATCAGAGCTACGCCATTAACCCATACTATCTTGTTCTAACATGTTTAAAATATCGATCGAACGAAATTTCCAAAACCGCAATTCCATTCACAAAGTTTCTGTCGAAATTTTTTTGTGGTCGAAAAATTATTTTCAGTATGTCAGAAAATCGTGCAGGCTTTTCTAAGACCCCTGAAGAAATTTGAAAGCATGATCCTATCATTACACCGCGGAAACGCGGCATAACTGGCATGTTTGCCGCGGATCAGCGGTGGAAATGTAGGCTCAGAGCTTCATTTTTTTTCTGGATGTCTTTCATGTGGAATTGTGGTTTCGGGAATATTTTGTTTAGGCCCAGATTTATTTGAGTGCTGGATTTGCACTTGGGGCCCACTTCGGAAAATTTTGTCGATCGAAATTTTAAATACGTTAGTTCACAGTACTTACATTACTATCTGCGACCGTGAATTTTTTTTCGAGCGGTAAATCATGTCTAATTGCTATAGCTCTTTTAGACGGGTTTGCGAACATGACATTCACGTTGATGTTCTGTGTTGTGCTGTGTTATTGCGGATTTGTCGTGGTGGATAGGTTTATGCAATGTTAGTACAGTTTAGTTTTATTTGTACATTTGATATCGCGGGGCGAGCGTTCGACATATGGACTGCCGTCACTGCCTGTTTGTATATTATTCTTTTGGGGCACGACCGGGTTGAGGTCGATGTTACCGTTGTACATATTTTCTTTTCTGTACTAGGATTACCCCATGGTGGAGTGCACGGATAGCCTGGTTTTAAAGGGAAACGGGCCCGCATCTCATGGCTTTGAGACGGAGGGGGCTTCACTCTAGAATTGGCGGGCTATTCGCCGCACTCGTAGGGGGTACGGTTGACCCAAGGTGGGGTGCTCAAGTTACCGGATTCCGTGAAGTGCTGGGTGGCCCATTCACTTTGTTGAAGGGGCTGCCTCGCTTCTGGTTTTGGCGGGTAACTTGCTGCGCCCATAGGGGTCTAGGTTTTCATTGCACAGGCTATCCATACGACAGGGGAACGTCGGGTTTCACTTGTGGCTCAAAGGAAACCCGAGGCTCCCAGATATCTGTATTGTTCTGTGATGCTTATTACTTTTCTGTGATGTTGCATTTATCACGCCTGGAGCGATTATTGTATATTGATATATATATATATATATATATACACACACACTAGTAGATGTTGTATATGTTTTACACCCGCGGTAGTCCAGTCCCCGCTGTGTCGTTAGTTAAGTAACCTAACGGGTGATGACGGGACCCAGTGGCGAATGTGAATGGCATATACGTATATTTTATTTTCGTTCTTTTCTGGTGTGATTAATTGATGGGACTGCGTTGATTCAGATCAATGCAAGGAAAACAAACCTATTCGATATTGTTGGAACAATTTTCAAAAAGCTGTTATTATAAGGACGTTTTCATTTACTTTGCACAGCGGTATTCAGTTTGGAATATCCAGCACTTCATTCGATGAGGCAAGGTCCGAGATCCCTTCATCGGGAGTGACCCCTTGGGAAGAAGTTTGCGTTAGGGTAATAACTTCACTATAGTCGATTACCTTTTTGCTTTGCATCGCGGTATTCAGTTAGAATATCCTGCACCCCATTCTACGGGGAAAGAGCCGAGATCCCTTCACCGGGAGTGACCTCTTTAGCAAAGGTTTTCGCCACTATATTTTTGTAAAAAGCTATCAGGTTCCTTCAGCGATATCAAGTTCATTATGTTAACGGTTTTTCGCCAAAAACCATTCGTAGCCCTCCGTCATTTCAGACGGGCAGCACTTAGTATTCATGCTATGTTTGTTGGCCTTAGTCAAGGCATAGTGTATGGTAGCTATTTGTTACTTTTCTGTTGCATAGATAGATGCGTTGGTTTGGGACAGTCGTACAACCTTGTTGGCCCTAGTCAAGGGCTTGTATGGGTGGGTTCAAATTAACCTGGACAACGACGGGTAGAACTTGACATGTGACTTATGATTTGTTAGCCTTAGTTAAGGTCATAAGAGCATGGGGTAAAAATCACATCGGGAGTTTCAAACATACAGGAAACTTGCCAGGCATGCGCATACCTTCTGGAGCGTCATAACATTAGTGGATTCTATCACGTTATCATGTGATGATAGTTGGATCCCGATTCCCACTGATGAGTTAGTTTACTCCTCGGGTGATCCCGACTAATTCTTCTTTCAGGTTTGGAGGAGAATTTGAGGTTACAGTGGGAGATTTCCGGATTAGATAAAGTAATTAACCATTCTGATCTAGGTTAGAGTGCACGCAGAGTGTTTCTTTTCTCTCTCTCTTTGGCAGCGACCATGGCCCGACCCTAGACTATGACTCAGTGACCAAGTTGTTGGAGATAGTGCCCTCAGAGTCAATTATTGGATCACAGGCACGTGATTGCAATGATTGAGGGAGGACCTATCCCGGTAGGACAGTCTTACTCAAGATGATAGTATGCTATTTGGTTCATCTTTATCATCGTGTACTGCTTTAGGTGACCTGACATGTCGCTATTACACGTTGATAGAGCCCCTAGGATTCTTGCTTGGCCACCAGCAGTATGATGGAGATCATATACGTGAGAGCTGGCGGTTTATAAGCACATCCTTAAAAGGTCCCTAGTCGTAGGAGTTTCGAGACAGGGCATCGATACTCCATTAGTAGACTAGTGTATACAGTCGAGACCCCGACGAGGGGCGGTGGCCGGTCTCACAAGCCACTGGTGTCAGTTGGTTCACCTAAGATGTATACAGGTGCTCATTGGGTTATGAGTACACCGGACAGGACTCGCCGGGAACCTGCTAGTTGGTCTTATACCAGACGTCAGATGGCAGTTCCCTGGTGACATGTGTACAGGTTAGTTCATCGACCTGAGATCGTCATTTGTCTCGTGTGAGTTTCCACTGTGCTTTGATTACTACCCTACTACGGCTCAAAGGAGTCGTGAAAACAGGTTTTAGTTGGGTACAGTCCCGAGCCACATGGAGGCAGTGAGCGGATCTGCAGGGGTCGTCTCTCCCGGTATTGGGGGTGAGGTCGCGCTGTGTCTAGGAGAGCCATTACACAAAGCCCTCGGCCGAGGCAGGAGATTTACTGGTAGGTATTCCAGTAGTATCTCAGGGTGTTCTGGGCTACGCTCCGACACGACTTGTACCGCTTTTGGGGGTCTGACTTTTACCAACCCCCTAGGCCCGCCATGCGATACTCAAAGACGAACGGACCGGACTGTACGGATATTGTCACTGACAGGCTCAGAAGGGTGTCAGGATGAGTTCGCTCATCGACGTCCCTTTTGGTCAATAGCTGGTAGCCCGTCACGTATTGGCTTATACCTCTGACGTGCTAGTGGTTAAATCCACAGCCATAGTATTGACGAGTCTTTAGAGTCCACCACACTTTCAGTTACTCAAGTTTCGGGCGAAACGCTGTAGAGGCCGTATGGAGATATGGCAGGGTCCGATCAGATACGTGCGGTATTGCACGGATCAGGATCGGACAGTTTGTACTAGTGGCCGTATGGTTATATGGCAGGGTTCGATCAGATACGTACGGTATTGCACGCATCAGGATCGAACATATATTACTAGCCGGCTTTGGTTTAAGCCGGTCCTATTTTAGTACATTGTAGATTTTGTCTCATTGCATTTGTATCCGGACGGAATACAGATGCGGGTGTGTATGCACAGTATAGGGGTTTTCCTGTAATTTATTACGGGACCAGTTTTCTGGAGTTGCCAGTTCGCAATCCGTTCCGGCCGGTTTTCCTTTGTTCTTTCCCGGCCGGACTTTTCCGATGGAGGGTGTTATTTGCAAGTTTGCAAATAACATTTTGTGGAGGGGTTTCTTGCATATGGATATATTATGATAGCATCTTTAGATACCATTCTTTTCCTTCATCATTTCTTGCTTTATTAAGATTAGAAATGAGATGAAAGATGATATGACTTTATGATCATGGTTTTTGGATGTGGTCACCTCTTGCTTTATCCTACACTAACCTCCTTTCTTGAGTTTGTATTTCTTCCTCCACCATTCTCATTTTGGAAGATGGTTGAAAACATTTGAGAGAAAAAGAAGATGAGAGCTTCATTTTTGAGAGTGTAGTTTTTGATCTCTTTTCATGTCAAGAAAAATGCAAGCACCATTTTTCTTATCTTGATTCCTCCATCATCTTCAAAGGCAACAAACCCCAAATGAGACATAGCTTCAACCCTACACATTCTACAGCAAATCTTGGATGCGTCGACTCGCCAGCTTCGCGCCCGAGTTGCCTCGGTATTGAGGTGGGAGCCCGTAAAATATGCAGGCGATGTGGTGCTCTTCCGGCGAGGAGGCGACGATATGGAGACTGGACTTTCCGCGGGAGATTGGGACGATGAAGAGAAGACCGGAGGACTCGGATCACTTGGTATACTTCTCTTCCCATCTCTTGTTCGGTAGCATTAGGTTAATGGTTAAGATCCGGGTTAATTGTCCGCGGTAGCGCCAGTTTCCAAGTAAGGAAAATTTTTGATTCCGCATTTTGGCCTCGAGTACGAGGCCGGGGTGCTGCCGTGGCGCAACATGGTATCAAAGCCACGCCATTAACCTTACCAAGCTTGTTCTAATGCGTTTTACTTATCCGATCGACCAAAATTCCAAAAACCGCGTTTTTGCATGCATCAGTTTTCTGTCGATTTTTTCAGGGCTCTAAAATTTTTCAGGTGATTGCAGAATAATGTACAGAACATTCTAAGAGTTCTCTAAAAATTTAGGCTCGTGAACAGTTCATAACGCCGCGGAACCGTGGCCAAATCCATGCTTAGGCCGCGGTTCCGCCGCGACTTGGACTGTTCAGTCCTCCAAAATTTTGCAGAATGCTTAAGTGTTGAAAATAGGGGTTTTGGAATATTATTTTTGGGCCCAGAATTTCTGTGAGTACTACAGTATTACTTGGGGGCCCACTTGTTACTTTTTGATCGATTGGATATTTTAAACACATTATTTCACAGTATTTACATTATATCTGCGACCGTGAATATCACTTGATCGGTAAATCCCGTCTAACTGCTATAGCCCGGTTAGACGGATTTGCGATCGTGATTTTCACGTTGATGTTCTGTGTTTATGCTGTGTTGTTGCGGATCGGTCGGGGGGGATAGCCTGGATGCAATGTTAGTACAGTTTTGTTTTATATGTACATTTGATATTGCGGGGCGAGCGTCCGACATGTGGACTGCCGTCACTGCCTGTTTGTATTATTCTTTTGGGGCACGACCTGGTTGCGGTCGATGTACCCGGTGTATGTATATTTTACTTTCTGTACTAGGATTACCCCGCGGAGGGGTGCACGGATAGCCGGGTTCTAGAGGGCAACGGGCCCGCATCTCATGGCATTGAGACAAAGGGGGCTTCACTCTAGGATTGGCGGGCTATTTGTCGCACTCGTAGGGGGTTCAGGTTGACCCAGGAGGGGTGCCCAAGTTACCGGATTCCGTGAAGTGCTGGGTGGTCCATTCACGGTACTGAAGGGGGCTGCCTCGCTTCAGGTTTTGGCGGGTGACTTGCCGCGCCCGTAGGGGTCTAGGATTTCATTGCACAGGCTATCCACTGTAAGTCTACGGTAGCGCCCCGGCCGTCTACAGACGCCAAATGCGGAACAAAAAACTTTTAACTGGTGCTATCGTATACTTTAACCCGGATCTGCCATTATTGCTAAACTAACAAACTGTAAAGAGTGTCGAAAGGTTATACCGAACGATCCGAGTCCTTCGTTCTTTAACCATCATCCCACGCTCCGTTGCGGCTGCTCCGATCTCGTCGATCTCCGATTTCGTCGTCCAGGTGGCACCACGTCACTGATTCTTTAAACGGGCTCCCGCCTCTGACTTGAGGCAACTCGGTCGTCAAGTTTGCTAAAAGAGACGACCAAGAATGATGTAGAGAATGAGTAGATGACTTTGTCTCACTTCTTCCAAGTCCGTGGACGATCGGTTAATGAAGTTGCCGAGGGAATCGGGTGATGGAATGAAATGAGCTGTGAAATTCCATACACCCCAAAATTTATCATATCTTTTTTCCAAATGAAATCAACAACTAAGAGAGAGAGAGGAGGGGGCCGGCCACTTATAACAAGAGGGGGGGTGAGTGTAGGAGGGAAGTGGTGACCATAAGAGAATGAAGCTTATCTTGATCATTAAAGAAAACAATGAGTCACAAAGATACAATGAACCTTAAAACCCTTAGTCATCATTGCATTAATGACACCATTAATGCACTAATGACTCACCATGTCAAGTCACCATCCTAGTCATCATCTAGAAGCTTCCACAATCATCTCAAGAAAAGATAAACACGTCTTTAACCAAATGTTAAAAGACGGCTGATAGAAAACTGGAAACTGGCAACTTCCAAAAGTGATCCTGAAACGACTTTCAGGATAACCCCGAAACTGTATAAATATACCCGCATTTGTATTACGACCGAATACAAATGCAACTGAGACAAAGATATTATACCTACTCAATATAATACTCGGATCCGGCTTAAACCAAAGCCGACCAGTATCATCTGCCCGAAAAATAACACGTGCGTAAACGCACGTGCATTTTCCGAACCCTGCCATAAAACCATACGGCCTCTACAACGTTTCGCCCGAACTTGGGAAACTGTCTGTGGGGGACTCTAATGACTCGTTAGTACCCTGGCAGTGGGTTTAACCACAAACCGTCAGCGGCACTAGCAATGCATAACGGCTGCCCATGGACTGACCTCAAGGGAGGCTGATGAGCGAACTCATCTGGAAACCCTACTAAGCCTAACAGTGACAATGTATATACAGTCCGGTCCGTTCGTCTATGAGTATCGCATATCTGCCTAGAGGGCTAGTACGTCAGACCCCCAATAGCAGTATAAGTCGTGTCGGAGTGTAGCCCAATAACACCCTGAGATACTACTGGAGTACCTACCAGTAAATCTCCTGCCATGGCCATGGACTATATGTAATGGCTCTCCTAGACACAGCATGATCTCGCCCCCAATACCGGGAGAGACGAATCCCCTGCCGATCCGCTCACGTGCCTCCATATGGCTCGGGACTGTACCCAAAAACTACCTGTTTGCACGACTCCTTTGAGCCGTGGTAGGGTAGAAATCAAAGCACAGTAGGAACTCACACGAGACAAATGACGACCTCAGGTCGATGAACTAACCTGTACACATGTCACCAGGGAACTGCTATCTGACGATAGATATAGTACTAACTAGCAGATTCCCGGCGAGTCCTGTCCGGTGTACTCATAACCCAATGAGCACCTGTATACATCTTAGGTGATCCAACTGACACCAGTGGCTTGTGAGACCGGCCACCGCCCCTCGTCAGGGTCTCGACTGTACACACTAGTCTACTCCGGAGTATCGATGCCCTGTCTCGAAACTCCCACGACTTGGGACCACAATTAAGGATATGCATATAAACCACCCAACTCTCACGTATATGATCGCCATCATACTGTTGGTGGTAAAGCAAGATCCTAAGGGCTCTATCAAAGTGTAACATGTAATCAGTCACCTGAACATGTACACGACTGATAAAGGCAAACCAGACAGCATACTATCATCTCGAGTAAGATTGTCCTACCGGTATAGGTCCTCCGCAATCATTGCAATCACGTACCTGCGATCCAATAATCGACTATGAGGGCACTATCTCCAACAATCTCCCACTTGCACTCAAGGCTAATTATTGCAATGTCGACTACTCACAGCCCGTGTGAAACCGAACATTCAACTCCTCTACTAATCAGTTTCACAAAGCCCGTTTGTAAAACTATTGTGTTCGAGAAATAGCCTTAGTGAGTGGATCCGCCTAGAAGTTTCTTTCTATATCTCTCTAAATCTCAAATTCGCGGAGAAAGCTATCTCCCGAATTGAGTAATACCTGTCTTAGAATATGTCTGGATATCTGATGGGACCTAGTTCATAAATGAACTCCAAATCCAAACTTCTTAGACTGTATCGATCACTGAACCTAATCAGTATCGGGCACCATGCCACCCACAGTATCCTCTTGGACCACCTGTCCATAATACTGCCCCTCTTCGTCAGAGGGAAAAACTATAACTCTGACAATCACTCTGTCAACCATGTCACCTTTGAAGCCTGGAATGATAACCGTCTCCCGAAGGAGGCTGCCGTCATCAAATCCGTAGAACATGTACTTATGTTCTAAAACTGCTTCCTTATGTTTCTCCAGGATTGGATTAATACAAACTTATTGCATCTAGTGCAAAACCAACATTTGGTGTGGTACTTGACATCTCATGATTGACTCAATTGCCTAAGCAAGTGATCTGCCAATCATGCACATCCCTCTCCCCTTTAGTCTGTAAGACACCTTTAGAGAGGGTGACTCCATCACCTGCAGGTACACCACCATGCTAGGAGTCATCTATTCTAAAAACCATTAGAATACTGTCAAAATACTTACATTGGGAAACTACCCAAATCCAGATCTAAAACCATAGATCTAGAAACCAGAATGTCAAATATTATATCCATATCCTGTCTGGAGAAACAACTGTGTGACGACCACAGTACAACCGATCGTAGTATAGGAATTTTACTTCCTACTCTCTGCATGTCATTCAGATACCATGACATCACACCCTACTACCTCTTTAACTGATCCATCCCCTATTCTGATTGAAGTCAAACCCATGACTGTCACATCAAAATTAGATGATCTATCTCCGCTATAACTGCTCAAGTCTATAAATAGATATAAGCATCTTGCCCACTATGCTTCCGCTGCTCCCACTGACTACGACAACCCTCCTACCGGGTCTCATATCCTGGAACAACAGTAGTGTCAAGTCTGGGTAGATAAGAACCTCCCTGTCACCGTCCTTGAGGCTACCGGAGTACCTCTCGGGTGTCTGAGGTTACCCACCATATCTGCGGAGTGGCTATTGGAATGTCAAACCTGATTGAATATATAGTTCCTATTAAATTTTCCGTAATCGTTCGCGGTTCTGGAATCACTTCCAGTTCTACCATACTCCCCCTGCTGTTTTCTGAAAAAGATCCATTTTACTAAAACTGTGGTGAGTCAAGAACAATATCACTATTGATCTTCCAAATGGTAGAATATCAACCCTCGTCATAGCCAGGGTCAACCCACAAACAGCCATTACAGAAACGTGCCCTGAGTTATCCAGAGTCTGGTTTTAAGCATAAGCTGGACAACTCCCCGTACCTTAACATCTTTTAAGGTACGATCTATTCTATATCCAATATAGAAACTTTGGCACTTATTTAATTGGAACTAGATTCAAATCATGCAGCTGTCTCCAGTGCATATCATCTTAGTGGAAAGAGGCTAATCAGCATTACTCAACTTAGGAATCCATCCAATTATGAGTAACCAGAAAGAGAAAACTCGTTTCTCAAAACCATCACTATCATCTGAATACCAATCACAAGAATCTACATCTTCGATCTCTTTGAAGAATCCCGATACTTGTGACACCTGGTTCTCTACTTTATTCTTATACCCACAACTTCTCAAAACTTAGACCTTGTATTTCTACGAAACACTTGTCTAAATATTAGATAAATTATAAGTAAACAGAACATAGTACGAGGACCTACCCCTTTGTCCTGATGGACACTTGGACAACATACAATACTCTGTATAAGTCCGCTGAGTTAAACAACTCAAAACCTGTGCGTCGTAGGTTGAAAACTGTACCCTGGCGATTTCCTCAAATATCACCAATTACAACGAATTCCGATATAATGAGGATAATCACCTAATTCCCAATAACTTACTCCCACTCATCATCTGTAAAACCATACAGATATGAGAATGAAACCTGGTAAATACATACCCTTGGAGTAAGTGTCTAATCGGGAAAACAGTTTTTCTTTAACAATGCACTGAAACATGAAAATGTTTTGTAGGGGTATCCTGGTATTCATAGTAATGCCTCTTCCATAATCCAATTCATGACTTCAACCGTATATTTTATTGCCGTCTCTCCAAATCCCTTTATTTGTCTTTAGTCGTTCCCTTCTGTACACCATCGTTAGGCTAAATGGTTTTCTTCCTTCCCTACCGTTCGGCACCAGCCTATGGTTTGGAAGAAGACTATCCAGTAAGCATAATAGGTGTACCCTCCTAAACCAAGGAGTACTCGTATCTTGAGAGAAGGTGATGATAAAAGACATCTGAATAATACCTTATTTTTTTAAAGGTGAAATAGGAGTGGCGATGAAGTACGCGGTTTGGTTGTGAATGATATCAGTCGCAATTTACTTTGCCCTCTTTCTAATCCCTTTATTTTGTCTTTATATATTACCTTCTGCACACCCTACTTAGGCTAATTGGTTTTCTTCATTCCCTACCTTTCGGCACCAGCCTATGGTTTGGAATAAGACTATCCAATAAGCGTAATAGGTATACTCTCCTAAACCAAGGAGCTCTCGCAACCTGAGAGAAGGTGATAATAAAAGACAACTGAATAAACCAATTCTATTTCTCCTGAACCTGGATCCATCCTCGAAGAAGTACCTTCGAGTTCGTATATAACCATACGATGGATCTATCCAATGGAAGTGGATATCCGTAGTAATACGGGTGTTCTGAGAAATTCAAAGGGTAAAAGAAGGAGTGGCAATGACTTATGCAACTCAGACAATCCAAAAGCCAGTATTTTAAGAAGGTTCGGTCAACCTGGTCACTGAGTCATAGTCTAGGGTCGGTCAAAGGTCGCTGCCAAAGAGAGAGAGAAAAGAAACACTCTGCGTGCACTCTAACCTAGATCAGAATGGTCATCACTTTATCTAATCCAGAAACCTCCCACTGTCCTGTCAAATTCTCCTCCAAACCTAAAGAAGAATCAATCGGGATCACCCGAAGAGTAAACCAACTCATCAGTGGGAATTGGGATCCAACTCTCATCGCATGATAACGTGATGGAATGCATCCACGTTACTCATACTCCAGAAGGTATGCGCATACTTGGCAAGTTTCAGTTTCTTTAGAAACTCCCGATATGATTTTTGCCCCTTGCTCTTATAACCTTGGCGTTAGGTCAAAATGTCATAAGTCACATGCCAAGTTCTACCCGTCACTATCTTGTTAATTTGAACGCACCCGCACATGCCCTTGGCGTTAGGTCAAAATGGCAGAACGGCTGTCCCAAACCAACTCATCTATCTATGCAACAATTGAATACCCAGCAGCTACCAAACACTATGCCTTGGCGTTAGGTTAAAATACGTAGCTTGAATACTACTGAATACCCAAAAGAAGTGACGGAGGGCTACGACTGGTTTTTGGCGAAAAAACCTTTAACGTAATGAACTTGATATCGCTGAAGGAACCTGATAGCTTTTTAAAATATAGTGGCGAAAACTTTTTGCTAAAGAGGTCACTCCCGGTAAAGGGATCTCGGCTCTTTCCTCGTGGAATGAGGTGCAGGATATTCCACTGAATACCGCTATGCAAAGCAACTTGTAATCGACTATAGTGAAGTTATTACCCTGACGCAAACTTCTGCCCAAGGGGTCAGTCCCGGTGAAGGGATATCATCCCTTGCCCCGTCGAATGAGGTGCAGGATATTCCACTGAATACCGCTATGCATAACAAAAGAAAACGTCTTTGCAATAACACTTTTTTAAATTTGTTCCAACAACTGTAAACAGGTTTGCTTTACTTTGTATTGATCAGAATCAACGCAGTCCCATCATTTAATCACACCAGAAAAGAACGAAAATAAAATGTACGTATATGCCATCCGCATTCGTCACTGGGTCCCATCATCACCCGTTAGGTTACTTAACTAACGACAGAGCGGGGAATGGACTAGCGCGGGTGTAAAACATATACAACATCTAATAGTATATAAACCAATATACAATAATCGCTCCAGGCGTGATAGTATGCAACATTACAGAAAAGTAATAAGCATCACAGAACAATACAGATAATCTGGGATCCCCGGGTTTCACAGAGCCGCTGCTGAAACCCGACGTTCCCCTGTCGTGTGGATAGCCTGTGCAATGAAACCTAGACCCCTACGGGTGCGGCAAGTTACCCGCCAAAACCTGAAGCGAGGCGGCCCCCTACAGCATAGTGAATGGACCACCCGGCACTTCACGGAATCCGGTAGCTTGAGCACCCCTCCTTGGGTCAACCTGTACCCCCTACGAGTGCGGCAAATAGTCTGCCAATTCTAGAGTGGGACCCCTCTGCCTCTCAAAGCCATGAGATGCGGACCCGTTGCCCTCCAGAACCCGGCTATCCGTGCACTCCGTCGCGGGGCAAAACCTAGTACAGTAATGAAAAATAGTACAATAGGTACATCGACCGCAACCTGGTCGTGCCCCAAAAGAATATTATACAACAGGCAGTGACGGCAGTCCACATGTTGGACGCTCGCCCCGCAATATCAAATGTACAAATAAACACAAACTATACTACCATTGCACACTGCTATCCACCACAACAAATCCGCAACAACACAACACAGAACATCAACGCGAATGTCACGTTCGCAAACCCGTCTAAAAGAACTATAGCAATCAGACGCGGTTTACCGATCAAATGACATTCCCGGTCGGAGATATAATGTAAGCACTGTAAACTAACATGTTTAAATTTCGATCGACCAAATATCAAGAAGTGGGCCCCACGACTTACTGGTGAACAGTAACAAAACCTGGGCCCAAATGATATATACCAAAAACCACAAATTCCAGAGAAAAGCCCACTGACCAAATTTGGGAGCATGATCTCACCAAGTGGCCGCGGATGCGCGGCCAAACCATGGGTTTGGCCGCGTTTCCGCGGCTGTCTGGTGGGGTCACGAGCCCAAATTTTGTCGTCGTTCTTATAAAACCCCGCACAGTTTTCTGAGATATGTAGAAAAATTTTAGGAGACCATTTAAAATCGACAGAAACTGTGAGCTTGGAATTTTGCAATTTTCGATTTCTGGTTCGATCGATGTTTTAAACGCGTTAGCACAAGTTAGCATAGCAAAATGGTTAGGCTCTGATACCACTGTAAGTCTACGGTAGCGCCCCGGCCGTCTACAGACGCCAAATGCGGAACAAAAAACTTTTAACTGGCGCTATCGTATACTTTAACCCGGATCTGCCATTATTGCTAAACTAACAAACTGTAAAGAGTGTAGAAAGGTTATACCGAACGATCCGAGTCCTTCGTTCTTTAACCATCATCCCACGCTCCGTTGCGGCTGCTCCGATCTCGTCGATCTCCGATTTCGTCGTCCAGGTGGCACCACGTCACTGATTCTTTAAACGGGCTCCCGCCTCTGACTTGAGGCAACTCGGTCGTCAAGTTTGCTAAAAGAGACGACCAAGAATGATGTAGAGAATGAGTAGATGACTTTGTCTCACTTCGTCCAAGTCCGTGGACGATCGGTTAATGAAGTTGCCGTGGGAATCGGGTGATAGAATGAAATGAGCTGTGAAATTCCATACACCCCAAAATCTATCATATCTTTTTTCCAAATGAAATCAACAACTAAGAGAGAGAGAGGAGGGGGCCGGCCACTTATAGCAAGAGGGGGGGTGAGTGTAGGAGGGAAGTGGTGACCATAAGAGAATGAAGCTTATCTTGATCATTACAGAAAACAATGAGTCACAAAGATACAATGAACCTTAAAACCCTTAGTCATCATTGCATTAATGACACCATTAATGCACTAATGACTCACCATGTCAAGTCACCATCCTAGTCATCATCTAGAAGCTTCCACAATCATCTCAAGAAAAGATAAACCCGTCTTTAACCAAATGTTAAAAGACGGCTGATAGAAAACTGGAAACTGGCAACTTCCAAAAGTGATCCTGAAACGACTTTCAGGATAACCCCGAAACTGTATAAATATACCCGCATTTGTATTACGACCGAATACAAATGCAACTGAGACAAAGATATTATACCTACTCAATATAATACTCGGATCCGGCTTAAACCAAAGCCGATCAGTATCATCTGCCTGAAAAATAACACGTGCGTAAACGCACGTGCATTTTCCGAACCCTGCCATAAAACCATACGGCCTGTACAACGTTTCGCCCGAACTTGGGAAACTGTCTGTGGGGGAATCTAATGACTCTTCAGTACCCTGGCAGTGGGTTTAACCACAAACCGTCAGCGGCACTAGCAATGCATAACGGCTGCCCATGGACTGACCTCAAGGGAGGCTGATGAGCGAACTCATCCGGAAACCCTACTGAGCCTAACATTGACAATGTATATACAGTCCGGTCCATTCGTCTATGAGTATCGCATATCTGCCTAGAGGGCTAGTACGTCAGACCCCCAATAGCAGTATAAGTCGTGTCAGAGTGTAGCCCAATAACACCCTGAGATACTACTGGAGTACCTACCAGTAAATCTCCTGCCATGGCCATGGACTATGTGTAATGGCTCTCCTAGACACAGCACGATCTCGCCCCCAATACCGGGAGAGACAAATCCCCTGCCGATCCGCTCACGTGCCTCCATATGGCTCGGGACTGTACCCAAAAACTACCTGTTTGCACGACTCCTTTGAGCCGTGGTAGGGAAGAAATCAAAGCACAGTGGGAACTCACACGAGACAAATGACGACCTCAGGTCGATGAACTAACCTGTACACATGTCACCAGGGAACTGCTATCTGACGATATATATAGTACTAACTAGCATATTCCCGGCGAGTCCTGTCCGGTGTACTCATAACCCAATGAGCACCTGTATACATCTTAGGTGATCCAGCTGACACCAGTGGCTTGTGAGACCGGCCACCGCCCCTCGTCGGGGTCTCGACTGTACACACTAGTCTACTCCGGAGTATCGATGCCCTGTCTCGAAACTCCCACGACTAGGGACCACAATTAAGGATATGCATATAAACCACCCAACTCTCACGTATATGATCGCCATCATACTGTTGGTGGTAAAGCAAGATCCTATGGGCTCTATCAAAGTGTAACATGTAATCAGTCACCTAAACATGTACACGACTGATAAAGGCAAACCAGATAGCATACTATCATCTCGAGTAAGATTGTCCTACCGGTATAGGTCCTCCACAATCATTGCAATCACGTACCTGCGATCCAATAATCGACTATGAGGGCACTATCTCCAACATCCACACGACCAGGGGAACGTCGGGTTTCAGTAGCGGCTCTATGAAACCCGGGGATCCCGGATATCTGTATTGTTCTGTGATGTTGTACATTTCTGTGATGTTGCATTTTATCACGCCTTGAGCGAATATAATATATTGGTATATATATTAGTAGATGTTGTATATGTTTTGCATCCGCGCTAGTCCAGTCCCCGCTCTGTCGTTAGTTAAGTAACCTAACGGGTGATGACGGGACCCAGTGGCGAATGCGGATGGCATATACGTACATCATTATTTTCGTTCTTTATTGGTGTGATTAATTGATGGGACTGCGTTGATTCGGATCAATGCAAGATAAACAAACCTATTCTGATGTTGTTGGAACACTTTTTTTTCAAAAAGCTGTTATTGCAAGGACGTTCACTTTTGTTTTGCATCGTGGTATTCATTTGGAATATCCTGCTCCTCAGTCGATGAGGCAAGGGCCGAGATCCCTTCACCGGGAGTGACCCCTTGGACAGAAGTTTGCGTCAGGGCAATAACTTCACTATAGCCGATTACTTTTGCTTTGCATCGTGGTATTCAGTTGGAATATCCTGCACCTCATTCTACGGGGAAAGAGCCGAGATCCCTTCACCGGGAGTGACCTCTTTAGTAAAGGTTTTCGTCACTATATTTTTATAAAAGTCTATGCAGTTCCTTCAACGATATCAAGTTCATTACGTTAAAGGTTTTTCGCCAAAAACCAGTCGTAGCCCTCCATCATTTCTTATGGGTATTATTTAGTATTCGTGCTGCGTTTGTTGACTCCGTCAAGGCGTAGTGTACGGTAGCTAAGTGGTGCTTGTTTGTTGCATAAATGGGATTGGTTAGGACAGTCGTGCGGCCTTGTTGACTCCGTCAAGGGCACGTACGGGTGGGTTTAATGCAATCCAGATAATGACGGGATGAACTTGACTAGGACTCTTTGATTTGTTGACTCCGTCAAGGTCACTTGAGTCCTAGGGGTAAAAATCCACATCGGGAGTTTCAAAAGAACTGAAACTTGCCAGGCATGCGCATACCTTCTGGAGTGTGGTGACGTGAGTGGATTCCGTCACGTTATCATGCGATGATAGTTGGATCCCGATTTCCACTGATGAGTTGGTTTACTCCTCGGGTGATCCCGACTAATTCTTCTTTCAGGTTTGGAGAAGAATTTGAGGTACAGTGGGAGGTTTCCTGATTAGATAAAGTGATAACCATTCTGATCTAGGTTAGAGTACACGCTGAGTGTTTCTTTTCTCTCTCTCTTTGGCAGCGACCATTGACCCGACCCTGGACTATGAATCAGTGACCAAGTTAACCGAACCTTCTTAACACTGGCTTTTTGGATTGTCAGAGTTGCAAACCTCATTGCCACTCCTACTTTTACCCTTTTCTCCAGGACACCCCGTATTACTACGAACGTCCACTTCCATTGGACAAAACCATCGTATGGTTATATACGAACTCGAAGGACTTCGAGGATGGTTTCTGGTTCTGGAGAAAACGGATAGGACTATTCATTTGTCTTTTCTTTTCACCTTCTCTCAGGTTGCGAGTACTCCTTGGTTTAGGAATAGTACATCTATTACGCAAATTGGATAGTCTTCTTCCAAACCATAGGCTGGTGCCGACCGGTAGGGAATGAAGAAAACCAGTTAGCCTAAACGTTGTACAGAAGGTATTAAGTTAAGACAAAACAAGGGATTAGTAAGAGGGCAAAGTAAAGTGCGACTACTATTCACGAACAAACCAAGTATTTCTTCGCCAATCCTAAATCACCTTTGTCTTACTCCAGGACACTCCGTATCACTACGAAGATCCCAGTTGATTGGATAATCCATCGTATGGTTATATACGAACTCGAAAGGAACTTGTTCCAGTTCGGGGATGGATTCTAGTTCAGGAGAAATAGGAATAAAGTACATTCAGGTGTCTTTTATCTTCACCTTCTCTCGCGTTGCGAGTGCTCCTAGGATTAGGACAGTACACCCTTTATGCTTTTTGGATAGTCTTCTTCCAAACCATAGGCTGGTGCCGAACGGTAGGGAAGGAAGAAAACCATTTGGCCTAAAGGGGTGTACAGAAGGTAATGACTAAAGACATAGAAAGGGATTTAGAAAGATGGCAAAGAATTATACGGTTACAGTTGTGAATCTGGATAATGGAAGAGGCATTACTAGGAATACCAGGATACCCCGACGAAACATTTCAATGTTTCAGTTTCACTGTGTACTGTTAATGGAAAACTGATTTCCCAGTTAGACACTTGCTCCAGGGTATGTATTTACCAAGTATGATTCTCACATCTGTATGGTTTTACAGATGATGAGTCGGAGTAAGTTATTGGGAATAGGGTAATCATCCTCATTATATCGGGATTCGTTGTAATCGGTGATATTTGAGGAGATCATCTGGGTTGTTTGCCGGTCGGCAAATATTTGGTTTTGAATATCCGCTGATGTGCACCAATTTCAAATTGATATATCTGTACGTCTATTTTCATAGAGTGAGATATACCTTTTGATATTATGTCGATGACATTTACCTATATCAGTGGATGGTTAGGTAAGGAGCATTAAACAGCGGTGTAATTCTTCTTAACCATAAGTACAGTTTTCAACCTACGACACACAGTGAAAGAGTTGTTAGACTCAGCGGACTTATACAGAGTATTGTATGTTGTCCAGCGTCCATCAGGACAGAGGGGTTGGTCCTCGTACTATATTCGGTTTACTTATGACTTCTCTAGTTTTTTAGACGGCTGTTTCGTGTAAACACAGGGTCTGAATTTTGAGAAGTTATAGGTATTTGAATAAAGTAGAGAACCAGGTATTGCAAGTATCGGGATTCTTCAAGGTGATCGAAGATGTAGATACTTGTATATAGTATTCAGTTGATAGTAATGATTGAGAGAACTTGCTTCTCTTTCAGGTTACTCATAATTGGAAGCATTCCTAAGTTGAGTAACGCTGATCGGCCTCCTTCCATTTAGTTGACATGCACTGGAGACAGCTGCATGATTTGAATCTGGTTCAATTAAATCAGTGCCTCTGTTTCTCTATTGGATATAGAACAGTTCATATCTTAACGTTGTTAAGGTACGGGGAGTTGTCCGGCTTATGATTAAAACCAGACACTGGACAACTCAAGGCACGTTTCTGTAATGGCTGTTTGTGGGTTGACCCAGGCTATGACAAGGGTTGACTTTCTACCATCTGGAAGATCAATAGTGATATTGTTCTTGACTCGCCACAGTTTTAATAAAAATGAATTTTTTCAGAAAACAGTAGTGGGAGTATGGTAGAACTGGAAGTAATTCCAGAACCACAAACGATTACTGAAGATTTCATAGGAACCTAAAGATTCAATCTGGTTTGACATTCCATTGGCCACTCCGCAGATATGATGGGTAACCTCAGGCACTCGAGAGGTACTTCGGTATGCTCAAGGACGGTGGCAGGGAGGTTCTTGTTTACCCAGACTTACCATTGCTGTTGTTCCAGACTGTGAGACCCGGCAGGTGGATGAGTATAGCGTCGTTCTAAACTAGCTTTAGAAGTGCATGTCTATATGACTCTGGCACAGGGTTGTCGTAGTCAGTGGGAGCAGCGGAAGCATTGGTGGTCATCAGGCTTATGTCTATTTACAGACTAAAGCAGTTACAGCGGAGATAGATCATCTATTTCTGATGTGACAGTCATAGGTTTGACTTCATCAGAATAGGGGATGGATCTGTTGAGAAGGTAGTAGGGTGTGATGTCATGGTATTTGGATGACATACACAGAGTAGGAAGTGATATTCCTATACTACGATCGGTTATACTTTGGTCGTCACACAGTGTTTTCTCCATATAGGATTTGGACATTATATCAGATATACTGGTTACTAGATCTATGGTTTTAGATCTAGATTTGGGTGGTTTCCCAATATGGGTACCTTGACAGCATTCTATGAGTATTTAGAATGGACGACTCCTGGCACGGTAGTGTACCTGCAGGTGATGGAGTCACCCTCTCTAAAGGTGTCTTACAGACTAAAGGGGAGAGGGATACGCATGATTGACAGATCACTTGCTTAGGCAATTGAGTCAATCATGATATGTCAAGTACCACACCAGATGTTGTTCTTGCAGTAGATGCAATAAGTTGATATTGATCCAATCCTGGAGAAACAGTCGGAAGCAGTTTTAGAACATAAGTTGATGTTCTAGGGATATGATAACGGCAGCCTCCTTTAGGAGACGGTTATCATTCCAGGCTTCCAAGGTGACCTGGATGGCAGAGTGGCTGTCAAAGTTATAGTTTTCCTTCCGACGAGGGGCAGTATTTTGGACAGGTGGTCCAAGGCAATACTGAGGGAGGCTTGGCGCAGGATACTGATTAAGTTCGGTTGACGATACAGTCTAAGAAGTTTGGATTTGGAGTTCATTTATGAGCTAGGTCCCATCAGACATCCAGACGTTCCAAGACAGGTATTGCTCATTTCGTGAGATGGCTTTCTCCGCGAACTTGAGATATAGAGAGACATAGAAAGAAACTTCACAGCTGATCCACTCACTGAGGTTATTCCTCGAACGCAATAGTTTCGCAAACGAGTTTTGTGAGACTGACTTGTAGAGGAGTTGGGTGTTCGGTATCACACGGGCTGTGAGTATGCGACATCACAATAATTAGCTTTGAGTGCAAGTGGGAGATTGTTGGAGATAGTGCCCTCAGAGTCAATTATTGGATCACAGGCACGTGATTGCAATGATTGAGGGAGGACGTATCCCGGTAGGACAGTCTTACTCAAGATGATAGTATGCTATTTGGTTTATCTTTATCATCGTGTACTGCTTTAGGTGACCTGACATGTCGCTATTACACGTTGATAGAGCCCCTAGGATTCTTGCTTGGCCACCAGCAGTACGATGGCGATCATATACGTGAGAGCTGGCGGTCTATAAGCACATCCTTAAAAGGTCCCTAGTCGTAGGAGTTTCAAGACAGGGCATCGATACTCCATTAGTAGACTAGTGTATACAGTCGAGACCCCGACGAGGGGCGGTGGCCGGTCTCATAAGCCACTGGTGTCAGTTGGTTCACCTAAGATGTATACAGGTGCTCATTGGGTTATGAGTACACCGGACAGGACTCGCCGGGAACCTGCTAGTTGGTCTTATACCAGACGTCAGATGGCAGTTCCCTGGTGACATGTGTACAGGTTAGTTCATCGACCTGAGATCATCATTTGTCTCGTGTGAGTTCCCACTGTTCTTTGATTACTACCCTACCACGGCTCAAAGGAGTCGTGCAAACAGGTTTTAGTTGGGTACAGTCCCGAGCCACATGGAGGCAGTGAGCGGATCTGCAGGGGTTCGTCTCTCCCGGTATTGGGGGTGAGGTCGCGCTGTGTCTAGGAGAGCCATTACACAAAGCCCTCGGCCGAGGCAGGAGATTTACTGGTAGGTATTCCAGTAGTATCTCAGGGTGTTCTGGGCTACGCTCCGACACGACTTGTACCGCTTTTGGGGGTCTGACTTTTACCAACCCCCTAGGCCCGCCATGCGATACTCATAGACGAACGGACCGGACTGTACGGATATTGTCACTGACAGGCTCAGTAGGGTGTCAGGATGAGTTCGCTCATCGACGTCCCTTTTGGTCAATAGCTGGTAGCCCGTCACGTATTGGCTTATACCTCTGACGTGCTAGTGGTTAAATCCACAGCCATAGTATTGACGAGTCTTTAGAGTCCACCACACTTTCAGTTACTCAAGTTTCGGGCGAAACGCTGTAGAGGCCGTATGGAGATATGGCAGGGTCCGATCAGATACGTGCGGTATTGCACGGATCAGGATCGGACAGTTTGTACTAGTGGCCGTATGGTTATATGGCAGGGTTCGATCAGATACGTACGGTATTGCACGCATCAGGATCGAACAGATATTACTAGCCGGCTTTGGTTTAAGCCGGTCCTATTTTAGTACAGTGTAGATTTTGTCTCATTGCATTTGTATCCGGACGGAATACAGATGCGGGTGTGTATGCACAGTATAGGGGTTTTCCTGTAATTTATTACGGGACCAGTTTTCTGGAGTTGCCAGTTCGCATTCCGTTCCGGCCGGTTTTCCTTTGTTCTTTCCCGGCCGGACTTTTCCGATGGAGGGTGTTATTTGCAAGTTTGCAAATAACATTTTGTGGAGGGGTTTCTTGCATATGGATTTATTATGATAGCATCATTAGATACCATTCTTTTCCTTCATCATTTCTTGCTTTATTAAGATTAGAAATGAGATGAAAGATGATATGACTTTGTGATCATGGTTTTTGGATGTGGTCACCTCTTGCTTTATCCTACACTCACCTCCCTTCTTGAGTTTGTATTTCTTCCTCCACCATTCTCATTTTGGAAGATGGTTGAAAACATTTGAGAGAAAAAGAAGATGAGAGCTTCATTTTTGAGAGTGTAGTTTTTGATCTCTTTTCATGTCAAGAAAAATGCAAGCACCATTTTTCTTATCTTGATTCCTCCATCATCTTCAAAGGCAACAAACCCCAAATGAGACATAGCTTCAACCCTACACATTCTACAGCAAATCTTGGACGCGTCGACTCGCCAGCTTCGCGCCCGAGTTGCCTCGGTATTGAGGTGGGAGCCCGTAAAAGATGCAGGCGATGTGGTGCTCTTCCGGCGAGGAGGCGACGATATGGAGACTGGACTTTCCGCGGGAGATTCGGACGATGAAGAGAAGACCGGAGGACTCGGATCACTTGGTATACTTCTCTTCCCATCTCTTGTTCGCTAGCATTAGGTTAATGGTTACGATCCGGGTTAATTGTCCGCGGTAGCGCCAGTTTCCAAGTAAGGAAAATTTTTGATTCCGCATTTTGGCCTCGAGTACGAGGCCGGGGCGCTGCCGTGGCGCAACACAAGTTAACCGAACCTTCTTAAAACACTGGTTTTTAGATTGTCTGAGTTGCATACATCATTGCCAGTCTTTCTTTTACCATTTGCTTTTCTCCAGAACACCCCGTATCACTACGGACATCCACTTCCATTGGATAAATGCATCGTATAGTTAAATACGAACTCGAAGGAACTTGTTCCAAATTCGAGAATGGATTCTGGTTCTAGAGAGATTGAATAGGATTATTCGGTTGTCTTTTCCATTTACCTTCTCTCAGGTTGTGAGGGCTCCTAGGATTAGGAGAGGGTACACCTATTACGCTCATTGGATAGTCTTCTTCCAAACCATAGGCAGGTGCCGAAAGGTAGGGAAAAAAGAAAACCAATTAGCCTAAGTATGGTGTGCAGGAGGTAATAAGTAGAGACAAATAAAGGGATTAGAAAGAGGGCAAAGTAAATCGCGACTGCTATCATTCACGACAAAACCACATATTTCATCACCACTCCTACTACACCTTTGTATTTTTCCAGAACACCCCGTATCACTACGAACATCCACTTCCATTGGATAAATCTATCGTATGGTTATATACGAACTCGAAGGAACTTGTTACAGTTCGAGAATGGATTCTGGTTCAGGAGAAATAGGAATAAGGTTTATTCAGTTGTATTTTATCTTTACCTTCTCTCAGGCTGCGAGTGCTCCTAGGTTTAGGAGAGTACACCTATTATGCTTATTGGATAGTCTTCTTCCAAACCATAGGCTGGTGCCGAACGGGGGAAGGAAGAAAACCATTTAGCCTAAGGGTGGTATACAGAAGGTAATGAGTAAAGACAAATAAAGGGATTTGGAGAGATGAGAAAGAAATATACGGTTATAGTCGTGAATCTGATAATGGAAGAGGCATTACTAGGAATACCCGGATACCCCTTCGAAACATTTTCATGTTTTAGTTTCACTGTGTATTGTTAATTGAAAACTGATTTCCTAATTAGACCTTGCTCTAGGGTATGCATTTACCAGGTTTGATTCTCACATCTGTATAGTTTTACAGATGATGAGTGGGAGTAAGTTATTGTGAATTAAGTGATCATCCTCATTATATCGGAATTCGTTGTAATTGGTGATATTTGAGGAAATCACCTGGGTTTTTGCTGGAAGGCAAATATTTGGTTTTGAATATCCGTTGTTATACACCAATTTTAAACTGATATATCTGTACGTTTATTTTATAAAGTGAGATATAACTTTTTGAAATTATGTTCATGACATTTACCTATATCGGTTGATGGTTAGGTAAGGAGCATTCAACAGCGGTGTAATTTTTCATAACCATAGTACAGTTTTCAACCTACAACGCATGGGGTTTGAGTTATTCAACTCAGGGGACTTATACAAAGCATTGTATATTGTTGTCACGACCCAAGGTTTGGCCCGTGACCGGCACTTAACCACGTAACGTCTACAGGCGTAACGCGGCTAAGTAAGCCGAAACCCAGAAATCAAAACCAATAAAAGTATAGAGTGTTTTAAGCTTTAAATGGAAGCATTGACTAAAATGTTAAGAAATCATAAGTAAACAATCACCAGGATAACAATATACGACGCCGTAGCGAAGAAAATGAGCAACAAGGGAACATCACAGATAGAATAAACTACAGAAGTAAAGCCGGATCACAACGAGCTCGACACCAGAATACAAAATAATATATATCGTCCTCACAACTGGTCTCTAAGTCAATACATAAGTGGTAGATGGAGAGTACTAGATACAATAATGTACATAACTGAAAGATAAACAGATACCACACAAAACCCACCTATCAGCAAAAGAGCTAGTACACCAACTGTAGGGGTATCTATGTCAAAAGATGCAAGAACGCCGCCTGCCGCGACTACTCCGAAGGGCAACCTGCAAACACTGTTGCACAACGGGGGTGAGTTGCCAATTCGTGAATAGAAAATAACATATAAAGGTAATCGCGAGCATGCACGTGCTGCGATACTCTAACTTATGCCAACAGATAACATCTATATGAAGAACTGGATGCTCAAATCATGCAACAAGTGCGATCTAATAACATCTCCATGTGATGAGCAAGATATGTGATAATCAGGTATAGCAATGCAATCTAACAACCCTATATAGAATGAACAGGGTATGCAATGATCGTGCAAGCATATGTACTATATCAGGTACAATAGATACAGGATGAGATATCAATTACTACATACTGAGCATGGGAAATATAACATCTACACGGAATGTCATCGTGGAAAGTATAAACGGTACCCATCAATGCACCCAAATCCTAATACTACTCAGGCGTCGTCATCCTCCTCGGTCCTCAAATCCTGTAAATCTCATATAATCATGAGTGCCCAACATCGGCACCCAAAATATCAAGAAATACTCGTACCTAGTATCGACACGCAAATCCTCACATATCGGGCATCCGTCAGTCCGGGTCAGCCCACGGGCTCTGTCTGCGGTGTCGGCCCTCGGCCCCGGCAGTACGAGTCATCCCGTATCCATCAATCGACTCTGGTCAGTATCTTCCAGATAACCGCCAGGTCCAACCAATCACCGGTAGGTAGTAGTCCCTCTACCAGGCTCACCGTCTACTACACAGCGAAACCGTTCTCGCCCCCGGGTACCATACCGGGTCCACCATGTACCCGTAATCGGCCTCATCCAACTCCTCGATTCGGGTTCAGATATATCACTCTAGCACCGAGAAAACACATAGTGGACGCACCGAAATATCATATCAAGGGAAACCGGGTTTTTAAATAATTAACTATTCTCTTTTGAAAAATCCACGGTTCCCCAAATCCAGAATTAACATGGAAATACCATATCTCAATGCGTAATCTAAGCAAGTATGAAGATATCAATGTATGTGTGCACTGGTATGAGTATACAGTGTGCATGTGCGCAGGTATGAATATATCAATGCATGTGTGCACTGGTATGAGTATACAGTGTGCATGTGCGCAGGTATGAATATATCAATGTATGTGTGCATTGGTATGAGTATACAATGTGCATGTGCGCAGGTATGAATATATCAATGTATGTGTGCACTGGTATGAGTATACAGTGTGCATATGCGCAGGTATGAATATATCAATGTATGTGTGCACTGGTATGAGTATACAGTGTGCATGTGCGCAGGTATGAATATATCAATATATGTGTGTACTAGTATGAGTAAATGATATATGCTGATATGTGGCAAATCATGACAACATCAATAGAGCGGAAATCAATATGATATATGATTTATAGCAATCCTATAATGTGAGTGTCATGGCAATCACTAACGGTGTGAGTGTAGCATATCAATCGTGCTCGTGCAACTTGAACCGTTAGTGACAGTGCAGTGTCCTATGCTATCCCTTCTATATGCAACAATAAAGTATGTTACTACAGTCCATATGAACATCTACAATTAAATATCCTAACATGCCCTGACGCTTAACGCCATACGGGCGATTTTCCCGTAGATGCTAAATCTACTCACCGCAGTATCGCGCTAGGTATAGCCGACGACTTGTTTCCTCTTCTGCGCGGCGTCCGTCGTACTTGCCTGCGAACCTAGAATTGCACAATAAATCACACATAAGCTCAAATCCACAAAAACAAAACGTTAACATCAAACTAGAAACCCGCGTTGCGAACCAAGCGCGTGTGTGCGATACGCTAAAACGTGTGATTACGCGCCTGAAGCCACTCCGACGCGTCGCGATACGCAGAAACCCCAAACCCACACACACGTATCATGCGTGTCGCGAAAGTTTAAAATAAGGAAAATTGGGTATTAGCTCCCAGATTTTTATACAGAAAAGATATTACCAAACTATATATACCATAATACTACAAATAGCAGCAGACTCCTGTGGTCCAAGACCCAACCCCCAATTCACCCATCTGGCCGCAATTTGCGGCCAGAATGCATTTTCTGGCGGCCTGTCTTGGGAATTGGGCTCCCAGGTTTCGTGTGTGTACTCTATATCCTATGTACACGCTACAGTAATTAAAGAATTGTTCTGAAATGATCGGAACACAAGCAGATCCAACAGAACCCAAATTCTATTTAAAAAGTCCAATTTAGCACTAAAACAATACTTTAGGGTATTTTTGTGCAAACTGAAACAAACCCAAGTCTAAAACCATACTAATAACCCATTACCAAGCTAATCAAGCCCTAAAAATATTAATTTTAACATATCATCACAAAATCCCTTCAATAGCACTAAAATTGCACAAAAAGGTGATATTTTGATAGAAATACTACAAGATAGGGGAAAAGGGTGCTAAGGGTGAGTTAATACCTTCAAAAGCCCTCAAGAAACACCATAAGTCTCAGCCCTAGCCTCAAATGTGCAGATTTGCCTCCAAACACCTCAAAAGACCATTTTTCCCAAGGTTTTGTGAAGGAAATGGTTAGATTTGTGTAGGGTTTTGTGTAAAGATCAAAAGGAAATGAAAAGAGAAGGGAATGTGATGAATTTTGCTGGGTTTTGCTGCTGCCTCAGCAGAAATTTTGCAATGAGAAAGGAGAGAGAAAGAAGAGGGAAGAAAATGGTCACAAAAAGTCAATTTCTCACCTAACCACCATGCTTTCATATTCTAATTAATTTTTGAATAATAAAAAGGGTTTTGATTTGATTAAATAGTGGGGATAAAGAACCATACAAGAAAATATGAAAGGGTTAACATGTTACACTTAAAACCTAAGTCACAAAATGCTAAGTGTGCATTTGTACACTACATAAGGGAAATTTTCCAATTAGGGTAACCCGACTAAAATAACTAATAATCCTATATATATATACATATAAACATATATATATATAACACTTCACAACACAATTATCACTAATCAAGGAAGAAAATAAGATATTAGGGTTTTTATGAAAAACACGCACAATAGCTAATTAACGCTAAAACATTCCTAACAGAATTCAAAGTGTTACAATTTACCCCCCTTAAAGAAATTCGGTCCCCGAATTAAAAAAAATCTAACTACACGTAACTTCAAAAAGGTGGGGATATCTCTTTCTCATCTAGCTCTCGGTCTCCTAAGTGACCTCCTCGCTGCTCTGACCACGCCAAAGTACCTTGACTGATGGTATGTCCTTCGATCTCAATTTCTTCACTTGTCGATCCAAAATGATCACCGGCTGCTCTGCATAGGAAAAGTCATGCTCAAGCTGGATCATCGGGTGCTGAATCGCATGCGAAGGATCATGAAGATATTTGCGGATTATCGAAACGTGAAACACGGAGTGCACATCTGGAAAACTGGGCGGAAGGGCTAATCACTACACAACTGCACCAACACGCTCGAGGATCTCGAAGCGGCCCACATATCTGGGACTAAGCTTCCCCTTCTTCCTAAATCTCATCACACCTTTCATTGGGGAGACCTTCAAGAAAACATGATCACCAACAGAAAACTCAAGTCTGCGCCGACGACGGTCCGCATAAGATCTCTGCCTACTCTGGGCTGCTCTCATCCTATCGCGAATCAACTGGATCTTCGCGGTCGTCTCCTCCACAATCTGCGGCCCTAAGATACTGCTCTCACCGAGCTCTGTCCAACCGGCGGGCGATTTGCATCTCCTCCCATAAAGAGCCTCAAATGGTGCCATCTGAATGGTCTCCTGGTAGCTGTTGTTGTAGGAGAACTCCACTAAGGGTAAATGATGATCCCAGCTACCTCCGAAATCTAATACACACGCTCGGAGCATGTCCTCGAGAGTCTGAATAGTCCGCTCTGACTGTCCGTCGGTCTGCGGATGAAATGCTGTGCTGAAACTCAAGCGAGTGCCTAAAGCCTCCTAAAGCCTCTGCTATAATCGGCTGGTAAACTGAGTGCCTCTGTCGGACACGATACATGTCGGAACTCCGTGCAGTCGTACAATCTCGTCGATGTATATTTGGGAATACTGAGCAAATCTGAAAGTCGTCTTCACCGGTAGGAAGTGAGCCGCTTTCGTCAAACGATCCACAATCACCCAGATGGAGTCATACCCTCGACTAGTCCTGGGTAGACCTACAATGAAGTCCATAGAAATTTGTTCCCATTTCCACTCCAAAATGTGCCTACCCTAGGATTCTGTTGGTGTATATGCCCTAGAGGCCATTACTGTATCATACTAGTATGTATATTACTTGATGGAAGCTTGGGATATTCACAGTTGTACAGACAATCTTGCTCAATATAGTAGTATGCTACTTGGTTTGTCTCTGCTTTAATGTGTACATGTGTGTTTATTTATTATATCACCTATACGCATTAGTAGAGCCCTTAGGATCTTTGCTTGATTACCGGCGTTGTGATGGCGATTACACTCGTGGGGGCTGGGTAATCTACAAGCACATCCTTATACACGTCCCTAGTCGTGGGAGTATCGAGATAGGGCATCGATACTCCGGAGTAGACTAGCGTATGCGCTTCTCATCCCAGCACGGGAGACGGTCTGTCCCACAGCCGTCAGTACGTCGTACTTGAGATAGTATGCGGGTGCTCGTTGGGTTACGAGTACACTGGACAGGACTCGTCGGGAACTGATGGTTGGTATTATACCTATCGTCAGTTATCAGTTCCCAGGTGACATGAGTACAGCTTAGTCCGCTGACTTGACACTTCACTTCGCCTCAAGTGTGTTCCCACTGTTCTTTGATTACTACCCTACCACGGCTCTACTGAGTCGTGCAAACAGGTAGTAGTTGGGAGCAGTCCCGAAGCACTTGGAGGCAGTGACGGTTAGACAGGATTCGTCTCTCCCGGTATTGGGGGTTGACATCACGCTGTGTCTAGGAGAGCCATTACACGAGTAGTCCCTGGCCAGGGCAAGCAAGATATACTGGTAGGTTTCCAGTGTTATCTCAGGGTGTATTGGGCTTCACTCCGACACGACTTGTACCGCTATTAGGGGACTGACGTTTACCGCCCCTTAGGCCCGCCATGCGATGTATCAGACGAACAGACCGGACTGTACGGAGATTGTCACATACAGACTCAGTAGGAGTTCGATGGGTTCACCTCATCAGTCTTCTTATCGGCATCTACCTGGGGACCGTTACGTACAGCTAGTGCCGCTTGTGGTCTGTGGTTAACCCCACTGCCAGCGTAGTGTCGAGTCTTTAGAGTCCCACACAGAGGGTTACTCGCCTTTAGGCAAAACTGAGTAGAGGTCGCATGGTTTTGCGACAGGGTTCGTTCTCATCCGTGCACTTGTGCACGTTTGGAGTCCGGACGGATATTACTAGTAGGCTCTTGTTTGAGCCAGATACTGGTGTATGTTTTGGGGTTGATTTTATCTCTTGGTATTCATGTTCCTCGGAACAAGAATGCGGGTGTGTATGCACAGTTGATTGAGGCGGAGAAAGAGGATCTTCATTAGGGTTTCGGAACGGGTGCGTATGCACAGTTGACAGTCGTCTTTTTCCAAGCCCTAATGGATTTATGTTATATCAATTAATAATATTAATAAAATAAAATTGTGTCATGGTTGGTTTTTTGTTGACTTGTTGACCATGGTTGACTTGTTGACCATGATTGAAGTTTTGACCATCATCATTACAAAAGAAAGATACTCTTTGATTCTAGCAAATTCATTTAATGTTTGAAATGATAATGGTCATTCCTAAACCTTCCATCAACTATTTCATTTTCATTATTATTATTAATTTGATTTTTCTTTTTGCTTTTGTTATGGTTGCAAAAGAAAAAGAACCTCATTCTATCATATTACTTCTCTCTCCTCACTTCATCTTCTTCCTCCTCTAGTTCAAGGAGAGCAAATCTCATGTGTTGAGAATCATCTCCTTGAAGATAAAACACCCCAAAGCACACTCTACTCACTCTATGGTAGAAGGTCTAGCAAGCCGGATACTTTAGTTCTCTCAAGATCGAGAAAGGAGCCCAAGGATGAAGCCCTCAGGTGGATCTTTCTTCGGCAAAGAGGAGACGAGGAGGGGAAGCCATTTAAGCTACTACAAAGAGCAAGAAAGAAGAAGAACAACAAGAAGGGAAGGAGTTCAAGTTGAGGTATAACCTGTTATCCGAGTAGCTAAATCTCTTTAGCATGTTAGCTAGTTTAGTTTAGAAAAGATCCGGCTTTTACGGTCCATGTTACCAAGTCCAGAAAAATTTTGTTTTACCGTTTCCGCAACCCCGAAAGTACCGGGAGAGGTAACGTGGACCTAACAGTGGTATCAGAGCCTAACTAAACAAAAACTAGCTTGGTAGTGAAGTGTATCGAAGTTCGAAACGGAAAAATCGATAAAACCAAGTTGCGAAAACCTGAGTTTCTGTTAAAATTTTTTCTGGTCAAAACAAAATTTGTCATGCACCTAAAATCATCTCAGGGTTTTCTAAAGATAACCACCAAAAACGAGCAAGAGATCTGACCAAACGAGCGCGTTTCCGCGGCGACAGCAAGCTAAGTTGCCGCGGATCCGCGGCCGTCTTGTCTCCTCTGCCTCGATTTTGGTGCAGTGTATCTCTGTATTGGTTTTAGGATTTTTAAGATATATTATAAGTGCCCAGATTTTCCAGAATAGAAATTTGTTTTTGGGGGCCTATAATTCCGTATTTTTCCCGAACTTCACTACACTTTGACTATGTTGGTTATATCTGTGATGTTTGTATGTATTGAATGTCGGCTAATCGCTATAAGTCGATTAGTCGGGGTTATACATTTCTATGATCTGTGTTTGATATTGGAATGTGTATATGAATGTGTTGGACTGTCGCGGGTGAATAGCCGGGGTGGATGTGAGATGAGCTTTTGTTTTTCTTTCATTCATTTGTAATATGTAAATTGATGTAATATTATTATTTGTTTGGCCGCACAACCGGGTCGGGGTTGTAGCCGTCATTGTATAATTCTTTTTACTGTTTTTGCTCCTAGGATAGACCCATGGAGGGGTGCACAAACTGCCGAGTACTTGGCGGGTAGTTTGCCGCACCCGTAGGAGTCTTGGGAGGGGTATTGGCTATTCACCGCGACCGTGTAATCCGCTTTTCGTTGCAGGCTCGAACGGATTGCGGATTCCTAGTATATCCAATGTATTCATCTGTGATCTGTAATGTCTATAATTGCTATATTTATAACTATTTAGGCGTTGCTTATGTTTTACAGCCGCGCTAGCCCAGTCCCCGCTCTGTCGTTAGTTAAGTAACCTAACGGGTGATGACGGGGCCCAGTGGCGAATGCGAATGGCATAAGCGTACGTCATATTTTGGTTGTTTTCTGCAATGGTAGGATTTAAATGATGGGACGCATTAAAAGAACTAATGCAAGAAAATAAACATAAAAGACGTTGTTGGAACAAGTTTTTCAAAAAGCTGTTATTACAAGGACGTTCATTTTTGTTTTGCATCGCGGTATTCGGTTGTGAATGCCCAGCACCTTAGTCGACGAGGCAAGGGCCGAGATCCCTTCATCGGGAGTGACCCCTTGGACAAAAGTTTGCGTCAGGGTAATAACTTCACTATAGTCGATTATTCTTGCTTTGCATCGAGGTATTCAGTTTGGAATATCCTGCACCTCATTCGACGAGGAAAGAGCCAAGATCCCTTCACAGTGAGTGACCTCTTTAGCAAAAAGTTTTCGCCACTATATTTTCAAAAAGACTACCAGGTTCCTTCAACGATATCAAGTTCATTACGTTAACGGGTTTTTCGCCAAAAACCCAGCCGTAGCCCTCCGTCATTTCTTACAAGTAAAACTTAGTATTCGTGCTGCGTTTGTTGACTCCGTCAAGGCATAGTGTACGGTAGCTAAGTGCTGCTTGTTTGTATCGGTATATGGGATTGATTAGGACGGTCGTATAACCTTGTTGACTCCGTCAAGGGTTATGCGGGTGGGTTTAATGCAATCCAGATAATGACAGGTTGAACTTGACTAGGACTCTTTGATTTGTTGACTCCGTCAAGATCACTTGGGTCCTAGGGGCAAAAACCACATCGGGAGTTTCAAAAGAACTGAAACTTGCAGATTTAGCATACCTTCTGGAGTATGGTGACTAGAGTGGATTCCATCTAGGTTATCACACAATAACAGTTGGATCCCGATCCCATTGATGAGTTGGATTACTCTCGGGAGATTATTTCACTTAACGATCAATGCTATAAACCTAGTAGGTGTCTAGAAAGGTGTTAGCGGGGTTACGCCCCAGGGAAAAGAGGTTCTTTAATTAAGGAACTTCGCGAAAGCGTTGGAAAACCTCCCTCGAAGTACCGACACTAGCCTGGCTGAAAGGTTAAGCAAGTATTGTGACGTGAATTAAAACCCGGCTAGTTCTTCTTTTAAAAAGGTTTTAAGAAGAATTTGAGTAAACAGTCGGAGACATCCTGGTTAGATAAATTAATAAACCAATCTAATCTTGCAAGAGCATACGCTGAGTGTTTCTTTTCTCTCTCTCCAGGCAGCAACCTTTTCACGCCCTAATCAAGATAATAAAATGTATCGCTTGACCGATCCGAATTCTTATTCGGGACTGGGGAAAGTTGGTTCAGCTCTAACTTGTGACAACAGTCATGAGTATGAGAAAGGGAAAGGGGATTGTATGGATTTCCAGGATACCCAGTTGAAGAAGAAGCATGGCTTTGCATCTACTTCAGGTGTTCTTGTAATTGAGAACTGTTTTACGGTCAGCCTTACCTCCTGGGTACTTGATACCGGATCAGGATCTCATATCTGTAATTTATTGCAGGGACTGAGAAAAAGTAGGAAAGTTGCACCGGGTGATATGTCGCTCAGAGTAGCGAACGGAGCACAAGTTAATGCGGCAGCCGTCGGTGAATATCACCTAGTATTGCCAAATGGCAAGACTATGATTTTGAACGATTGCTACTATGTACCCTCCATGGTTTGCAACATCATATCAGTTTCTTTACTCGATAAAGATGGATATAACTTTGTTCTTGAAAAGAATATCATGAACATTTACCTTCATAAGGTACTGGTTGCAGAGGGTACACTGTATAATGGTATCTACGTTCTAAATCAGAATACAGTTCTCAATATACAAAACACACGCAAGAGGAAGAATTCAGATACGAATGAATCCTACTTGTGGCATTGTAGACTTGGTCATATCGGAGAGAAAAGACTGAGTAAGTTGCATAAAGATGGACTCTTGGATGCGTTCAAGTTTTCATCTTATGAAACTTGTCAGTCTTGTCTCAAAGGGAAGATGACCAAATCTCCGTTCACCGGACATGGAGAAAGAGCAGCAGAGCTCTTGGGACTCATACACAGTGATGTATGTGGTCCGATGTCTATACATGCAAGGGGTGGGTTCTCGTACTTCATCACATTCACTGACGATCTCTCTAGGTTCGGATATGTGTATCTGATGAAACACAAATCTGAAGCTTTTGAGAAATTCAAGGAATTTAGAAACGAAGTAGAGAACCAGACAGGCAAAAGTATCAAGATCCTCCGGTCAGACAGGGGAGGGGAGTACTTAAGCACGGAATTCCTAGATTACTTAAAAGAGAATGGTATTCTCTCTCAGCTTACTCCTCCTTATACACCACAGCACAACGGTGTATCGGAGCGGAGGAATCGTACCCTATTGGATATGGTTCGCTCCATGATGAGTAGTGCTGAGTTGCCTCTTTCATTTTGGGGACATGCGCTTCAGACAGCGGCATACCTATTGAATTATGTTCCATCCAAATCAGTGCCTAAAACTCCATATGAAATATGGAGTGGAAGAAATCCGTATCTTAAGCGATTTAAGATATGGGGTTGTCCGGCCTATGTGAAAACACAGAAACCGGACAAGTTAGAGGCACGGTCAGTTCTCTGTAAATTTGTGGGATATCCTAAAGACTCACTAGGATATCTGTTCTACCACACTGAGGAACAGAAGGTGTTTGTATCTCGCCACGCTACCTTCTTAGAAAGGGAGTTTCTTGCAAAAGAAACTAGTGGGAGTTCGGTAGAACTGGAAGAAATTCAGCGACCACAAAATGTAACTGAAAATTTGGAGGAACCGCTAGATTCAATAACCCCAAACGAACCTCAGCCACTCCGCAGATCTGGTAGGATTTCTCATCCTCCCGAGAGATACTACGGTTTTCTCATAGACGGGGATCGAGAGGATTGCATCTTGGAAGAAGATGACCCTACCAGTTTCAGGCAGGCCATTATCAGTAGGGACTCTGATAAGTGGCAGGAAGCAATGCAATCCGAAATGGAGTCCATGTACGCCAATAAAGTGTGGACCTTGGATATTGCTCCACCTGGGGTAAAACCCGTTGGATGCAAATGGATCTACAAAAGGAAACTTGGTGTAGATGGGCAGGTGGAAACCTATAAGGCTAGACTCGTTGCAAAAGGATTTCGTCAAAGACCTGGTTTGGACTATGACGAAACTTTTTCTCCGGTGGCTATGCTCAAATCCATTCAGGTCCTACTTGCCATTGCTGCCTTCCATGACTATGAAATCTGGCAGATGGATGTTAAAACGGCTTTCCTAAACGGTTGTTTGGAAGAGTGCGTTTACATGGATCAACCAGAAGGTTTCGTGGACAGTGGGAGCAGCGGAAAGGTGTGCAAGTTGCTTAAATCCATTTATGGATTAAAGCAGGCATCGCGGAGCTGGAACATCTGTTTTGATGAGGCAATCAAAGAATTTGATTTCATCAAGAACGAAGATGAACCCTGTGTTTATAAGAAGATTGTAGGACGAACTGTCGTGTTCCTAGTCTTGTACGTGGACGACATTCTTTTGATAGGAAATGATATTCCTATGCTACAATCGGTCAAGCTGTTTTTTTCACAAAGGTTCTCCATGAAGGACCTGGGTGATGCCTCGTACATTCTGGGGATCAAGATCTATAGAGATAGATCCAAGAAACTGTTGGGACTTTCACAGTCCAGGTACATAGAGACCGTACTAAAGAGATTTAGTATGGAGGGTTCCAAGCGCGGTAACATACCCGCATTGCACGGAATTACCCTCTCCAAGAAGATGTCTCCTAAGACTGACGAGGAGAGGGTTCGCATGAGCACTATACCCTACGCTTCGGCGGTAGGATCTATAATGTATGCGATGCTATGTACAAGACCAGATGTAGCTTACGCGTTGAGCGCGGTAAGCCGGTATCAGTCAGACCCAGGGGAGGACCACTGGACAGCAGTGAAGAACATTCTCAAGTACCTAAGAAGGACTAAGGAGATGTTCCTGGTTTACGGTAATGGAGACCTCAGGGTCGAGTCCTTTACCGATTCAAGCTTCCAGAGTGACAAAGATGACAGCAAGTCTGTCTCGGGTTTTGTGTTTACCCTCAACGGAGGGGCGGTATGTTGGAGGAGTTCCAAGCAGGATACCGTCGCAGACTCGACGATGGAGGCTGAATACATTGCTGCAAGCGATGCCGCAAAAGAGGCGGTCTGGATAAAGAAGTTCATTAGTGAACTTCAGGTGGTTCCGTCCATTGTTGACCCAATACCTTTGTATTGCGATAACAATGGGGCTATAGCTTTAGCGAAGGAACCAAGGTCTCATCAGAAATCCAGGCACATCTTAAGGCGGTATCACCTGATCAGGGAGATCATTGATCGACAGGAGATCGAGGTGCGGAGAGTGGACACAAAGGACAACACTGCGGACCCATTCACCAAGGCTTTACCCCAGACTCAGTTCGAGCGGCTGATCGAGATGATAGGTCTTCGATACGCCAGTACATGGCCTTAGTGCAAGTGGGAGATTGTTGGTGTATATGCCCTAGAGGCCATTACTGTATCATACTAGTATGTATATTACTTGATGGAAGCTTGGGATATTCACAGTTGTACAGACAATCTTGCTCAATATAGTAGTATGCTACTTGGTTTGTCTCTACTTTAATGTGTACATGTGTGTTTATTTATTATATCACCTATACGCATTAGTAGAGCCCTTAGGATCTTTGCTTGATTACCGGCGTTGTGATGGCGATCACACTCGTGGGGGCTGGGTAATCTACAAGCACATCCTTATACACGTCCCTAGTCGTGGGAGTATCGAGATAGGGCATCGATACTCCGGAGTAGACTAGCGTATGCGCTTCTCATCCCAGCACGGGAGACGGTCTGTCCCACAGCCGTCAGTACGTCGTACTTGAGATAGTATGCGGGTGCTCGTTGGGTTACGAGTACACTGGACAAGACTCGTCGGGAACTGATGGTTGGTATTATACCTATCGTCAGTTATCAGTTCCCAGGTGACATGAGTACAGCTTAGTCCGCTGACTTGACACTGTCACTTCGCCTCAAGTGTGTTCCCACTGTTCTTTGATTACTACCCTACCACGGCTCTACTGAGTCGTGCAAACAGGTAGTAGTTGGGAGCAGTCCCGAAGCACTTGGAGGCAGTGACGGTTAGACAGGATTCGTCTCTCCCAGTATTGGGGGTTGACATCGCGCTGTGTCTAGGAGAGCCATTACACGAGTAGTCCCTGGCCAGGGCAAGCGAGATATACTGGTAGGTTTCCAGTGTTATCTCAGGGTGTATTGGGCTTCACTCCGACACGACTTGTACCGCTATTAGGGGACTGACGTTCACCGCCCCCCTAGGCCCGCCATGCGATGTATCAGACGAACAGACCGGACTGTACGGAGATTGTCACATACAAACTCAGGAGTTCGATGGGTTCACCTCATCAGTCTTCTTATCGGCATCTACCTGGGGACCGTTACGTACAGCTAGTGCCGCTTGCGGTCTGTGGTTAACCCCACTGCCAGCGTAGTGTCTAGTCTTTAGAGTCCCACACAGAGGGTTACTCGCCTTTGGGCAAAACTGAGTAGAGGTCGCATGGTTTTGCGACAGGGTTCGTTCTCATCCGTGCACTTGTGCACGTTTGGAGTCCGGACGGATATTACTAGTAGGCTCTGGTTTGAGCCAGATACTGGTGTATGTTTTGGGGTTGATTTTATCTCTTGGTATTCATGTTCCTCGGAACAAGAATGCGGGTGTGTATGCACAGTTGATTGAGGCGGAGGAAGAGGATCTTCATTAGGGTTCGGAACGGGTGCGTATGCACAGTTGACAGTCGTCTTTTTCCAAACCCTAATGGATTTATGTTATATCAATTAATAATATTAATAAAATGAAATTGTGTCATGGTTGGTTTTTTGTTGACTTGTTGACCATGGTTGACTTGTTGACCATGGTTGAAGTTTTGACCATCATCATTACAAAAGAAAGATGCTCTTTGATTCTAGCAAATTCATTTAATGTTTGAAATGATAATGGTCATTCCTAAACCTTCCATCAACTATTTCATTTTCATTATTATTATTAATTTGATTTTTCTTTTTGCTTTTGTTATGGTTGCAAAAGAAAAAGAACCTCATTCTATCATATTACTTCTCTCTCCTCACTTCATCTTCTTCCTCCTCTAGTTCAAGGAGAGCAAATCTCATGTGTTGAGAATCATCTCCTTGAAGATAAAACACCCCAAAGCACACTCTACTCACTCTATGGTAGAAGGTCTAGCAAGCCGGATACTTTAGTTCTCTCAAGATCGAGAAAGGAGCCCAAGGATGAAGCCCTCAGGTGGATCTTTCTTCGGCAAAGAGGAGACGAGGAGGGGAAGCCATTCAAGCTACTACAAAGAGCAAGAAAGAAGAAGAACAACAAGAAGGGAAGGAGTTCAAGTTGAGGTATAACCTGTTATCCGAGTAGCTAAATCTCTTTAGCATGTTAGCTAGTTTAGTTTAGAAAAGATCCGGCTTTTACGGTCCATGTTACCAAGTCCAGAAAAATTTTGTTTTACCGTTTCCGCAACCCCGAAAGTACCGGGAGAGGTAACATGGACCTAACAGTGGTATCAGAGCCTAACTAAACAAAAACTAGCTTGGTAGTGAAGTGTATCGAAGTTCGAAACGGAAAAATCGATAAAACCAAGGTTTGGCCCGTGACCGGCACTTAACCACGTAACGTCTACAGGCGTAACGCGACTAAGTAAGCCGAAAACCCAGAAATCTAAAACCCTTTTTAAGAATAAGTATAGAACTACATGTTTAAAAATCAATGTTTTTAAATAACTAAGCCGAATGTGCATTTTAAAACAGTACAGTCTTTTCTAAAAATTTCGGCAGAGTTTCTTTTATAAAACTGGCCCCGAATGGGGTACAACAAGATAACAATATATATATGCAGTGATAAAGGCATCCCCAAGCGGGAGCTAGCTCTTCGTCCATCGACGGTCACAACCACACATGCAACAATAATATACAACGCCAAGTGGCGAGGATCAAACCCAAAAGAAAGCCCAAAGCAACAAGAAACCGCAATACTACTAAGCGCGACTCTAAGGTCGAATAATACATCTCTAAAGTCTAGGTCTGAAACAATATACAAGTTTTGGTTGATGGAAATTCTAGATACAATGAATAAAATAAATACAAGGGTGGTTCTTGATGCGAAAGAATCCACCTACCAAAAGCAAGCCACCCGCAAGAAAGTAGTGTGCCAGAAATGCCGCAATAGAACCTGTACGGCAGAACCTGCAAGAACTGTGGCACAACGGGGGTGAGTTGCCAACTCGTGAATAGAAACATCTACAAGCAGAAACCGAAAGCAAGACATAATCCTAGGTCAATACGATCAGTATATAAAAATCCTCAATATAAAACATGCAGCCTATAACAAGGCTAGGGTAAATATCTAACCCGAGTGCAATCTCCTGTGTCTGTGTCAGTGCCTCAGATAACAATATAGCATATGAATGAGATATGAATGTGTGAAAACAGAATACATTCACTTGAAACAACTGTTTTCATACTTTAGTGAGATTTCCCTTGTATTTTAAAAAATAAAGTACCACAATGAACTCAGCATAAAACTGTGCCTAGCATCGGCACAAACGAAATCCCAATATCCTGATATCTCAAAGTCTCAACCACAATATCTAGGGCGCCGTCAGTCCAGACCGGCCCCTACCATCCATCTCAAGACCACGACGGTATCCTCCGGATATCCGACGTGTCGGGTAAAGTCACCGGTAGGTAGTGCTCCCCTGCCAGGCTCACATCGTCATCACCACGCGCTTCTTGCCCCGGGGTACCTTACCGGGTCCACCATGTACCCGAAACGGTTCATCCGTCTCCTCGAATCGGGTTTCCAAATCCATCAGCAAACTCATGGTGGACGACTCATACATCATGGGAAAACCGCACTTTTTATTTTAAAAGAGAGAATATGTTTATTTGTGTTTTTTGCGGTTTTCCTCCAAATCCAGAAAATCTCATAGAAATCCAAATCCAAACTTCAATAGCATGCAAAATAGTGAATATATGCATGAGAATCCATGAATGCGGCATAACAATGAATAACAGTATGCAGGAAGTAGCAGGTAATAACTACAATGTCTAACTACTAGCTAAAAGGCTATGTCAAGCAATAATATATTTTCTAAGGTGTACGTGACATGGCAATTACCGATGAAGATGTGTGTGAGCCGGCAAGTAAGTGTACGTGGTACATACGCATCATCGGTAATGGTGCTGGTGTCCTATCAGCATGATATTAATACTGGAGTATGAAACATAGTATAAAAATGCGATGCAAAGCGAACCACAAAAAGGAAGTGGGAGCTGAAACTGGACGTAACTAAAACTAATCTGCATTAATCTAACATAAGTCCTACAATTGGTGCCTTTTGAAATAACACGAATCATGGGGTTTTGAAAATAGGGGCTACGGTGTTTTTGTGAAAAGATACGTCGTTTTTGAAATATCCGTAGATTCCCTTGAGCTGTCTTAAAAAAATGCCCACGATTCGTTAGTTTTTGAAATAGGTAAGAAGTCTAATCTACTCTAACAACTACACTAACTATACGGCTGACTAATCAAGCTGAACTACAGGTAAGGAAACCGCCTAACATCTGAGTCGATATATATATAGAGATATATAGTCGGTGATCCCGCCTCAATGTCATATCGTAAGGTATCCTCGAGTTATGAGTGCGGATCTATCATCAATATCGGCTCGTACGGTAAATCATCGTACGGCATCCCCAAAAGCTGGGTACGGGTCAACATCTCCCTATCTCATCACATAACAGGTATCACTATCATCAGATCCCATAGTCTGGGGTACTACTCTATGTCTAGCAGCAAACGATACCATCAGTGAAGTATGCATGCGGGGGTAAACACATATCCCAAGCCCGCAAGAAATCACAAGTCATATCCCACATATGAATCGTATCCAATCACCGATCTCACGTCATCAAGCCCACATCATCGACTCATCTCCAAAGTCATCCCATATCATCAAACACCGTGTAAGTACAAGTAATATGCAAGGGTGTGTGTGTGTAGGTGTAATTCTATCCTAGGGTTCGCGACTATGAACTACACTAGTCACTTCTACCCTACACTATCCATAATACACTTATCACAAAGCTACAACACACTATAACTATCATATATCCGCTATATATATATACTAACTACGGACTGCGGGGGTGCTATACGCCATCCACCCGACTTCCCCCTGTAGATATAATCTACTCACCTGTATCATCATTTGCGGACGTCACCATGCATTTGCTCGTCGTCCCGAAGTCTTCATGGGTACCTACACATCAACATATCGTGTATGCGCATTAAAACCAAATCCAAGCTAAAACGGCGCATGAAATCCAAAACGATACGATAAGGGGGCCTATAGATGAGAACCTATGGCACGCCTTCAAAACCATCAATAAATCCTCTATATCGTCGTATAAACGCCAAATAGTCGAGGTGAAACGAAACACACCAATGCAGAAATGAAAATACGGAATACGGAAACTAAAGTCCAAAACAGCAACTCATGAAATGTGTCCCAGATTTTACCCTAGATCAATTTATACAAATCTATATATACCAGGGGCCTAAACTAACAATGTAGGAGCTACAGAACGAAAACGAGACAAAAAGGTGGGACCCAGGCCGCAATTGGCGGCCAAAAGGGAGAAATTGGCGGCCGGGAAAGGGAGTTGGGGGCTAAGGTTTTGGGTGTTGCCTCTATGGTGCCTGCACATCTCAATTTCCACTCAATATTATTTTAGGGTCCTCGGGGTGATAGCAGATTCAAGTTAACCTGCACAGATTACACAATTTCCCCGATATCGGTTTCTAAAATCCGTATTTCTGGTTCTAGCTTCAGGTTTTGGGTTCCAATTCATGCACTAGGGTGTTTACAAGTCCTCTACTGAGCTCAATTTCACATTACAACTCAAGTTTCTCTCAAACCCTAACTAGGTTTTCATCAAGTCCATAATATCACACAATATCGATATAATCTTAACTTGGGGTTAAAGGAAATGCTACAATTGAGCTAAGGGTTCAGTAATTACCTCCATAAGCAACTCAAGAATATTCTTGAGTTGCCCCTAGTGGCCAAAATCCACGCTTTCTTGGTCCATCTTGTAGATCTCGAGCTCGTGCACATTTTTAATGAAACGGACATGAGGTTTTGGTGTTGTTTTGGATGAGTTTTGGAGCTTGAAGAGGGGAGGGAGAATGAAGAAGAGGCAGCAGCATCAATCATGAAGAGGGAGGGGGGGAAAATGAGAGGAAAACAAATGGCTAAGGGTTTGTCAAAGGTGCCCATACCCTCTCTCACCAACTCCATTCTTAATTCCTTTTCTTTTTCTTTTTCTTTTCCTTTTTCTTTTAAATCCCTAACCTTCTTGCAAGAATAGTAAACCCAAATGATAGTTCATGGCAAGAAAAATGCACAAGTGTAGAAAAGTGATATGTGCAAGTTTTGCACAAAATTGCCAAAAACCCGATTAGCGATTTTAATCGCGATTAGCACTAAATTAGTGTCAAACTAATCACACAAACTTAAAAATGTCATAATTCACTAATTTACCCTATTTTATAATTTTCCAAAATTTTTCATAATTTTTCAAACATTTTTCCTATTTATTTGCATTTAATTATAGATTTAATATTAAAATAATCAATAAAATAATATTAAATAATAAAAATTCCCAAAATTAATATTTTATATTTTTGAAAATGTTACAATCTACCCCCCTTAAAGAAATTCGGTCCCCGAATTTAAATTTAAACCCCCACTACTAAAACAATTTCAGTATAATCCATTTTGTCGGGGCTCCGAAAGCATCAACACATAAGAATATCATAAAAAAAAATGTACTACTCTACTAGAATCAATCCCCAAAATGCATATATAAGAATATCCTATGCGTCTGGTGCGCAAGGAATCAAAATCCACATATGTGTCAAACAGGTGCAGAAAACAGCATCTAGGTGCAACGGGTGTGCACGAAACATCTGTCGTAGGCAACGTATGTTCCTGACAGCAAAAATAAAAAAATAAAAAAAATCGGGTGCATATGAAATGCACGAAGAATTCCGATTTAGTGCATCTGGCGTGCACCAAAATCGTATATCAAAACACTAAAGATGTATGAAAACTACGCTGGAAGTGCAAATCAAATCACTGAATACGATAGGCATGAAATCTCAATCAATATCTCAAATGTAATAACTCAGCGCAAAATATATAAATATCCAGTGGGTGCATGAAACCAATATCATGAAACTCAGTCATCAAAACTAAATCATGTATACAGAACGCCCAAAATACCGAAATCCAAAGTGACGGATACGTGATAATCGAATCACAAAATCACAAGTCATAAATACCGTCGTCGGTAGTTCCTCCTTCGAGGTCGAGAAGGAGTCAGTGCATCCACTGCTAGCAGCGCAGGATATCTACGCGCCTCTTGCTCATGGTCTGGCGTCCTCTGACTCTGGGTCCTTATCTTCCTTGCGGATTTCCTATCTCGCAGTCAATCGGCTCATCGCCCCTGTCAGGTGTGCTAACGGGGACGATCCCGTTCTGGCACTTCTCTGGTCACCTCTCGGTCAAACCTCACGACCACTCGTAAGGCAGCATATCGCTGGCGTCGGCCTCTGGCTCTCTGAATGCACGTCACACCTCTGATCCTGGGTGCAAACATCATTGCAGCAATGTCCTGGAAGGAATCCTGCTCAAGGTCTCTTCCAATCATGCCTATGCCGATCTGTACAGCGGCTGGCTCTCTTGTACTACCTCTTCTCGCTTGATAGACATCTGTGTCCTCAGCACAACCTTTTCTCGGAAATTGGTCACATTCCAACGTCTCTGTAAGCATATCAGGTCTCTAGTCTCGACGGGAAGTAATGACAGCTCGTCAGCGTCTCACACGAACCTCTGGTTCCACATGTCTCTATCATCGTCCACTATGACGTCACGCCAAGCCACCTTGCACTGCACTGTTCTCGGCCACGGCCAATCTGAAGTCTCTCGCACGAACTCGAAATCGCGTACTCTGTAGCTTCACCATTTTGTAGAAGATGTCAGGCCGAACAGATCCTCGGAAACACGTCCCAACCATCGGGGGAATACTCATCACTCGTCCGTCCTTGATCAATTCGCAACGCATCTGGGTAAGTCCCTTTATCCGAACCTGGTCAACTACCTCGTCGACCATGCCGAACTCTGTCCTGCTGGGTGTGCACAAAATGACCACTCCTGGGTCTAGGTCTTCTCGTATCGTATTCCGGAAAGGTCCTATCGAGGTTTCTTTCTCAAATCTCAATCCTGCCGAATTGCCCGGAAGTCGTCATCCAATGCTGAAGCTAAAGCTTATTCCGGAATGGCTGCATACTCATCGCGCTTCTTTCTGGAAGATAAATCCATATACCACGCCTCTGGGTGCGTATAACATCTCTGATGTCAGCGGTGTGGGACGTCATCTCGTCGAAATCTCGTACGAACTCTTTTCTTCACTCTGCTCAAATGTCGACTGATTCGGACTCGTCTCATCATGGCTACACGAACTGCGCTCCGACGGCTACGCTCACATCTGGAGTCTCCCAAGCAGTGTCCCATCACGATATCCGAAAGATGTCGAACCATCCGATCGACTCGTCAGATCCTCATAATCCCCCAAGAGCTCACATCTTGGGTACAGTTTAATAGTATCGAGTACATGCCACAGCGTCGGTGGTCCAGCCGTAGAAGGGCAAACCCAAGCCTCACTAATGGTGCCGCGGAACCGCCGTAAACCCTATGGTTCAAAGGCTGTCACACGGTCATTAAGTCGAGTTAGGGTTTCATTTTTCTAGAGGGTCCATAGAATCGCCTGCATGTCTTTCCGTATACTTTAAACTTGGAAAATAGGCTCCTGACATTCGATCGTCTCTATCGACTCTCAACGAACCTGCGTGAAGTCGCCTCTAGCTGGAATCAATCCACCTGATGATCTCGCATCGGGGTAAGCGAACTCACCACACGTCCTAGTCATTCATCCTCGGTGACTAGCAACTCGCTATCATAACTCCAAGAACATGCTCATGCTGCAGTAGCTCCAATCATCTGGGCGATATCTCATCATTTGCAGCAACAACTGGCTCATACGCCGGTATGCCGAACAATGCCTCAATCCTCCAGGAAGGGCAATACAGAGGCGGTCATCTCTGAATCGGTCTGCTCTAGATCTGAGTAAGACTCTCTACACTGGAAATCTTCAACTCAACTGGGCCCGCTCTGGCGCAAAATCGGACGAATCACCTTCGTCTCTCAAATCGGGTAGACTAGCTATCATCTGTCGCATATCTGCCTGAAAGCTCCGGCAAACTCAGCTCGTAAGCTCCGAAAGCAACGTCCTGTCAATCTCAGCAACAGCTGGTCCATCTGTCTGCACGGTAGGTGACATCACAATCTCTGAGGTATGCTGTACATCAACAGTCCTCTCTCAACTGGCAGCTCTAACAATGGCCCGATCATCCGGTGCAAGGCCAAGCATTCGCCTCCACCAGAGGTCACAATCACTAACACTAACTCGAGACGTTCCCATGTCACCAGAAAACACAATGGTCGGCCCTCGTACCAAACGAGCTCACACCGGCCGTAACCCTAGCAGCAGCCCAAACTGCGCTCAAACATGGTGACAGGAACCTCAATCGAGTATCAAGAAAGCACACCAATGGCAAGAAGGGAAACAACGGATCCAGAGTGGATACATGATCTTAGGAAGGAACAGCATCAATGAAGGTATGATCATGAAACTAGTAGAATCGGGAATCTCAAATGGACGTATGATCCTGGATATAAGGAGAATCACTGATCTCGAAAAATATGCACATCCTAAGGTTCCTTAAGCGGAGTGGCGTGTCGTAAGTATGCCGCGGAACATACCAACGGTACGTCACTCTACTTTAGTCACCTATTCCATCAACCAAGGGTCATCCTACACGACGAAAGTTCGGGTCGAAAACCCCTTCGACCAAGTCTAAGTTCCGTAAGGTCAAGCCTAAGTTCCGTATATAAACAACTCCCTAGGCTCCACATAGTCAAACTTAGACTCGAACCAAGGTCAACCTAGCGCTCTGATACCAACTTTGTCACGACCCAAGGTTTGGCCCGTGACCGGCACTTAACCACGTAACGTCTACAGGCGTAACGCGACTAAGTAAGCCGAAAACCCAGAAATCTAAAACCCTTTTTAAGAATAAGTATAGAACTACATGTTTAAAAATCAATGTTTTTAAATAACTAAGCCGAATGTGCATTTTAAAACAGTACAGTCTTTTCTAAAAATTTCGGCAGAGTTTCTTTTGTAAAACTGGCCCCGAATGGGGTACAACAAGATAACAATATATATATGCAGTGATAAAGGCATCCCCAAGCGGGAGCTAGCTCTTCATCCATCGACGGTCACAACCACACATGCAACAATAATATACAACGCCAAGTGGCGAGGATCAAACCCAAAAGAAAGCCCAAAGCAACAAGAAACCGCAATACTACTAAGCGCGACTCTAAGGTCGAATAATACATCTCTAAAGTCTAGGTCTGAAACAATATACAAGTTTTGGTTGATGGAAATTCTAGATACAATGAATAAAATAAATACAAGGGTGGTTCTTGATGCGAAAGAATCCACCTACCAAAAGCAAGCCACCCGCAAGAAAGTAGTGTGCCAGAAATGCCGCAATAGAACCTGTACGGCAGAACCTGCAAGAACTGTGGCATAACGGGGGTGAGTTGCCAACTCGTGAATAGAAACATCTACAAGCAGAAACCGAAAGCAAGACATAATCCTAGGTCAATACGATCAGTATATAAAAATCCTCAATATAAAACATGCAGCCTATAACAAGGCTAGGGTAAATATCTAACCCGAGTGCAATCTCCTGTGTCTGTGTCAGTGCCTCAGATAACAATATAGCATATGAATGAGATATGAATGCGTGAAAACAGAATACATTCACTTGAAACAACTGTTTTCATACTTTAGTGAGATTTCCCTTGTATTTTAAAAAATAAGGTACCACAATGAACTCAGCATAAAACTGTGCCTAGCATCGGCACAAACGAAATCCCAATATCCTGATATCTCAAAGTCTCAACCATAATATCTAGGGCGCCGTCAGTCCAGACCGGCCCCTACCATCCATCTCAAGACCACGACGGTATCCTCCGGATATCCGACGTGTCGGGTAAAGTCACCGGTAGGTAGTGCTCCCCTGCCAGGCTCACATCGTCATCACCACGCGCTTCTTGCCCCGGGGTACCTTACCGGGTCCACCATGTACCCGAAACGGTTCATCCGTCTCCTCGAATCGGGTTTCCAAATCCATCAGCAAACTCATGGTGGACGACTCATACATCATGGGAAAACCGCACTTTTTATTTTAAAAGAGAGAATATGTTTATTTGTGTTTTTTGCGGTTTTCCTCCAAATCCAGAAAATCTCATAGAAATCCAAATCCAAACTTCAATAGCATGCAAAATAGTGAATATATGCATGAGAATCCATGAATGCGGCATAACAATGAATAACAGTATGCAGGAAGTAGCAGGTAATAACTACAATGTCTAACTACTAGCTAAAAGGCTATGTCAAGCAATAATATATTTTCTAAGGTGTACGTGACATGGCAATTACCGATGAAGATGTGTGTGAGCCGGCAAGTAAGTGTACGTGGTACATACGCATCATCGGTAATGGTGCTGGTGTCCTATCAGCATGATATTAATACTGGAGTATGAAACATAGTATAAAAATGCGATGCAAAGCGAACCACAAAAAGGAAGTGGGAGCTGAAACTGGACGTAACTAAAACTAATCTGCATTAATCTAACATAAGTCCTACAATTGGTGCCTTTTGAAATAACACGAATCATGGGGTTTTGAAAATAGGGGCTACGGTGTTTTTGTGAAAAGATACGTCGTTTTTGAAATATCCGTAGATTCCCTTGAGCTGTCTTAAAAAAATGCCCACGATTCGTTAGTTTTTGAAATAGGTAAGAAGTCTAATCTACTCTAACAACTACACTAACTATACGGCTGACTAATCAAGCTGAACTACAGGTAAGGAAACAGCCTAACATCTGAGTCGATATATATATAGAGATATATAGTCGGTGATCCCGCCTCAATGTCATATCGTAAGGTATCCTCGAGTTATGAGTGCGGATCTATCATCAATATCGGCTCGTACGGTAAATCATCGTACGGCATCCCCAAAAGCTGGGTACGGGTCAACATCTCCCTATCTCATCACATAACAGGTATCACTATCATCAGATCCCATAGTCTGGGGTACTACTCTATGTCTAGCACCAAACGATACCATCAGTGAAGTATGCATGCGGGGGTAAACACATATCCCAAGCCCGCAAGAAATCACAAGTCATATCCCACATATGAATCGTATCCAATCACCGATCTCACGTCATCAAGCCCACATCATCGACTCATCTCCAAAGTCATCCCATATCATCAAACACCGTGTAAGTACAAGTAATATGCAAGGGTGTGTGTGTGTAGGTGTAATTCTATCCTAGGGTTCGCGACTATGAACTACACTAGTCACTTCTACCCTACACTATCCATAATACACCTATCACAAAGCTACAACACACTATAACTATCATATATCCGCTATATATATATACTAACTACGGACTGCGGGGGTGCTATACGCCATCCACCCGACTTCCCCCTGTAGATATAATCTACTCACCTGTATCATCATTTGCGGACGTCACCATGCATTTGCTCATCGTCCCGAAGTCTTCATGGGTACCTACACATCAACATATCGTGTATGCGCATTAAAACCAAATCCAAGCTAAAACGGCGCATGAAATCCAAAACGATACGATAAGGGGGCCTATAGGTGAGAACCTATGGCACGCCTTCAAAACCATCAATAAATCCTCTATATCATCGTATAAACGCCAAATAGTCGAGGTGAAACGAAACACACCAATGCAGAAATGAAAATACGGAATACGGAAACTAAAGTCCAAAACAGCAACTCATGAAATGTGTCCCAGATTTTACCCTAGATCAATTTATACAAATCTATATATACCAGGGGCCTAAACTAACAATGTAGGAGCTACAGAACGAAAACGAGACAAAAAGGTGGGACCCAGGCCGCAATTGGCGGCCAAAAGGGAGAAATTGGCGGCCGGGAAAGGGAGTTGGGGGCTAGGGTTTTGGGTGTTGCCTCTATGGTGCCTGCACATCTCAATTTCCACTCAATATTATTTTAGGGTCCTCGGGGTGATAGCAGATTCAAGTTAACCTGCACAGATTACACAATTTCCCCGACATCGGTTTCTAAAATCCGTATTTCTGGTTCTAGCTTCAGGTTTTGGGTTCCAATTCATGCACTAGGGTGTTTACAAGTCCTCTACTGAGCTCAATTTCACATTACAACTCAAGTTTCTCTCAAACCCTAACTAGGTTTTCATCAAGTCCATAATATCACACAATATCGATATAATCTTAACTTGGGGTTAAAGGAAATACTACAATTGAGCTAAGGGTTCAGTAATTACCTCCATTAGCAACTCAAGAATATTCTTGAGTTGCCCCTAGTGGCCAAAATCCACGCTTTCTTGCTCCATCTTGTAGATCTCGAGCTCGTGCACATTTTTAATGAAACGGACATGAGGTTTTGGTGTTGTTTTGGATGAGTTTTGGAGCTTGAAGAGGGGAGGGAGAATGAAGAAGAGGCAGCAGCAGCAAGCATGAAGAGGGAGGGGGGGAAAATGAGAGGAAAACAAATGGCTAAGGGTTTGTCAAAGGTGCCCATACCCTCTCTCACCAACTCCATTCTTAATTCCTTTTCTTTTTCTTTTCCTTTTTCTTTTAAATCCCTAACCTTCTTGCAAGAATAGTAAACCCAAATGATAGTTCATGGCAAGAAAAATGCACAAGTGTAGAAAAGTGATATGTGCAAGTTTTGCACAAAATTGCCAAAAAACCCGATTAGCGATTTTAATCGCGATTAGCACTAAATTAGTGTCAAACTAATCACAAAAACTTAAAAATGTCATAATTCACTAATTTACCCTATTTTATAATTTTACAAAAATTTTCATAATTTTTCTAACATTTTTCCCATTTATTTGCATTTAATTATAGATTTAATATTAAAATAATCAATAAAATAATATTAAATAATAAAAATTCCCAAAATTAATATTTTATATTTTTGAAAATGTTACAGAATGTCATCGTGGAAAGTATAATCGGTGCCCATCAATGCATCCAAATCCTAATACTACTCAGTCGTTGTCATCCTCCTCGGTCCTCAAATCCTGTAAATCTCATATAATCGTGAGTGCCCAACATCGGCACCCAAAATATCAAGAAATACTCGTACCTAGCATCGACATGCAAATCCACACATATCGGGCATCCGTCAGTCCGGGTCAGCCCACGAGCTCTGTCTGCGGTATCGGCCCTCGGCCCCGGTAGTACGAGTTGTCCCGTATCCATCAATCGACTCTGGTCAGTATCCTCCGGATAACCGCCAGGTCCAACCAATCACTGGTAGGTAGTAGTCCCTCTGCCAGGCTCACCGTCTACTACACAACGAAACCGTTCTCGCCCCCGGGTACCATACCGGGTCCACCATGTACCCGTAATCGGCCTCATCCAACTCCTCGATTCGGGTTCAGATATATCGCTCTAGCACCGAGAAAACACATGGTGGACGCACCGAAATATCATATCAAGGGAAACCGGGTTTTTAAATAATTAACTATTCTCTTTTGAAAAATCTACGGTTCCCCAAATCCAGAATTAACATGGAAATAACATATCTCAATGCGTAATCTAAGAAAGTATGAAGATATCAATATATGTGTGCACTGGTATGAGTATACAGTGTGCATGTGCGCAGGTATGAATATATCAATGTATGTGTGCACTGGTATGAGTATACAGTGTGCATGTGCGCAGGTATGAATATATCAATGTATGTGTGCACTGGTATGAGTATACAGTGTGCATGTGAGCAGGTATGAATATATCAATGTATGTGCGCACTGGTATGAGTATACAGTGTGCATGTGCGCATGTATGAATATATCAATGTATGTGTGCACTGGTATGAGTATATGATATATGCTGATATGCGGCAAATCATGACAACATCAATAGAGCAGAATCAATATGATATATGATTTATAGCAATCCTATAATGTGAGTGTTATGGCAATCACTAACGGTGTGAGTGTAGCATATCAATCGTGCTAGTGCAACTTGAACCATTAGTGACAGTGCAGTGTCCTATGCTATCCCTTCTATATGCAACAATAAGTATGTTACTACAGTCCATATGAACATCTACAATTAAATATCCTAACACGCCCTGACGCTTAACGCCATACGGGCGATTTCCCCGTAGATGCTAAATCTACTCACCGTAGTCTCGCGCTAGGTATAGCCGACGACTTGTTTCCCCTTCTGCGCGGCGTCTGTCGTACTTGCCTGCGAACCTAGAATTGCACAATAAATCACACACAAGCTCAATTCCACAAAAACAAAACGTTAACGTCAAACTAGAAACCCGCGTTGCGAACCAAGCACGTGTGTGCGATACGCTAAAATGTGTGATTACGCGTCTGAAGCTACTCCGACGCGTCGCGATACGCAGAAACCCCAAACCCACACACACGTATCACGCGTATCGCGAAAGTTTAAAATATGGAAAATTGGGTATTAGCTCCCAGATTTTTATACAGAAAAGATATTACCAAACTATATATACCATAATACTACAAATAGCAGCAGACTCCTATGGTCCAAGACCCAACCCCCAATTCACCCATCTGGTTGCAATTTGCGGCCAGAATGCATTTTCTGGCGGCCTGTCTTGGGAATTGGGCTCCCAGGTTTCGTGTGTGTACTCTATATCCTATGTACACGCTACAGTAATTAAAGAATTGTTCTGAAATGATCGGAACACTAGCAGATCCAACAGAACCCAAATTCTAGTTAAAAAGTCCAATTTAGCACTAAAACAATACTTTAGGGTATTTTTGTGCAAACTGAAACAAACCCAAGTCTAAAACCACACTAATAATCTATTACCAAGCTAATCAAGTCCTAAAAATATTAATTTTAACATATCATCACAAAATCCCTTCAATAACACTAAAATTGCACAAAAAGGTGATATTTTGATAGAAATACTACAAGATAGGGGAAAAGGGTGCTAAGGGTAAGTTAATACCTTCAAAAGCCCTCAAGAAACACCATAAGTCTCAGCCCTAGCCTCAAATGTGCAGATTTGCCTCCAAACACCTCAAAAGACCATTTTTCCTAAGGTATTGTGAAGGAAATGGTTAGATTTGTGTAGGGTTTTGTCTAAAGATCAAAGGGAAATGAAAAGAGAAGGGAATGTGATGAATTTTGCTAGGGATCAAAGGGAGAAACGTTCGGAAGTAGTTTTAGAACATAAGTAGATGTTCTAGGAATTTGATAACGTCAGCCTCCTTCGGGAGACGGTTATCATTCCAGTCTTTCAAGGTGACCTGGTTGACAGAGTGACTGTCAGAGTTATAGTTTTCCCTCTGACGAGGGGCAGTAGTTTGGACGAGTGGACCAAGCGGATATTGAGGGATGCATGGTACTGGATACTGATTAAATTCAGTTGAAGATACAGTCTTAAGAAGTTTGCTGGATTTGGAGTTCACTTGTGAACTAGGTCCCATTAGATATTCAAACATATTCTAAGACAGGTATTGCTCATTTCGGGAGATGGCTTTCTCCACGAACTTGAGATAACATAGAAAGAAACATCATGGAGGATCCACTCACTGAGGCTATTTCTCGAACGCAATAGTTTTACAAACGAGCTTTGTAAAACTGATTAGTAGAGGAGTTGGGTGTTCGGTATCACACGGGCTGTGAGTATGCGACATCGTAATAATTAGCCTTAAGTGCAAGCGGGAGATTGTTGGATATAGTGTCCTCAAAGTCAATTATTGGATCGCAGGCACGTGATTGCAATGATTGAGGGATGGCCTATACCGGTAGGACAGTCTTACTCGAGATAATAGTATGCTATCTGGTTTGTATTCATCATCGTGTACATGCTTTAGGTGACCTTATAGATCACTATTGCACGTTGATAGAGCCCCGAGGATTCTTGCTTGACTGCCAGTAGTATGATGACAATCATATACGTGGGAGCTGGGGTCTATAAGCACATCCTTAAAAGGTCCCTAGTCGAGGGAGTTTCGAGACAGGGCATCGATACTCCAGAGTAGACTAGTGTATACAGATCGAGACCCCAATGAGGGGCGGTGGCTGGTCTTACAAGCCATTGGTGTCAGTTGGTTCACCTAAGACGTATACAGGTGCTCATTGGGTTATGAGTACACCGGATGGACTCGCCGGGAACATGCTAGTTGGTTTTATACCTAGCGTCAGATAGCAGTTCCCTGGTGACATATGTATAGGTTAGTCTATTGACCTGAGATCGTCATTTGTCTCGTGTGAGTTCCCACTGTGCTTTGATTACTACCCTACCACGGCTCAAAGGAGTCATGCAAACAAGTTTTAGTTAGGTACAGTCCCGAGCCACATGGAGGCAGTGAGCGGATCAGCAGGGGATTCGTCTCTCCCGGTATTGGGGGTAAGATCGCGCTGTGTTTAGGAGAGCCATTACACGAAGTCCTTGGCCAAGGCAAATGATATTTATAGGTAGGTATTCCAGTAGTATTTCAGGGTGTTCTGGGCTACACTCCGACACGACTTATACCGCTATTGGGGGTCTGATGTTTACCAGCCCCCTAGGCCCTATATGCGATACTTATAGACGAACAGACCGGACTGTACGGATATTGTCACTGACAGGCTCGGTAGGGTTTCAGGATGAGTTCGCTCATCAGCCTCCCTTTTGGTCAATACATGGGTAGCCGTTACATACAGCTAGTACCACTGACGTGCTTGTGGTTAAACCCACTGCCAGTGTATTGATGAGTCTTTAGAGTCCCCCACAGAAAGTTTCCCAAGTTCGGGCGAAACATTGTAGAGGCCGTATGGTTTTATGGCAGGGTTCGATCATATACGTGCACTCGTACACGGATCATGATTGGACGGATCATACTAGTGGACTTTGGTTTAAGCCAGATCCTAGTATTAGATTTGTTGGATTACTTTCGTCTCATTGCATTCGCATTCGGCCGGAATGCGGATGCATGTATGTATATACTGGTGAGGGGTATCCTTATGATCCGTCACGAGTTTACTTTAGATGTTGCCATTCCCTTTTTGGATTAAAAATTTGGATTAATGTTTATTAGTGGTAATTATGAGCTCAAGTCATCATGAGGAGCATTAACTATGGCATGTGCATGGGTGATGACTCATGGTATTATTTTTTGTGCTATGCCACTTGTTTATTGATTTATTTGTGTGAGATTGAGATGGAGAGAGAGAGAGGGTAGCCATATGAGTTGGGGTTGGCTCTTGATATGAGAATTCTAGTGCTCTCTCTCATATTTTTATCACACACAAAAGAAATCTCTTCTTCTTCCTCTTTCTTCTTGAGCTCACAATCTCCATTAATGGCTTCATCTTCAACCTCCATCCATACAATCTTATGTGATGAGAATCAATGGATGTTTAGAGACAAAGTTATCACACACATTCTCTACTTCACCTTGGACATGTCGGCTAGCAAACTTCATGTCCGAGTTGTTTCAGTTTGAAGCGTGAGCCCGTAAAAAGACTTGTTGATGTGGTGCCCTTTTCGACGAGGAGACCGAAAATCAAGCGAGATCGGAGATGCCGCGAGGAGCTAAGGATGGTGGCTAAAGACCGAAGGACACGGATCGATCGGTATAGCCATTCTAACTTCTTGTAGATAGCTAGTTTTGTGTTAATGGTACGATCCGGTTAAAAGTCTGCGTTAGCGCCAGTTCGTAAAAAGTTTTTGTTTCCGCGTTTGGCCTCGGATTGACGGCCGGGGCGCTACCGTAGACTTACAGTTTAGTCTCTGGTTTTGTCCATAATACTAACACTACAGGGGTTGTGGTCACTAATTACACCTCAATTACACATTCACAACTCATAAAATCCCCTAACCCTCATCTTGGAATTTTCAAACATCACCAATCTTCATAAGTTTAACTCTAAATCCCTATAGGATATAAGGAAAGCTAAACACTTAACTAAAGGTGTAGGGATTACCTCATTTGACAACTCAAGAAAATTCTATGGTTGCCCAAAGTGCTCAAAACCTTGACTTGCTTCTTCCATGGGGTTTGTAGTGAGCTTGTGATCATATTTTGTGAAGGTGGCATAAGGTTTTGGCTAAGTTTTGATGGTGTTTATGGGCGGTAGAGGTGGTGGAGGGATGAAGGAGAAGGAGGTGGAGAAGAATGGAGGTAAGGAAAATGAAGAGAATGAAGAGGCAGTGAGTTGTGTAGAAGGGTGTAGAAATATCTCTCTCTCTCTCTCTCTCACCCTCTCTCTCACCATACCTCATGGTCCCCCCTCTCTCTATTTATCCATTTTTCTTTTATTTAAAAAAAAACAAAAACAAAAACAAGAACCATATATGTATGCAAATGAAGAATTTAAAGCCATGGTTCATAAATATGTAACAAGTGTTTTGCAACATGTTTTGTTGCATGTCATATACATAAGCAAGATTAATGCATAATTAGTGAAATATTAATCGAGTTTAGTATTGAACTTGTATACAAATAGTTGTATAATAATTTATAAAATATCCAAATCACATAAATTCTTTCAAAATCAATAATTCATATTAATTTTCCAATTATTTTCCAAATATTTTCCAATTTACAAGTATATAATCATACTACTTCATCAAAACCAATTCCTATATCCTTATAATATTCATGAAATTTATTATTTCATTTATTTAAATTCCAAAAATAATATTTTATTTTTCTGAAATGTTACAGGTAGTTAGGCCAGTAAATTCTCGGATGGTCTTAAGCCACATCAGCTTGACTTGTCATGTTATTAGGGGTCTGGCGTTTTCCACCCCCTAGACCGGCATGTGATACTCTCAGACGAACAAACTGGACTATATGGAGATTTTCACGGACAGACTCGGTAGGGGTTCGGTTGAGTTTACTCGTCGGCCTTCTTTTCGACAGGTACTTGGGTAGCCGTTACGTACAGCTATTGCCACTGACGGACTTGTGGTTAAACCCACTGCCAGCATACTGTAGAGTCTTTAGAGTCCCACATAGAGGGTTTCCCTGATTCAGGTGAAACGATGTAGAGGCCGTATGGTTTTACGTACAGGGTTCTGATCACATACGTGTATTAGCTACACGGATGTTGTTCAGATGGATAATATTAGTAGGCTTAGGATTAAGCCGCATTCTAGTATTATATTATTGGATTATTTTTTATCTCTTGATATTCATATTGTTTGCAGTACGAATACGGGTATGTATATAAGGTGAGGGCATTCTTTTAATTTTACAAGATATGCTTCTAGAAGGGGACACCTCATTTTGGATATATCTATTTTTGGTAATTAGATAATGAGGTGAAGGAATGGAGATATTTGTGGCATGGTTTGAAACATGGCTAATTCTTTTATTTATTCATTTGACCTTACTATTCAAGTATGGTTACATTTTTCTATGGAAAAATAATGCATGCTTGATTTTGGGAAAAAGACTTAGGCATTCTTCACTTGCTCATTCAAGACTTCATTCTACACTTTGCATTCTCTCTCCATTGCTACCTTCTTCTTCCTCAAACCCTAACCCTCACATGTGTTGTGAATCTGAGGGTTCTTTGAGATAAAATAGTCTAATTAACTCTCTACATCTCCTAAGCTACCTAGATTAGCAAATTAGGTACTTTAGTTATCTCATTCTTAAGGTTAGAGCTTGAACTATAGACTCTCGGGTGGATCGTCTTTGACACGAGGAGACCGTCGATCAAGCGCAATCCGTACCTTCTAGGAGCTCAAGAAGAGGAGAAGAAGACCCGAATGACTTGTATCTTGGAGGTATAAACCACAATTATAGTAGTTTAGAACCTCTTTGTGTTTAGCTAGTTAAGGTTTCTGAATGATCTTGGAAGTTTAGTCGATGTTACTTGTCTTAAAATCATTTTTTGTAAATTCCGCCTCTCTACAAACTAAGTGGGGTGTGTGACATCAACTTACAGTGGTATCAGAGCCTACTCAAACCTTAACTAGCTCATTAGACGAAGTTTAGAATTACGAAACCGAAATAACTCCGAATCGATAAATTCAAAGTCAAAGTTTCTGTCAATTTTTCTGGAGCCTCTAAATTTATTTTAAACAATTACAAAGTGCTCCTTTTGTTGTAACTAGAACACTATAGAAAAACGAGGCACAAACTCCAAGGTTGAACCGCCGGAATTAGCTTCTTGCCCGCCGTTGCCGGTTTTCCTGTAGAGTTTGGTCTCGAGTTTCTTGTGGTGTTCTGTACTCTTGGATTTAGTATTTATGGTATGCCCAGATATCATATTCTGTTATCTTTGTGCTTGGGCCATACGGAGTATTTCGAAGTCGAAATTTTAACATCGTTTATTCGTTTTTGTTCGAATATGTGTTTCTAAACGTCTACTAATTGCTATATGTCGATTAGTGGGGGTTGCACATATCTTGTATCTTGTTTATGGTTTGTGGATATGAAGTATTGGATCGTCGTGAATGAATAGCCGGGAGATGTGAGAAGAGTGTTCTTTTCTTTCATTCATGTATATTTGTAAATTGATGTAATATTCTTTTGCGGGGCACATCCGAGTTGAGGTTGTAGCCACCGTTGTATTATTTCATTTACTTTTTCTTGCACCTAGAATAGGCCCAAGGTGGGATGCACAAACTACCGGGTTCTTGAAGTGCCGAGTGGCCTACTCATTTCATTGAGGAAGGTTGCTTCACTTCGGGAATTTGGTGTGTAGTTTGCCACACCCGTAGGGGTCAGGGGTGAGGGTTTGGCTATTCATCACGACCGTGGAATCCATTTTTCATTATATGCTAAAACGAAACACGGAAATCCTAGTATATCCAATATATTCATCTGTGTTGCTTGTGCTGTGATATGTGATCTGGAATGGATATTATTCCGTGAGACGAATGACTATATAAATATATATATATATAGATAATTTATAATAAACGTTGCTTATTGTAACATTTCAGGAAAATAAAATATTATTTTTGGTAATTTAAATAATTAAAATAATAAATTTCATGAATATTATAAAGATATAAAAATTGGTTTTAATGAAGTAGTATGGTTATATATTTATAGTTTGGAAAAAAATTGGAAAATTAATAAGAATTATTGATTTTGAAAGAATTTATGTGATTTAGACATTTTATAAATTATTACACAATTAATTGTATACAAGTTAATGCTAAACTTGATTAATATTTCACTAATTATGCATTAATCTTGCTTATGTATATGACATGCAACACGACATGTTGCAAAACACTTGTTACATTTTATTTGTTATGAACCATGGCTTCTTCTTTTTTTAAAAATGATTTTTGTTTTGAAAATAAAAGAAAAGTAATGAGAAGATATTTTGTGATGTGGGGAACATGAGGGTATGGGCATATATATATATATATATATATATATATATATATATATATATATATATATATATATATATATACAGAGAGAGAGAGAGTGAGGGGGGGGGTTCTAACATGGCTCATTTCTTTTTCCTTCTTCTCATCTTCATTTTCTTCATCTCATTCTCCTAACCCTCCACCTCCTCACCCACCCACAAACACCATCAAAACTTAACAAAAACACGATGCTCCCTTCACAAAAATTGATCACAAGCTCACTACAAGCATGATGGATGAATCAAGTTAAGGTTTTGATGCACTTTGGGCAACCCAAGAATTTTCTTGAGTTGCCACATGAGGTAAATCCTACACCCCTAGTTAAGTTATGAGTTTTCCTTATATCCTGTAGTGCATTAGAACTAAACCAGGGTAGATTGGTGATGTTAGAATTTCCAAGATGAGGTTTAGGATGTATTTTGGAATGTGAAGGTGTAAATTGAGGATTAGATTGTGTCTACAACCCTTCTAGTGCTAGAATCCTGGACCAAACTGAGTGTAGAACCCCAAAACTTGAACTTTGTATTTGCTGATATCAGGTTCTTTTGGGCATTGTGATGACTTATTGAGATCTGCTATAACTCGGAGACCCTGAATATTTTTAGCGAACACAGAGAGTCGTGCAGGTGATTTGGAGTGTACCCTAGAGACCCGAGACCCCTAGTCCCAAACCTGGCCGCAAATTTACCCAATCTGGCCGCAATTTGCGGCCTGGGTATGAGGTTTTGACCTCCTGCTTGGTCCATGGCTCCTATACCTGTTAAATAGACCTATCCTATATACAAAATATCCTTATTTCACCTGAGGCAAAATCTGGAGGTGTTTTCTCAAGTTGCTGTTTTGGTTTTACGACTTTTAATGACTTGAGTTTTGATTTTGGGTTTTGACTCGGTCGATTGACGTTTGTACGTCGATGTCGAGAGTTGTTGGTTATTTTTGCATGCGTAGGCCGTAGGTTCTAACCTATGTGCACTCCACGTGCCATATCGGTTTTCGTATTCGATTCTTGTTTACGATACGACGTATTTAAACTGTAGGTACCTTCGCGTGGATTTCGGAATGACAAGAGAGAGCAAGGCGTCATCAACTTCGGCAAGCGAGGATCGAAGGTGAGTAGATGCATATCTATGGGGGAAGTCGGGTGGATAGCGTATATCATCCCGCAACTGTTGAATAGGATATATATATATATATATATGTTTATGCGAGACTTGGATACCTAGCAAATAGGGTTTCTAGGAGACTATAGGTTAGATTAAGCGTACTTGTAGGATAGTTTACTCTTAGTTTAGTTCCTTAGTCGTGAGTCGCCGGTTTGCTTTGTCGCGCGCGCACACACACACACTTGATATGATATGTGGGTATATGTATATATGTTTATATATGGATGTGTTGATAAATATATATATATACATGTAAGATGAGGATATGATATGTTATGTGGTTTTGAGTCGATACGATCGAACTGGACGTCAAGAGATTATGATATATGATTTGAGATGGGACATCATTTATGATGCGATATATTAAAGGATCGTTGGGCGTTATATACATAACATGCGATAACATGTGATTTGATGAGATAATAGATTGTACGTGACCTTAGATCCGTACACTTGATTATGATATTGTACGAGGAATTATACCGTACGAACTATGATCTATATATGATATTTGACCTGTACCCTCAATTTTGAGGATGACGTATGATGGACTATACCGTACGAGATATTTATATGATGTTTGATCCGCACTCTTGACTCGATGATGCCGTATGATGGATCATACCGTATGTGATGCTATGAGGCTGAATCGCCGACTATTAGATATATCGACTCGGAAAATGCTATAGATTTTCTTATCTCTTTCAACTCGTTTCTTAGTTTAGTCTTTTAATTGCTTAGATAGATTTTAGATTAGGCTCGAGTCATACTTATTTTCAAAACTAACGAATCGTAGGCATTTTCAATGGATAAACCGAAGGACGGTACAGATTTTCAAAAGGCACATCTTTTCCCAAAAACAACGTAGCCCATACTTTTCTAAAAATTACGATTCGTGCTATTTAAACATGATAAATGATATGGCTTGTATATAGATTTATATACCTTATTGTTCCTTTTACTGTTTACTTTCTTTTATGATCTTGTGTCCTAAGACACCTGCACTATTACCGATGATGCGTATGTTGCACGTACACTTGCTTGCCAGCTCATACACATCAGCATTGGTAATTACCATGTCATGTACATTTTAGTAACCGTTACTTCATTCGTATACCCTGATAAATTGTAGCTAATTAGTATTGTTTAGCATTGATGACATCATATGCTAGTTTAGACTTTGTGTTTCTTACTTAGATGCCACATGAATTCATATACATACATTCTAGTTGTGCACTAATCTTTTGGCTTTATGCCGGTATTCATTATATGCTCATGATTATGAGATTCCGATTTTCATGAGATTTCTGCATTTGGGAAACCGCATGTGAAATTGAAAACTTATGCTCCTTTTAAAAGAAAAATGCGGTTTTCCTTGATATGATGTGTGGCGTTCACCATGAGATTTCTCGGTTCTGGAGCATATATGATATATGATTACCCGATTCGAGGAGCGAAGAGACACGTCTGTGAGTACATGGTGGACCCGGTGCGGTACCCCAGGGCAAGAAGGCCGTATAGAGAGACGTTGAGCCCGCACAGGAGCACTACCGACCGGTGATAGTTGGTGTGGTGGATATATGGGGGATATCGACCGTAGTCGTGAGATCAGATGGATATGGGCCAATCCGGATTGACGGAGCCCAAGATAGTTGGCACGGTGGATATCCGGAGGATACCGACCGTAGTCGTGAGATCAGATTGATATGGGCCGATCCGGACTGACGGAGCTCGAGATATGAGGATTATATGTCGCTGATGGACATGGTTTTTTCATGATGTTTTCGAGTGTCGATACTTGGCACTCAGGTTTTATCATGATTTTAGCCTGTCATTGCTGGACACACGTTGGATGAAACATTTATACATAATATACTTGACATGTAATCACTTTGTGGCACGGACACGAGTACTTGATATTACACTTACGCTTATACTGTTACTCTTGTTTACTCGATGTCCTCCTATTATTACTATATTACTGTATGACCTAGGAGATAGTCATACATTCGGTTTCTACTCGGTGATGTCTTCTACTCACGAGTTGGCAACTCACCCCCGTTGTGCCACGGTTTTCTTGCAAGTTGACCACACAGGTTCCGTTGCAGCTTGCTACCACACCGCCTTCTTCCGGATGATTGCTTTGTGTAGGTGGGATATACTTGCATCGTGACCACTGTTGGCTATAGTGCCATCAAGGCAATTATTGGATCGCAGGCATGTGATTGCAATGATTGAGGGAGGACCTATACCGGTAGAACAGTCTTACTCGAGATGATAGTATGCTATTTGGTTTGTCTTTATCATCGTGTACATGCTTCAGGTGACATTACAGATCACTATTACATGTTGATAGAGCCCATATGATTCTTGCTTGACTACCAGCAGTATGATGGCGATCATATACGTGGGAGTTGGGTGGTCTATAAGCACATCCTTAAAATGTCCCTAGTCGTGGGAGTTTTGAGACTGGGCATCGATACTCCAAGAGTAGACTAGTGTATATTGACCGAGACCCCGACGAGGGGCGGTGGCCGGTCTAACAAGCCATTGGTGTCAGTTTGTTCACCTAAAATGTATACAGGTGCTCATTGGGTTATGAGTACACCGGACGGTCTCGCCGGGAATATGCTAGTTGGTATTATACCTATTGTCAGATAGCAGTTCCCTGGTGACATGTGTACAGGTTAGTCTATCGACCTGAGATCATCATTTGTCTCGTGTGAGTTCCCACTGTGCTTTGATTACTACCCTACCACGGCTCAAAGGAGTCGTGCAAACATGTTTTAGTTGGGTACAGTCTCGAGCTACATAGAGACAGTGAGCGGATCGTCAGGGGATTCGTCTCTCCCGATATTGGGGGTTGATGTCGCGGTGTGCACGGGTGGCCATCACCAGAAATCCTTGGCCAAGGTAGTCGAGAATTACAGATTCAGATCAGTAGTTTCTCAGGTGGTGATGGGCTTCATACCAACATTGAATATCAAGTTATTAGGGGTCTGACTTTATCCACCCCTTAGACTCGATATGCGATACTCATAGACGAACGGACTGGACTGTACGGATATTGTCACTGTCAGGCTCAGTAGGGGTTTCAGGATGAGTTTGCTCGTCGGCCTCCCTTTCGTTCAATACCTGGGTAGCCGTTACGTACAGCTAGTGCCGCTGACGTGCTTGTGGTTAAACCCACTGCCAGCGTATTGACGAGTCTTTAGAGTCCCACACAGAAGGTTTCCCTGCTTCAGGCGAAACGATATAGAGGCCGTATGGTTTTAAGGCAGGGTTCGATCACATACGTGTACTTGTGCACGCATGATGTTCGGATGGATAATACTAGTGGGCTTTGGTTTAAGCCAGATCCTAGTATTATATTTGTTGGATTATTTTCGTCTCTTTGTATTCGTATTCTTCGGAATATGGATGCGGGTATGTATATACGGTTGAGGGGTATTCTTGTAATTTTTTACAAGATTACTTTTAGAAGATTACACCTCATCATGGTTTAGACCTTTTTGGATTAAAAGGTTATTGAGGTGTACGATGAGGTGTTTATTGCATTTTTATGGCATGGCTAATTAGTGACCCATGGTTACTATTCTAGCATGCTTAAGGTTTTGTTTATTTTGAGATTATTATTGACTTGAGATATTTTGGTTGACTCTAGATATTTTGGTGGCATGGGATATTTTTATGGATGGCATTATTATTTATTCAATAATCTCACAACAAACAAAAATACTAAGCCATCATTTTTCTTGAGTTGCTCTAAATTCTCATCCTCATGGCATCTTTTTCTTCCTCTAGCTCCACCCAAACCCTCTCATGAGTTGAGAATCCTTGGGTGTCTTGAGACAAATTAATCCTTCATCACTCTCTACTTCATCTACGGTATCTAGTGTAGCGATCAAGGTACCCTAGTTGCCTCAGATATGAGGTTGGAGCTCGTTGTATAGACTCTCGGATGGATCATCTTCGATGGAGAGAGACCGGAGATCAAGCTTGATCAAGGAAGCCCTTAGGAGCTTGGGATGATGGTTGAAAACCGAAGGACATTGATCTATTCGGTATAACCACTCTAAACTCCTAGTTTATAGATTGCTAGTTAATGGTTAATGGTAGATCCGGGTAATTGATTGTGGTAGCGCCAAGTTTTATAAATTTTTGTTCCCCATTTGGTCACGGATTGATGGCCGGGACGCTGCCGTAACCCAACATGATATCAGAGCCAACCCATTAACCCATTGCTAGTTTGTTTAGATGATGTTAAAGTGTCGAAACCGAAACAACTCCAAATTAATACCCTGAATATTCCAGCTGCTGTCGAATTTTCAGAGTCTTCAATTTTTTTTAAGCAACTGCAGAAGAATACTCCGGCGACAACTAGAACACCCTACAAAAACGAGCCCCATTCACCGGATTAGACCCGGCGAGGCTTGAAAAATTACGGGTGTGGCCGGTTTTGTGAAGGTTTCTGGACTTTAATTTTGTGGTGTTTTCTAGTCTCTGGAATATTAGTTCAATGGTATTGTTTGTTTTGCCCAGTTTGGATATTTTGTTGTCATTAGTTTAGGGGCAATTCGGGGTGTTTCAAAGTCGATATTTTAACACTGTTTAAATGTATAAAGTACATGCATTACTATTTGCGACCGTGAATGTCATTCGAGCGGTATAACTCGTCTAATTGCTATATGTTCTTTTAAACTAGTTTGCGAACGTGACATTCACGTTGATGTTCTGTGTTGTGCTGTGATTGTGATTGGATCGTCGTGGTGGATAGCTTGGGTGCAATATTAATACAGTTTAGTTTTATTTGTACATTTGATATCGCGGGGCGAGCTTATGATATGTGGACTGCCGTCACTGCCTGTTTGTATATTATTTATTTGGGGCACGACCGGGTTGAGGTCGATGTCACTGTTGTACATATTTTTCTTTTATGTACTAGGATTACCCCGCGGTGGAGTGCACGGATAGCCGGGTTCTACAGGGAAACGGGCCCCCATCTCATGTCGTTGAGACAGAGGGGGCCTCACTCTAGAATTGGTGGGCTATTCGCCGCACTCGTAGGTGGTACAGGTTGACCCACGGTGGGGTGCTCAAGTTACCGGATTCCGTGAAGTGCCGGGTGGCCCATTCACTTTGATGAAGGGGGTTGCCTCACTTTTGGTTTTGGCGGGTAACTTGCCGCGCTCATAGGTGTTGGATATAGTGCCCTCAGAGTCAATTGTTGGATCACAGGCACGTGATTGCAATGATTGAGGGAGGACTTATACCAGTAGGACAGTCTTACTCAAGATGATAGTATGCTATCTGGTTTATCTCTATCATCGTGTACATGCTTCAGGTGACCTTACAGGTCGCTATTACACGTTGATAGAGCCTTTAGGATTCTTGCTTAACTGCCAGCAGTATGATGGCGATCATATACATGGGAGCTGGGGTCTATAAGCACATCCTTAAAGTGGTCCCTAGTCGTGGGAGTTTTCGAGACTGGGCGTCGATACTCCATTAGTAGACTAGTGTATACAGTCGAGACCCCGACGAGGGGCGGTGGCCGGTCTCACAAGCCATTGGTGTCAGTTGGATCACCTAAGATGTATACAGGATCTCATTGGGTTATGAGTACACCGGACAGGACTCACCAGGAACATGCTGGTTGGTATTATACCTGACGTCAGATCCCTGGTGACATGTGTACAGGTTAGTTCAATGACCTGAGATCGTCATTTGTCTTGTGTGAGTTCCTACTGTACTTTGATTACTACCCTACCACGGCTCAAAAGAGTCATGCAAACAGGTTTTAGTTGGGTACGGTCCCGAGCCACATGGAGGCAGTGAGCGGATCGGCAGGGGTTTCGTCTTTCCCGGTATTAGGGGTGAGATCGCGCTGTATCTAGGAGAGCCATTACACGAAGTCCTTGGCCAAGGCAGGAGATTTACTGGTAGGTATTCCAGTAGTATCTCAGGGTGTTCTGAGCTACACTCCGACACGACTTGTACCGCTTTTGGGGGTCTGACTTTTACCAACCCCCTAGGCCCGCCATGCGATGCTCATAGACGAACGGACCGGACTGTACGGATATTGTCACTGACAGGCTCAGTAGGGTGTCAGGATGAGTTCGCTCATCGACCTCCCTTTTGGTCAATACCCGGTAGCCCGTTACATACAGCTAGTACTACTGACGTGCTAGTGGTTAAATCCACAGCCAAAGTATTGACGAGTCTTTAAAGTCCCCCATAGACATTTTCTCAAGTTTCGGGCAAAACGTTGTAGATTCCGTATGGTATTATGGCAGGGTTCGATCATATACGTGTAATTGTGCACGGATCATACTAGTAACCCAAATTTTTTCTGGGGCTTTATTTCATGGAAATATGATTTTTGTGATATATATTTTTGGCCCAGATTATTTTGAGTGCCGGAATTGTACTTGGGGCCCACTTGGGGAAGTTTTGTCGATCGGAATTTTAAATACGCTAGTTTACAGTACTTACATTATATCTGCGACCGTGAATGTCATTTGATCGGTAAATCTTGTCTAATCGCTATAGCCTTTTTAGACGGATTTGCGAACATGACATTCACGTTGATGTTGTGTGTTGTGCTGTGATGTTGCGAATTTGTCGTGGTGGATAGCCTGGATGCAATGGTAGTACAGTTTGGTTATATTTGTACATTTGATATTGCGGGGCTAGTGTCCGACATGTGGACTGCTGTCACTGCCTGTTTGTATATTATTCTTTTGGGGCACGACCGGGCTGAGGTCGATGTACCCATTGTATATATTTTACTTTCTGTACTAGGATTACCCCGCGGTGGGGTGCACGGATAGCCGGGTTCTAGAGGGCAACGGGCCTGCATCTCATGGCTTTGAGACAGAGGGGGCTTCACTCTAGAATTGGCGGGCTATTCGCCGCACTCATAGGGTGTACAGGTTGGCCCAAGGAGGGGTGCTTAAGTTACCGGATTCTGTGAAGTGTTGGGTGGTCCATTCACTTTGTTGAAGGGGGCTGCCTCGCTTCAAGTTTTGGCGGGTAACTTGTCGCGCCCGTAGGGGTCTAGGATTTCATTGCATAGGCTATCCACACGACCATGGGAACGTCGGGTTTCAGTAGTGGCTCTATGAAATCCGGGGATCCCAGATTATCTGTATTGTTCTGTGATGCTTATTACTTTTCTGTGATGTTGCATTTTATCACGCCTTGAGCGAATATTATATATTGATATATATACTAATAGATATTGTATATGTTTTACACCCGCGCTAGTCCAGTCCCCGCTCTGTCGTTAGTTAAGTAACCTAACGGGTAATGACGGTACCTAGCGGCGAATGCGGATGGCATATACGTACATCATATTTTCGTTCTTTTGTGGTGTGATCAATTGATGGGACTGCATTGATTCGGATCAATGCAAGCTAAACAAACCTATTCTGATGTTGTTGGAACATTTTTCAAAAAGCTGTTATTGCAAGGACGTCTTCTTTTGTTTTGCACAGTGGTATTCGGTTATGAATATCCAGCACCTCAGTCGACAAGGCAAGGGCCGAGATCCCTTCACCGGGAGTGACCCCTTGGACAGAAGTTTGCGTCAGGGTAATAACTTCACTATAGCCGATTGCCTTTTCGCTTTGCATCGCGGTATTCAGTTGGAATATCCTGCACCTCATTCTACGAGGAAAGAGCCGAGATCCCTTCACCGGGAGTGACCTCTTTAGCGAAGGTTTTCACCACTATATTTTTATAAAAAGCTATCCGGTTCCTTCAACGATATCAAGTTCATTACGTTAAAGGTTTTTCGCCAAAAACCTGTCGTAGCCCTCCGTCATTTCAGATTAGTATTGCTTAGTATTCGTGCTACGTATGTTGTGCATTGCCCAGGCGTAGTGTTAGGTAGCTCTGTAATGCTTTTCTGCCGCATGGATATGTGGATTGGTTAGGACAGTCGTACGGTTATGTTGGCATTGTCAAGGACTCGTACGGGTGGGTTTAACGCAATCAAGATAATGACGGGTTGAACTTGACTAGGACTCTTTGATATGTTGGCATTGTCAAGGTCACTTGGGTCCTAGGGGTAAAAACATACATCGGGAGTTTCTAAAGAAACTGAAACTTGCTAGGCATGCGCATACCTTCTGGAGTGTGATAACGTGAGTGGATTCCATCACATTATCATGCGATGATAGTTGGATCCCGATTCCTACTGATGAGTTGGTTTACTTCTCGGGTGATTCCGACCAATTCTTCTTTCAGGTTTGGAAGAGAATTTGACGATACAGTAGGAGGTTTCCTGATCAGATAAATTAGTAACCATTCTGATATAGGTTAGAGTGCACGCAGAGTGTTTCTTTTCTCTCTCTCTTTGGCAGCGACCATGGCCCGACCCTTGACTATGACTCAGTGACCAAGTTAACCGAACCTTCTTAAAACACTGGCTTTTGGATTGTCTGAGTTGCATACCTCATTGCCACTCCTAATTTTACCCTTTTCTCCAGAACACCCCGTATTACTACGAACATCCATTTCCATTGGATAAAACCATCGTATGGTTATATACAAACTCGAAGGAACTTGTTCCAGATTCGAGGATGGTTTCCGGTTCTGGGGAAAATGATTAGGACTATTCAGTTGTCTTTTCCTTTTACCTTCTCTCAGGTTGTGAGTGCTCCTTAGATTAGGACGGTACACCTATTATGCTAATTGGATAGTTTTCTTCCAAACCATAGGCAGGTGCCGAACGGTGGGGAATGAAGAAAACCAATTAGCCTAACGATAGTGTACAGAAGGTAATAAGTAAAGACAAATAAAGGGATTAGTAAGAGGGCAAAGTAAATTGCGACTGCTATCATTCACGACCAAACCAAACATTTCATCGCCACTCCTATTTCACCTTTGTATTTCTCCGGGACACTCCGTATCACTACGAAGATCCACAGTTATTTGGATACTCCATCGTATGGTTATATACGAACTCGAAGGAACTTGTTCCAGTTCGGGGATGGATTCTGGTTCAGGAGAAATAGGAATAAGGTTTTATTCAGTTGTCTTTTATCCTTACCTTCTCTCAGGTTGCGAGTGCTCCTAGGATTAGGATAGTATACCTATTACGCTTATTGGATAGTCTTCTTCCAAACCATAGGCTGGTGCCGAACGGTAGGGAATGAAGAAAACCATTTAGCCTAAATAGGTGTACAGAAGGTAATGACTAAAGACATATAAAGGGATTTGGAGAGATGGCAAAGAAATACACGGTTACAGTTGTGAATCTGATAATGGAAGAGGCATTACTAGGAATACCCGGACACCCTTTCGAAACATTTATATGTTTCAGTTTCACTGTGTATTGTTAAAACAAAACTGATTCCCAATTAGCCCTTGCTCCAGGGTATGTATTTACTAGGTTTGATTCTCACATCTGTATGGTTTTACAGATGCTGAGTGGGAGTAAGTTATTGGGAATTGGGTGATCATCCTCATTTTATCGGGATTCGTTGTAATTGGTGATATTTGAGCAAATCGCCTGGGTTGTTTGCCGGACGGCAAATATTTGGTTTTGAATATCCGTTGTTATGCACCAATTTCAAATTGATATATCTGTACGTTTATTTTTATAAAGTGAGATATAACTTTTTGAAATTTTGTTCATGACATTTACCTATATCGGTTGATGGTTAGGTAAGGAGCATTAAACAACGGTGTAATTCTTCTTAATAAGTACAGTTTTCAACCTATGACACACAGGGAATGGGTTATTAGACTCAGCGGACTTATACAAAGTATTGCATGTTGTCCAGTGTCCATTAGGACAGAGAGGTTGGTACTTGTACTATATTCTGTTTACTTATGACTTCTCTAGTTCTTAGACAAGTGTTTCGTAGAAACACAAGGTCCAAGTTTTGAGAAGTTATAGGTATAAGAGTAAAGTAGAGAACCAGATGTTGCAAGTATCGGGATTCTTCAAGGTGATCGAAGATGTAGATACTTGTGTATAGTATTCAGTTGATAGTAATGGTTTTGAGAAACTTGTTTCTCTTTCAGGTTACTCATATCTGGATGCATTCCTAAGTTGAGTAACGCTAATTGGCCTCCTTCCATTTAGTTTACATGCACTGGAGACAGCTGCATGATTTGAACCTTGTTCCAATTAAACCAGTGCCTCTGTTTCTATATTGGATATAGAATGGTTCATATCTTAACGATGTTAAGGTAAGGGGAGTTGTCCGGCTTATGCTTAAAACCAGACTCCGGATAACTCAAGGCACGTTTCTGTAATGGCTGTTTGTGGGTTGACCCGGGCTATGACGAGGGTTGATTTTCTACCATCTGGAAGATCAATAGTGATATTGTTCTTGACTCGCCATAGTTTCAGTAAAATGGATTTTTTCATAAAACAGTAGTGGGAGTATGGTAGAACTGGAAGTGATTCCAGAACCGCAAACGATTACTGAAAATTTAATAGGACCTAAAGATTCAATCTGGTTTGGCATTCCATTGGCCACTCCGCAGATATGGTGGGTAACCTCAGGCACCCAGGAGGTACTCCGGTAGCCTTAAGGATGGTGACAGGGAGGTTCTTGTTTACCCATACTTGTCATTGCTGTTGTTCCAGACTGTGAGACCCGGCAGGAGGATGAGTATAGCGTCGTTCTAAACTAGCTTTAGAAGTGTACGTGTATATGACTCTGCCAGATGGTTGTCGTAGTCAGTGGGAGCAGCGGAAGCATAGTGGACAAGTAGCTTATGTCTATTTATGGACTAAAGCAGATATAGCGGAGATAGATCATCTATTTCTGATGTGACAGTCATAGGTTTGACTTCATCAGAATAGGGGATGGATCTGTTAAGAAGGTAGTAGGGTGTGATGTCCTGGTATTTGGATGACATACACAGAGTAGGAAGTGAAGTTCCTACACTACGATCGGTTATACTTTGGTTGTCACACAGTGGTTTCTCCACATAGGATATAGATATAATATCAGACATTTTGGTTACTAGATCTATGGTTTTAGATCTAAATTTGGGTAGTTTCCCAATCTGGGTACTTAGACAGCATTCTATAGGTGTTTTAGAATGGACGACTCCTGGCACGGTAATATACCTGCAGGTGATGGAGTCACCCTCTCTAAAGGTGACTTACAGACTAAAGGGGAGAGTAATATGCATGATTGGCAGATCACTTGCTTAGGCAATTGAGTTGATCATGAGATGTCAAGTACCACACCAGATGTTGTTTTTGCACTAGATGCAATAAGTTGATATTAATCCTATCCTGGAGAAACGTTCGAAAGCAGTTTAGAACATAAGTGGATGTTCTAGGGATATGATAACAACAACCTCTTTTAGAAGACGGTTATCATTCCAGGCATCCAAGGTGACCTGGATGACAGAGTGACTGTCAGAGTTATAGTTTTCCCTCTGACGAGGGGCAGTATTTTGGACAGGTGGTCCAAGCGGATACTGAGGGAGGCATGGCGTAGGATACTGATTAAGTTCAGTTAACGATACAGTCTAAGAAGTTTGGATTCGGAGTTCATTTATGAACTAGGTCCCATCAGATACCCAGACATATTCTAAGACAGGTATTGCTCATTTTGGGAGATGGCTTTCTCTGCGAACTTGAGATAAAGAGAGACATAGAAAGAAACATCAAGACGGATCCACTCACTGAGGCTATTCCTCGAACGCAATAGTTTCGCAAACGGGCTTTGTGAAACTGATTAGTAGAGGAGTTGGGTGTTCGGTATCACACAGGCTGTGAGTATGCGACATCGCAATAATTTTCCTTAAGTGCAAGTGGGAAATTGTTGGATATAGTGCCCTCAGAGTCAATTATTGGATCACAGGCACGTGATTGCAATGATTGAGGGAGGACCTATACCGGTAGGACAGTCTTACTCAAGATGATAGTATGCTATCTGGTTTATCTTTATCATCGTGTACATGCTTCAGGTGATCTTACATGTCGCTATTACACGTTGATAGAGCCCTTAGGATTCTTGCTTGACTGCCAGTAGTTTGATGGAGATCATATACGTGGGAGCTGGGGTCTATAAGCACATCCTTAAAGTGTTCCCTAGTCGTGGGAGTTTTCGAGATTGGGCATCGATACTCCATTAGTAGACCAGTGTATATAGTTGAGACCCCGACGAGGGGCGGTGGCTGGTCTCACAAGCCATTGGTGTCAGTTGGATCACCTAAGATGTATACAGGTGCTCATTGGGTTATGAGTACACCGGACAGGACTCGCCGGGAACATGCTGGTTGGTATTATACCTGACGTCAGATAGCAGTTCCCTGGTGACATGTGTACAGGTTAGTTCATCGACCTGAGATTGTCATTTGTCTCGTGTGAGTTCCCACTGTACTTTGATTACTACCCTACCACGGCTCAAAGGAGTCATGCAAACAGGTTTTAGTTGGGTACAGTCCCGAGCCACATGAAGGCAGTGAGCGGATCGGCAGGGGTTTCGTCTCTCCCGGTATTGGGGGTGAGATCGCGCTGTGTCTAGGAGAGCCATTACACGAAGTCCTTGGCCAAGGCAGGAGATTTAGTGGTAGGTATTCCAGTAGTATCTCAGGGTGTTCTGGGCTACACCCCGACACGACTTGTACCGCTTTTGGGGGTCTGACTTTTACTAACCCCCTAGACCCACCATGCGATGCTCATAGACGAACGGACCAGACTGTACGGATATTGTCACTGACAGGCTCAGTAGGGTGTCAGGATGAGTTCGCTCATCGACATCCCTTTTGGTCAATACCTGTTAGCCCGTTACGTACAGCTATTACCACTGACGTGCTAGTGGTTAAATCCATAGCCAAAGTATTGACGAGTCTTTAGAGTTCCCCACAGACAGTTTCTCAAGTTTCGGGCGAAACGTTGTAGAGGCCGTATGGTATTATGGCAGGGTTCGATCATATACGTGCAGTTGTGCACGGATCATGATCGGACGGATCATACTAGTGGGCTTTGGTTTAAGCCGGATCCTAGTATTAGATTTGTTGGATTACTTTAGTCTTATCGCATTCGCATTCAGTCGGAATGCGGATGCAGGTATGTATATACAGGTGAAGGATATCCTTGTGATCTGTCACGAGTTTACTTTAGATGTTGCCGTATCTTTTTATTGTTGTAAACATTTGGGTTAATATTTACAAATGGAAATTGTGAGTTTATTTCATCATTTTGTGCATTAAATGAGACATGTACTTCATGGGTGACTCATGGTCTCATTTCTTGTGCAAATGTCACCTTATGTGATTGATTTGTAAGATGAAATGAGAGGAAGAGTAAGAAGGGCAGCCATATCCCTTTGGGTTTGCTCTTGTATTATTGCTTCTTGCTCTCATTTTAATCATACAACTCAAGAAAGAAAAGGCTTCTTCTTCTTCTTCTTGCTCTAGCTCACAACCTCCATTAATGGCATCATCTCTAACCTCCATCCATACAATCTCATGTGATGAGAATCAACGGATGCTTGAGACAAAGTTATCACACACATTCTCTATATCGCCTTGGACACGTCGGCTAGCGAACTTCGTGCCCGAGTTGCTTCGGATGAAGCGGGAGCCCGTAAAAAGACTCGATGATGCGATGCCCTTTCCGACGAGGAGATCGATACCGGAGATGCCGCGAGGAGCTTAGGATGGTGGCCAAAGACCGAAGGACACGGATCGATCGGAATAGCCTTTCCAACCCTTGTCTAGTTGCTAGTTGTAAGTTAATGGTTCGATCCGGATTTATAGTATACGATAGCGCTGGTTTTAAGTTTTGAAAAAGTTTTCGTTTCCGCATTTTGGCTTCGGACAGAAGGCCGGGGCGCTGCCGTAGACTTACAGTAGGGGTCTAGATTTTCATTGCACAAGCTATCCACACGACCAGGGGAACATCGGGTTTCACTTGCGGTTCAAAGGAAACCCGGGGCTCCCAGATTATCAGTATTGTTCTGTGATGCTTATCGCTATTCTGTGATGTTGCATATATCATGCCTGGAACGATTATTATATATTGTTATATATATACTAGTAGATATTGTATATGTTTTACACCCGCGCTAGTCCAGCCCCCGCTCTGTCGTTAGTTAAGTAATCTAACGGGTGATGACGGGGCCCAGTGGCGAATGCGGATGTCATATACGTACATCATATTTTCGTTCTTTTCTGGTGTGATTAATTGATGGGACTGCGTTGATTCTGATCAATGCAAGGAAAACAAACCTATTTGATGTTGTTGGAACTAAGTTTTAAAAACAGACATTGCAGACGTTTGCTTTTGTTTTGCACAGTGATATTCGGTTATGAATATTCAGCACCTTATACCACGAAGCAAGGGCCGAGATCCTTTCATCAAGAGTGACCCCTTGGGCAGAAGTTTGCGTCAACGTAATAACTTTTCTATAGTTGATTCTTTTGCTTTGCATCGTGGTATTCAGTTTGGAATTTCCTGCACCTCATACTACGAGGCAAGGTTCAAGATCCTTTCATCAGGAGTGACCCCTTGGGCAGAAGTTTGCGTCAACGTAATAACTTTTCTATAGTCGATTCTTTTGCTTTACATTGTGGTATTCAGTTTGGAAAATCCTGCACCTCATTTGACGAGGAAAGAGCCGAGATCCCTTCACCGGGAGTGACCTCTTTAGCAAAAGTTTTCGCCACTATATATTTGTAAAACCACTTGGATTCCTTCAACGATATCAAATTCATTACGTTAAAGGTTTTTCGCCAAAAACCAGCCGTAGCCCTCCGTCATTTCTTACAGGTATTACTTAGTATTCATGTGTAACATTTCAGAAAATATAAAATATTATTTTTGGAATTTAATATTAAAATAATATATTTCGCGAAAACTACCCGATTTGCGAATTTGGGGTTTTCGTAAAATGGTATAAATATATACCAATAATTATGAAATAATTAGAGATTAAACTGATTTATTCATTTAAAAATATATTTATTGGATTTGACATTTTTATAATTAATTATACGCAAGTTTAAATAAAAATTGATTAGTGCACTACTAATCGCGATTAAGCCAAATCCGTGTTTCTACATTTTTCCATGGCTAGTGCACCATGTCATGTTACATTTTGTTTCATTGTGTTGTTTTATTGATATTTGGCTTTAAAGGAAAAAGATAAAAGAAAAAGGGACAATTATTGGAGAGAGAGAGAGTGATACATGAGTTGAGAGAGGGTGAGAATAAGAGAGAGGGGGGGGCTGCCATCATCATCCTCTCCATTTGTTTTCTTCACCTCCTTCTTCATCTCTTTCTCCACCTCCTCTACCCTCATGACCCATCTCAATTCCCTCGCCAAAACCGTATACTCCCTTCACAAAAGTTGATCCCCATTTCATCCTCAACACATTGGACCAATCAAAATTGGATTTTGAAGACTTTGAGCAACTCAAGAAAATTCTTGAGTTGCCAAAAGAGGTATTTCCTACACCATTGGCTTAGTAATTTAGTTGCTTTAGTTTCTATTTTAGTTTAGAATTGGTTTGGTTAGGTTATGCGATGTTTGGAAATTCCAAGAGAGGTTTAGGGTTTGAGTTGTGTTGTAGTGATGTTTAGGGGCTGTTACAAGACCTTAGTGTCGACTTTACTGGCCAAGACCCGGATTTGATACCAAAACACGAACTTAGAACTTTCCGACATCTGTTAATTGACAGTTTGTGAGTGTATATGGGATTCTGGGATGACTCGAGACCATTATAAAATAAGTTCCCTTGACAGTGAGACGTGCAGGCAACCATGTATCTACCCCTGAAACCGGAGACCCCAAGTCCCAATCCTGGCCGCAAATAAACTCCATATGGCCACAAATTGCGGCCTAGGTATGTTGGAAATGGTTCGTACATTGTCCATAGCTCCTATATCTTCTAATTGGACCTCCCATGTATGCACAATTCCCTAGTTTGGCCTAGGGTGAAATCTGGGAGTGATTTCCTTCGTTGCTGATTTGTGGTTTCCGATTTCTGAAACTTGGTTTTTAGTATTTGATATTGTACTGGGTCGTTGGGTGTTTGTACGTCAACGGACGAGGGTTATTTGGTTGGTATTGCATGCGTAGGCTATGGGTTCTAACCTATAGGCGATTCGTGTGCTGTATTAGTTTTCCAGACTTGATTTTAATAGCTTTGTGATTGCGTATTGTTTGTAGGTACCTCGCATGGATTCTGAGACGATGAAGCACATCGACTACGGCTGAACGAGGAGTTCCGCAGGTGAGTAGATTTATATCTACGGGAAAAGTCGGGTGGATGGCGTATAGTACCCCCGCAATTATAAATGGAAACCAATATATAGGATATGGTTAGAGAAACCTATATTCTAGGAACATATGGATGTGATTAAAGGTTTAGTGTGACATGATATGAAAGAAATGATGTCTCAAATTGATATATATAAGGATAGGAAAGTGAATGTGAATCACGATATATAAATATGTAGTTGCACGAGATTAAGTAAGAGATTTAGAGTAGCATGACATAAGATTTATAAGATAGAATGTATATGTAACATGACTTGATGTGAGATATCGAGGTGATGAAAAGAGTATACGATAAGATATGATGACTTGGTTGATATGTCGTTATACGTATGCGAGTCGATATGAAATAATTAATACCTTTGTCGGTCCACGATATGAGATTGATACGAATGTGACCTGGAAAATAGGTATATACATATACAATGTTGTAAATCATGATTGATATGCCGTACGAGATGTTAGGTCCATACCCTTATTGTCATATAGGTTGATAGGATCCCTAATGGTTTAATGCCGCCGTACGATGAGTACCGTACGTGATGAGTTTTACTTGATGATTGATACATACCCTTGACTAGAGGATGCCGTACGATGGATTGTACTGTACGTGATGTTATGAGAACGGATGCCGATTGATAGATTCACCGACTCGGATATATTGTAGAGACGTATACCTTATAGCATTGCGCTCACGATGTACCTTATGCTACGTTCATGTCATTCTCATTGTATTACATATACCTGTGCTAGTACACCTACACCATTATCGATGATGCGCATGTTACACTTACACAGATTGGTCGGCTCACACACTTCGTCATCGATAATTGCTATGTCACTTACACAGTAGAATTGCTACATCATGCTATGATATAATTGCTATGCTCACATCATTATGATATGTCGCATGATATACTGATATTGTCACATCACTGTTCCATGTTGCATGATATATGGATATGCTCATATTTCTGTTATATGTTTGCATACATCATGCTTTACGATCATATGCACTGGGATGCTATTTTCATGAGATTTCTGGATTTGAGAACCGTGGTTATTTCAAAAGAATGTATGTATTGTTTTAAAAACCCGGTTTCTCTTGATATGATATTTCGAGACGTCCACCATGCGTTTTTTTGGTTTTGAGATTGATATATGAAACCCGATTCGAGGAGCTGGATGAGACCGTTTGCGGCTACATGGTGAACCCGGTATGGTACCCCGGGGCAAGAAGGGTATGTCGTAGATTAGCCGATGAGCCTGGCAGAGGGAACACTACCTACCGGTGATAGCATTTGGGCTCGGCAGTTATCCGGAGGATACCGACCAGAGTCGTAAGATGATACGGGCTGATCTGGACTGACGGAGCCCGTGGGCCGATCCAGACTGACGGAGCCCGAGGGCCGATCCGGACTGACGGAGCCCGAGATATATGAGGATTTACGTGTCGATGTTGGACACGGGTTTCATGATGTTTCGAGTGTCGATGTTGGACATTCAGGTTCCATGATTTTGATGTATCATGAGGGACACACGTTGACTGATATCCTCATATTTACATGCATATGCTTTCATGATAGTTACATGCATGATGTTGTTGTGTCGATATTAGCCACATGCAGATAGACATTGATTATATTGTTGGCACATATGCAGATACGGTCACCCTAGATATCATAGTATTACCTTTATGATATAGTTGACCTATGAATCGTTGTTTATTTCGATTTCTACCTGATAATGTTTTCTACTCATGAGTTGGCAACTCACCCCCGTTGTGCCACAGTTCTTGCAGGTTGACCACATGGATCAGTAGCGGCATCGCTGGCACACAGCTTGCATTCGGGTGACTTGCTTTGGTAGGTGGTACATGTTGGATCGTACCACTCTTGTTTTTATTATTCCTGTTGTATCTAGTTAACTCCATCAATTAGAAACTAGTATTTGTATATGTGTAGTAAGACTTAGACAGACTTATGGTTGCGAGACTTAGAGTGAGGGTTTATGTTCGCTGTGGTTTTGATGTCTTGCTTTACATTTCCCTTGTGTTGATCTTCACCGTTAGGCGTCGTATACATATATTTCTGTCTTGCGTGGTTGTGATTCCTCCGTTTGGCAAAGAGCTAGCTCCCGCTTGGGGATACCTTTTATATTATCATGTGTATATGGTTTTGGATCAAAATATACAAAGGAGTTGCTGCCCAAATTTTTAAAAGACGAAACATGTTTTTCAAATAGTAAAATCCACTTGCATTTTTCATGTTCCATTACCTATGCATTTAAGAAATGTTTTGATTTCATCATACCTTTATTTCAAAACTTAACTTCTTTTATTTTCTTAAAAAGGTTTGGATTGTTGGGCTTCGGCTTACTTAATTTACGTTGCGCCTTTAGACGTTGCGTGATTTAAGTGCCAGTCAAGAACTAAATTTCGGGTCGTGACATCATGCTGTGTATGTTGACCTATGTCAAGGCACAATGCTTGGTAGTCGGGTAATGCTTGTTTGTTCATAGATATGCGATTATTTAGGACAGTCGCACGGTCATTTTGACCTCTGTCAAGGGAACATGCGGGTGGGTCTAAGTTAATCCAGGAAAATGACGGGTTGAACTTGACTTGCGACTTATGATATGTTGACCTCTGTCAAGGTCATAAGTCGCTTGGGGTAAAAATAACATCGAGAGTTTCAAACATACGGAAAACTTGCCAGGCATGAGCATACCTTCTGGAGTGTGGTGACTTGAGTGGATTCTATCAAGTTATCATGCGATGATAGTTGGATCCCGATTCCCACTGATGAGTTGGTTTACTCCTCGGGTGATTTTAGATGATCCCGACTAATTCGTCTTTGTTAGTTATATGTATGCCTTAGAGGCCATTACTATACATAGGATGTATATTGTAGTGGATGCTTGGACATATATAGGGAGGACTTTCTTGCTCGACATGATAGTTGCTATCTGGTTGCTCTTTACCTTAACGTGTACTCTGATTGTCTCTCTGTTACATGTTGGTAAAGCCCTCAGGATGTGTACTTGACCACCTGGACTATGATGCAGATCATACTAGTGGGGACATGGTGGTCCATAAATACATCCTTCAAGGTCCCTAGTCGTGGGTATATCGATATGGGGCATCGATATACCAGAGTAGACTAGCGTATACCTTCTCGACCCATACAGATGTGTCACGACCCGAAATTCGGTCCGTAACCGGCACTTAAATTACGTAACGTCTACAGGCGTACGTAGCTTAAGTAAGCCGAAAACCCAGAAATCTAAACCACCCAAAACTGGATCAACGGAGAAAACAAAATTTAAAAGTATTAGAAGTCGCCATTTTAAAAATTTACTAACTCTAGTTTTCTCTCATAAAAATTTCGGCAGCACCTCCTTTGTAAAACTGGCCCCATAAACGGGTACAACACAGATAATAAATATAACATCCCAAGTGGGAGAAAAATCACGCCCACCGGCGGAGACAATCACCACAACAAGTATACGACGCCAAAGCGAAGAAATATCAAGAGTACGACTATATAAAGAAGTAAACATTTCCAAAATAACCTGCTTCAACGAGCACGGTTCCCAAAACCAATATACAACACTGATATCTCACAAGTCGTCTCTAAGTCATATACAACAGGGTAGATGGAGAATACTAGATCCAACCAAAATATACAATGTACAACGGATAACCGCAAACCCACCTATAATGCAACGGCCTCACTGCCAAAGGTAGCGGTATCCACAAAAGTAGTGATGATAAGCTGCCCTGCCGCGACTACTCAGAGGGTAAGTCCTGCAAAACACTGTGGCACAACGGGGGTGAGTTGCCAACTCGTGAATAGTAATTAACATCATACAGTAATCGAAAGTATGCACTAACAGCAATGATCAATAACATGTGAACTGATAGCATGAGTATGACAATATGAATGTGCAACTATCATGATATCCATATCAATTTTATACTGAGTGCGGAATAGTAAATAATCTCATGCACAAATCATAAGCATAGAAAACACGGTGTAACTCCGCAACACCCAAATCCCAAAATACTCAGATCGGCCCTCAGATCGGCCCTCAAATCCTGTACATCTCATGAAACCTGAGTGTCAAACATCGACACTCAAAAATATCATAAAAACCAGTGCCTATCATCGACACATAAATACTGATATCCATACGTTCCTCGAAAACCAAGTATCCCACCTCGATACTTGCGTTTCCACGTATCGGTCTTTCTGATATCCATACGTTCCTCGAAAACCAAGTATCTCACCTCGATACTTGCGTTTCCACGTATCGGTCTGTCAAACCCCATATATCTCTCGGAAATTAAGTGCCCAACATCGACACCTTAATTTCCCATATCGCATCTCAAATGCATAAATCCATAAAAAGTAGCATATGCAACATAAAACATCAATATGAGCATATCACGGAACGAATCGCCAAATAATGCATCAAGTCATTAAATGTATCTCGCGATTCCCAAAAATCCAAATCCAGAATACATATATATACAGCGTCCCATACCACCTATATATATGCAATACAAATCATGTAAATCCAAGTCCAAAATACATATATATACAGCGTCCCATACCACCGATATATATGTTATAAAAACTGTAACATCCAATTTCAGAATACATATATATACAGCGTCCCATACCACCGATATATATGCAATAAAACTGATCATATAACAATAGCAAGGTATATGTGTGCGAACGAGTAATATAGCATGGTAATACATATGAGCATGTAGGTATACAGGTATGTTCTATGTAATATGTACTATCGCACAAGTATAACTGTTTAATGTCGCTAACCAATAGCAAGATATACAATAAGCATTTGTATTGTGCGTGTCATGGCAATTACCGACAGGGTGTGTGTAGCATATCATTGGTGCTCGTGCAACATGGACTGTCGATAATAGTGCTGTGTACAACAGGTACAGTACTAAGCACAAGTAACTATATGCAACATGAATCATGCAATGTTTCTATATAAGCAAGTAAGCATACCGCTAATATTATAACATGTCTAGCCCCGACGCGTAGCGCCATACGGGCGATTCCCCGTAGGTGTTAAATCTACTCACATGTGGTCTCCAGCTATGAAGATCCGACCACCTGCTTCCCTTTGTTCGCAGCGTCTGAAGTCCCCGCTTGCGACGCTATAATATCACAAACACAAGAAATAAAGCGAACATCTCAGAAGCAATCACAATAACGTAAAACTACGTAATATAAAACGCATTAACGCACTAAACCAACTCACGAATACACGTCTAGTGCAAACACACGAAACGATACCTAAACCCAAACTGAGCACGTCGCAGCACGACACACGACTCGTGTCGCAACACGTATCACGCGAACTCAAAACACACTATTAAAGGTAATCGATCCCAGATTCTGCATACTGCATTTATTAAGTAAATCAACAGTACCAAACAACCCAAAACCAACACAGACAACTACCACAGAAACCCCACCCCAAACCCTAACTAGCCGGCCGGCGTCGCCGGCCCCCTCATCAAGTCTCGCCGGCCCCGGCCGGTGGGATGGTCCCCGTATCCTAGGTGGTGTCTCAGGTCAACCTGCACACTCCTCTGAAGTTGTTTCCTCAAACACTAAAACTCCCAGGTCACAGCAGATACGAATATCTCTAAAAAGTCGCTAAAAACCCGATATCGTCTCAATCGATCTAAACTACGTTCTACGCAGAAATTAACGATCAAAACCACACAAAAACTATAAATTAACAGTAAAGAGAATATACCTAACAACTTTGCTCTCAAGTTCCAAGCTTTTCCTATCTCCAAGTGATCAAGAGCAAGAAAAAACCAAGTTTTTGCTAATTTTGTGATAGGTTTCAGAAATTTTGAGGTTTTTGAGATAGAAATGAATTAAAATGATAAGGGAATTGGGCAAGGGCAGTAGGGGATGAAGGATTTTCGGCCAAGGGGTGAGGTGGAGGATTGGTGAGGGTTTCCTAGCCATTTCCTTCATTTATTGCTAATAAATGCCTTTGCACACACACACCCATGCATGCATCTACTCACTTCCCTTTTCTTTTCTTTTTCTTTAAATTTCCAAGTTTAATCCTAGTCCACACAATATGTTCTAAGTGAAGTGAGAAGGAAAAATCTTAACTTAAAAGTTTTAAAGAAAAGGTCGCTTGTAGAAATTTTCCCAAAATTTGAATACCGCATTAAAATAATATTAAAAATTGGGAAAAAAATCAAATTGAACCAAAACGTCCCATATACTCCCAAAGCTCGCGCACTAGCTTTATTTTAGCTAATCTAGGTGCTGGCAAGTCTATATGGTCGTTTGTTCACAGTCGGGTAAAAACGGAAAATACCGACAAACTTACCCTAAAACGGACGAAATCGCATAACGATTTCCAAAACGTTACAATCTCCCCCCTGATAGAAATTCGGTCCCCGAATTACAATTTCATACTAAGACGTACCTTCAAAAAGATGGGGGAATTTCTTCCGCATCTCGCTCTCGATCTCCCAAGTGATCTCCTCACCAGTCGGACTACGCCACAGAACCTTTACAGAAGGCAAGTCCCTAGACCGAAGTTTCTTCACCTGCCGATCCAAAATAACTATCGGCTGCTCGGTGAATGAAAGATCACGCTCAAGCTGAACGGTCTCGTGCTGAATCATATGAGAAGGATCATGAAGGTATTTTCGAAGCATCGACACATGAAAAACGGGGTGAACATCTGGAAAACTAGGCGGGAGCGCTAAACGATAAGCAACCGAACCCACTCGCTCGAGGATCTCGAAAGGACCTACAAATCTGGGACTGAGCTTCCCTCTCTTCCCAAATCTCATAACGCCCTTCATCGGAGAAATCTTCAGGAATACATGATCTCCCACTGCGAACTCAAGTCTGCGACGACGACGGTCGGCATAAGACTTCTGCCTGCACTGGGCTGCTCTCATCCTGTCCTGAATCAGCTGGATCTTCTCCGTAGTCTCCTGAACAAGCTGGGGTCCCAACACCAAACTCTCACTAAGCTCAGTCCAACAGACTGGCGATCGACACTTCCTACCATATAAAGCTTCAAAAGGTGCCATCTGAATAGTCTCCTGAAAGCTGTTATTATAGGAGAACTCAATCAACGGCAAGTGACGATCCCAACTGCCCCCAAAATCAAACACACATACACGGAGCATATCCTCTAGAGTCTGAATAGTCCGCTCCGTCTGACCATCTGTCTGCGGATGAAAAGCGGTGCTAAAACTCAATCTGGTACCCAAAGCTTCCTGAAGCTTCTGCCATAGACGGCTAGTAAACTGGGTACCTCTGTCGGATACTATGCATTTGGGAACACCGTGCAAACGCACAATCTCATCTATATAAAGCTGAGCGTACTGAGCATAGCCGAAAGTGGTCTTCACTGGAAGGAAGTGAGCCGCTTTCGTCAACCGGTCTACAACAACCCAAATGGAGTCATACACTCTACTGGTCCTGGGTAGACCCACAATGAAATCCATGGAAATCTGCTCCCATTTCCACTCCGGAATGGGTAAAGGCTGCAACTCTCCAGCCGGTCTCTGATGCTCAGCCTTGACTTGCTGACAAGTCAGGCACCTCGAAACGAAGTCCGAAATATCGCGCTTCATCCCTTCCCACCAGTAGTAGTCTCTCAAGTCTCGGTACATCTTGGTGGAACCTGGATGAACGCTAAAAGCCGACTGATGTGCCTGCTCTAGGATCTCGCGTCTCAACCCATCAACATCCGGTACACACAAGCGAGTCCCGCATCGTAGCACACCCTGGTCATCAATCGTGAACTCCGAAACTGTACCCTGTCGAACAAGCTCAAGAATCTCAGACAAACGAGCATCACTGGGTTGCGCCTCACGAATACGATCAACAAGTAGAGGACGGGCACGGACATGAGCAAACTGTCCCCCAGTGGAGGTGAACTCGAACTGCACTCTACTATCACACAAGAGCTGCCAATCTGCAGAAGACTGACACCGAACGGCGCTCAGCTGGGACAAGCTACCCACGGGCCTACGACTCAACGCATCGGCTACCACATTCGCCCTGCCCGGGTGATAAAGGATCTCACAATCATAATCCTTCACTAGCTCCATCCATCGGCGCTGTCTCAGGTTCAGATCTCTCTGCTGGAAGATGTACTTCAGACTCTTGTGATCCGTGAAGATCTGACACGACTCTCCATACAAGTAGTGTCTCCAGATCTTCAACGCAAAGACTACCGCAGCCATCTCAAGATCGTGAGTGGGGTAATTCTGCTCGTGCTTCTTCAGCTGCCTGGAAGCATATGCAATCACCCTATCATGCTGCATCAAAACACAGCCGAGCCCCACTCGAGAAGCATCACAATACACAATGTAGCCTCCCGATCCAGAAGGTAAAGAAAGAACTGGTGCTGTCGTCAACCGAGTCTTCAACTGCTGAAAACTCTGCTCGCACGCATCAGTCTAGAGAAAAGGAACCCCCTTCCGGGTCAGTCCAGTCAGCGGTGCAGCGATACTCGAAAAATCCTGCACAAAACGGCGATAATAACCAGCTAAGCCCAAAAAGCTGCGGACCTCAGTCACCGATACAGGTCTGGGCCAAAGCTGTACAGCCTCGATCTTCCTCGGGTCCACAAGAATACCATCACTCGTCACCACATGACCCAGGAAGTCCACTCGATCAAGCCAAAATGCGCACTTTGAGAATTTAGCATACAGCTGGTGCTCTCTCAATATCTGCAAAGTAATCCCCAAGTGCTGCTCATGCTCCTCTCGACTCCTAGAGTAAACCAGTATGTCATCAATAAACACGATAATGAACTGGTCGAGGAACGGCCTGAAAATTCGGTTCATCAGATCCATGAACGCTGCTGGCGCATTGGTGAGTCCGAACGACATCACCAAAAATTCATAATGCCCATAGCGTGTACGAAAAGCAGTCTTCGGAATGTCATCATCCCGAACCCGCAACTGATGATAACCCGAACGCAAATCAATCTTCGAAAAATGTTTCGCACCCTGGAGCTGATCGAATAAGTCGTCAATGCGGGGTAAAGGATACTTGTTCCGCACCGTAACACGGTTCAACTGACGATAATCCACACATAACCTCAAACTGCCGTCCTTCTTCTTGACGAACAGTACAGGAGCTCCCCACGGCGAAACACTCGGACGCACAAGTCCCAAATCAAGCAACTCTTGCAATTGATCTTTAAGCTCTCTAAGCTCTGCCGGAGCCATCCGATAAGGCGGTATAGAAATAGACTCCGTGCCCGGAATAAGATCAATGCAAAACTCAATATCGCGCTCTGGCGGCAACCCAGGTAACTCATCGGGAAAAACATCGGGAAACTCTCGCACGGTAGAAACCTGGTCCAACAACTCCACTGTGGCTCCAGTATCATGAATGAACGCCAAGAATCCCCGACATCCCCTCCTCAAAAGCCGACTAGCGCACAAAACAGAAATCAAGCTGTGAGGGGCGGCACTACGGTCCCCCTGCACAACAAACACTGACTCGCCGGGAAAACAAAATCTAACTGTCTTCTCGCGGCAGTCCACGGACGCATAGCAAGTAGCTAGCCAATCCATGCCCAACAAAACGTCGAAGTCCAACATCTCCAGAAGGATCAAGTCGACGGGCAGATCTCTGTCACCAATATGGACGACACAAGATCGAAACACATAACGCGCAACAAACGACTCTCCCACCGGAGTAGTCATGATCAGCGGCTGATCCAGCAAACACGACTCTCGGCCTAACCTCGGCACGAAGTGCGTAGAAACATACGAATGCGTGGATCCCGGATCAAAAAGAACATGCGCATCATAAGAACATACAGAAAGAGTACCTGAAACCACGGCATTGGACGCCTGAGCGTCCTGGTGAGTCAAGGCAAAAACCCTAGCCTGACCTCTACCGGCTACTGGCTGTCCTCTGCCTCTGCCACCCCGACCTCTCGGTACAAAACCTCCGCGACCACGACCTCGCTGAACAGGAGTCTGACGCGGCGCAACTACAGGAACAAGAGGCAACGCTCTCTGAGGTGGAGAAGGTGGTAAGGTAACCTGCGGTACAGCTGGCTCGTTCACACGCGGCTCCGTACAATCTCGAATCCGATGACCAAAACTACCGCACCGGTAACATCCCGAAGCAAACTGCCGATCATCCTGAGGGTAAGAACCATAAAGTCGACCTCGTCCCGAACCGCCACTATCAGAACGAAAACTGTCTCGACGTCTAAACGCCTGCCTCGCTGCCGAATCACCCATACGAACTCTCTTCGGTCCCGGAGCAACTGATGACTCAGCTAAACGCTCCTCTACCGAAAGAGCTGCATCCACCGCTGCTGCATACGTGTCACAATGCTGAATGCTGATGGCTAAGAATATCTGGGTAAGTAGGCCTCGAACAAACCTCTTCACCCTCATCTCCTCAGTCGCCACCAGGTATGGAGCATATATCGACAGCTCAGTAAACAAAACATCATAATCCGACACCGTCATCCCCGGCGTCTGACGTAAAGACTCAAATCTGCGCGCTCGCGCATCCCTGACGCTCGGTGGAAGGAAACGAACAAGAAAAGACGTCACAAACTCAGCCCAGGTCATAGGAGCAAGACCAGCGGCTCTGCCCCTCTCCAACGACTCACACCACTTCTGGGCCATACCCTCCAGACGAAAACTGGCAAACTCTACCCATCTCTCGTCGGAACATCGGAGTGAGCGACAAATCCTGGCCATCCGGTCGATGAACGACTGCGGATCCTCAGTAGCATCTGTGCCCGTAAACACCGGAGGTCTCAACCTCATGAAATCCGTCAATGACACAGCAATAACCTCCGGAGCTGCAACTGTGACTACCGGAACCGTAGGTACCATCGTGGCCTCCGCAGCGGGTGGAACAACTGCCTGCCCCTGCGCTCGGATGGTCTCTACCAAAGTCCCCACAATCTGGCGCAGATCCTGCATACCAGCTCCAATCATAGCAATATACTCCGGTACAACAGGCGTACCATCCTGGTCAGTTCTCGCCTCAGGCGAGTCAATTCTAACCTCGGCCCTCGCGGCCGCTCTCTGAGCCCTCATAGTCTTCGGCGGCATATGGGCTGGAAATTGAAACAAGATTCGATAAAGAAACGGTAATCGAATCACAAGATGTATATCAATCACGGAAGGAATATCAATCAACAAGTCCTAAGGTCACTTAGGCGGAGTACCGTGTCGTAAGTATGCCGCGGAACATACACACGCTACGTCACTCTGCTTAAGCTACCTACTCCATCATACCAAGGTCATCCTAGACTCCGAAAGGTAAAACCTAACGCTATGATACCAACTTTGTCACGACCCGAAATTCGGTCCGTAACCGGCACTTAAATTACGTAACGTCTACAGGCGTACGTAGCTTAAGTAAGCCGAAAACCCAGAAATCTAAACCACCCAAAACTGGATCAACGGAGAAAACAAAATTTAAAAGTATTATAAGTCGCCATTTTAAAAATTTACTAACTCTAGTTTTCTCTCATAAAAATTTCGGCAGCACCTCCTTTGTAAAACTGGCCCCGTAAACGGGTACAACACAGATAATAAATATAACATCCCAAGTGGGAGAAAAATCACACCCACCGGCGGAGACAATCACCACAACAAGTATACGACGCCAAAGCGAAGAAATATCAAGAGTACGACTATATAAAGAAGTAAACATTTCCAAAATAACCTGCTTCAACGAGCACGGTTCCCAAAACCAATATACAACACTGATATCTCACAAGTCGTCTCTAAGTCATATACAACAGGGTAGATGGAGAATACTAGATCCAACCAAAATATACAATGTACAACGGATAACCGCAAACCCACCTATAATGCAACGGCCTCACTGCCAAAGGTAGCGGTATCCACAAAAGTAGTGATGATAAGCTGCCCTGCCGCGACTACTCAGAGGGTAAGTCCTGCAAAACACTGTGGCACAACGGGGGTGAGTTGCCAACTCGTGAATAGTAATTAACATCATACAGTAATCGAAAGTATGCACTAACAGCAATGATCAATAACATGTGAACTGATAGCATGAGTATGACAATATGAATGTGCAACTATCATGATATCCATATCAATTTTATACTGAGTGCGGAATAGTAAATAATCTCATGCACAAATCATAAGCATAGAAAACACGGTGTAACTCCGCAACACCCAAATCCCAAAATACTCAGATCGGCCCTCAGATCGGCCCTCAAATCCTGTACATCTCATGAAACCTGAGTGTCAAACATCGACACTCAAAAATATCATAAAAACCAGTGCCTATCATCGACACATAAATACTGATATCCATACGTTCCTCGAAAACCAAGTATCCCACCTCGATACTTGTGTTTCCACGTATCGGTCTTTCTGATATCCATACGTTCCTCGAAAACCAAGTATCTCACCTCGATACTTGCGTTTCCACGTATCGGTCTGTCAAACCCCATATATTTCTCGGAAATTAAGTGCCCAACATCGACACCTTAATTTCCCATATCGCATCTCAAATGCATAAATCCATAAAAAGTAGCATATGCAACATAAAACATCAATATGAGCATATCACGGAACGAATCGCCAAATAATGCATCAAGTCATTAAATGTATCTCGCGGTTCCCAAAAATCCAAATCCAGAATACATATATATACAGCGTCCCATACCACCGATATATATGCAATACAAATCATGTAAATCCAAGTCCAAAATACATATATATACAGCGTCCCATACCACCGATATATATGTTATAAAAACTGTAACATCCAATTTCAGAATACATATATATACAGCGTCCCATACCACCGATATATATGCAATAAAACTGATCATATAACAATAGCAAGGTATATGTGTGCGAACGAGTAATATAGCATGGTAATACATATGAGCATGTAGGTATACAGGTATGTTCTATGTAATATGTACTATCGCACAAGTATAACTGTTTAATGTCGCTAACCAATAGCAAGATATACAATAAGCATTTGTATTGTGCGTGTCATGGCAATTACCGACAGGGTGTGTGTAGCATATCATTGGTGCTCGTGCAACATGGACTGTCGATAATAGTGCTGTGTACAACAGGTACAGTACTAAGCACAAGTAACTATATGCAACATGAATCATGCAATGTTTCTATATAAGCAAGTAAGCATACGGCTAATATTATAACATGTCTAGCCCCGACGCGTAGCGCCATACGGGCGATTCCCCGTAGATGTTAAATCTACTCACATGTGGTCTCCAGCTATGAAGATCCGACCACCTGCTTCCCTTTGTTCGCAGCGTCTGAAGTCCCCGCTTGCGACGCTATAATATCACAAACACAAGAAATAAAGCGAACATCTCAGAAGCAATCACAATAACGTAAAACTACGTAATATAAAATGCATTAACGCACTAAACCAACTCACGAATACACGTCTAGTGCAAACACACGAAACGATACCTAAACCCAAACTGAGCACGTCGCAGCACGACACACGACTCGTATCGCAACACGTATCACGCGAACTCAAAACACACTATTAAAGGTAATCGATCCCAGATTCTGCATACTGCATTTATTAAGTAATCAACAGTACCAAACAACCCAAAACCAACACAGACAACTACCACAGAAACCCCACCCCAAACCCTAACTAGCCGGCCGGCGTCGCCGGCCCCCTCATCAAGTCTCGCCGGCCCCGGCCGGTGGGATGGTCCCCGTATCCTAGGTGGTGTCTCAGGTCAACCTGCACACTCCTCTGAAGTTGTTTCCTCAAACACTAAAACTCCCAGGTCACAGCAGATACGAATATCTCTAAAAAGTCGCTAAAAACCCGATATCGTCTCAATCGATCTAAACTACGTTCTACGCAGAAATTAACGATCAAAACCACACAAAAACTATAAATTAACAGTAAAGAGAATATACCTAACAATTTTGCTCTCAAGTTCCAAGCTTTTCCTATCTCCAAGTGATCAAGAGCAAGAAAAAACCAAGTTTTTGCTAATTTTGTGATAGGTTTCAGAAATTTTGAGGTTTTTGAGATAGAAATGAATTAAAATGATAAGGGAATTGGGCAAGGGCAGTAGGGGATGAAGGATTTTCGGCCAAGGGGTGAGGTGGAGGATTGGTGAGGGTTTCCTAGCCATTTCCTTCATTTATTGCTAATAAATGCCTTTGCACACACACACCCATGCATGCATCTACTCACTTCCCTTTTCTTTTCTTTTTCTTTAAATTTCCAAGTTTAATCCTAGTCCACACAATATGTTCTAAGTGAAGTGAGAAGGAAAAATCTTAACTTAAAAGTTTTAAAGAAAAGGTCGCTTGTAGAAATTTTCCCAAAATTTGAATACCGCATTAAAATAATATTAAAAATTGGGAAAAAAATCAAATTGAACCAAAACGTCCCATATACTCCCAAAGCTCGCGCACTAGCTTTATTTTAGCTAATCTAGGTGCTGGCAAGTCTATATGGTCGTTTGTTCACAGTCGGGTAAAAACGGAAAATACCGACAAACTTACCCTAAAACGGACGAAATCGCATAACGATTTCCAAAACGTTACAAGATGGGCGATGGATGATCCAATATCCATTGGTATTTGACATCAGAGATGATATACGGGTGCTCAGTGGAGACTGGGTACACTGGACGGACTCGTCGAGAACTCCCAGATGGTATTATACCCCACGTCAGATGGCAGTTCTCTGGTGACACTGGTACAGGTTAGTCTGTAGACCCGAGATCGTCATAGAGTCTTGTGTGATTCCCACTGTACTTTGATTTCCACCTTACCACGTCCAAGAGGGCATGCAAAACGGTGGTTTTTGGGTACAGTCCCGAATCACATGGAGGCAATGAGCGATAGGAGGGGATTCGTCTCTCCCGGTATAGGGAGTTGATGTTGCGCTGTGTTCGATTGGCTATAACCGGAAATCCCTGGCCAGGGTTGCTGAGATTTACTGGTAAGTGTTACCAGTAGTTTCTCGAACTGTTATAGACCTCATATCGACACGACTTATCGAGCTACTGGGTCTGACGTTTACCACCCCTAGGCGAGATATGCGATATATCAGACGATCAGGCCGGACTGTACGGTAAGTGTTACTGGTTGGATTCACAGGAGTGTGAGCGGGCTTGCTCGTCGATCTTCTGATCACTCAATACCCGGGTGGCCGTTACGTTTTGCAGACCGCTTGCGGCTTGTGGGTGCTTGATATGATCATCATCTGCTGCCGGCGTATTGACGAGTCTTTAGAGTCCTACACAGAGGTTTCCTGGCTCAAGCGAAACGAAATAGGAGCGCATATGAGATATGTGCGGGACCGAGAATAATACCAGTATGTGATACTGAATTCTATTCTCGCGATTTGTATCATCGGTCGGTTATATGTGATATAGCCGGGTTACCGAATCAAGTGTTGATTCGATACGTTGATACACTTGATACTAGTCGGTTATATGCTACATGATCGGATCTTTAAATCAAGTGTTGATTTAATGATTTAATGTATAATTATATATTTGATATATTACTTTACATTAACTAGTATTGGTTCACTCAAGATTTATTTTCTCACCTGAAATGCACAAGTTGTATATGTGATATATTTTTGTGCAATTGTTTGTATCATGTTTGATGATACATGCAAACATGGGTATGTGTAAGACTTAAACCATGTTTAGTTAAATGGTTTAGGGTTTTTACTTGTTTATTTATGTTATTTATTCATTTTGGTAAGAAATAAAATGGTGACTTTATTTGGATTTCACTTGAAGCTTTGAAAGTCAAAACCATTTTGTTTCTTTCCTAAACCCTAACCCTTTAACTAAATCCTAGTTCATTATATACATGAGTTAGCCTCACTCATGGTTGCATTATGATAACTCTTCACTTGATTTTTTATTTTAATTTTTAATTGATATTCTTTTCTTCTTCTTCTTCTTCTTGAGAAAGAAAAGAAAAGCTTGCTTCAAAAATGTCAAGTGATGATTCCAAGTGAGAAATCCAAATCCAAAGTGAACCCACTTCCTATTTCTTCATCCTCTACCACTTGCCAAGTAGTATAGGGTGTTTTCTTCATAAGTTTCATGACTTGGTGAAGTTGGAGCTTGATCTTGAGTTGCCTCGACGTAGATCATCTTCGGCATCGAAGTCGACGACCTAGCCCGATCATTTCTTCGACGAAACCATCACTAGAGTCCGGGATCCAATGATCACAGCGGAGGGACATCATCACGGAGCTAAGGAAGTGGAGGACCGGATCTACAAAGGTTGTAGTCTCTTTCACTTAGCAGTGAAGTTGTTTACTACTTGCATGTTTCGCCTAATCTCTAGTTAACGATCTATATTAGGGTTTCTCGGCACCGGAAAATTTGAAATTGCCATGGTTGATGCCTTGTGAGACCTTATTAGTGTGCCTAGGAACCCTACACTGGTATCAAAGCCTAGCTAGATCCTTAGGCGATTCATAGACGATGTTAGAAACCCGATCGAACCCCGAAACCCTAATTCTAAGCCTTCTTTGTACATTTTTCAAAACTGTGCATTTTTCCAAATTAAAAATATGCAGAAAAATAAGCAGGGTTTCATATGAATTACTGTGCAAAACGGGGTCCTAACTCCATCAAACTGCCGCGGAACCGCGGCCGTACCCCACGTGGCGCGGCGGTTCCACGGCCATACTATTGCTTCTTTGACCAAACTTTGCACAGTAATGTTTATATTTGACTCCTGTGTTTTCTGGGTAATTTTAATCTTTACTCAAGAGTTGAGTTTTCTGGGTTGTATTGGGGACTTGGTGTTTCGATCGGGAAGTTTAACTTCGTCTGTGGGTTTTTCCGGATAATTTTAGAAAATGTTGAAAAGTTCGACCGGATATAAATACCCACTTTTTCCTCTGCCGGGAAATTTCCAATTGTTGGATTTTTTCGTAGTTTAATGACGTTCTAAGTATTGCAAGTAACGCGATGGTCCCTCTAGAAGACAATAAACCTTAACTCGATTATGTGACCGTTGGTACTGTGGCATGAAATGGATGTTTTTGAACTTGTTTCATGAGTTGAGAAGTTTCGGGAAAACATGGGTGTTTGATTATTCGATCGGAAACTTTAACATTTTCTATTTATCTGGAATATGATACAATACTTGGAATCCACAAGTAGTTATGAGATAACTGATATGAATGTTATAAACATAGCACTTTAGTCTCACTTGATCGGTTGCCACGGAATTTTGATGCGATCAAAAGTCCGTCGCAATCACGTAGCGTACACGGATACTCGCCGGATAAACTTAATAGACAGCTACACCCCTTAGCCCCGACCAAGTGACTGTAGGAGAACCCCATCGCCGAAAGCATCCGTTCGGGTGCTCGCGGCAGCGGTGTTCCGCCTTAGTGAACTTCGTCGACGGCATCAGGGGTGCGGCCGCCTACTGAAGTTTGCGACGAGCATTCGATCAGGATGTCGGGAATCTTGTTGAATTGCCCGACTTCATATTGAAAAGTGTTTTCGATAATGAGACTAAAATGCGGGGTTTATAATTGTTAGGCATGCGATGTCTAAGGAATTCATTTGATTAGGCATGTGATGTCTAAAGAGGTTGCAGATTCCAACTGTTGTAGTTTTACACTTTCTTTTCTGCGACCGTAAGTGTAATATGTGATATCGCCGGTTTCGTTGCTATATGTCAACGACAATTGGGATACGCATGTTTACTTACGTTGATGACATGTGATGTTATGTGTTGCTGGATATGTTATATTGGATCGTCGTGTTTGAATAGCCGGGTTTTTTTTATGTGAGATGCGTGTTTTTCATTTTCATTCATGTAAAAACTTGTATGTAATATTCTTTTATTGAGGCACTTCCAGGTTGCGGAAGTTGTCACCCTTTGTATATTATTTACTTTTCGGCACTAGGATAGACCCAAGGAGGAGGGCACAAGTAACCGGGTTCTGGAGTCCAGTGGGAGACCAACTCGAGGAGTTGAGTCCGGGTCTCCTAACTCTAGAATTGGTAGGGTTGCTTGCCGCTCTCGTAGGGGTCTAGGGGTGTGGGTTTGGCTATTCATCATGACCGTGGAATCCGTGTTTTATACTGGCTCGTATTGAAAACACGGACGTCCTAGTATATCCAATATTTCATATGATTTCTTCTGCTGCGATATCTGTGATGTGATCATGTGATGTTCTGTGATAGATACAGTATATAGTATATATGATATATTATATAGACGTTACTTATGTTTTACACCCGCGCTAGCCCTTCCCCGCTCTGCCGTTAGTTACCTAACCTAATGGTGCACGAGGGGACATCGAGGCGAATGCGGATGGCATAAGTGTACATCGTATTTATCTGTGATGTTTAGGTAACTTAAATGATGGGACTTCATTAATGAGATTAATGAAATAAAAGAAACCTAAAGATGTTGTGGAATCGAATTTCTTAAAAACAGGTAGCTACAGTTCTTGCTTTGCATCGCGGTGTTCCTTGTAGAACATCTTGCACCTTATTCGATAAGGAAAGGGCCGACGATCTCTTCACCGGGAGTGACCCCTTTAGCAATAACTGGAAGATGTTACACACTCGGTTTGTCTTTTGATTGCTTCTATAGTTTCTGCTTTGCGCAGTGATATATATGATATGTCCCGCACCTCATTCGACGAGGAAAGGGCCGACGATCCCTTCACCGGGAGTGACCCCTTTAGCAAAACTAGAAAAGCCTCAAAAACACTCCATTTTAAAATCATTTGATTCTACAACGATATCAAGTTTATTACGCAATAGGTTTTCAGTAAAATCTGTCGTAGCCCTCCGTCATTTCAGATAAGTCCTACTTAGTATTCGTGCTACGTTTGTTGACCTCCGTCAAGGCGTAGTGTGCGGTAGCTAACTAGTATTTATCTGCTTATGCATATGATGCAGATTGGATTAGGGTAGTCGTGCGACCTTGTTGACCTCCGTCAAGGGTCGTGCGGGTGGGTTTGATTCAATCAAGAAATGACGGGTTGAACTTGACTAGTTCAATCAAGAAATGAAGGGCTGAAATTGACTAGTAGCCTATGGTTTGTTGACCTCCGTCAAGGTCATAGGGTGCTAGGGGCAAAATTATCAGGAATTTCAAGTGTTGAAATTTGCAATGAGATTGCATACCTTCTATGAGATAGTTGGATCCCGATACCCGCTGCGAGTAAGAGTTACTCCTGTGAGAGTTTTACACATTACAATTAGCCGATCAAGTAGGTGTCTAGAAAGGTGTTAATGAGGTTATGCCTCTGGAAAAATGAGGTTTACATTAATTAGGTTCGTGCGAAAGCACGGGGGACCTCCCTCAAAGTACCGACACTGGCCTGGCTGAAAAATTGGCGAACCTGTAGCGTGTAATTAATCCCGGCTAGTCTTTCCTTTTAGGGTTTGAAGGAAGATTTGATAAAAACAGTAGGAGCCATCCTGATTAGATAAAATAAAAACCAATCTGATCTTGCAAGAGCATACGCTGAGTGTTTTCTTCTCTCTCTCTCCAGGTAGCGACCATATCACGCCTTAATCAAGATAATAATACGGATTATTGGCCGAACCCGCTTGTTATACTGAGCTGGGGAACGTTGGTCCCGCTCCAACTTATAATTGTTATAAGACAGAGCAGGAAATAGGGGATTACGAGAATTCCCGTACCGCCCAAACGAAGAAAGTGCATATTGATGCATCATCTTCGGGTGTGTTCATTACAGAGAACTGTTTCTCAGTATCCTTTACGTCCTGGGTATTAGATACCGGTTCAGGATCCCAGATATGTAATCTGTTACATAGGGCCATAGAAAGGTAGAGAACTGAGAACGGGTGATAAGTTTCATGAGACAGAAAACGGGGCAAGTGTTGCAGCCAAGTCTGTTGGTCACTGTCACCCTGTATTAACAATACATTGATTCTGAACAAATGCTATTAGATACCGAAACTGATATACAAAATCATATCAGTCTCTTTATTAGTAAAGAAAGGATATAATTTTGTATTGTTGGATAATGTTTTGAACATTTCCTATTTCAAAAGTTGATCGGTTCAGGCACGTTATCTTAAAGCATTGATGTTCTAAATCAAACTACAGTTCTTAGTATACGGAACACACACAAGAGGAATAGTTCAGAAATGAACGGATCCTTCTTGAGGTATTGTAGACTAGGTCATATCAATGCGACCCGACTAGCTAAGTTGCACATAGATGCATATTTAAATCTGTTTGAATTTACATCTTGTGAAACTTGCCAGTCATGTCACAAAGATTAGATGACCATAGCTCTGTTTACTGGAAACAGAGAAAGAGTTAGTGAACTCTTGGGATGATACATGTTGATGTATGTAAGGTCCCCTGTCTACATATGCCAGGACCGGTTCCTTGTACTTCGTTACATTCTCTGATAATCTCTCAAGATTCAGACATATGTTCCTATTGAAACACAAGTCCGAACCTTTTGAGATATTCACAGAATATAAGCTAGAAGTAGAGAACCAAAAATACGGGTAAAAGTATTATGTCCTTTGATGTGATCGAGGAGGAAAATACTTGAGCACGGAAATCATGGACTATTCTAAAGGAGAATGAGATTCTCTCTCGGTGTTACTCCTCTGAATACACCACAGCACAACGGTGTATCGGGGCGGAGCAATCACACCACATTAGATATGGTGTGCTCTATAATGAGTACAACTGAGTTACCTATTTCCTTTTAGGAGTTATGCACTTGGGAAGCTGCATACCTAATGAATAGGGTTCAAATCAAATCAAGTGCCTACCACTCCATATAAGATATGGTATGGGAAGAGCCTATCTCTTAAGTAAGTTAAGATTTGGGATTGTCCGGCTTATGTCAAAAGCAAAATACGGACAAGATCGAGGCAATGTCAGTTCTGTAGAACTGGAAAAGTTCCAGCTATACAAACTTCAGCTGATGATTTGGTAGAACCGAAGGATTCAATAGTTTCCAACGAACCTCAGCCTCTCCGCCGATCTAGTAGGGTTCCTCACCCACCTGAGAGATACTTCTGTTTCTCTATGACAGTAGGAGCGAGGAATGCATCATGAGATGATGACCCAACTAGTTTCGAGCTGGCCATTAAGAGTGGGACTCTGTAAGAATGGCTGGATGCTTAGCGATCTGAGATGGAATCCATGTACATCAACAAAGTATGGACTTTAGTTGCTTTATCCGAAGGGTTAAATCCCCATCAGGAGCAAGTATATCTTGAGAAGATTACTTGGTGTACATGGAAAAGTTGAGACTTTCAAAGCTAGACTTATTAAAAGTTTGCATCATTGACCAGGTATGGATTATGATGAAACCTTTTCTAAGTAGCTATGCTTAAGTCCATCCAGATCCTACTTGCCACGGCTACATACCATGACTACGATATCTGGCGGTTGGGTTCCATGACTGCTTTTCTAAATGATGTTTTAGAAGAGTGCGTCTATAAGTACACAGCCAGAGGGCCTCGTAGACGGTGGGAGCAGCGGAAATGTGTGCAACATGTTTTATGTGATAAAGCAGGCATCGCAGAGTTGGAACGTCTGTTTTGATGTGTTATTCAAAGAGTTTGACATCATCAAAATGGTAGATGAACCTAGTATATACAAAAAGGTAGTAGAGTGTATGGTGGAGATCCTCGTAGAGTACGTGGATGACATACTCTTGATAAGAAAGGAGTTTCCTATGCTACGCTCGGTCAATCTCCGCTTATCACAAGGATTCTCGATATAATATCAAAGTGATACCTCCTAAATCCTGAGTTTTGATCTATGAGATACAAGTAATTGGATGTTAGGATTCTCACTAGTTGTAGTGAGATGGTATCAATCGATCCTGGGGAGAATCACTGGAAAGGTTCCAGAGTGATAAGGACGACTGAATGTCAGTCACAGGCATTGTCTTTACCCTCAGTAAAGGGACGGTATGTTGGAAGAGTTCCAAGCTAGATACCGTGGCATACTAGACGATAAAGGATGGATACATCGCTACTTAAGATGCTACCAAAGAGGCTGTCTGGGTGTATATTTGTTCATGAGATGAACTCAGTTCCTCCCATTGTGTGACAATGGAGTTATGGCTTATGCCAAGGAACGTCCATCCCATCAGTGATCCAGACATATTCTAAGGCAGTATCACCTGATCATGGAGATGGTTGATCTCTAAGGAGATCGAGGTTAGGAGAGTAGACTCAGAGGACAACACGGCGGATCCACTCACAAAGGCCTTTTCCTAGAGAGAGACTTTTATGGGATGGTTGAGTATGAGATACTACAACCACTGCTATCAGATGGCCCTAGTGCAAGTGGGAGATTGTTAGTTATATGTATGCCCTAGAGGCCATTACTATACATAGGATGTATATTGTAGTGGATGCTTGGACATATATAGGGAGGACTTTCTTGCTCGACATGATAGTATGCTATCGGGTTGCTCTTTACCTTAACGTGTACACTAATTGTCTCTCTGTTACATGTTGGTAAAGCCCTCAGGATGTGTACTTGACCACCTGGACTATGATGCAAATCAAACTAGTGGGGACATGGTAGTCTATAAGTACATCCTTCAAGGTCCCTAGTCGTGGGTATATCGAGACGGGGCATCGATATACCAGAGTAGACTAGCGTATACCTTCTCGGCCCATATAGATGGGCGATGGATGATCCCATATCCATTGGTGTTTGACATCAGAGATGATATACGGGTGCTCAGTGGAGACTGGGTACACTGGACGGACTCGCCGAGAACTCCCAGATGGTATTATACCTCACGTCAGATGACAGTTCTCTGGTGACACTGGTACAGTTTAGTCTGTAGACCCGAGATCGTCATAGAGTCTTGTGTGATTCCCACTGTGCTTTGATTTCCACCTTACCACGTCCAAGAGGGCATGCAAAATGGTGGTTTTTGGGTACAGTCCCGAATCACATGGAGGCAATGAGCGATAGGAGGGGATTCGTCTCTCCCGGTATAGGGAGTTGATGTTGCGCTGTGTTCGATTGGCTATAACCGGAAATCCCTGGCCAGGGTTGCTGAAATTTACTGGTAAGTGTTACCAGTAGTTTCTCGAACTGTTATAAACCTCATATCGACACGACTTATCGAGCTACCGGGGTCTGACGTTTACCACCCCTAGGCGAGATATGCGACATATCAGACGATCAGACCGGACTGTACGGTAAGTGTTACTGGTTGGATTCACAGGAGTGTGAGCAGGCTTGCTCGTTGATCTTCTGATCGCTCAATACCCAGGTGGCTGTTACGTTTAGCAGGCCGCTTGCGGCTTGTGGGTGCTTGATATGATCATCATCTGCTGCCGGCGTATTGACGAGTCTTTAGAGTCCTACACAGAGGTTTCCTGGCTCAAGCGAAACGAAATAGGAGCGCATATGAGATATGTGCGGGACCGAGAATAATACCAGTATGTGATACTGAATTCTATTCTCGCGATTTATATCATCGGTCGGTTATATGTGATATAGCCGGGTTACCGAATCAAGTGTTGATTGGATACGTTGATACATTTGATACTAGTCGGTTATATGCTACATGACCGGATCATTAAATCAAGTGTTGATTTAATGATTTAATGTATAATTATATATTTGATATATTACTTTACATTAACTAGTATTGGTTCACTCAAGATTGATTTTCTCACTTGAAATGCACAAGTTGTATATGCGATATATTTTTGTGCAATTGTTTGTATCATGTTTGATGATACATGCAAACATGGGTGTGTGTAAGACTTAAACCATGTTTAGTTAAATGGTTTAGGGTTTTTACTTGTTTATTTATGTTATTTATTCATTTTGGTAAGAAATAAAATGCTGACTTTATTTGGATTTCACTTGAAGCTTCATGAAGCTTTGAAAGTCAAAACCATTTTGTTTCTTTCCTAAACCTTAACCCTTTAACTAAACCCTAGTTCATTCTCTACATGAGTTAGCCTCACCCATGATTGCATTATGATAACTCTTCACTTGATTTTTCATTTTAATTTTTAATTGATATTCTTTTCTTCTTCTTCTTCTTCTTGAGAAAGAAAAGAAAAGCTTGCTTCAAAAATGTCAAGTGATGATTCCAAGTGAGAAATCCAAATCCAAAGTGAACCCACTTCCTATTTCTTCATCCTTTACCACTTGCCAAGTAGTATAGGGTGTTTTCTTCACAAGTTTCATGACTTGGTGAAGTTGGAGCTTGATCTTGTGTTGCCTCGACGTAGATCATCTTCGTCATCGAAGTCGACGACCTAGCCCGATCATTTCTTCGACGAAACCATCGCTAGAGTCCGGGATCCGATGATTGCAGCGGAGGGACATCATCATGGAGCTAAGGAAGTGGAGGACCGGATCTACAAAGGTTGTAGTCTCTTTTACTTAGCAGTGAAGTTGTTTACTACTTGCATGTTTCGCCTAATCTCTAGTTAACGATCTATATTAGGGTTTCTCGGCACCGGAAAAATTTTAAATTGGCATGGTTGATGCCTTGTGAGACCTCATTAGTGTGCCTAGGAACCCTACAGTCTTTTGGGTTTTGGAGGAGAATTCGAGGAAATAGTGAGAGACATCCTGATTAGATAAACTGATTAACCATTCTGATCTAGGTTGGAGTGCACGCTGAGTGTTTCTTTTCTCTCTCTCTTTGGCAGCGACCATGGCCCGACCCTAGACTAGAACTCATAAACCAAGTTAACCGAACCTTCTTAAAACACACTGGCTTTTGGATTGTTAGAGTTGCATACTTCATTGCCACTCCTACTTTTACCCTTTGCTTTTCTCCGGAACATTCCGTATCACTACGAAGATCCACATTTATTGGATATGACCATCGTATAGTTATATACGAACTTAAAGAAACTTGTTTCAGATTCGAGAATGGTTTCTGGTTCTGGAGAAATTGAATATGATTATTCAGTTGTCTTTTCCTTTTACCTTCTCTAAGGTTGTGATGACTCCTAGGATTAGGACATGGTACACCTATTGCGCTTATTGAATAGTCTTCTTCCAAACCATAGGCAGGTGCTGAAAGGTAGGGAAGGAAGAAAACCAATTAGCCTAAGTGTGGTATAAAGAAGGTAATAAGTAAAAACAAATAAAGGGATTAGAATGAAGGCAAAGTAAGTTGCTACTGCTATTATTCATGACGAAACCGCGTATATCATCGCTACTCCTACTTCACCTTTGAATTTCTCCAGAACACCTCGTATCACTACGAAGATCCGCATTTATTGGATAATCCGTCGTATAGTTATGTACGAACTCAAAGGAACTCGTTCCAGTTCGAGAATGGATTCTGGTTCAGGAGAAATAGAATTAGGATTGTTCAATTTTCTTTTATCTTTACCTTCTCTCAGGTTGCGAGTGCTCCTAGGATTAAGAGAATACACTTATTACGCTTGTTGAATAGTCTTCTTCCAAACCATAGGCTGGTGCTGAACGGCAGGGAAGGAAGAAAACCAATTAGCCTAAGGGTGGTGTACAGAAGGTAACAAGTAAAGAAAAATAAAGGGATTTGGAGAGATGGCAAGGAAATATACGGTTACAGTCATGAATCTGGTTAATTGAAGAGGCATTACTAGGAATACCAGGCTACCCCTTCGAAACATTTTCATGTTTCAGTTTCACCATGCGTTGTTAATTGAAAACTGATTTCCCAATTAGATCCCTACTCCAGAGTATGTATTTACTAGGTTTGATTCTCACATCTGTATGGTTTTACAGATGATGAGTGGGAGTAAGTTATTGGGAATTAGGTGATTATATCTTCATTATATCGGAATTCGTTGTAATTGGTGATATTTGAGGAAATCACCTGAGTTTTTGTCGAACGGCAAATATTTGGTTTTGAATATCCGTTGTTATGCACCAATTTCAAACTGATATATCTGTACGTTTATTTTATAAAGTGAGATATAACTTTTTGAAATTATGTCCATGACATTTACTTATATCAGTTGATGATCGGGTAAGGAGCAATAAACAGCGGTGTAATTCTTCTTAACCATAGTATAGTTTTCAACCTACGACGCGCAGGGTTTGAGTTATTCAACTCAGGGGACTTATACAAAGTATTGTATCTTGTCCAGTGTCCATTAGGACAAAGGGGTTGGTGCTCGTACTATATTCTGTTTACTTGTTACTTCTCCAGTTTTTGACAAGTATTTCGTAGAAATACAAGGTCCAAGTTTTGAGAAGTTATAGGTACAAGAATAATGTAGAGAACCGTGTGTTGCAAGTATCAGGATTCTTCAAGGTAATCGAAGATATAGATACTTGTGTTTGGTATTCAGATGATTGTAATGGTTTTGAGAACTTGCTTCTTTTTCAGATTACTCATATTTGGATGCACTTCTAGTTGAGTAATACTGATCGGCCTCTCTCCATTTAGTTGACATGCACTGGAGACAGCTGCATGATTTGAATCTGGTTCCAATTAAATCAGTGCCTCTGTTTCTATATTGTATATAGAATGGTTCATATCTTAACGATGTTAAGGTATATGGAATTGTCCGGCTTATGCTTAAAACCAGACTCTGGATAACTCAAGGCACGTTTCAGTAATGGAAGTTTGTGGGTTATCCCGGGCTATGACGAGGGTTAACTTTCTACCATCTGGAAGATCAATAGTGATATTGTTCTTGACTCGCCACAGTTTTAGCAAAATGGATTTTTTTAGAAAACAGTAGTGGGAGTATGGTAGAACTGGAAGTCATTCCAGAACCACAAACGATTACTGAAAATTTAATAGAACCTAAAGATTCAATTGGGTTTGACATTCCATTAGCCACTCCGCAGATATGGTGGGTAACCTCAGGCACCCGAGTGGTACTTCGGTCTCCTCAAAGACGGTGACAGGGATGTTCTTGTTTACCTAGACTTTCCATTACTGCTATTCTAGACTATGAGACCCGGTAGGAGGATGAGTATAGCATCGTTCTAAACTAGTTTTAGAAGTGCATGTGTATATGATTCTGCCAGAGGGTTGTTGTAGTCAGTGGAAGCAGCGGAAGCATAGTGGATAAGTAGCTTGTGTCTATTTATAGAGTAAAGCAAGTATAGCGGAGATAGATCATCTATTTTTGATGTGACAGTCATAGGCTTTGACTTCATCAGAATAGGAGATGGATATGTTAAGAAGGTAGTAGGGTGTGATGTCCTGGTATTTGGATGACATGCACTTTGTAGGAAGTGAAATTCCTATACTACGATCGGCTATACTATGGTTGTCACACAGTGGTTTCTCCATTTAGGATATGGATATTATATCAGGTATTCTGGTTACTGGATCTATGGTTTTAGATCTAGATTTGGGTAGTTTCCCAATCTGGGTACCTTGACACTATTCTAAAGGTGTTTTAGAATGGATGACTCCTGGCATGGTGGTGTACCCGCAGGTGATGGAGTCACCTTCTCTAAAGGTATCTTACAGACTAAAGAGGAGAGGGATGTGCATGATTGGCATATCACTTGCTTAGGAAATTGAGTCAATCATGAGATGTCAAGTACCACACCAGATGTTGTTTTTGCAATAAGTTTATATATTAATCCAATCCTGGAGAAACATTCGGAAGCAGTTTATGAACATAAGTGGATGTTCTAGGGATATGGTAACGACGGCCTCCTTCGGGAGACGGTTATCATTCCAGGCTTCCGAGGTGACCTGGATGACAGAGTGACTGTCAGAGTTATAGTTTTCCCTCTTTTGAGGGACAGTAGTTTGGACATGTGGTCTAAGAGGATACTGAGGGAGGCATGGCGCAGGATACTGATTAAATTCAGTTGACGATACAGTCTAAGAAGTTTGCTGGATTGGAGTTCATTTATGAACTGCGTCCTATCAGACATCCAGACATATTCTAAGACAGGTATTGCTCATTTCGGGAGATGGATTTCTCCGCGAACTTAAGATAAAGAGAGACATAGAAAGATACATTGGAGCGGATCCACTCACTGAGGCTATTTCTCGAACGCAATAGTTTTACAAACGAGCTTTGTGAAACTGATTAGTAGAGAAGTTGGGTGTTCGGTATCACACGGGCTGTGAGTATACGACACCGCAATAATTAGCCTTAAGTGCAAGTAGGAGATTGTTGGCTATAGTGCCCTCAAGTCAATTATTGGATCACAGGCACGTGATTGCAATGATTGAGGGATGACCTATACCGGTAGAACAGTCTTACTCGAGATGATATTATGCTATCTGGTTTGTCTTTATCATAGTGTACATGCTTCAGGTGACATTACAGATCACTATTGCATGTTGATAGAGCCCATAGGATTCTTGCTTGACTACCAGCAGTATGATGGCGATCATATACGTGGGAGTTGGGTGGTCTATAAGCACATCCTTAAAATGTCCCTAGTTGTGGGAGTTTCGAGACTGGGCATCGATACTCCAAGAGTAGACTAGTGTATACTGATCGAGATCCCGACGAGAGGCGGTGGACGGTCTCACAAGCCATTGGTGTCAGCTTGTTAACCTAAGATGTATACAGGTGCTTATTGGGTTATGAGTACACCGGACAGTCTCGCCGGGAACATGCTAGTTGGTATTATACCTATTATCAGATAGCAGTTCCCTGGTGATATGTGTATAGGTTAGTCTATCGACCTGAGATCGTCATTTGTCTCGTGTGAGTTCCCACTGTTCTTTGATTACTACCCTACCATGGCTCAAAGGAGTTGTGCAAACAGGTTTTAGTTGGGTACAGTCCCGAGCCACATGGAGGTAGTGAGTGGATCGTCAGGGGATTCGTCTCTCCCGGTATTGGGGGTTGATGTCGCGGTGTGCACGGGTGGCCAACACTAGAAATCCTTGGCCAAGCTAGTCGAGAATTACTGATTCGGATCAGTAGTTTCTCAGGTGGTGATGTTCTTCATACCGACACTGAATATCAAGTTATTAAGGGTCTGACTTTATCCACGCCCAAGACTCGATATGCGATACTGATAGACGAACGAACCGGACTGTATGAATATTGTCACTGTCAGGCTCAGTAGGGGTTTCAGGATGAGTTTGCTCATCGGCCTCCCTTTCGCTCAATACTTAGGTAGCCGTTACGTACAGTTAGTGCCGCTGAAGGGCTTATGGTTAAACCTACTGCCAGCGTATTGACGAGTCTTTAAAGTCCCACCCAGAGGGTTTCCCTGCTTCGGGCGAAACGATGTAGAGGTCGTATGGTTTTATGGTAGGGTTCGATCATATACGTGTACTTGTGCACGCATGATGTTCGGACGGATAATACTAGTGGGCTTTGGTTTAAGCCGGATCCTAATGTTATATTTGTTGGATTATTTTCTTCTTTTTGTTTTCGTATTCTTCGGAATACGGATGCGGGTATGTATATACGGTTGATGGGTATTCTTGTAATTTATTACAAGATTACTTTTAGAAGATTACACCTCATCATGTTTTACACCTTTTTGGATTAAAAGGTTATTGAGGTGTAGGATGAGGTGTTTATTGCATTTTTATGGCATGGCTAATTAGTGACCCATGTTTACTATTCTAGCATGCTTAAGGTTTTGTTTATTGTGAGATTATTGTTGACTTGAGATATTTTGGTTGACTCTAGATATTTTGGTGGCATGGGATATTTTTATAGATGGCATCATTATTTATTCAATAATCTCACAACAAACAAAAATACTAAGCCATCATTTTTCTTGAGTTGCTCTAAACTCTCATCCTCATGACATCTTCTTCTTCCTCTAGCTCCACCCAAACCCTCTCATGAGTTGAGAATCCTTGGGTGTCTTGAGACAAATTAATCCTTCATCACTCTCTACTTCATCTACGGTATCTAGTGTAGCGATCTAGGTACCCTAGTTGCCTCGGATATGAGGTTGGAGCTCGTTGCATAGACTCTCGAGTGGATCATCTTCGATGGAGGGAGACCGAAGATCAAGCTTGATCAAGGAAGCCCTTAGGAGCTTGGGATGATGGTTGAAGACCGAAGGACATGGATCTATTCGGTATAACCACTCTAAACTCCTAGTTTATAGATTGCTAGTTAATGGTTAATGGTAGATCCGGGTAATTGGTTGTGGTAGCGCCAAGTTTTATAAATTTTTGCTTCGCATTTGGTCACAGATTGATGGCCGGGGCGTTGCCATTGTAAGTCCACGGTAGCGCCCCGGCCGTCTAACAGACGCCAAATGCGGAACAAAAAACTTTTTATGAACTGGCGCTATCGTGTACCGTAACCCGGATCTGCCATTAAAGCTAAACCAACAAATTGCAAAGGGGGTAGAAACGTTATACCGAATGATCCGAGTCCTTCGGTCTTCAACCACCATCCCACGCTTTGTTGCGGCTGCTCCAATCTCCTTGAACTCCAGTCTTCTCGTTCAGGTGGCACCACGTCGACGGATCTTTAAACGGGCTCCCGCCTCTGAACCGAGGCAACTCGATCGTCAAGTTTGCTAAAAGAGACGACCAAGATGAAGTAGAGAATGAGTAGAACACTTTGTCTCGTTACGTCCAAGGCTATGAACGAACGGTTAATGAAATTGCCTTTTGGATCGGGTGAAATGAGAAATGAGGCTATCTAATTTTCATGAACCTAAAACAATATCAATCTTTTTTCCATCACAACCATGAGCTTGAGAGGGGGGAGGACGGCCACATATTTGTAGGAGGGAGGTGAGTGTAGGAGAGATGAGTGGGTGACCATAAACCATGATACTTATCATAACACCTAGTATGAAAGCATTTAAATCAAACCAATCACAATGAACCTAGTCACCTTGTCATTAAATGCACCATTAATGACCTAATGACTCACAAGCCTTGTCACCCTCTCTAGAACCTTCTAGAACACTGACTCACCTCATCAAGAAAAGATAAATCCGTATTTAACCGAATGTTAACTACGGCTGATAGAAAACTGGAAACTGGCAACTTCCAAAAGTGATCCTGAAACGAATTTCAGGATAACCCTGTATCAGTATAAACATACCCGCATTTGTATTACGACCGAATACAAATGCAATTGAGACAAATATATTATATCTACACAGTATAATACTGGGTTCCGGCTTAAACCAAAGCTTACCGGTATTATCTGCCCGAAAAATGACACGTGCGAAAACGCACGTGCATTTTCCGAACCTTGCCATAAACCCATATGGCCTCTACAACGTTTCGCCCGAACTTGGGAAAGTGTCTGTGGGGGACTCTAATGACTCATCAACACATTGGCACTGGGTATAACCTCTAGCACGTCAGAGGTACAAGCTGTACGTAACGGTTTGCCTATGTATTGATTGGAAGGGAAGCTGACGAGCGAACTCATCCATAAACCCTACTGAGCCTGACAGTGACAATGTATATACAGTCCGGTCCGTTCGTCTAAAGAGTATCGCATATCGAGTCTAGGGGGGTGGATAAAGTCAGACCCTTAACAACGCGATAAATCGTGTCGGCATGAAACCCATCACCACCTGAGAAACTACTGATCCAAATTAGTAATTCTCCACTACCTCGGCCGAGGATTTCTAGTGATGGCCATCCGTGCACTGCGCGATATCAACCCCCAACACCGGAAGAGACGAATTCCCGACGATCCGCTCACTGCCTCCATGTGGCTCGGTACTGCACCCAACTAAAACCTGTTTGTACAACTCCTTTGAGCTTGGTAAGGTAGTAATCTAAGCACAGTGGGAACTCACACAAGACAAATAACGATCTCAAGTCGACAATCTAACCTGTACACATGTCACCAGGGAACTGCTATCTGACGATATGTAACATTTCAAAAAAATAAAATATTATTTTTGGGAATTTTTATAATTTAATATTATTTTATTGAATATTTTAATATTTTGGTATTATTAAATACAAATAAATGGGAAAAATTTTAGAAAAATTATGGAAAATTCTAAAATAGGGTAATTTATAGAATTATGCCATTTTAAAGTTTTTATGATTAATTATATAATAATTTAGTGTTAATCGCGATTAAAAATCGCTAATTGGATTTTTGGCATTTTTGTGCAAAAAGGTGCACAGATCATTTTTCCACCCTTGTTACATGTTTTGGATTCATGGTTGTTTAGGGTTCACCATGGTGGGATAAAAGAAAAGGAAAAGAAAAGAAAAAGTGAAGCATGATTATGAGAGAGAGAGAGGGTAGGTATAGGTCAACTTGCTTTTTGAACCATACCCCCATCATTTTCCATCTCATTTTCTCTCTCCCCTCTCCTAGACCTGCTGCTGCTCCAGCCCCTCCCTCTTCTTCCTCCTCCCTCTTCAACCTAGATCCACCATTAAAACCTAATCAAAACCCTATCCGCATTTCATAAAAAATGTTCCCAAGCTCATTAGCAACCCATTGGACTAAGGAGGAGCTGATTTGGAGAACTTTGAGCAACTCAAGAATTTTCTTGATTTGCCAAAGGAGGTAATTTCTGCACCCTAGAGTAGTAGTTCAAATTCTAATTGCATCCATGCTAGTTTCATATCGATATTGTTTCGTTTTGTGGACCTTGGAGATTTCTAGTTAGGGTTTAGGTTAGATCTGAATTCAAGGGTGAAATCTCCAAGGTTCTTGTGGACCTTGGAGATTTTGTGGACGACAAGAAAGCGCGTGGCGACGTCGACAAATGAAGACGCAAGGTGAGTAGATTATATCTACAGGGGGAAGTCGGGTGGATGGCGTATAACACCCCCGCAGTCCGTAGTTGATAGATTATATATATTATATATGATAGTTATAGTATGACATAGTTATTTTGTTAAGGGTATTATGGATAGTTTAGGGTTAGAAGTTAACTAGTGTAGTTCATAGTCACGAATCCTAGAATAGATTTACACATACACGTACACCCTTGCATATTCATTATACTTGCACTGTGTATGATGATATTGGACGACATTGGAGATGAGTCGATGATATTAGGCATTGCTCCGCGAGATCGGTGATTTGATATGATTCGTATTTGGGATACGACATGTGATTCTTGCGGGATTTGGATGTGTGTTTACCCCCGTATTCATACTTTATAGATGGTATCGATTTGTACTAGACTTAGATCAGTACCCCAGATTACGTGATATGATGATAATGATACCTGATAATTGATGAGAAGAATGTGATATTTGCCCGTACCCAGCTATTGGGATGCCGTATGACGATTTACTGTACGAGCTTTATATTGATGATAGATCCGCACTCATCACTTGAGGATGTCATATGATATATTGTATCGTACGCGATACTACTGAGGCGGGATCACCGACTACTATATATATATATCGACTCAGATTTAGGTGGTTTCCATACCCCTCCCGATTGACCTGATACTTAGATCAGTAGTTTGCATAGTAGAGGTTGGGCTAGACCCGAGTCATACCTATTTCAAAAACTACGAATCAGGAATATCTTAAAGACAAACAAAGGGATTCTACGGATACTTTAAAAAGGTGTATCTTTTCTTAAAAGCACCGTAGCCCTTATTTTACTAAAAACCCTGATTCGTCTTATTTCAAATGGCATAATCGCATGACATACACATATTGATGTAGACACTTCACTATTGCGTTGTTTTATTCGACTCCGCATTTTCAGTACTATTCGCATTGCATATTATGGGTTATTGCTATATTACCATCATGCTGTTAGGACACCAGCACCATTATCGATGATGCGTATGTTCCACGTACACTTGCTTGTCGGCTCACACACTTCATCATCGATAATTGCCATGTCACTACACTGTGTTGCATTCAGGATACGACCCTTGCATGGCATACTTGTATACATACTCATTGTACACTTATATTTGTACACATACTTGTTTGCACATACACAGATGATATTTCTAGATTTGGGAACCGCAAGATACTCTTTAAAACTGATTCATTTTAAAAGAGCGGCTTCCCCAATATGTGCATATCATTATTCTTTGTTGCATGATATATCGATATGCTTACATTCTTTTATATGTCGCATACATCATGTTTTCTGATTATACGCATTAAGATATGTTGTTTCCATGATATTTCTGGATTTGGGAACCGAGGCTATTTCAACTGAGAATATGTATTGTCTTTAAAAACCCGGTTTCCCTTGATATGATATTTCAGTGCGTCCACCATGTGTTTTCTCGGTTCTGAGAGTGGCATATGAAACCCGATTCGAGAAGCGGTAGGCACCGTCTGCGGGTACATGGTGGACCCAGTAAGGTACCCCGAGGCAAGAAGTCTCGTATATGTTAGACGGTGAGCCTGGCAGGGGAGCACTACCTACCGGTGATAGTATTTGGACTCGGCGGTTATCATGGGGATACCGACCGGAGTATGTACGTATGGATACGTCGAAATTCGAGGGTCGAAACTGGGCACTCGGGTTTTCGAGATAGCGTATGATACGTACCTATCAGGGCCAGTCTTAGTGACAGCGCCTGATAGACGAGGATTTACGTGCCAATGCTAGGCATAGGTTTCATGATATTTTCGAGTGTTGATGCTAGGCACTCAGGTTCCATGATTTGATTATATCCTCATATTTCCATGCATATGCTTTACGATATTTGCATGCATGATGTTTATTGTCATTGGGTGACAGGTGGACGGGATCCACATACATACAGACTTTTATTACATTGATCTTACTTCATTTGTATATATAACAGGGTATGAGGGCGATGTTATATATACCCTTACACCAATATTAGTGGAATGGGACGTTAATATATGTGTATCGATATCCATTTTTGATACTTCATCATATTTATTTCATGCAGACATACCTTACATTTATGACATGTTATTACCTGAGTACTTGGCACTACATACATGTTTAGATGATACATTGCCACCTTATCATGCTTCAGACTTACCTTTGAGGTTTATATTATTACTGATTATTTTGACCTAGGATTATGTCATGCTTTCGGTTTCTGCTTGTAGATATTTTCTATTCACGAGTTGGCAACTCACCCCCGTTGTGCCACAGTTCTTGCAGGTGTTGCCGTACAGGTTTCATAGCGGCATTTCTGGCACACTGCCTTCCTTTGCGCGTGATTTGCTTGGTAGGTGGGTTCTTTGCATCAGAACCACCCTTGTACATGTATTATTCATTGTATCTAGAAATTTCATCAACCAAAACTTGTATATTGTTTCAGACTTAGACACTAGTATGTATTATTCGACCTTAGAGTCACGCTTAGTAGTATTGCGGTTTTCATGCTTATTGAGTTTCTTTTGGATTTGACCATCGCCATTCGGCGTTGTATTTTATATTGTTGCGTGGTTATGACCGTCAATTGACGAAGAGCTAGCTCCCGCTTGGGGATGCCTTTTATCACTGCATATATATATATTGTTCTTGTTGTACCCCGTTCGGGGCCAGTTTTTACAAAAGAAACTCTGCCGAAATTTTTAGAAAGGACTTTACATATTTAAAATGCATATTCGGCTTAGTTATTTAAAAACCTTGACTTCAAACATGTTCTTCTTCACTTCTTTAAATCAGTTTTCTTATTTACTCTTAAAATGGTTTTATATTTCTGGGCTTTTGGCTTACTTGGATCAGATGGAGTCCTATAGACTTCATATGGTTCAGGTGCCAGTCACGTGCTCTTTTCGGGTCGTGACAAAGTTGGTATCAGAGCGCTAGGTTAACCTTGGTTCAAGTCTAAGTTTGACTATGTGGAGCCTAGGGCGTCTATATATACACGGAACTTAGGCTTGACCTTACGGAACTTAGACTTAGTCGAGGGGGTATTAGACCCGAACTTTCGTCGCGTAGGATGGCCCTTGGTTGATGGAGTAGGTGACTGCAGTAGAGTGACGTACCGTGTGTATGTTCCGCGGCATACTAACGGTACGCTACTCCGCTTAAGGAGCCTTAGGATGTACATTTCCTTGCACAGTATTATATTCCTTCCTATGATCTGTCTTCATCGATACTGGTTATGTTCTTGCTGCCACGATCACACGAGCAGAGAGAGAGAGAGAGCTACGGCTAGAGTTGCGTCAGCTTGAGCTCGTCATGGACGAGGACTGACCAGGGCATGATTCCAGAGACATACGATTGCGTTGAGAGGTGTCGTCTTATTGTTTTTTCGCGCCACGAGCGTTTGGTGGATCGCTTTTACGAGATTTCTCGGACGTGCCGATTGGTATTAGAGGATCAGGCTACTGCTAGAGGCCAGCCAGGATGTGATGACCTTCGATATACCGCTTATTCAGAATGATTGAGGCACTGTTCAGCGTACAGACGAATGAGCCAGTTGCTGCTGCAAACGACGAGATATCACCCTGATGATTGGAGCTACTGCAGCATGAGTATAACTTAGAGTGATGGTAAGGTCGCTAGTCACCTGAGGATGAATGACTAGGACATGTGGTTCGTTCGCTTACCGATGCGAGGTCATCAGATAGATTGCTTCCAGCTAGAGACGACTTCATGCGGAGACGTTGAGAGTCGACAGAGACGATCGAATGTCAGGAGCCCATTTTCCAAGTTTAAAGTATACGGAAAGACATGCAGGCGATTCTATGGACCCTCTAGAAGAATGAAACCCTAACTCGACTTAATGACCGTGTGAAAGCCTTTGAACCTTAGGGTTTGCGGCAGTTCCGCGGCGCCATTAGTGAGGCTTGGGTTTGCCCTTCTACGGCTGGACCACCGACGCTGTGGCATGTATCCGATATTATTAAACTGTACTCAAGATGTTGATTTCTTGGGGGATTATGAGGTTCTGACGAGTCGATCGAATGTTTCGACATCATTCGGATATCATGTGATGGGACACACTGCTTAGGAGACTCCAGATGCGAGCATAGCCGTTGGATCGCAGTCCGTGTAGCCACGATGGGACGAGTCCAAATCAGTCGACATTGAAGCAGAGTGAAGTAAAGAGTTCGCAAGAGATTTCGACGAGATGACGTCCCACTCCGCTGACATTAGAGATGCGATACGCACGCAGAGGCAATGTATATGGATATACCTTCCAGGAGGAGTCGCGAGGGGTATGCTACCGTTCCGGAACAAGAAACAGATATAGAAAAGATAATAACTTTCGGGAAATTCGGCAGAAATGAGATTTGAGAGAGACCTCGACAGGACCTTTCTGGAATGTTGTACGAGAAGACCTGGACCCAGGAGTGGTTATATTGCGCACACCCAGCAGGCCAAAGTTCGGCATCGTCGACGAGATAGTTGACCAGGTTCGGATAAAGGACCTCATCCAGTTGCGTTGTGAGTTGATCGATGACGGAAGAGTATTGAGTTTTCCTCCGTTGGTTGGGACGCGTTCCCGAGGACCTGTTCGGCCAGACATCTTCTACAGAATGATGAAGCTACAGAGTACGCGATTTCGAGTCCGTGCGAGAGACTTCGGATGGATCATAGCCGAGAACATTGCAGTGCGCAGATAGAGACGTGACGTCGCAATGGACGATGATACAGACTAGCGGGACAAGAAGTTCGTGCGAGATGCAGACGAGCTGTTACTGCTCCCCGTTAAGATTTAAGGGTCGGATATGCTTATAGAAGCATTGGGATACGGCCAGTTTCCGAGGAAATGTATGCGGACATGCAGATGTCCAGAGAACGAGAAAGGATTATGCAAGAGTACCAGCCTCCGTACAGATCGGCATAGGCAAGATTGGAAGAGACCTTGAGTATGATTCCTTCCAGGACACTGCTGCAATGATATTTGCACCCAGGATCAGGTGTGTCACGTGCATTCAGAGAGCCAGAGGCCGACGCCAGTGATATGCTGCTTTACGAGTGGTCGTGATGATTGACCGGGAGATGATCAGAGAAGTGCCAGAACGGAATCGTCCCCGTTAGCACACATGATAGGGCCGATGAGCCGATGGATCGTGAGATTGGTAATCCACAGAGCAGATAAAGACCCAGAGACAGAGGACGCCAGACTGTGAGCAAGAGGCAAGTAGATACCTTGCGCTGCTAGCATTGGATGCACCGACACCTTCTCGACTTTCTTAAAAGCATCGTAGTCCTTATTTTACTAAAAACCCTGATTCGTCTTATTTCAAATGGCATAATCGCATGACATACACATATTGATGTGGACACTTCACTATTGCGTTGTTTTATTCGACTCCGCATTTTCAGTACTATTCGCATTGCATATCATGGGTTATTGCTATATTACCATCATGCTGTTAGGACACCAGCACCATTATCGATGATGTGTATGTTCCACGTACACTTGCTTGCCGGCTCACGCACTTCATCATCGATAATTGCCATGTCACTACACTGTAGTACTGTTGCATTCAGGATACGACCCTTGCATGGCATACTTGTATACATACTCATTGTACACTTATATTTGTACACATACTTGTTTGCACATACACAGATGAAATTTCTAGATTTGGGAACCGCAAGATACTCTTTAAAACTGATTCATTTTAAAAGAGCGGCTTCCCCAATATGTGCATATCACTATTCCTTGTTGCATGCGATATGCTTACATTCTTTTATATGTCTCATACATCATGTTTTCTGATTATACGCATTGAGATATGTTGTTACCATGATATTTCTGGATTTGGGAACCGTGGCTATTTCAACTGAGAATATGTATTGTCTTTAAAAACTCGGTTTCCCTTGATATGATATTTCAGTTCGTCCACCATGTGTTTTCTCGGTTCCGAGAGTGGCATATGAAACCCGATTCGAGGAGCGATAGGCACCGTCTGCGGGTACATGGTGGACCCGGTAAGGTACCCCGGGGCAAGAAGACTCGTATATGTTAGACGGTAAGCCTGGCAGGGGAGCACTACCTACCGGTGATAGTATTTGGACTCGGCGGTTATCGTGGGGATACCGACCGGAGTATGTACGTATGGATACGTCGAAATTCGAGGGTCGAAGCTGGGCACTCAGGTTTTCGAGATACCGTATGATACGTACCTATCAGGGACAGTCTTGGTGACAGCGCCTGATAGACGAGGATTTACGTGCCGATACTAGGCACAGCTTTCATGATGTTTTCGAGTGTCGATGCTAGGCACTAAGGTTCCATGATTTGATTGTATCCTCATATTTCCATGCATATGCTTTACGATATTTGCATGCATGATGCTTATTGTCATTGGGTGACAGGTGGACGGGATCCACATACATACAGACTATTATTACATTGATCTTACTTCATTTGTGTATATAACAGGGTATGAGGGCGCTGTTATATATACCCTTACACCAATATTAGTGGAATGGGACGCTAATATATGTGTATCGATATCCATTTTTGATGCTTCATCATTTTTACTTCATGCAGACATACCTTACATTTATGACATGTTATTATCTGAGTACTTGGCACTACATACATGTTTAGATGATACATTGCCACCTTATCATGCTTCAGACTTACCTTTGAGGTTTATATTATTACTGATCGTTTTGACCTAGGATTATGTCATGCTTTCGGTTTTTGCTTGTAGATATTTTCTATTCACGAGTTGGCAACTCACCCCCGTTGTGCCACAGTTCTTGCAGGTGTTGCCGTACAGGTTTCATAGCGGCATTTCTGGCACACTGCCTTCCTTTGCGGGTGATTTGCTTGGTAGGTGGGTTCTTTGCATCAGAACCACCCTTGTACATGTATTATTCTTTGTATCTAGAAATTCCATCAACCAAAACTTGTATATTGTTTCAGACTTAAACACTAGTAATGTATTATTCGACCTTAGAGTCGCGCTCAGTAGTATTGCGGTTTTCATGCTTATTGAGTTTCTTTTGGATTTGACCCTCGCCATTCGGCGTTGTATTTTATATTGTTGCGTGGTTGTGACCGTCAATTAACAAAGAGCTAGCTCCCACTTGGGGATGCCTTTTATTACTGCATATATATGTTGTTCTTGTTGTACCCCGTTCGGGGCCAGTTTTTACAAAAGAAACTCTGCCGAAATTTTTAGAAAGGACTTTACATCTTTAAAATGCATATTCGGCTTAGTTATTTAAAAACCTTGACTTCAAATATGTTCTTCTTCACTTCTTTAAATCAGTTTTCTTATTTACTCTTAAAATGGTTTTAGATTTCTGGGCTTTTGGCTTACTTGGATTAGATGGAGTCCTATAGACTTCATATGGTTCAGGTGCCAGTCACGTGCTCTTTTTGGGTCGTGACATGATATGTATAATACCAACTAGCATGTTCCCGGCGAGTCCTGTCCGGTGTACTCATAACCCAATGAGTACCTGTATACATCTTAGGTGAACCAACTGACACCAGTGGCTTGTGAGACCGGCTACCGCCCCTCGTCGGGGTCTCGACTGTATACACTAGTCTACTCTGGAGTATCGATGCCCTGTCTCGAAACTCCCACGACTAGGGACTCTTTAAGGATGTGCTTACAGACCCCAGCTCCCACGTGTATGATTTCCATCATACTGCTGGCAGTCAAGCAAGAATCCTATGGGCTCTATCAATATGCAATAGCGAACTAAAGCATGTATACGATGATAAAAGACAAACCAGATAGCATACTATCATCTTGAGAAAGACTGTCATATCGGTATAGGTCCTGCCTCAATCATTGCAATCACGTACCTGCGATTCAATAATTGACTTTGAGGGCACTATCTCCAACAATCTCCCACTTGCACTCAAGGCTAATTATTGCGATGTCGCATACTCACAGCCCGTGTGATACCGAACATCCAACTCCTCTATTAATCAGTTTCACAAAGCTAGTTTGTAAAAACTCTTGTGTTCGAGAAATAGCCTCAGTGAGTGGATCCGCCCTGATGTTTCTTACTATGTCTCTCTTAATCTCAAGTTCATGGAGAAAGCCTTCTCCCGAATCGAGTAATACCTGTCTTAGAATATGTCTGGATATCTGATGGGACCTAGTTCATAAATGAACTTCAAATCCAAACTTCTTAGACTTAATTGATAACTGAACCTAATCAGTATCGCGCACCATGCCTCCCACAATATCCCCTTGGACCAACTTTGTCACGACCCGAAAGTACGGAACATGACCGGCACTTAGACTACGAAACGTCTCGAGGCGTACGTAATCTAAGTAAGCCGAAAAACCCAGAAATCCAAACCAAGAAAAGTAGCAGAGTGAAGGAAAACCAATTTAAATCAAGTAGTTTTAATAGCATAAGCCGAATTATGCCTTTTTAAAAACATCAAATATTTCCTGAAAATTTTGGCAGAGTCTCCTTTGTAAATACTGGCCCCCAAACGGGATACAACATGAATAGTATACGAAATCAAAAAAAGGCATCCCCAAGCGGGAGCTAGCTCTTCGTCAATCGACGGTCACAACCACACAAGCAATATAATATACAACGCCAAAGGCGAGGATCAAAACTCAATTAGAAACTCAAAACAACAAGAAATCCACAGAAATACAACGCGCGACTCTAAGGTCGAAAGAATAAACATCACTGGTCTCTATCTCAAATAAATACATGTTTGGTTGATGGAACTTCTAGATACAACAGAATAATGATATACAAGATATATAATGGGGGTACGATACAAGTAAACCCACCTACTAGCAAATCACCCGAACGAAACTATGCCCGCAAAGCCATAAAGAACCCTGTACGACAAACCTGCAAGAAACTGGGGCACAACGGGGGTGAGTTGCCAACTCGTGAATAGAAAAACATCTACGAATAGAAATCGCATAAATAACGCAACCTAGGTCAATGATCATAATATATCCTCAAATATATGTATAACATGCAGCCTATAACAATGGCTAGGGTGATATCTAACCCGAGTGTAATCTCATGTGCCCGTATCAGTGCCTCAGGTAGCAATATATCATATGAATGAGGTATGAATGCATGAAAATAGAATACATGTAAATGAAGAAACTGTTTTCATAATTTAGTGAGATTTCCTTTGTATTTTTAAAATGAGATATCATAAATGAAATCAGCATAAAACAGTGCCTAGCATCGGCAGAAAACGTAATCCCAATATCTCGATATCTCTGTATCACAGTCTCTGTACCTCAATATCTCGAAATCTCAATGTCTCAATCACAATATTTAGGGCGCCGTCAGTCCAGACCGGCCCCTACCATCCATCTCAAGACCACGACGGTATCCTCCGGATATCCGGCGCGTCGGGTAATATCACCGGTCGGTAGTGCTCCCCTGCCAGGCTCAACGTCAACAACACGATCCTCTTGCCCCGGGGTACCGCACCGGGCCCACCATGTACCCGAAACGGTTCCTCCACTCCTCGAATCGGGTCTCGAAATCCATCAGCAAACTCATGGTGGACGACTCATACATCATGGGAAAACCGCACTTTTTATTTTAAAAGAGAGAAAAGGTTTATTTATGTTTTTGCGGTTTTCCTCCAAATCCAAGAAATCTCATGAAATCCGAATCCAAGTCATCAATAGCATGTAAACAGTGAATATAGGCATGAGAATCCATGAATACGACATAACAATGAATAACAATATGCATGAAGTGACAAGTAATAACTACAATATCTAAGCTGGCATATAAGGTAAGTACACTAATATTATGTCAAACTACTAGCTATCAAGCTAAGTTAAATGAAATAGTATTTTCTAAAGTGTTCGTGACATGGCAATTACCGATGAAGATGTGTGTGAGCCGGCAAGTAAGTGTACGTGGTACATACGCGTCATCGATAATGGTGTTGGTGTCCTAACAGCATGATATTAATAATAGGATATGAATCATAATATAAGCATGCGATGCGGAGCGAACAACAATAATGAGCGGGAGCTAAATACTAAACAATGGTGCCCTTTGAAATAACACGAATCGTGGGGTTTTGAAAATAAGGGCTACGGTGGTTTTAATAAAGGATACGTCTTTTGAAATATCCGTAGATCCCTTGACCTTTCTTTTAAAATACCCATGATCCGTTAGTTTTGAAATAGGTAGAAATATAATCTAGTCTGACAACTACACTAAACTATACGGCTGAACTAAAGGTAAGGAAACCGCCTAGCATCTGAGTCGATACATATATGAATATATATTAGTCGGTGATCCCGCCTCGATACTATCAATCCGATACCATATCTATAATCAGATATTCCCAAGTCAAGAGTGCGGATCAATCATCAATATAGCTCGTACGTAAATCCGTCGTACGGCATCCCAAATCTGGGTACGGGTCAATATCACATTCATCATACTATTCACCTGGTATCCTCTTTATCAAATATCATGATCGGGGTACTGATCTACGTCTCGTACAATACTGATACCGCCTAAGTATGCATGGACGTGTGTGAAACACTACGTCAAGGACCCGCTACAACGTCATGTCGTATCTCAAATACGAATCCTGCCATATCACCGAATTCACAACCTCAATACAAATCTCATCGACTCATCTCAAACCCAAGTATCATCCTCAAATCCGTATGTGAACACATAGTCCCATACCCATGTGAACACATAACTATATATTCCCGTATAAGCACAAATGAAAGAAGAAAGTATGCAAGTATGGGTTGGTGTGTGCATGCGGGGTGCGACCACTACTCTAGGGTTTCGCGACACTAAATATCCAAGAACCCCAAATATCCATATTATCATCAACATACTCAAACAATATAGAAACAATATATATATATATATATATATATATATGTGTGTGTGTGTGTGTGTGTATACGTATTCGTATACATCACCACGAACTGCGGGGGTGCTATACGCCATCCACCCGACTTCTCCCCGTAGATATAAATCTACTCACCTGGTCCTCGCTCGCCGGTACCGACGTCGCCACGCGCTTGCTTGTCGTCTCGAAGTCCACATGAGGTACCTACATATCATAACGCACCGTATCGCATTAAAACCAAATTCGAAATCGAAACGGCATACGAAAATCAAATCGGCACGCGCATCACGCATAGGTCAAAACCTATCGCCTACACATGCAAGAATAGCCAAACCGACCATCGATGTCGATGTACAAACGTCAAACCATCGAGAAAAACCCAAACACTCTCATTTGCGCATTCACGAACACTAATTATAATATAAAATAGGTTAAAATTCACAAAAACCCCAAATTCACCTTAAAAGCCATTTTTCCGAAAATCTAGCAAGCAAAAATTACCCGTTTTAGTACAAAACTCGATGTTTAAACAATTCTAATGGACATAATACTTATTAAACATCTTAAATAAGTCATAAAAATCATTTCCATAATTTAATCTCATTAAATTTCATTAGCTCCAAAATTCTAGTTTACAAATTAACCAATTTTAACAATTTTATAGCAAAAATGCACATACAACAATCTAGCTTGGATTTGCATGATCTAAAACATTAAACTACATTTTATAATGTTAATGAAGTCATGAAAAACCTAATTACATTTTTCTCTTAATCAAATTCATGGTTTACAAAAATCTAGTTTGCAATTTAAGCAATTTGGACAATTGAAATGTAGCAATCTAGCAATACAGCAAGTAGCTTAGCTTTAGCATTCCTAAAAATGTTAAACTACACCTTGCAAACCTTTACACATGATAAAAATCCTAACTTACTCTCAATTCCCTTTTCTTTAAATTTCAAACTTCAAATTTAGAACTCTAATTAAACACATAATAGCTAGATTCAAGTAATTAAACAATAACTTAAGTAAAATGCTAAGATTATACCTCACTTAATTAGAGATCTAGCATGAAAATCTTGGCCTCCAATTTGCTCTCTTTTCACCACAATCCATGCTAGAATAGGCCAAAAAGAAATGGGTAGAGATTGGATTATGATTTTGTGAGGTTATACTTTGATTTTTGATGAATTTGTGAGGATTTTTTTTGAAGAGAATGAGAGGAGAAACAAATGGGAGGGCTGCTGAATTTGGACAGCAGAAATGGGGAAAGGGAGAGAGAGAGAGTGGGTGTGGGTGCATGTGGAATTGTCAAAGTCAACCCAATATCCATACCTCTTTATAAAACAATTTCCTCACATGAATTAAAGCCAAAAAGGGGGGGAAAGTGGCTGTCCAGCAGAGGTGGGGCTGGCCAAAAGTGAGGGGTGAGGTTGTGAGAGAGTGAACAAAAAAATTCTATGCAAAAAGACCCCCCTCAAGTTACCAAATTGCAAGTTTTCGCTAATTTCACCAAAAAAGCATTTTTTCTTCAATAATTTCTAAACCGTTTTGGCAAACCATTTCATTTCAAAAACAACATGTTAAAATTTTGTTTAATGTGTTATGATGCACAAAATTTGTTTCAACTCATTCCAATTTATAATTTTCCCTAATTAAATGTATTAGTGACGGCTTAAAAATAATATTAAAATAATTTTTTTCAGAAAATTTGAAATTTCACCAGTGGCTCAATAAACACTAAATTCTAACAATTACATAGATAGAATATGTATATTTAATTTTATAATAAAGATATTTGTATTTTGACTTTTTACAGAAAACCCCCTTATTTTACCGTTTTTTCCGAAATTTCACCGAAACGATTTTCAAAACGTTACACCACCTGTCCATAATACTGTCCCTCGTCAGAGGGAAAACTATAACTCTGACAGTCACTCTGTCATCCATGTCACCTTTGAAGCCTGGAATGACAACCGTCTCCCGAAGGAGGCTGCCGTCATCAAATCCATAGAATATGCACTTATGTTCTAAGACTGTTTCCTTATGTTTCTCCAGGATTGGATTAATATAAACTTATCGCATTTAGTGCAAAAACAACATCTGGTATGGTAATTGACATCTCATTATTGACTCAATTGCCTAAGCAAGTGATCTGCCAATCATGCACATCCCTCTCTCCTTTAGTCTTTAAGACACCTTTAGAGAGGGTGACTCCATCACCTGCAGGTACACCACCATGCCAGGAGTCATCTATTCTAAAATACCATTAGAATACTGTCAAAGTACCCAAATTGGGAAACTACCCAATTCTAGATCTAAAACCATAAATCTAGTATCCAGAATGTCTGATATTATATCCATGTCCTTTGTGGAGAAACAACTGTGTGACGACCAAAGTACAACCGATCGTAGTATAGGAATTTTACTTCCTACTCAGTGTATGTCATCCAAATACCAGGACATCACACCCTACTACCTTCTCAACTGATTCATCCCCTATTCTGATGAAGTCAAAGCCATGACTGTCTAATCAAATCAGATGATCTATCTCCGCTATAACTGCTGAAGTCTATAAATAGACATATGCTTCTTGCCCACTATGCTTCTGTTGCTCCCACTGACTACGACAACCCTCTGGCAGAATAATATATACGTACACTACTAAAGCTTGTTTAGAACGACGCTATACTTAACCTCCTGCCGGGTCTCATAGCCTGGAACAACAGTAGTGTCAAGTCTGGGTAAACAAGAACCTCCCTGTCACCATCCTTGAGGCTACCGGAGTACCTCTCGGGTGTCTGAGGTTACCCACCATGTCTGCGGAGTGGCTATTGGAATGTCAAACCTGATTGAATATAGAGGTCCTATTAAATTTTCCGTAATTATTTGCGTTTCTGGAATCACTTCCAGTTCTACCATACTCCCACTACTGTTTTTCTGAAAAATTCCATTTTTAATAAAACTATGGCGATTCTAGAACAATATCACTATTGATCTTCCAGATGGTAGAAATGTCAACCTTCGTCAAAGCCAGGGTCAACCCACAAACTGCCATTACAGAAACGTGCCTTGAGTTATCCAGTGTCTGGTTTTAAGCATAAGCTGGACAACTCCCCGTACCTTAACATCGTTAAGATATGAACCATTATATATCCAATATAGAAACAGAGACACTAATTTAATTGGAACCAGATTCAAATCATGCATCTGTCTCCAGTGTATAACTACTTAATGGAAAAAGGCTAATCATCATTACTCAACTTAGGAATCCATCCAATTATGAGTAACCTGAAAGAGAAACGAGTTTCTCAAAACCATTACTATCAACTGAATACCATTCACAAGAATCTATATCTTCGATCTCTTTGAAGAATCCCGATACTTGCGATATCTGGTTCTCTACTTTATTCTTATACCCAAAACTTCTCAAAACTTAGACATTGTATTTCTTCGAAACACTTGTCTAAAAACTAGAGAAGTCATAAGTAAACAGAACATAGTACGAGGACCTACCCCTTTGTCCTGACGGACACTGGACAACATACAATACTATGTATAAGTCTGTTGAGTTGAATAACTCAAAACCTGTGCATCGTAGGTTGAAAACTGTACCCTGGTGATTTCCTCAAATATCACCAATTACAATGAATTCCGATATAATGAGGATGATCACCTAATTCCCAATAACTTACTCCCACTCATCATCTGTAAAACCATACAGATATGAGAATGAAACCTGGTAAATACATACCCTAGAGTAAGTATCTAATTAGGAAATCAGTTTTCCTTTAACAATGTACTGAAACATGAAAATGTTTCGTAGGGGTATCCTGGTATTCTTAGTAATGCCTCTTCCATAATCCAATTCATGACTTTAACCGTATATTTCCTTTGCCATCTCTCCAAATCCCTTTATTTGTCTATATTCATTACCTTCTGTACACCATCGTTAGGCTAAATGGTTTTCTTCTTTCCCTACCGTTCGGCACCAGCCTATGGTTTGGAAGAAGACTATCCAGTAAGCATAACAGGTGTACCCTCCTAATCCTAGGAGTACTCACAACTAGAGAGAAGGTGATGATAAAAGATAACTGAACAATACCTTATTCTATTTCTCCCAAACTGGGGAGAAAAGCAAAGGTGAAATAGGAGTGGCAATGAAGTACGCGGTTTGGTCGTGAATGATAGCAGTTGCAATTTACTTTGCCCTCTTTCTAATCCCTTTATTTTGTCTTTAGTTATTACCTTCTGTACACCCTACTTAGGCTAATTGGTTTTCTTCATTCCCTACCTTTCGGCACCAGCCTATGATTTGGAATAAGACTATCCAATAAGCGTAATAGGTGTACTCTCCTAAACCAAGGAGCTCTCGCAACCTGAGAGAAGGTGATAATAAAAGACAACTGAATAAACTAATTCTATTTCTCCTGAACCTGGATCCATCCTCGAAGAAGTCCCTTCGAGTTCGTATATAACCATACGATGGATCTATCCAATGGAAGTGGATGTCCGTAGTAATACGGGTTGTTCTGAGAAATACAAAGGGTAAAAGAAGGAGCGGCAATGACTTATGGAACTTTAGACAATCCAAAAGCCACTATTTTAAGAAGGTTCGGTCAACTTGGTCACTGAGTCATAGTCTAGTGTCGGTCAAAGGTCACTGCCAAAGAGAGAGAGAGAAAAGAAATACTCTGCGTGCACTCTAACCTAGATCAGAATGGTTATCAATTTATCTAATCAGGAAACCTCCCACTGTAATCTCAAATTCTCCTCCAAACCAGAAAGAAGAATTAGTCGGGATCACCCGAAGAGTAAACCAACACATCAGTGAGAATCGGGATCCAACTATCATCGCATGATAACTTGATAGAAGCCACTCAAGTTATCACACTCCAGAAGGTATGCGCATACTTGGCAAGTTTCTGTTTCTTTAGAAACTCCCGATGTTATTTTTGCCCCATGCTCTTATGACCTTGGCGTTGGTCAAAATATCATAAGTTACATGCCAAGTTCTACCCGTCACTGTCCAGGTCAATTTGAACCCACCCGCACATGCCCCTGACGTTGGCCAAATGGCAGAACGACTGTCCCAAACCAACTCATCTATCTATGCAACAAATGAAATATCCAGCAGCTACCAAACACTATGCCCTGGCGTTGGTCAAATGCATAGCTTGAATACTACTGAATACCCAAAACAACCTATAGTCCGCTAGTCAAGTTCAACCCGTACATTTCTTGATTGAATTAAACCCACCCGCACGACCCTTGACGCATGCCAAACAATGCCGTACGAATACCCTAATCCAATCGCATCGTATGCTAGCAGATAAGCACCAGTTAGCTACCGTACACTACGCCTTGACGCATGCCAAACAACCGCAGCACGAATACTGAGTAGTACTTATCTGAAATGACGGAGGGCTACGACAGGTTTTTCTGAAAACCTATTGCGTAATGAACTTGATATCGTTGTAGAATCAAATGATTTTGAAATGTAGTGTTTTTTTAGGCTTTTCTAGTTTTGCTAAAGGGGTCACTCCCGGTGAAGGGATCGTCGGCCCTTTCCTCATCGAATAAGGTGCAGGATATATCATATATACCGCTGTGCAAAGCAAAAATTATAGAAGCAATCAAAAGACAAACCGAGGGTTGTAGCATCTGCCAGTTATTGCTAAAGGGGTCACTCCCGGTGAAGGGATCTCGGCCCTTTCCTTACCGAATAAGGTGCAGGATGTTATACAAGGAACACCGCGATGCAAAGCAAGAACTGTAGCTACCTGTTTTTGAAAATTCGATTCCACAACATCTTAGGTTTCTTTTCTTTTATTAATCACATTAATGAAGTCCCATCATTTAAATCACCTAAACATCACAGATAAATACGACGTACACTTATGCCATCCACATTCGCCTCGATGTCCTCTCGTGCACCGTTAGGTTAGGTAACTAACGGCAGAGCGGGACAGGGCTAGCGCGGGTTTAAAACATAAGTAACGTCTATATAATATATCATATATACTATATATAGTATCCATCGCAACATATCAAATGATCACATCACAGATATCGCAGCAGAAGAATCATATGAAACATTGGATATACTAGGACGTCCGTGTTTTTAATACGAGCCAGTATAAAACACAGATTCCACGGTCGCGATGAATAGCCAAACCCACACCCCTAGACCCCTACGAGAGCGGCAAGCAACCCTTCCAATTCTAGGGTTAGGAGACCCGGACTCGACTCCTCGAGTTGGTCTCCCACTGGACCCTAGAACCCGGTTACTTGTGCTCCCCTCCTTGGGTCTATCCTAGTGCAGAAAAGTAAATAATATACAAATGGTGACATCTTCCGCAACCTGGAAGTGCCCCAATAAAAGAATATTACATACAATGAATTTTACATGAATGAAAATAAAAACTCTCATCTCACATAAAAACCCCGGCTATTCAAAACGCGACGATCCAATATAACATATCCAGCAACACATAACATCACATGTCAACAACGTAAGTAAGTATGCATACACCGATCGTCGTCGACATATAGCAATGAAAACCGGCAATACTACTACATACTGCACTTACAGTCACAGAAAAGAAAGTGTAAAACTACAACAGTTGGAATCCGCAACCACCTTAGACATCGCATGCCTGACAGTTATAAACCCCGCATTTTAGTCTCTATATCGAAAACACTTTTCAATATCAAGTCGGGCAATTCAACAAGATTCCCGATATACTGATCGAATGCTCGTCGCAAACTTTAGTAGACGGCCGCACCCCCAGATGCCGTCGACGAAGTGCACTAAGGCGGAACACCGCTACCGCGAGCACCCTGACGGATGCTCTTGGCGACGGGGTTCTCCTACAGTCACTTGGTCGGGGCTTTGGGGCATGGCTGTCTATTAAGTTTACCCGGCGAGTATCCGCGTACACTACGTGATTGCGACGGACTTTTGATCGTATCAAAATCCCGTGGCAACCGATCAAGTGAGACTAAACTGCTATGTTTATAACATCCAAATTAGTTATCTCATAACTACTTGAGGATTCCAAATATTGTATCACATTCCAGATAAATAGACAATGTTAAAATTTCTGATCGAATAATCAAACACCCAAGTTTTCCCGAAAATCTCAACACATGAAATTAGTTTAAAAACATTCACTTCATGCCTCAGTACCAACGGTCCAGCCGTAGAAGGGTCAAGCCAACGCCTCACATGTGGCACGCCGTACTGCCCCAAACCCTAAGGTTCAAAAGGCAGTTCAAGACGGTCACATAATCGAGTTAAGGTTTGTTGTCTTCTAGAGGGTCCATCGCGTTACTTGCACTACTTAGAACGTCTTTAAACTACGGAAAGATCCAACACTTGGAAATTTCCCGACATGGGAAAAAGTGGGTACTTTATATCCGGTCGAACTTTTTTAACATATTCTAAAATAATCCGGAAAAACCTATAGACGAAGTTAAACATCCCGATCGAAACACCGAGTCCCCAATACAACCCAGAAAACTCAACTCTTGAGTAAATATTAAAAATTCCCATAAAACACAGCACTAACAGAGAGAAATTACTGTGCAAACCACGTGCCCTGATTCAACACATTGGCCGCGGAACCGCCGCAAATACCATGGTGGAGCCGCGGTTCCGCGGTGCATCTGTCGAGTTACGAGCACGTGCTGCACATTAACTCTTAGAAAAGCTTGCTGAATTTTTTGGATATTTTTAATCTGGAAAAATCCACGATTTCAGAAAATGAACAGAAAGGGGTATCAATTAGGGTTTCGGGGTTCGATCGGGTTTCTAACATCGTCTACACATTGCCTAAAGCTCTAGCTAGGCTCTGATACCACTGTAGGGTTACTAGGCACACTAAGGAGGCTCTACAAGGCATCGACCATGCCGGATTAAAATTTTATCGGTGCCGAATAACCCTTAGCAAGATCGTTAAATAGAGTTTAGGCGAAATCTATGCAAGTAAATCACATTTACACCAAGGGAAGGGACTACAACCTTTGTAGATCCGGTCCTCCACTTCCAAAGCTCCGTGACGATGTTCCTTCGCTGCGATCAACCAACTCCCGGACTCTCGGACGGCTCCATGAGGAAATTGCATTGGGATCGCTTGAAATCTTCGGTGCCGAAGATGATCTACGTCGAGGGAATACGGACTCAAGCTTCTTCCTCACTAACCATAGAATTAGTGAAGCAAACACCCTAAACTAAAGTGCTAGTCTAGTAGAGGATGGTGAGATAGGAAGTGGGTACTCTTTAGATTTTGATTTCTCACTTGGATTCATCACTTGATAATTTTCTAGCAAGCTTTTCTTTTTCTTCATGAAGAAGAAGAAGAAGAAAGAAAGAAAAGAAAAATCCTTCTTATAAAAAAGAAAATCAAGTGATGTTTATGATATTGCAACCATGGGTGAGTTAACACATGTAGAGAATAAACTAGGGTTTAGGTTGATGGTTAGGTTAAGGATAAAACAAAATGGCATGACTTTTTCAAAGATGCTAGCATGCTTCATGAAGTTTCTAGCAAAGAAACAAAAAGCCACCATTTAGTTTTTCCAAAATAAATAAAATACATAAAACCCTAAACATTAACCTAATCAAGGGGTAAGTGATACACACACCCAAGTTTGCATGTTTCATCAAACATGATACAAACTTGTGCATAAAAATATATCACATATACAACTTGTGCACATCAAGTAAGAAAATCAATCTAAAGTGAACCAATACTAGTTAATGTAAAGTAATATATCAAATATATATAATTATACATTAAATCATTAAATCAACACTTGATTTAACGATCCGGTCATATCGCATATAACCGACTAATATCCAATGTATCGACTTATCGAATCAACCATTGATTCGATAACCAGGTTATATCGCATACAACCGATCGATACAATCATCGCGAGAATTGAATACGGTATCACATACTCGCATCATTCTCGGTCCCGCACATATCACATATGCGCTCCTATCTCGTTTTGCCTGAGCCAGTACAACCTGTATATAGGACTCTAAAGACTCGTCAATACGCCGGCAGTAGGTGATGATCATATCAAACACCCACAAGCCGTCAGCGGTACTAGCTGGACGTAACGGCTACCCGGGTATTGAGCGATCAGAAGATCAGCAAGCAAGCCCGCTCCAACTCCTGCAAAAAGCCTGACAGTGACACTACCGTACAGTCCGGTCTCCTCGTCTGATATGTCGCATATCAAGTCTAGGGGTGGTAAACGTCAGACCCCAATAACCGATAAGTCATGCCGATATGAGGCTCATAACGGGTCGAGAAACTACTGGTAACACTTATCAGTATATCTCTAAACCAGCCCTGGCCAGGAACTTCCCTGTTATGGCCAATCGCATAGCGCAACATCAACCCCCAATACCGGGAGAGACGAAACCCCTCCTATCGCTCATTGCCTCCATGTGACTCGGGACTGTACCCAAAAACCACCGTTTTGCATGCCCTCTTGGACGTGGTAAGGTGGAAATCAAAGCACAGTGGGAATCACACAAGACTCTATGACGATCTCGGGTCTACAGACTAACCTGTACCAGTGTCACCTGAGAACTGCCATCTGACGTAAGGTATAATACCATCTGGGAGTTCTCGGCGAGTCCGTCCAGTGTACCCAGTCTCCACTGAGCACCCGTATATCATCTCTGATGTCAAACACCAATGGATATGGGATCATCCATCGCCTATCTGTATGGGTCGAGAAGGTATACGCTAGTCTACTCTGGTATATCGATGCCCCGTCTCGATACACCCACGACTAGGGACCTTGAAGGATGTTCTTATGGACTACCATGTCCCCACTAGTATGATCCGCATCATAGTCCAGGTAGTCAAGTACACATCCTAAGGGCTTTACCAATATGTAACAGAGAGATAATCAGTGTACACGTTAAGGTAAAGAGTAACCAGATAGCATACTATCATGTCGAGCAAGAAAGTCATCCCTATATATGTCCAAGCATCCACTACAATATACATCCTATGTATAGTATTGGCCTCTAGGGCATACATATAACTAACACAAACAATACCAGTGGGCAAGTGGAGAGCACATATGACCACCACACCAAGACGAGACTCATTGCTCGGATTTGGACCGGCGAGTCCCCCAATAAGACTGGTGTCACCGGGTCCCATTGCTCCAAACCTCCCCAATTTTCTTCTGGCACTTTATAGGCATCACATCATCCATTCTATATTGTTTATTTATTCTATTTTGATGCCTATAAGTACCAGATCAGATTAGAGAGAGGGGATGCATATATTCTATAGTTTTGTTTTAGTTTTTGGTTTAGGCTTGAGAGTTGAGTGGGCTTTAACTTGGTTTCTTCTTCTTCTTCCCTCTTGAAGCTTTCTTTTGAGAGCTTCATTATAGAGGTTGAACAAGCTACCAATACCTTGTACCTAAACTTCTTCAAGTGTTAATAATATTGTTATTGTTTTGTTTACTTGTTTCTTTTCTTTACTTGCTTTTCTTTTCATTATGTGTTGTAAGTCTACGGTAGCGCCCCGGCCTTCAATCCGAGGCCAAACGCGGAACAAAAACTTTTTATAAAACTGGCGCTAAAGTAGACTATCACCCGGATCGTACCATTAACACTAAACTAGCTAACTATAAAGAAGTTAGAATGGCTATACCGATCGATCTGTGTCCTTCGGTCTTTAGCCACCATCCTTAGCTCCTCGCGGCATCTCCGATCTCGCTCGATCTCCGGTCTCCTCGTCGAAGTGGCACCACATCTAGAAGTCTTTTTACGTGCTCCCGCTTCAAACCGAAGCAACTCGGACATGATGTTTGCTAGCCGACATGTCCAAGATGAAGTAGAGAATGTGTGTGATAACTTTGTCTCAATACATCCATTGGTTCTCAACTCTTGAGATGGTATGGATGGAGGTTGAAGAAGAAGCCATTAGAGGAAATGGTGAGCTCAAAAAGAAAGAAGAAGAAGAAGAGCTTGCTTGCTTATTGTGTGGAATAAATTGTGAGAGCTAGAATGATATCTCAATAGCAAACCCCTCACTAGTGGCTGCCCTCTCTCTCTCCACCCATCAATTCCACACAATAAACAAACATGAAAATGGTCATGGCACAAGAAAAGACACCATGAGTCATCACCCATGCACATGCCACATTTAATGCTCTTCATGATGACTTGAGCTCATAATTTCCACCAATAAACATTAATCCAAATATTTATAACAATAAATAGAATGGCAACTTCTTAAAGTAAACTCGTGACGGATTACAAGGATACCCCTCATCTGTATATACATACCTGCATCCGCATTCCGACTGAATACGAATGCAAAGAGAAGAAAGCAATCCAACAAATCTAATATTAGGATCCGGCTTAAACCAAAGCCCACTAGTATGATCCGTCCGAACATGATCCGTGCACGAGTGCACGTATATGATCGAACCCTGCCATAAACCATACGGCCTCTACAATGTTTTGCCCGAATTTGGGAAAACTTTCTGTGGGGGACTCTAAAGACTCGTCAATACGCTGGCAGTGGGTTTAACAACAAGCACGTCAGTGGTACTAGCTGTACGTAACGGGCACCCAGGTATTGACCAAAAGGGAAGCCGATGAGCGAACTCATCCTGAAACCCTACTGAGCCTGTCAGTGACAATATCCGTACAATCCGGTCCGTTCGTCTATGAGTATCGTATATCGGGCCCAGGGGGATGGAAAACGTCAGACCCCCAATAGCGGTGTAAGTCGTGTCGGAGTGTAGCCTAGAACACCCTGAGAAACTACTGGAATACCTACCAGTAAATCTCACTTGCCTTGGCCAAGGACTTCGTGTAATGGCTCTCGTAGACACAACGCGATCTCACCCCCAATACCGGGAGAGACGAATCCCCTGCCGATCTGCTCACTGCCTCCATGTGGCTCGGGACTGTACCCAACTAAAACCTGTTTGCACGACTCCTTTGAGCCTTGGTAGGGTAGTAATCAAAGCACAGTAGGAACCCACACGAGAAAAATGACGATATCAGGTCGTTGGACTAACCTGTACACATGTCACCAGGGAACTGCTATCTGACGATATGTATAATACCAACTAGCATGTTCCCGGCGAGTCCTGTCCGGTGTACTCATAACCCAATGAGAACCTGTATACGTCTTAGGTGAACCAACTGACACCAATGGCTTGTGAGACCGGCCATCGCCCCTCGTCGGGGTCTTGATCCGTAAACACTAGTCTACTCATGGAGTATCGATGCCCAGTCTCGAAACTCCCACGACTAGGGACACTTTAAGGATGTGCTTATAGATTACCCAACTCTCACGTATATGATCGCCATCATACTGCTGGTAGTCAAGCAAGAATCCTAAGGAATCTACCAATGTGTAATAGTGATCTGTAATGTCGCCTAAAGCATGTACACGATGATAAAGACATACCAGATAACATACTATCACCTCGAGTAAGACCGTCCTACCGGTATAGGTCCTCCCTCAATCATTGCAATCACGTGCCTGCGATCCAATAATTGACTTTGAGGGAACTATATCCAACAATCTCCCACTTGCACTTAAGGCTAAATATTGCGATGTCGCATACTCATAGCCCGTGTGATACCGAACACCCAACTCCTCTACTAATCAGTTTCACAAAGCTCGTTTGCAAAAATATTGCGTTCGAGAAATAGCCTCAGTGAGTGGATCCGCCCTGACATTTCTTTCTATGTCTCTCTTAATCTCAAGTTCGCGGAGAAAGCCATCTCAGGAATTGAGCAATACCTGTCTTAGAATATGTTTGGATATCTGATGGGACCTAGTTCATAAATAAACTCCAAATCCAAACTTCTTAGACTGTATTGTCAACTGAACTTAATCAGTATCCTGCGTCATGCCTCCCTCAGTATCTTCTTGGACCACCTGTCCAAACAGCCGCCCCTCGTCAGAGGGAAAACTATAACTCTGACAGTCACTCTGTCATCCAGGTCACCTTGGAAGCCTGGAATGATAACCGTCTCCTGATGGAGGCTGCCATTATCAAATCCCTAGAACATCAACTTATGTTCTAAAACAGCTTCCGAATGTTTCTCCAGGATTGGATTAATATCTTAACTTATTGCATCTAGTGCAAAAACAACATCTGGTGCGGTACTTGACATTTCATGATTGACTCAATTGCCTAAGCAAGTGATATGCCAATCATGCACATCCCTCTCCTCTTTAGTCTGTAAGACACCTTCAGAGAGGGTGACTCCATCACCTGCAGCTACACCACCATGCCTGGAGTCGTCCATTCTAAAACACCTTTAGAATACTGTCTAAGTACCCAGATTGGGACACTTCCCAAATCTAGATCTAAAACCATAGATCTAGTAACCAGAATGCCTGATATTATATCCATATCCTATATGGAGAAACCACCGTGTGACAACCACAGTATAATCGATCGTAGTATAGGAATTTCACTTCCTACTTTGTGTATGTCATCCAAATACCAGGACATCACACTCTACTACCTTCTTAACAGATCCATCCCCTATTCTGATGAAGTCAAAACCTATGGCTGTCACATAAAAAATAAATGACCTATCTCCGCTATATCTGCTTTAGTCTATAAATAGACACAAGCTTCTTGTCCACTATGCTTCCGCTGCTCCCACTGATTACGACAACCCTCTGGCAGAGTCATATACTCGTGTACTTCTAAAGCTAGTTTAGAACGACGCTATACTCATCCTCCTGCCGGGTCTCATAGTCTGGAACAGCAGTAATGGCAAGTTTGGGTAAACAAGAACCTCCCTGTCACCGTCCTTGAGGCTACCGGAGTACCTCTCGGGTGCCTGAGGTTACCACCATATCTGCGGAGTGGCTAATGGAATATCAAACCTGATTGAATCTTTAGGTCCTATTAAATTTTCAGTAATCGTTTGCGGTTCTGGAATCACTTCCAGTTCTACCATACTCCCACTACTGTTTTCTGAAAAAGTCCATTTTACTAAAACTATGGCGAGTCAAGAACAATATCACTATTGATCTTCCAGATGGTAGAAAATCAACCTTCGTCATAGCCCGGGTTAACCCACAAACTGCCATTACAGAAACGTGCCCTGAGTTATCCAGAGTCTGGTTTTAAGCATAAGCCGAACAACTCAATATACCTTAACATCGTTAAGATGTGATCCATTCTATATAAAATATAGAAACAGAGGCACAGATTTAATTGGAACCAGATTCAAATCGTGCAGCTGTCTCCAGTGCATGTCAACTAAACGGAAGGAGGCCGATCAGCATTACTCAACTTAGGAGTGCATCCAATTATGAGTAACCAGAAAAGAAGCAAGTTATCAAAATTATTACTATCGACTGAATACCAAACACAAGTATCTATATCTTCAATCACCTTGAAGAATTCCGATACTTGCATCACGTGGTTCTCTACTTTATTCTTGTACCTATAACTTCTCAAAACTTGGACCTTGTATTTCTACGAAACACTTGTCTAAAACTTGAGAAGTCACAAATAAACAGAATATAGTACGAGGACCAAACCCTTTGTCCTAATGGACACTGGACAACATACAATACTTTGTATAAGTCTGCTGAGTTGAATAACTCAAACCCTGTGCGTCGTAGGTTGAAAACTGTACTATGGTTATGAAGAATTACACCGCTGTTTAATGCTCCTTACCTAACCATCAACTGATATAGGTAAATGTCATGTACATAATTTCAAAAAGTTATATCTCACATTATAAAATAAACGTACATATATATCAGTTTGAAATTGGTGCATAACAATGGATATTCAAAACCAAATATTTGTCGTCCGGCAAAAACCTAGGCGATTTCGTCAAATATCACCAATTACAACGAATCCCGATATAATGAGGATGATCACCTAATTTCCAATAACTTACTCCCACTCATCATCTGTAAAACCTTACAGATGTGAGAAGCATACCTGGTAAATACATACCCTGGAGTAAGGATCTAATTGGGAAATCAGTTTTCTATTAACAACGCACAGTGAAAATGAAACATTAAAATGTTTCGTAGGAGTATCCGGGTATTTCTAGTAATGCCTCTTCCATTATCAGACTCATGACTCTAACCGTATATTTCCTTGCCATCTCTCCAAATCCCTTTATTTGTCTTTACTCATTACCTTATGTACACCCCTTAGGCTAAATGGTTTTCTTCCTTACCTACCGTTCGGCACCAGCCTATGGTTTGGAAGAAGACTATCCAATAAGTATAATTGGTGTACTCTCTTAATCCTAGGAGTACTCGCAACCTGAGAGAAGGTGATGATAAAAGACAACTGAATAAACCTTATTCTATTTCTCCTGAACCGGAGAAAAGCAAAGGTGAAGTAGGAGTGGCGATGAAATACGGTCATGAATGATAGCAGTCGCAATTTACTTTGCCCTCTTTCTAATCCCTTTATTTGTGTTTACTTATTACCTTCTGTACACCACACTTAGGCTAATCGGTTTTCTTCATTCCCTACCTTTCGGCACCTGCATATGGTTTGGAAGAAGACTATCCAATAAGCGCAATAGGTGTACTCTCTCCTAATCCTAGGAGCCCTCACAACCTAAGAGAAGGTAAAAGGAAAAGACAACTGAATAGTCCTATTCAATTTCTCCAGAACCAGAATCCATCCTCGAATCTGGAACAAGTTCCTTCTAGTTCGTATGTAACTATACGATGGATTTATCCAATGGAAGTGTATGTTCGTAGTGATACGGGGTGTTCTGGAGAAATGCAAAGGGTAAAAGAAGGAGTGGCAATGTTGTATGCAACTCATACAATCCAAAAGCCAGTGTTTTAAGAAAGTTCGATTAACTTGGTTACTGAGTTATAGTCCAGGGTCGGGCCATGGTCGCTGTCAAAGAGAGAGAGAGAAAAGAAACACTCTGCGTGCACTCTAACCTAGATCAGTATGGTTAATCACTTTATCTAATCAGGATGTCTCCCACTGTATCTTCAAATTCTCCTCTAAACCTGAAAGAAGAATTAGTCGGAATCATCTAAAATCACCCTAGGAGTAAACCAACTCATCAGTGGGATTCGGGATCCAACTATCATCGCATGATAACGTGATGGAATCCACTCACGTTATCATACTCCAGAAGGTATGCGCATGCCTGGCAAGTTTTAGTTTCTTTAGAAACTCCCGATGTGATTTTTACCCCTAGGACTCAAGTGACCTTGACACAGTCAACAAATCAAAGAGTCCTAGTTAAGTTCAACCCGTCATTATTCAGGACTGCATTAAACCCACCCGTACTAGCCCTTGACACAGTCAACAAGGCCGCACGACTGTCCTAACCAATCGCATTAATATGCCACAAACAAGCACTACTTATCTACCGCACACCACGCCTTGACACAGTCAACAAACGCAGCACGAATACTACGCAATACTTGTAAGAAATGACGGAGGGCTACGGCTGGTTTTTGGCGAAAAACTTTTAACGTAATGAACTTGATATCGTTGAAGGAACCGCATAGCTTTTTATAAATATATAGTTGCGAAAACCTTTGCTAAAGAGGTCACTCCCGGTGAAGGGATCTCGGCACTTTCCCCATAGAATGAGGTGCAGGATATTCCAACTGAATACCGCGATGCAAAGCAAAATGTAATCGACTATAGTGAAGTTATTACCCTAACGCAAAGCTCTATCCAAGGGGTCACTCCCGATGAAGGGATCTCGGCCCTTGCCTCGTCGAATGAGGTGCTGGATATTCATAACCGAATACCACTGTGCAAAACAAAAGAGAACATCCTTGCAATAACAACTTTTTGAAAAATGTTCCAACAACATCGAATAGGTCTGTTTTCCTTGCATTGATCCGAATCAATGCAGTCCCATCAATTAATCACACCACAAAAGAACGAAAATATGATGTACTTATATGCCATCCGCATTCGCCACTGGGTCCCGTCATCACCCGTTAGGTTACTTAACTAACGACAGAGCGGGAACTGGACTAGCGCGGGTGTAAAACATATACAACATCTACTAGTATATATATCAATATATAATAATCGCTCCAGGTATGATAAATGCAACATCACAGACAATTAATAAGCATCACAGAACAATACAGATAATCTTGGAGCCCCGGGTTTCCTTTGAGCCGAAACTGAAAACTCGACGTTCCCCTGTCGTGTGGATAGCCTGTGCAAAGAAAACCAAGACCCCTACGAGTGTGGCAAGTTGCCCGCCAAAAACTGAAGCGAGGCAGCCCCCTTCAGCAAAGTGAATGGACCGCCCAACACTTCATGAAATCCGGTAACTTGAGCACCCCTCCTTGGGTCAACCTGTATCCCCTACGAGTGCGGCGAATAGCCCGCCAATTCTAGAGTGAAGCCCCCTCCGTCTCAAAGCCATGAGATGCGGGCCCGTTGCCCTCTAGAACCCGGTTATCCGTGCACTCCACCGTGGGGTAATCCTAGTACAGAAAAGAAAAATATGTATAACGGGTACATCGATCTCAACCCGGTCGTGCCCCAAAAGAATAATATACAAATAGGCAGTGACGGCAGTCCACATGTTGGACGCTCGCCCCACGATATCAAATGTACAAATAAAACTGAACTGTACTAACATTGCACCCAAGCTATCCACCACGACAAATCCGCAACATCACAGCACAACACAGAACATCAACGTGAATGTCACGTTCGCAAACCCGTCTAAAAGAGCTATAGTAATTAGACAAGATTTACCGCTCGAGTGACATTCACGGTCGCAGATAGTAATGTATGTACTGCGAACTAACATATTTAAAATTTCGATCAACAAAATTTCCCAAAATGGCCCCAAGTGCAAAACCCAGCACTCAAACAAATCTGGGCCAAAACAAAACATCACAGAAACCACAATTCCATATAAAAGAGCTACAGAAAAAATTTGGTGCTCTGTTGCCAATAAATGGCTGCGGAACCGCTGCAAATAGGGGTTAAATGTGGCACTTCCGCGGCTGTTTAGAGGGATCGCGAGCCCAAATTTTTGGTGTTCACTTAAAAAAGCCTGCTCGTATTTATAAGCCTCTGGAAAATATTTTTTGACCACTTTTGAAAATCAGCAGAAACTATAAAAATGGAATCGTGATTTCGGAAATTTGTTCGATCGATATTTTAAACATGTTAGAACTAGCTAGTATAGGTTAATGGCGTGTCTCTGATACTATGTAAGTCTACGGTAGCGCCCCGGCCTTCAATCCGAGGCCAAACGCGGAATAAAAACTTTTTATAAAACTAGCGCTAACGTAGGCTTTCACCCGGATCGTACCATTAGCACTAAACTAGCTAACTACAAAGAAGTTAGAATGGTTATACCGATCGATCCATAGCCTTCGGTCTTTAGCCACCATCCTTAGCTCCTCGCGGCATCTCCGATCTCGCTCGATCTCCTCATCGAAGTGGAACCACATCTAGAAGTCTTTTTATGGGCTCCCGCTTCAAACCGAAGCAACTCGGACATGAAATTTGTTGCGACCCGGCAGCGCCCCGGCCTTCTATCCGAGGCCAAAATGCGGAATCAAATTTTTTTCTTAACTTTAACCGACGCTACCGCGGACAATAAACCAGGATCGTGACCATTAACCTAATGCTAGCAATCAAGAGAATGGGTAGAGAGTTATACCAAGCGATCCGTGTCCTTCGGTCTACGTCTCCACTCCGATCTCGCGCAGAATCTCCGTCCGTCACCTCCTCGTCGAATCGGGCACCACGTAGCCGATTTCTTTTACGGGCTCCCACCTCTGGAAAGAGGCAACTCGGGCGCGAAGTTGGCTAACCAACGCGTCCAAGGAATGCTGTAGGCCAGTGTAGAAACCATGTCTCTTTTGGGGTAGTGAAGTTGCCATGGATGTGGAGGAGAAGAGAAGAACTTTGGAGAGTAGTGAGGGATTTTTGAAGCAAGACAAATGAGATGAAGATTTTCCTACAAGAAGAATTCCTCTCTCTCTCTCCCTAGAATGTGGCCGGCCCCATATAGAATAGTGGGAGAGAAAATCCCATGGAATTATCAAGAGAAGAAAATGTATCATGATCAAATTAAATTTGTCACACTCATTTCTCATCTCAACCTCACTCAACCTCATCATAATAAATGCAAGACATATGATGCAAAAGGAATCTCATCATGAGGAAGCCACAATCACAATAAACCCCCTCCACAAAATGTTATTTGCAAACTGCAAATAACACCCTCCAACGAAAGACCGGCCGTGAAGGATCAAAGAAAAACCGGCCGGAACGGAATGCAAACTGGCAACTTCAGAAAATTGATCCCGTATTAAATTACAGGAAAACCCCGCGACTGCAAATACTTGCCCGCATTTGTATTCCCACTGAACACAAATGCAAAGAGACAAAATCTACACTATCTAATACTAGGATCCGGCTTAAGCCAAAGCCGGCTAGTAAAAACCGTCCGATCACGATCCGTGCAATACCGCACGTATCTGATCGAACCCTGCCATATCTCCATACGGCCTCTACAGCGTTTTGCCCGAAACTTGAGTAACTGAGTGTGGTGGACTCTAAAGACTCGTCAATACTATGGCTGTGGATTTAACCACAAGCACGTCTGAGGTATTAGCCATACGTAACGGGCTACCAGCTATTGACCAAAAGGGACGTCGATGAGCGAACTCATCCTGACACCCTACTGAGCCTGTTAGTGACAATATCCGTACAGTCCGGTCCATTCGTCTATGAGTATCGCATGGAGGGCCTAGGGGGTTGGTAAAAGTCAGACCCCAAAAGCGGTACAAGTCGTGTCGGAGTGAAGCCCAGAACACCCTGAGATACTACTGGAATACCTACCATTAAATCTCCTGCCTTGGCCGAGGGCTTTGTGTAATGGCTCTCCTAGACACAGCGCGACCTCACCCCTAATACCGGGAGAGACGAACACCTGCAGATCCGCTCACTGCCTCCATGTGGCTCGGGACTGTACCCAACTAAAACCTGTTTGCACGACTCCTTTGAGCCGTGGTAGGGTAGTAATCAAAGTACAGTGGGAACTCACACGAGACAAATGACGATCTCAGGTCGATGAACTAACCTGTACACATGTCACCAGGGAACTGCTATCTGACGTCTGGTATAATCCCAACTAGCAGGTTCCCGGCGAGTCCTGTCCGGTGTACTTATAACCCAATGAGCACCTGTATACATCTTAGGTGAACCAACTGACACCAGTGGCTTGTGAGACCGGCCACCGCCCCTCGTCGGGGTCTCGACTGTATACACTAGTCTACTAATGGAGTATCGATGCCCAGTCTCGAAACTCCCACGATAAGGGACCTTTTAAGGATGTGCTTATAGACCCCAGCTCCCACGTATATGATCGCCATCATACTGCTGGCCGTCAAGAAAGAATCCTAAGGGCTCTATCAATGTGCAATAGTGATCAGCAATGTCACCTAAAGCAGTACACGATGATAAAGATAAACCAGATAGCATACTATCATCTTGAGTAAGACTGTCCTACCGGGATAGGTCCTCCCTCAATCATTGCAATCACGTGCCTGTGATCCAATAATTGACTCTGAGGGCACTATCTCCAACAATCTCCCACTTGCACTCAAGGCTAGTCAGTCTTACAAAGCTCGTTTGCGAAACTATTGCGTTCGAGGAATAGCCTCAGTGAGTGGATCCACTTTGATGTTTCTTTCTATGTCTCTCTATATCTCAAGTTCGCGGAGAAAGCCATCTCCCGAAAAGAGCAACACCTGTCTTAGAATGTGTCTGGATATCTGATGGGACCTAGCTCATAAGTGAACTCCAAATCCAAACTTCTTAGACTGTATTGTCAACTGAACTTAATCAGTATCCTGCGCCATGCCTTCCCTCAGTATCCACCTGGACCACCTGTCCAAAATACTGCCCCTCGTCAGAGGAAAAACTATAACTCTGACAGTCACTCTGTCATCCATGTCACCTTGGAAGCTTGGAATGATAACCGTCTCCCAAAAGAGGCTGCTGTTATCATATCCCTAGAACATCAACTTATGTTCTAAAACTGCTTCCGATTGTTTCTCCAGGATTGGATCAATATCAACTTATTGCACTTACCGCAAGAACAATATCTGGTGTAGTACTTGACATCTCATGATTGACTCAATTGCCTAAGCAAGTGATCTGCCAATTATGCACATCCCTCTCCCCTTTAGTCTGTAAGACACCTTTAGAGAGGGTGACTCCATTACCTGCAGGTACACCACCATGCCAGGAGTCGTCCATTCTAAATACTCTTAGAATGCGGTCAAAGTACCCAGATTGGGAAACCACCCAAATCTAGATCTAAAATCATAGATCTAGTAACCAGAATGTCTGATATAATATCCAAGTCCTGTGTGGAGAAACCACTGTGTGACGACCAAAGTATAACCGATCGTATTATAGGAATATCACTTCCTACTCTGTGTATGTCATCAAATACCAGGACATCACACCCTACTACCTTCTTAACAGATCCATCCCCTATTCTGATGAAGTCAAACCTATGACTGTCACATCAGAAATAGATGATCTATCTCCGCTGTATCTGCTTTAGTCTATTAATAGACGTAAGCCACTTGTCCACTATGCTTCCGTTGCTCCCACTGACTACGACAACCCTCTGGCAGAGTCATATAAACGTGCACTTCTAAAGCTAGTTTAGAACGACACTATACTCATCTTCCTGCCGGGTCTCACAGTCTGGAACAATAGCATTGGCAAGTCTGGGTAAACAAGAACCTCCCTTCCACCGTCCTTGAGCATACCGAAGTACCTCTCGGGTGCCTGAGGTTACCCACCATATCTGCGGAATAGCCAATGGAATGTCAAACCAGATTGAATCTTTAGGTACTCATCAAATCTTCTGTAATCGTTTGCGGTTCTGGAATCACTTCCAGTTCTACCATACTCCCACTACTGTTTTCTGAAAAAAATCCATTTTTATTAAAACCGTGGCGAGTCTAGAACAATATCACTATTGATCTTCCAGATGGTAGAAAATCAACCCTCGTCATTGTCCGGGTCAACCCACAAACAACCATTACAGAAACGTGCCTTGAGTTATCCGGAGTCTGGTTTTAAGCATAAGACGGACAACTCCCCGTACCTTAACATCGTTAAGATATGAACTGTTCTATATCCAATATAGAAACAGAGGCACCGATTTAATTGAACCAGATTCAAATCATGCAACTGTCACCAGTGCATGTTAACTGAATGGAAGGAGGCCGATCAGCGTTACTCAACTTAGGAGTGCTTCCAATTATGAGTAACCTGAAAGAGAAGCAAGTTCTCTTAACCACTACTATCAACTGAATACCACATACAAGTATCTACATCTTCGATCACCTTGAAGAATCCCGATACTTGCAACACCTGGTTCTCTACTTTATTCATATACCCATAACTTCTCAAAACTTGGACCCTGTGTTTCTACGAAACACTTGTCTAAGAACCAGAGAAGTCATAAGTAAACCGAATATAGTACGAGGACCAACCCCTCTGTCCTAATGGACACTGGACAATTTACAATACTCTGTATAAGTCCCTTGAGTCTAGTGACTTATTCACTGTGTGTCGTAGGTTGAAAACTGTACTATGGTTATGAAGAATTACACCGCCGTTTAATGCTCCTTACCTAACCATCCACTGATATAGGTAAATGTCATGGACATAATCTCAAAAAGGTATATCTCATTCTATGAAAATAGACATACAGATATATCAATTTGAAATTGGTGCACAAGAACGGATATTCAAAACCAAATATTTGCCATCTGGCAAACAACCCAGGTGACTTCCTCAAATATCACCAATTATAACGAATCCCGATATTATGAGGATGATCACCTAATTCCCAATAATTTACTCCCACTCATCATCTGTAAAACCATACAGATGTGAGAATCATACCTGGTAAATACATACCCTGGAGCAAGTGTCTAATCGGGAAATCAGTTTTCTTTTAACAGTACACAGTGAAACTGAAACATTGAAATGTTTCGATGGGGTATCCTGGTATTCCTAGTAATGCCTCTTCCATTATCCAGATTCACAACTGTAACCGTATATCTCTTTGCCATTTCTCCAAATCCCTTTATATGTCTTTAGTCATTACCTTCTGTACACCCCTAGGCCAAATGGTTTTCTTCCTTCCCTACCGTTTGGCACCAGCCTATGGTTTGGAAGAAGACTATCCAATAAGCATAATGGGTATACTGTCCTAATCCTAGGAGCACTCGCAATGCGAGAGAAGGTGAAGATAAAAGACAACCGAATAAACCTTATTCCTATTTCTCCTGAACCAGGATCCATCCCCGAACTGGAACAAGTTCCTTTCGAGTTCGTATATAACCATACGATGGATTATCCAATAAACTTGGGATCTTCGTAGTGATACGGAGTGTCCTGGAGAAATACAAAGGTGATTTAGGATTGGCGAAGAAATACTTGGTTTGGTCGTGAATAGCAGTCGCAATTTACTTTGCCCTCTTACTAATCCCTTTCTTTGTCTTAACTTAATACCTTATGTACACCATTTAGGCTAATTGGTTTTCATCATTCTCTACCGTTCGGCACCAGCCTAAGGTTTGGAAGAAGACTATCCAATTTGCATAATAGGTGTACTACTCCTAAACCATGGAGTACTCGCAACCTGAGAGAAGGTAAAAGGAAAAGACAGCTGAATAGTCCTATTCGTTTTCTCCAGAACCGGAAACCATCCTCGAATTCCTTCGAGTTCGTATATAACCATACGATGGTTTTGTCCAATAGAAGTGGGCGTTCGTAGTAATACGGGGTGTCCTGGAGAAAAGGGTAAAAGTAGGAGTGTCAATGAGGTTTGCAACTCTGACAATCCAAAAGCCAGTGTTTTAGAAGGTTCGGTCAACTTGGTCACTGAGTCATAGTCTAGGGTCAGGTCAATGGTCGCTGCCAAAGAGAGAGAGAAAAGAAACACTCAGTGTGCACTCTAACCTAGATCAGAATGGTTATCACTTTATCTAATCAGGAAACCTCCTACTGTAACGTCAAATTCTTCCCCAAACCTGAAAAAAGAATTAGTCGGGATCACCCGAGAAGTAAACCAACTCATCAGTGGGAATCAGGATCCAACTATCATCGCATGATAACGTGACGGAATCCACTCACGTCACCACACTCCAGAAGGTATGCGCATGTCTGGCAAGTTTCAGTTTCTTTAGAAACTCCCGATGTGATTTTTACCCCGAGGACCCAAGTGACCTTGACTGAGCCAACATATCAAAGGATCCTAGTCAAGTTCAACCCGCCATTATCTTGATTGCATTAGACCCACCCACACGAGTCCTTGACTGAGCCAAAATGACCGTATGACTGTCCTAACCAATCACATATCCATAAGACAGAAAAGCATTACAGAGCTACCGCATACTACGCCTCGGCTGAGCACGACATACGTAGCACGAATACTAAGCAATACTAATCTGAAATGACGGAGGGCTACGGCTGGTTTTTGGCGAAAAACCTTTAACATAATGAACTTGATATCGTTGAAGGAACCGGATAACTTTTTATAAAAATATAGTGACGAAAACCTTTGCTAAAGAGGTCACTCCCGGTGAAGGGATCTCGGCTCTTTCCCCGTAGAATGAGTTGCAGGATATTCCAACTGAATACCACGATGCAAAGCAAAAGGCAATCGGCTATAGTGAAGTTATTACCCTGACGCAAACTTCTGTCCAAGGGGTCACTCCCGATGAAGGGATCTCGGCCCTTGCCTCGTCGACTGAGGTGCTGGATATTCATAACCGAATATCACTGTGCAAAACAAAAGAGAACGTCCTTGCAATAACAGCCTTTTGAAAAATTGTTCCAACAACATCAGAACAGATTTGTTTAGCTTGCATTGATCCAAATCAACGCAGTCCCATCAATTGATCACACCAATAAAGAACGAAAATAATGATGTACGTATATGCCATCCGCATTCGCCACTGGGTCCCGTCATCACCCGTTAGGTTACTTAACTAACGACAGAGCGGGGACTGGACTTGCGCGGATGCAAAACATATACAACATCTACTAGTATATATATCAATATATAATATTTCGCTCAAGGCGTGATAAAATGAAACATCATAGAACAATACAGATATCTGAGATCCCCGGGTTTCATAGAGCCGCTACTGAAACCCGACGTTCTCCTGGTCGTGCGGATAGCCTGTGCAATGAAATCCTAGACCCATACGGGCGCGGCAAGTTACCCGCCAAAACCTGAAGCGAGGCAACCCCCTTCAGCAACATGAATGGACCACCCAGCACTTCACGGAATCCGGTAACTTGGGCACCCCTCCTGGGTCAACCTATACCCCCTACGAGTGCGGCGAATAGCCCGCCAATTCTAGAGTAAAGCCCCCTCCGTATCAATGCCAAGAGATGCGGGCCCGTTGCCCTCTAGAACCCGGCTATCCGTGCACCCCTCCTTGGGGTAATCCTAGTACAGAAAGTAAAATATACATACAACGGGTACATCGACCTCGACCCGGTCGTGTCCCAAAAGAATAATATACAAACAGGCAGTGACGGCAGTCCACATGTCGGACGCTCGCCCCGCAATATCAAATGTACATATAAAATCAAAATTGTACTACCACTGCAACCAGGCTATCCCCCACGACTGATCCGCAACATCACAACAATACACAGAACATCAACGTGAATGTCACGTTCGCAAATCCGTCTAACCGGGCTATAGCAGTTAGACAGGATTTACCGATCAAGTGACATTCACGGTCGCAGATATAATGTAAATACTGTGAACTAATGTGTTTGAAACATTCGATCGATCAAATATTACCAAGTGGGCCCCAAAGCATTACTGTAGCACATAAAGAAATTCTGGGCCCAAACAAAGTATGCCAAAACCCCTATTTTCAGCCCAAAAGCCCACTGCAAAAAAATTGGTGAAGTGAAGCCAACATCCTGCGGCGGAACCGCGGCCAAATAGGGGTTATGGCCGCGGTTCCGCGGTCTTATGGAAGGATCAAGTTACCAAAATTTTACTGTGTTCATAGAATTCCATGTACATCATTCTGCAACAACCTGAAAAAATTTTGGAGCTAAAAAAATTTCGACAGAAACTGATGCACGTGAAAACGCGGTTTTTGGAATTTTATTCGATCGGAAATGTAAACACATTAGACAAAGCTAGACTAGGTTAATGGCGTGGCTCTGATACCATGTTGCGCCACGGCAGCGCCCCGGCCGTCTATCCGAGGCCAAAATGCGGAATCAAAATTTTTTCTTAACTTTAACCGGCGCTACCGCGGACAATAAACCCGGATCATGACCATTAACCTAATGCTAGCAATCAAGAGAATGGGTAGAGAGTTATACCAAGCGATCCGTGTCCTTCGATCTTCGTCTCCACTCCGATCTCGCGCGGAATCTCCGTCCGTCACCTCCTCGTCGAATCGGGCACCACGTAGCCGATTTCTTTTACGGGCTCCCACCTCTGGACCGAGGCAACTCAGGCGCGAAGTTGGCTAGCCGACGCGTCCAAGGAATGCTGTAGGCAAGTGTAGAAACCATGTCTCTTTTGGGGTAGTGAAGTTGCCATGAATGTGGAGGAGAAGAGAAGAACTTTGGAGAGTAGTGAGGGATTTTTGAAGCAAGCCAAATGAGATGAAGATTTTCCCACAAGAAGAATTCCTCTCTCTCTCTCCCTAGAATGTGGCCGGCCCCATATAGAATAGTGGGAGAGAAAATCCCATGGAATTATCAAGAGAAGAAAATGTATCATGATCAAATGAAATTTGTCACACTCATTTCTCATCTCAACCTCACTCATCCTCATCATAATAAATGCAAGACATATGATGCAAAAGGAATCTCATCATGAGGAAGCCACAATCACAATAAACCCCCTCCACAAAATGTTATTTGCAAACTGCAAATAACACCCTCCAACGAAAGACCGGCCGTGAAGGATCAAAGGAAAACCGGCCGGAACGGAATGCAAACTGGCAACTTCAGAAAACTGATCCCGTAATAAATTACAGGAAAACCCCGCGACTGCAAATACATGCCCGCATTTGTATTCCCACTGAACACAAATGCAAAGAGACAAAATCTACACTATCTAATACTAGGATCCGGCTTAAGCCAAAGCCGGCTAGTAAAAACCATCCGATCACGATCCGTGCAATACCGCACATATCTGATCAAACCCTGCCATATCTCCATACGGCCTCTACAGCGTTTCGCCCGAAACTTGAGTAACTGAGTGTGGTGTACTCTAAAGACTCGTCAATACTATGGCTGTGGATTTAACCACAAGCACGTCTGAGGTATTAGCCATACGTGACGGGCTACCAGCTATTAACCAAAAGGGATGTCGATGAGCGAACTCATCCTGACACCCTACTGAGCCTGTCAGTGACAATATCCGTACAGTCCGGTCCGTTCGTCTATGAGTATCGCATGACGGGCCTAGGGTGTTGGTAAAAGTCACACCCCCAAAAGCGGTACAAGTCGTGTCGGAGTGAAGCCCAGAACACCCTGAGATACTACTGGAATACCTACCAGTAAATCTCCTGCCTCGGCCGAGGGCTTTGTGTAATGGCTCTCCTAGACACAGCGCGACCTCACCCCCAATACCGGGAGAGACGAACCCCTGCAGATCCGCTCACTGCCTCCATGTGGCTCGGGACTGTACCCAACTAAAACCTGTTTGCACGACTCCTTTGAGCCGTGGTAGGGTAGTAATCAAAGTACAGTGGGAACTCACACGGGACAAATGACGATCTCAGGTCGATGAACTAACCTGTACACATGTCTCCAGGGAACTACTATCTGACGTCTGGTATAATCCCAACCAGCAGGTTCCCGGCGAGTCCTGTCCGGTGTACTCATAACCCAATGAGAACCTGTATACATCTCAGGTGAACCAACTGACACCAGTGGCTTGTGAGACCGGCCACCGCCCCTCGTCGGGGTCTCGACTGTAAGTCTACGCTAGCGCCCCGGCAGTCTACAGACGCCAAATGCGGAACAAAAACTTTTTAACTGGCGCTATCGTATACTTTAACCCGGATCTGCCATTATTGCTAAACTAACAAACTGTAAAGAGTGTAGGAATGTTATACCGAACGATCCGAGTCCTTCGTTCTTCAACCATCATCCCACGCTCCGTTGCGGCTGCTCCGATCTCGTCGATCTCCGATCTCCTCGTCGAGGTGGCACCACATGATCGGTTCTTTAAACGGGCTCCCGCCTCTGACTCGAGGCAACTCGATCGTCAAGTTTGCTAAAAGAGACGACCAAGATTGATGTAGAGAATGAGTAGATGACTTTGTCTCACTTCGTCCAAATCCGTGGACGATCGGTTAATGAAGTTGCCGTAGAAATCGGGTGATGGAATGAAATGAGCTGTGGATTCCATACACCCCAAATCTATCATAATCTTTTTTCCAACCATGAAAAACTATCAAGTGAGAGAGAGTGAATGAGAGAGGAGGCCATCCATTCATATATGAAGGAGGAGGGTGAGTGTAGGAGCAAGTGGTGACTTTAAGAAAGCTTCTCACTTTAAAAGATCAAGAAGAAAATATCTTAACCAAAACAAGAATCATTAAACCTAAAGCATGACTCACAAATACACCTCATCATGCTTTTAATGAAACCATTAATGCACTAATGAGTCATATGCCTCATCATCACTTCTAGAAGCTTCTAGAATGATGACTCACTCATATCAGAAGAAAAGATAAATCCGTCTTTAACCGAATGTTAAAAGGCGGCTGATAGAAAACTGGAAACTGGCAACTTCCAAAAGTGATCCTGAAACAACTTTCAGGATAACCCCGAAACTGTATAAATATACCCGCATTTGTATTACGACCGAATACAAATGCAACTGAGACAAAGATATTATACCTACTCAATATAATACTCGGATCCGGCTTAAACCAAAGCCGACCAGTATTATCTGCCCGAAAAATAACACGTGCGTAAACGCACGTGCATTTTCCGAACCCTGCCATAAAACCATACGGCCTCTACAACGTTTCGCCCGAACTTGGGAAACTGTCTGTGGGGGACTCTAATGACTCGTCAGTATCCTGGCAGTGGGTTTAACCACAAACCGTCAGCGGCACTAGCTATGCGTAACGGCTGCCCATGGACTGACCTCAAGGGTGGCCGAGGAGCGAACTCAAGGGAGACCGATGAGCGAACTCCTCCGAAAACCCTACTGAGCCTAACAGTGACAATGTATATACAGTCCGGTCCGTTCGTCAATGAGTATCGCATATCTGCCTAGGGGGCTAGCAACGTCAGACCCCCAATAGCAGTATAAGTCGTGTCGGAGTGAAGCCCAATAACACCCTGAGATACTACTGGAGTACCTACCAGTAAATCTCCTGCCACGGCCGTGGGCTTTGTGTAATGGCTCTCCTAGACACAGCACGATCTCGCCCCCAATACCGGGAGAGACGAATCCCCTGCCGATCCGCTCACGTGCCTCCATATGGCTCGGGACTGTACCCAAAAACTACCTGTTTGCACGACTCCTTTGAGCCGTGGTAGGGTAGAAATCAAAGCACAGTGGGAACTCACACAAGACAAATGACGACCTCAGGTCGATGAACTAACCTGTACACATGTCACCAGGGAACTGCTATCTGACGATAGATATAATACTAACTAGCAGATTCCCGGCGAGTCCTGTCCGGTGTACTCATCACCTAATGAGCACCTGTATACATCTTAGATGATCCAACTGACACCAGTGGCTTGTGAGACCGGCCACCGCCCCTCGTCGGGGTCTCGACTGTATACACTAGTCTACTCCGGAGTATCGATGCCCTGTCTCGAAACTCCCACGACTAGGGACCACAATTAAGGATATGCATATAAACTACCCAACTCTCACGTATATGATCGCCATCATACTGTTGGTAGTAAAGCAAGATCCTAAGGGCTCTATCAAAGTGTAACATGCAATCAGTCACCTGAACATGTACACGACTGATAAAGGCAAACCAGATAGCATACTATCATTTCGAGTAAGACTGTGCTACCGGGATAGGTCCTCCGCAATCATTGCAATCACGTACCTGCGATCCAATAATTGACTATGAGGGCACTATCTCCAACAATCTCCCACTTGCACTCAAGGCTAATATTGCGATGTCGACTACTCACAGCCCGTGTGAAACCGAACATCCAACTCCTCTACTAATCAGTTTCACAAAGCCCGTTTGTAAAACTATTGTGTTCGAGAAATAGCCTCAGTGAGTGGATCCGCCTAGAAGTTTCTTTCTGAATCTCTCTTAATCTCAAGTTCGCGGAGAAAGCCATCTCCCGAATTGAGTAGTACCTGTCTTAGAATATGTTTGGATATCTGATGGGACCTTAGTTCATAAATGAACTCCATATCCAAACTTCTTAGACTGAATCGATCACTGAACCTAATCAGTATCGTGCACCATGCCACCCACAGTATCCTCTTGAACCACCTGTCCATAATACTGTCCCTCGTCAGAGGGAAAAACTATAACTCTGACAATCACTCTGTCAACCATGTCACCTTTGAAGCCTGGAATGATAACCGTCTCCCGAAGGAGGCTGCCGTCATCAAATCCGTAGAACATGTACTTATGTTCTAAAACTGCTTCCTTATATTTCTCCAGGATTGGATTAATACAAACTTATTGCATCTAGTGCAAAAACAACATCTGGTGTGGTATTTGACATCTCATGATTGACTCAATTGCCTAAGCAAGTGATCTGCCAATCATGCACATCCCTCTCCCCTTTAGTCTGTAAGACACCTTTAGAGAGGGTGACTCCATCACCTGCAGGTACACCACCATGCTAGGAGTCAACTATTCCAAAAACCATTAGAATATCTGTCAAAGTACCCACATTGGGAAACTACCCAAATTCAGATCTAAAACCATAGATCTAGAAACCAGAATGTCAAATATTATATCCATATCCTGTCTGGAGAAACAACTGTGTGACGACCACAGTACAACCGATCGTAGTATAGGAATTTTACGTCCCACTCTGTGTATGTCATCCAGATACTATGACATCACACCCTACTACCTTCTTAACAGATCCATCCCCTATTCTGATTGAAGTCAAAACCATGACTGTCATATCAAAATTAGATGATCTATCTCCGCTATAACTGCTCTAGTCTATAAATAGACATAAGCTACTTGCCCACCATGCTTCTGCTGCTCCCACTGACTACGACAACCCTCCTACCGGGTCTCATATCCTGGAACAACAGTAGTGTCAAGTCTTGGTAGATAAGAACCTCCCTGTCACCGTCCTTGAGCCTACCGAAGTACCTCTCGGGTGTCTGAGGTTACCTACCATATCTGCGGAGTGGCTATTGGAATGTCAACCTGATTGAATATATAGGTCCTATTAAATTTTCCGTAATCGTTCGCGGTTCTGGAATCACTTCCAGTTCTACCATACTCCCACTACTGTTTTCTGAAAACGATCCATTTTACTAAAACTGTGGCGAGTCAAGAACAATATCACTATTGATCTTCCAAATGGTAGAATATCAACCCTCGTCATAGCCAGGGTCAACCCACAAACAGCCATTACAGAACCGTGCCCTGAGTTATCCAGAGTCTGGTTTTAATCATAAGCTGGACAACTCCCCGTGCCTTAATATCTTTTAAGGTACGAACTATTCTATATCCAATATAGAAACTTTGGCACTTATTTAATTGGAACCATATTCAATTCATGCAGCTGTCTCCAGTGCATATCAACTTAATGGAAAGAGGCTAATCAGCATTACTCAACTTAGGAATCCATCCAATTATGAGTAACCTGAAAGAGAAACACGTTTCTCAAAACCATCACTATCATCTGAATACCAATCACAAGAATCTACATCTTCGATCTCTTTGAAGAATCCCGATACTTGTGACACCTGGTTCTCCACTTTATTCTTATACCCACAACTTCTCAAAACTTAAACCTTGTATTTCTACGAAACACTCGTCTAAATACTAGAGAAGTTATAAGTAAACAGAACATAGTACGAGGACCAACCCATTTGTCCTGATGGACACTTGGACAACATACAATATTCTGTATAAGTCCGCTGAGTTTAAACAACTCAAAACCTGTGCATTGTAGGTGGAAAACTGTACCCTGGCGATTTCCTCAAATATCACCAATTACAACGAATTCCGATATAATGAGGATGATCACCTAATTCCCAATATCTTACTCCCACTCATCATCTGTAAAACCATACAGATATGAGAATGAAACCTGGTAAATACATACCCTTGGAGTAAGTGTCTAATCGGGAAAACAGTTTTTCCTTTAACAATGCACTGAAACATGAAAATGTTTCGTAGGGGTATCCTGGTATTCATAGCAATGCCTCTTCCATAATCCAATTCATGACTTCAACCGTATATTTTATTGCCATCTCTCCAAATCCCTTTATTTGTCTTTAGTCGTTACCTTCTGTACACCATCGTTAGGCTAATGGTTTTCTTCATTCCCTACCTTTTGGCACCAGCCTATGGTTTGGAATAAGACTATCTAATAAGCGTAATAGGTGTACTCTCCTAAACCAAGGAGCTCTCGCATCTCGAGAGAAGGTGACGATAAAAGACAATTGAATAATACCTTATTCTTTTAAAGGTGAAATAGGAGCGGCGATGAAGTACGCGGTTTTGGTCGTGAATGATATCAGTCGCAATTTACTTTGCCCTCTTTCTAATCCCTTTATTTTGTCTTTACATATTACCTTCTGCACACCCTACTTAGGCTAATTGGTTTTCTTCTGAACCTGGATCCATCCTCGAAGAAGTCCCTTCGAGTTCGTATATAACCATACGATGGATCTATCCAATGGAAGTGGATATCCGTAGTAATACGGGTGTTCTGAGAAATGCAAAGGGTAGAAGAAGGAGTGGCAATGACTTATGCAACTTAGACAATCCATAAGCCGGTATTTTAAGAAGGTTCGGTCAACTTGGTCACTGAGTCATAGTCTAGGGTCGGTCAAAGGTCGCTGCCAAAGAGAGAGAGAGAAAAGAAACACTCTGCGTGCACTCTTACCTAGATCAGAATGGTCATCACTTTATCTAATCCGGAAACCTCCCACTGTCCTGTCAAATCCTCCTCCAAACCTAAAGAAGAATCAATCGGGATCACCCGAAGAGTAAACCAACTCATCAGTGGGAATCGGGATCCAACTCTCATCGCATGATAACGTGATGGAATGCATCCACGTTACTCATACTCCAGAAGGTATGCGCATACTTGGCAAGTTTCAGTTTCTTTAGAAACTCCTGATATGATTTTTGCCCCATGCTCTTATAACCTTGGCTTTGGTCAAAATGTCATAAGTCACATGCCAAGTTCTATTCATCACTATCTTGTCAATTTGAACCCACCCGCACATGCCCCTGACTTTGGCCAATCGGCAGAACGACTGTCCCAAACTAACTCATCTATCTATGCAACAATTGAATACCCAGCAGCTACCAAACACTATGCCTTAACTTTGGCTAAAATGCATAGCTTGAATACTACTAAATACCCAAAAGAAGTGACGGAGGGCTACGGCTGGTTTTTGGCGAAAAACCTTTAGCGTAGTGAACTTGATATCGCTGAAGGAACCTGATAGCTTTTTAAAATATAGTAGCGAAAACCTTTTGCTAAAGAGGTCACTCCCGGTAAAGGGATATCGGCTCTTTCCTCGTGGAATGAGGTGCAGGACATTCCACTGAATACCACTATGCAAAGCAACTTGTAATCGACTATAGTGAAGTTATTACTCTGACGCAAACTTCTGTCCAAGGGGTCAGTCCCGGTGAAGGGATATCGGCCCTTGCCCCGTCGAATGAGGTGCAGGATATTCCACTGAATACTGCTATGCATAACAAAAGGAAACGTCTTTGTAACAACACCTTTTAAATTTGTTCCAACAACTGAAAACAGGTTTGTTTTACTTTGCATTGATCAGAATCAACACAGTCCCATCAATCAATCACACCAGAAAAGAACGAAAATAAAATGTACGTATATGCCATCCGCATTCGTCACTGGGTCCCGTCATCACCCGTTAGGTTACTTAACTAACGACAGAGCGGGGACTGGACTAGCGCGGGTGTAAAACATATACAACATCTAATAGTATATAAGCCAATATACATAATCGCTCCAGGCGTGATAATATGCAACATTACAGAAAAGTAATAAGCATCACAGAACAATACAGATATCTGGGATCCCCGAGTTTCACAGAGCCGCTGCTGAAACCCGACGTTCCCCTGTCGTGTGGATAGCCTGTGCAATGAAACCTAGACCCCTACGGGTGCGGCAAGTTACCCGCCAAAACCTGAAGCGAGGTAGTCCCCACAGCATAGTGAATGGAACACCCGGCACTTCACGGAATCCGGTAAATTGAGCACCCCTCCTTGGGTCAACCTGTACCCCCTACGAGTGCGGCGAATAGTCTGCCAATTCTGAAGTGGGGCCCCTCTGCCTCTCAAAGCCATGAGATGCGGACCCGTTGCCCTCCCGAACCCGGCTATCCGTGCACTCCGTCTCGGGGTAAAACCTAGTACAGTAATGAAAAATAGTACAATAGGTACATCGACCGCAACCTGGTCGTGCCCCAAAAGAATATTATACAACAGGCAGTGACGGCTGTCCACAAGTTGGACGCTCGCCCCGCAATATCAAATGTACAAATAAACACAAACTGTACTACCATTGCACACTGCTATCCACCACGACAAATCCGCAACATTACAGCACAACACAGAACATCAACGCGAATGTCACGTTCGCAAACCCGTCTAAAAGAACTATAGCAATCAGACGCAGTTTACCGATCAAATGACATTCCCGGTCGGAGATATAATGTAAGCACTGTAAACTAACGTGTTTAAATTTCGATCGACCAAAGTCCAAATATCAAAAAGTGGGCCCCACTGCTTACTGGTGAACAGTAACAAAACCTGGGCCAAAAATATATTTACCAAAAACCCCAAAAACCAACACAGAACCCACTGAGAAAATTTGGGAGCACGTGCTCCCCACGTGGCCGCGGATGGGCGGCCAAACCATGGGTTTGGCCGCTCTTCCACGGCAGCCTGGAGGGATCACGACCCCAAATTTTGTCGTGGTTCTTAAATATGCCTGCACGGATTTTTAAGACATCCAGAAATCAATTTTGAGACCGTTTAAAATTAACAGAAACTGTCGGGCATAAAAATTATGATTTTTGCAATTTTCGATTTCCGGTCGGATCGATATTTTAAACGCGTTAGCACAAGTTAGTATAGCAAAATGGTGAGGCTCTGATACCACTGTAAGTCTACGCTAGCGCCCCGGCAGTCTACAGACGCCAAATGCGGAACAAAAACTTTTTAACTGGCGCTATCGTATACTTTAACCCGGATCTGCCATTATTGCTAAACTAACAAACTGTAAAGAGTGTAGGAATGTTATACCGAACGATCCGAGTCCTTCGTTCTTCAACCATCATCCCACGCTCCGTTGCGGCTGCTCCGATCTCGTCGATCTCCGATCTCCTCGTCGAGGTGGCACCACATGATCGGTTCTTTAAACGGGCTCCCGCCTCTGACTCGAGGCAACTCGATCGTCAAGTTTGCTAAAAGAGACGACCAAGATTGATGTAGAGAATGAGTAGATGACTTTGTCTCACTTCGTCCAAATCCGTGGACGATCGGTTAATGAAGTTGCCGTAGAAATCGGGTGATGGAATGAAATGAGCTGTGGATTCCATACACCCCAAATCTATCATAATCTTTTTTCCAACCATGAAAAACTATCAAGTGAGAGAGAGTGAATGAGAGAGGAGGCCATCCATTCATATATGAAGGAGGAGGGTGAGTGTAGGAGCAAGTGGTGACTTTAAGAAAGCTTCTCACTTTAAAAGATCAAGAAGAAAATATCTTAACCAAAACAAGAATCATTAAACCTAAAGCATGACTCACAAATACACCTCATCATGCTTTTAATGAAACCATTAATGCACTAATGAGTCATATGCCTCATCATCACTTCTAGAAGCTTCTAGAATGATGACTCACTCATATCAGAAGAAAAGATAAATCCGTCTTTAACCGAATGTTAAAAGGCGGCTGATAGAAAACTGGAAACTGGCAACTTCCAAAAGTGATCCTGAAACAACTTTCAGGATAACCCCGAAACTGTATAAATATACCCGCATTTGTATTACGACCGAATACAAATGCAACTGAGACAAAGATATTATACCTACTCAATATAATACTCGGATCCGGCTTAAACCAAAGCCGACCAGTATTATCTGCCCGAAAAATAACACGTGCGTAAACGCACGTGCATTTTCCGAACCCTGCCATAAAACCATACGGCCTCTACAACGTTTCGCCCGAACTTGGGAAACTGTCTGTGGGGGACTCTAATGACTCGTCAGTATCCTGGCAGTGGGTTTAACCAGAAACCGTCAGCGGCACTAGCTATGCGTAACGGCTGCCCATGGACTGACCTCAAGGGTGGCCGAGGAGCGAACTCAAGGGAGACCGATGAGCGAACTCCTCCGAAAACCCTACTGAGCCTAACAGTGACAATGTATATACAGTCCGGTCCGTTCGTCAATGAGTATCGCATATCTGCCTAGGGGGCTAGCAACGTCAGACCCCCAATAGCAGTATAAGTCGTGTCGGAGTGAAGCCCAATAACACCCTGAGATACTACTGGAGTACCTACCAGTAAATCTCCTGCCACGGCCGTGGGCTTTGTGTAATGGCTCTCCTAGACACAGCACGATCTCGCCCCCAATACCGGGAGAGACGAATCCCCTGCCGATCCGCTCACGTGCCTCCATATGGCTCGGGACTGTACCCAAAAACTACCTGTTTGCACGACTCCTTTGAGCCGTGGTAGGGTAGAAATCAAAGCACAGTGGGAACTCACACAAGACAAATGACGACCTCAGGTCGATGAACTAACCTGTACACATGTCACCAGGGAACTGCTATCTGACGATAGATATAATACTAACTAGCAGATTCCCGGCGAGTCCTGTCCGGTGTACTCATCACCTAATGAGCACCTGTATACATCTTAGATGATCCAACTGACACCAGTGGCTTGTGAGACCGGCCACCGCCCCTCGTCGGGGTCTCGACTGTATACACTAGTCTACTCCGGAGTATCGATGCCCTGTCTCGAAACTCCCACGACTAGGGACCACAATTAAGGATATGCATATAAACTACCCAACTCTCACGTATATGATCGCCATCATACTGTTGGTAGTAAAGCAAGATCCTAAGGGCTCTATCAAAGTGTAACATGCAATCAGTCACCTGAACATGTACACGACTGATAAAGGCAAACCAGATAGCATACTATCATTTCGAGTAAGACTGTGCTACCGGGATAGGTCCTCCGCAATCATTGCAATCACGTACCTGCGATCCAATAATTGACTATGAGGGCACTATCTCCAACATCGACTGTATACACTAGTCTACTAATGGAGTATCGATGCCCAGTCTCGAAACTCCCACGACTAGGGACCTTTTAAGGATGTGCTTATAGACCCCAGCTCCCACGTATATGATCGCCATCATACTGCTGGCCGTCAAGCAAGAATCCTAAGGGCTCTATCAACGTGCAATAGTGATCAGTAATGTCACCTAAAGCAGTACACGATGATAAAGATAAACCAGATAGCATACTATCATCTTGAGTAAGACTGTCCTACCGGGATAGGTCCTCCCTCAATCATTGCAATCACGTGCCTGTGATCCAATAATTGACTCTGAGGGCACTATCTCCAACAAAGTTTACTAGCCGACATGTCTTAGATGAAGTAGATAATGTGTATGATAACTTTGTCTCAATACATCCATTGGTTCTCAACTCATGAGATAGTATGGATGGAGGTTGAAGAAGAAGCCATTAGAGGAAATGGTGAGCTCAAAAAGAAAGAAGAAGAAGAAGACCTTGCTTGCTTATTGTGTGGAATAAATTGTGAGAGCTAGAATGATATCTAAAGAGCAAACCCCTCACTAGTGGCTGCCCTCTCTCCCTCCACCCATCAATACCATACAATAAACAAACATGAAAATGGTCATGGCACAAGAAAACACACCATGAGTCATCACCCATGCACATGCAACATTTAATGCTCTTCATGATGACTTGAGCTCATTATTTCCACCAATAAACATTAATCCAAATGTTTATAACAATAAATAGAATGACATCTTCTTAAAGTAAACTCGTGACGGATCACAAGGATACCCCTCATCTGTATATACATACCTGCATCCGCATTCCGACTGAATACGAATGCAACGAGACGAAAGCAATCCAACAAATCTAATACTAGGATCCGGCTTAAACCAAAGCCCACTAGTATGATCCGTTCGATCATGATCCGTGCACGAGTGCACGTATATGATCGAACCCAGCCATAAAACCGTACGACTTCTACAACGTTTCGCCCGAACTTAGGAAAACTTTCTGTGGGGGACTCTAAAGACTCATCAATACACTGGCAGTGGGTTTAACTGTAAGTCCACGGTAGCGCCCCGGCCGTCTAACAGACGCCAAATGCGGAACAAAAAATTTTACAACTGGCGCTATCGCGTACTATAACCCGGATCTTCCATTAAAGCTAAACTAACAAACTTCAAAGTGGGTAGAAATGTTATACCGAACGATCCGAGTCCTTCGGTCTTCAACCATCATCCCACGCTTTGTTACGGCTGCTCCGATCTCCTGAATCTCCTGTCTTCTCGTCCAGGTGGCACCACGTCGACGGATATTTAAACGGGCTCCCGCCTCTGAACCGAGGAAACTCGATCATCAAGTTTGCTAAAAGAGATGACCAAGATTGATGTAGAGAATGAGTAGATCATTTTGTCTCAATTCGTCCAAATCCATGGACGAACGGGTAATGAAGTTGCCTTTTTGGAATCGGGAAAATGGGAAATGAGTATATTAATTTCCATGAACCATAATCTTTTCTCAAATGAACAACCATAACCCCCGTCAAATGAATGGCCGGCCACTTATGAGGAGGAGGGAGGTGAGTGTAGGAGAGGGGGAGGTGAGTACAAGGTAAAAGATCTAAATCAAATACAAAAGGAATTAATTGAAAAGGGTGACTCATTAAACACATCATCAAAACATTAAATGAAAACTAATGAGTCACCTTAACAAGTCATCAACCATTTAATGCCATGATGAATCACTAATCCTAGTCATCACTTCTAGAACCTTCCGCACACATGACTCACCTCAAGAAAAAATAAATCCGCATTTAACCGAATGTCAAATACGGGTGATAGAAAACTGGAAACTGGCAACTTCCAAAAGAGATCCCGAAATGAATTTCAGGATAACCCTGTAACAGTATAAACATACCCGCATTTTTATTACGACCGAATACAAATGCAACTGAGACAAAGATATTATATCTACACAGTATAATACTCGGATTTAGCTTAAACCAAAGCCTACCAGTATTATCTGCCCGAAATATGACACGTGCGTAAACGCACGTGCATTTTCCGAACCCTGCCATAAAACCACACGGCCTCTACAACGTTTCGCCCGAACTTAGGAAACTGTCTGTGGGGGACTCTAATGACTCATCAATACACTGGCACTGGGTATAACCACTAGTATGTCAGAGGTACAAGCTGTACGTATCGGTTGCCTATGTATTGATTGGAAGGGAAGCTGACGAGCGAACTCATCCATAAACCCTACAGATCCTAAGAGTGACAAAATACATACAGTCCGGTCCGTTCGTCTAACGAGTATCGCATATCGAGTCTAGGGGGTGGATAAGTCAGACCCCTAATAACGCGATAATTCGTGTCGGTATGAAGCCCATCACCACCTGAGAAACTACTGATCCAAATCAGTAATTCTCCACTACCTCGGCCGAGGATTTCTAGTGATGGCCACCCGTGCACTGTACGACATCAACCCCCAATACCGGGAGAGTCGAATCCCCGACGATCCGCTCACTCCCTCCATATGGCTCGGGACTGTACCCAAAAAATACCTGTTTGCATGTCTCCTTTGAGCGTGGTAGGGTAGAAATCAAAGCACAGTGGGAACTCACACGAGACAAATGACGATCTCAGGTCGACAAACTAACCTGTACACATGTCACCAGGGAACTGCTATCTGACGATATGTATAATACCAACTAGCATGTTCCCGGCGAGTCCTGTCCGGTGTACTCATAACCCAATGAGCACCTGTATACATCTTAGGTGAACTAACTGACACCAATGGCTTGTGAGATCGGCCACCGCCCCTCGTCGGGGTCTCGACTGTATACACTAGTCTATTCTGTAGTATCGATGCCCTGTCTCGAAACTCCCACGACTAGGGACACTTTAAGGATATGCTTATAGACCCCAGCTCCCACGTATATGATCGCCATCACACTGCTGGCAGTCAAGAAAGAATCCTATGGGCTCTATCAACATGCAATAGCGAACTAAAGCATGTAAACTATGATAATGACAAACCAGATAGCATACTATCATCTCGAGCAAGACTGTCATATCGGTATAGGTCCTGCCTCAATCATTGTAATCACGTACCTGCGATCCAATAATTGATTTTGAGGGCACTATATCCAACAATCTCCCACTTGCACTTAAGGCTATTATTGCGATGTCGCATACTCACAGCCCGTGTGATACCGAAAATCCAACTCCTCTACTAATCAGTTTCACAAATCCCGTTTGTAAAACTATTGTGTTTGAGAAATAGCCTCAGTGAGTGGATCCGCCCTGATGTTTCTTTCTATGTCTCTCTTAATCTCAAGTTCGCAGAGAAAGCCATCTTCCGAATCGAGTAATACCTGTCTTAGAATATGTTTGAATATCTGATGGGACCTAGTTCATAAATGAACTCCAAATCCAAACTTCTTAGACTTTATTGATAACTGAACCTAATCATTATCCAACACAATGCCTCCCACAGTATCCGCTTGGACCACCTGTCCACTATACTGTCCCTCGTCAGAGGGAAAACTATAACTCTGACAATCACTCTGTCATCTATGTCACCTTGGAAGCCTGGAATGATAACCGTCTCCTCAAGGAGGCTGCCATTATCAAATCCATAGAACAACCATTCATGTTCTAAAACTGCTTCCTAATGTTTCTCCAGGATTGGATTAATATAAACTTATCGCACCTAGTACAAAAACAACATCTGGTGTGGTACTTGACATCTCACGATTGACTCAATTGCCTAAGCAAGTGATCTACCAATCATGCACATCCCTCTTTCCTTTAGTCTGCAAGACACCTTTAGAGAGTGTGACTCTATCATTTGCAGGTACAACACCATGCCAGGAGTCATTTATTCTAAAATACTATTAGAATACTGTCAAAGTACCCAAATTGGGAAACTACCCAATTCTAGATCTAAAACCATAGATCTAGTAACCAAAATGTCTGATATTATATCCATATCCTTTGTTGAGAAACAACTGTGTGACGACCAAAGTGCAACCGATCGTAGTATAGGAATTCTACTTGTATGTCATCCAAATACCATGACATCACACCCTACTACCTTCTTAACAGATCCATCCCCTATTCTGATAAAGTCAAAGCCATGACTGTTACATCAAAATTAGATGATCTTATCTCCGCTATATCTGCTCAAGCCTATAAATAGACATAAGCTACTTGTCCACTATGCTTCCGCTGCTCCCACTGACCACAACAACCCTCTGACAGAATAATATATACGTGTACGTCTAAAACTAGTTTAGAACGATGCTATACATATCCTCCTGCCGGGTCTCATAGTCTGGAACAACAGTAGTGTCAAGTCTGGGTAAACAAGAACCTCCCTGTCACCGTCCTTGAGGCTACCAGAGTACCTCTCGGGTGTCTGAGGTAACCCACCATGTCTGCGGAGCGGCTATTGGAATGTCAAACCTGATAGAATATATAGGTTCTATTAAATTTTTCGTAATTATTTGCGGTTCTGGAATCACTTCCAGTTCTACCATACTCCCACTAGTGTTTTCTGAAAAAGTCCATTTTAATAAAACTGTAGCGAGTCAAGAACAATATCACTATTGATCTTTCAGATGGTAGAAATGTCAACCCTCGTCAAAGCCAGGGTCAACCGACAAACTGCCATTACAGAAACGTGCCTTGAGTTATCCAGTGTCTGGTTTTAAGTATAAGCCGGACAACTCCCCGTATCTTAACATCGTTAAGATATGAACCATTCTATATACAATATAGAAATAGAGGCACTAATTTAACTGGAACCAGTTCAAACCATTCAACTGTCTCCAGTGCATATCAACTTAATGAAGAGAGGCTAATCAGCATTACTCAACTTAGGAATCCATCCAATTATGAGTAAGCTGAAAGAGAAACAAGTTTCTCAAAACTGTTACTATCAACTGAATACCAGTCACAAGAATCTACATCTTCAATTTCTTTGAAAAATCCTGATACTTGCGACACCTGGTTCTCTACTTTATTCCTATACCCACAACTTCTCAAAACTTAGACATTATATTTCCACAAAACACTTGTCTAAAAACTAGAGAAGTCATAAGTAAACAGAACATAGTATGAAGACCTACCCCTTTGTCCTGACGGACACTGGACAACATACAATACTCTGTATAAGTCCGCTGAGTTGAATAACTCATAACCTGTGCATCGTAGGTTGAAAACTGTACCCAGGCGATTTCTTCAAATATCACCAATTACAACGAATTCTGATATAATGAGGATGATCACCTAATTCCCAATAACTTACTCCCACTCATCATCTGTAAAACCATACAGATATGAGAATGAAACCTGGTAAATACATACCATGGAGCAAGGGTCTAATTGGGAAATCAGTTTGCAATTAACAATGCACAGTGAAACCGAAACATGAAAATGTTTCGTAGGGGTATTCTGGTATTCTTAGTAATGCCGCTTCCATAATCCAATTCATGACTTTAACCGTATATCTCTTTGCCATCTCTCTAAATCTCTTTATTTGTCTTTATTCATTACCTTCTGTACACCATCGTTAGGCTAAATGGTTTTCTTCCTTCCCTACTGTTCGGCACCAGCCTATGGTTTGGAAGAAGACTATCCAGTAAGCATAATAGGTGTACCTTCCTCAACCTAGGAGTACTCGCAACTTGAGAGAAGGTGATGATAAAAGATAATCTGAATAATACCTTATTCTATTTCTCCCAAACTGGGGAAAAAAGCAAAGGTGAAATAGGAGTGGCGATGAAGTATATGGTTTGGTCGTGAATGATAACAGTCGCAATTTACTTTGCCCTCTTTCTAATCCCTTTATTTTGTCTTTAGTTATTACCTTCTGTTCACCCTACTTAGGATAATTGGTTTTCTTCATTCCCTACCTTTCGGCACCTGCCTATGGTTTGGAATAAGACTATCCAATAAGAGTAATAGGTGTACTCTCCTAAACCAAGGAGCCCTCGCAACTTGAGAGAAGGTGATAATAAAAGTCAACTGAATAATACCAATTCTATTTCTCCTGAACCTGGATCCATCCTCGAAGAAGTCCCTTCGAGTTCGTATATAACCATACGATGGATCTATCCAATGGAAGTGGATATCCGTAGTAATACGGGGTGTTCTGAGAAATGCAAAGGGTAAAAGAAGGAGCGGCAATGACTTATGCAACTTTAGACAATCCAAAAGCCAATATTTTAAGAAGGTTCGGTCAACTTGGTCACTGAGTCATAGTCAAGGGTCGGTCAAAGGTCGCTGCCAAAGAGAGAGAGAGAAAAGAAACACTCTGCATGCACTCTAACCTAGATCAGAATGGTTATCACTTTATCTAATCAGGAAACCTCCCACTGTAATCTCAAATTCTCCTCCAAACCCGAAAGAAGAATTAGTCGTGATCGCCTGAAGAGTAAACCAACTCATCAGTGAGAATCGGGATCCAACTATCATCGCATGATAACTTGATGGAAGCCACTCAAGTTATCACACTCCAGAAGGTATGAGCATGCCTGGCAAGTTTGCTGTATGTTTGAAACTCCCGATGTAATTTTTACCTCATGCTCTTATGACCTTGACGAAGGTCAACAAATCATAAGTCACATGTCAAGTTCTACCCGTCATTGTCCAGGTTAATTTGAACCCACCCGTACAAGCCCTTGACGAAGGTCAACAAGCCTATACGACTGTCCCAAACCAACACATCTATCTATGCAACAAATGAATACCCCAGCAGCTACCAAGCACTATGCCTTGACGAAGGTCAACAAACATAGCTTGAATACTACTGACCATCCATAAGAAATGACGGAGGGCTACGGCTGGTTTTTGGCGAAAAACCTTTAACGTAATGAACTTGATCTCGTTGAAGGAACCTGATAGCTTTTTATAAAATATAGTGACGAAAAACCTTTTGCTAAAGAGGTCACTCCCGGTGAAGGGATCTCGGCTCTTTCCTCGTGGATTGAGGTGCAGGATATTCCAACTGAATACCGCGATGCAAAGCAACTTGTAATCGACTATAGTAAAGTTATTACCCTGACGCAAACTTCTGCCCAAGGGGTCACTCCCGTTGAAGGGATCTCGGCCCTTGCCTCGTCGAATGAGGTGCAGGATATTCCAACTGAATATCACTATGCAAAACAAAAGGAAACATCTTTGTAATAACATCTTTTTAAATTGGTTCCAACAACATCAAATATAGGTTTGTTTTATCTTGCATTGATAAGAATCAACGCAGTCCCATCAATCAATTACACCAGAAAAGAACGAAAATAAAATGTACGTATATGCCATCCGCATTCGTCACTGGGTCCCGTCATCACCCGTTAGGTTACTTAACTAACGACAGAGCGGGGGCTGGACTAGCGCTGGTGTAAAACATATACAACATCTAATAGTATATATACCAATATGCAATAATCGCTCCAGGCGTGATAATATGCAACATTACAGAAAAGTAATAAGCATCACAGAACAATACAGATAATCTGGGATCCCCGGGTTTCACAGAGCTGCTGCTGAAACCTGACGTTCCCCTGGTCGTGTGGATAGCATGTGCAATGAAACCTAGACCCCTACGGGTGCGGTAAGTTACCCGCCAAAACCTGAAGCGAGGTAGTCCCCCACAGCATAGTGAATGGAACACCCGGCACTTCACGGAATCCGGTAAATTGAGCACCCCTCCTTGGGTCAACCTATACCCCTTACGAGTGCGGCGAATAGTCTGCCAATTCTAGAGTGAGGTCCCTCTGCCTCTCAATGCCATGTGATACGGACCCGTTGCGCTCCAGAACCCGGCTATTCGTGCACTCCTTCGCGGGATAAACCTAGTACAGAAATAAAAATATGTACAACGGGTACATCGACCTCGACCCGGTCGTGCCCCAAAAGAATATTATACAAACAGGCAGTAACGGCAGTCCACATGTTGGACGCTCGCCCCGCAATATCAAAAGTACAAATAAATCCAAACAGCACTATCATTGCACCCTGCTATCCACCACGACATATCCGCAACAATACATCACAACACAGAACATCAACGCGAATGTCACATTCGCAAACCCGTCTAAAAGAACTATAGCAATCAGACGCGGTTTACCGATCAAATGACATTCCCGATCGGAGATATAATGTAAATACTGCATACTAACAAGTTTAAAATTTCGATCGACTAAATTTCCCGAAGTGGGCCCCACGAACAACTGGTGTACAGTAATAAAAACTGGGCCCAAAAGAATATACCAAAAACCCATAATTTCCAAATGAAGCCAACTGTAGAATTTTGATGCACTATTCCCACCGTATTGTCGCGCTTCCGCGGTCAAACCCTAGGTTTGACCGCGGATCCGCGGCAGTCACGTGGGATCACGTGCTCAAAATTTCTCGGGTTGCTTAGAAAACCCTACACGCTTTTCTATGATATGTAAAATTATTTTTAGGCCCTTTAAAAAATCGACAGAAACCCAGGTGCTTGAAAAATGTGATTTCGGAAATTCCGTTCGATCGATCTTTTAAACGCGTTAGCACAAGTTAGTATAGCTTAATGGTGAGGCTCTGATACCACTGTAAGTCCACGGTAATGCCTCGGCCGTCTAACAGACGCCAAATGCGGGACAAAAAACTTTTTACGAACTGGCGCTATCGTGTACCGTAACCCGGATCTGCCATTAAAGCTAAACTAACAAATTGCAAAGGGGGTAGAAACGTTATACCGAATGATCCGAGTCATTCGGTCTTCAACCATCATCCCACGCTTTGTTGCGGCTGCTCCGATCTCCTTGAACTCCAGTCTTCTCGTTCAGGTGGCACCACATCGACGGATCTTTAAACGGGCTCCCGCCTCTAAACCGAGGAAACTCGATCGTCAAGTTTGCTAAAAGAGACGACCAAGATGAAGTAGAAAATGAGTAGAACACTTTGTCTCGTTACTTTCAAGGCTATGGACGAACGGTTAATGAAGTTTCCTTTTGGATCGGGTGAAATGAGAAATGAGGCTATCTAATTTTCATGAGCCCAAAACAATATCAATCTTTTTTCCATCACAACCATGAGCATGAGAGGGGGGAGGCCGGCCACATATTTGTAGGAGGGAGGTGAGTGTAGGAGAGATGAGAGGGTGACCATAAACCATGATACTTATCATAACACCTAGTATGAAAGCATTTAAATCAAACCAATCACAATGAACCTAGTCACCTTGTCATTAAATGCACCATTAATGACCTAATGACTCACAAGCCTTGTCACCCTCTCTAGAACCTTCTAGAACACTGACTCACCTCATCAAGAAAAGATAAATCCGTATTTAACCGAATGTTAAATATGGAAAACTGGAAACTGGCAACTTCCAAAAGTGATCCTGAAACGAATTTCAGGATAACCCCGTATCAGTATAAACATACCCACATTTGTATTACGACCGAATACAAATGCAACTGAGACAAAGATATTATATCTACACAGTATAATACTGGGTTCCGGCTTAAACCAAAGCCTACCGGTATTATCTGCCCGAAAAATGACACGTACGAAAACGCACGTGCATTTTCCGAACCTTGCCATAAACCCATATGGCCTCTACAACGTTTCGCCCGAACTTGGGAAAGTGTCTGTGGGGGACTCTAATGACTCATCAACACATTGGCACCGAGTATAACCTCTAGCACGTCAGAGGTACAAGCTGTACGTAACGGTTTACCTATGTATTGCTTGGAAGGGAAGCTGACGAGCGAACTCATCCATAAACCCTACTGAGCCTGACCGTGGCAATGTATATACAGTCTGGTCCGTTTTTCTAAAGAGTATCACATATCGAGTCTAGGGGGGCGAATAAAGTCAGACCCCTAACAACGCGATAAATCGTGTCGGCATGAAGCCCATCACCACCTGAGAAACTACTGATCCAAATCAGTAGTTCTCCACTACCTCGGCCGAGGATTTCTAGTGATGGCCACCCTTGCACTGCGCGACATCAACCCCCAATACCGGGAGAGACGAATCCCCGACGATCCACTCACTGCCTCCATGTGGCTCAGGACTGTACCCAACTAAAACTTGTTTGCACAACTCCTTTGAGCGTGGTAGGGTAGTAATCTAAGCACAGTGGGAACTCACACGAGACAAATGATGATCTCAGGTCGACAAACTAACCTGTACACATGTCACCAGGGAACTGCTATCTGACGATATGTATAATACCAACTAGCATGTTCCCGGCGAGTCCTGTCCGGTGTACTCATAACCCAATGAGCACCTGTATACATCTTAGGTGAACCAACTGACACCAGTGGCTTGTGAGACCAGCCACCGCCCCTCGTCGGGGTCTCGACTGTATACACTAGTCTACTCTGGAGTATCGATGCCCTGTCTCGAAACTCCCACGACTAGGGACTCTTTAAGGATGTGCTTACAGACCCCAGCTCCCACATGTATGATCGCCATCATACTGCTGGCAATCAAGCAAGAATCCTATGGGCTCTATCAATATGCAATAGAGAACTAAAGCATGTATACGATGATAAAAGAAAAACCAGATAGCATACTATCATCTTGAGAAAGACTGTCATATCGGTATAGGTCCTGCCTCAATCATTGCAATCACGTACCTGCGATCCAATAATTGACTTTGAGGGCACTATCTCCAACAGCCGTAACCCAACAACCACCAGCTACTTTGTTTATTTATTCAGTTGTATCTAGTTAAAGGCTCCATCAACCAGACTATGTACAATTGTAGACTCAGAAAACGCTGTTGTATATTCTTTCGGCCTTAGAGTCACGCTCTTATATTTATTATTGTTTCTGGTTTCTTGATGATGCTTGTTTTCTTTGCTTTCTTTCTGTGTTTTGATCCTCGTCTTCGGCGTTGTATATTTACATCATTGCATAGTTGTTTCCGCCAATTGGTGAAGAGCTAGCTCCCGCTTGGGGATGCTTATTTTTATTTTTGCTTGTATTGCTTTCGGGTTAAGATTTACAAATGAGGTGCTGCCCAAATTTCAAACGACAAAAAATGTTTTCGAGATAGATATAAAGTATTGCATTTTCATAGAATATAACTTATATTTTAAAGAAAGATCTTGATTTCATCATGCCGTTATTTCAAAACCTCACCTCCACTATTTTCCCTAAAAAGGTTTAGATTTCTGGGCTTTTGGCTTACTTGAATTAGGTGGGGTCCTATAGACTTCACATGATTCAAGTGCCAGTCGTGTGCCTTTTTCGGGTTGTGACACTTATGTTGGATATAGTGTCCTCAAGGAAATTATTATGATTGCAAGTGGGCGATTATGATGATTGAGAGAGGACCTATACAGATATAACAGTCTTACTCGATATGATAGTATGCTATTTGGTTTGTCTTCATCATTGATGAAGCCTGTAGGACTGTTGCTTGACAACAAGCATTATGATGGTGATCATATATGTGAGAGCTGGGTTGTCTATAAGCACATACTTAAATGTCCCAAGTCGTTGGAGTATCGAGACTGGGCATCGATATTCCGAAGTAGACTAGCGTATACGCTTCTAGATCCCGACGAGGGGCGGTGGTCGGTCTCACAAGCCATTGGTGTTGTGTCATCTAAGATAGTATACAGGTGCTCACTGGAGGTGAGTACACTGGACGGAATTGCCAAGAACTTCTAAAAGTAATATATCTATCGTCAGATAAAAGTTCTCAGGTGGCATGAGTACAGGTTAGTCCTATGACGTGAAGCCGTCATTTGTCTCGTGTGAGTTCCCACTGTACTTTGATTACTACCCTACCATGGCTCAAAGGAGTCGTGCAAAAAGGTTTTAGTTGGGTACAGTCCCGAACTACATGGAGGCAGTGGTCGACTGTCAAGAATTCGTCTATCTTGGAATTAGGAGTTGATGTGGCGCTGTGTTCAGTTGGCTATCACCAGAAATCCATGGCCATGGTGGATGAGATTTCCTGATAGTTGATCAGTAGTATCTCTGTTGGTGATGAGCTTGACTCAGACACGACTTATCGGGTTAGTAGGGGTCCGACGTTATCCACCCCTAGACCCGATATGCGATACTCTTTGATGAAGAGACCGGACTGTACTGAGATTGTCATATTCAGGCTCGGTAGAGTAAGGACGTACTTTATTGTCGACCCTCCTTTCGGCAAGTACCTAGGTAGCCGTTACGTACAGCTAGTGCCGCCGACATGCTTGTTGTTAAATCCACTGCCAGCGTATTGCCGAGTCTTTAGAGTCCCACATAGAGGGTTTTTCTGGTTCAGGCGACAGATGTTGGAGCCGTACGTTGGTACGTGCATGGGTCTGATTAAATACATGTATGGGATACATGGATTTTAATCGGGCGGTTGATAATACTAGCCATCTTAGAATTAAGCTGGATTATTAAATCAGGATTTGATTTAATAATTTATATATGTATTTTGATATATATATTTTAGTATTATTGTTCACTATTCATTTTCTCTCTTTGGTGATATCCGTATTTTTATACGGATACACGTATATGTAGCGATACATATACCAGGTGAAGTATTCCGTATTTATACAGAGATGCTTCTAGAAGGACACCTCATATTTAATTTTCTTTTTAGAAAATTAAATGGAAATGAGGTGTAAAGTGAGGAGTTATGAAGCATGAATCTTTGAATGTAGAGAGGTATGGTTTAGGAATTTTATATTGGAAAATTCATTTGTGTTCACTATTGAACCATGGTTGTAAAAAGGCATGCATTCCTCATTTCCACACTTGATGTTTTTTCCACACTTGAGCATCATGCTTCATGGTTTCATTATCTCCTTTTCTCCTTCTTCTTCTTGCTCTCTTTTTGAGCATGGTTCATGAGAGAAAAATTTAGTGAAGTATTCCTACATCACCGACCATCCACACCTAGCAAGTCTGGATCATCGGTTAGAGCCTCCTCCGGTTTCCTTCGGGTGGATCATCTTTGGCGAGGGTGGTCGATTCTCAAGCACGATCCCGGATGCTACTAGATTGGAGGGGTCTTCCACAATTGGGTGGACACGCGACAAAGGTTGTATTTTCTCAACTCTTGCACTTCTAGCTAGCTAGTTTAGGTTATTGGACCGTATCCTGAGTTTCGCGGGCGTTCGGTGCTCGAGTAAGTTTTTGTTTTCGCTTCCGCGGCGTGGGCACTGAAACCCAACATGGTATCAGAGACACTCCATATACCTTAACTAGCTAGTTTGCACAAGTTTAGAGTTTCGATCGACGGATTTTTTCTGGATCGCATTTCCATTTTCATGCCCACTGTTCGAATTTTAAAGTTGTTCAAAAAATTATTTAGATTACCTTAAAATTATGTGCTGGAATTTCTAGAGGCTAAGAAGAAAATTGGACACATGATCCCAAATTTTGGCCGCGGAACCGTCGCCTAACATGCTCTTTGGCCGCGGTTCCGCCGACCAATTGGGACCGTTGTTCCCCAATTTTTTTGTGGTGCTCTAGATTATGGAAATGTGATTTTTGGGATATTTGGTTTTGGCCCAGATTTATTTGAGTACTGGTTTGTACTTGGGGCCAATGCGGAAAGTTTTAATCGATCGAAATTTTTGAATTCGTGGCTTTCTGTGCGTTTGTTAGTTTCTGCGACCGTAAATGTCATAGCACGGTATAATCCGACTGGTTGCTATATGTACAGTCAGACGGGTTTACGAACATGATATTCACATTGATGTTCTATGTTGCACTGATGTTATGGATGGATTGTCGTGATGGATATCCTTGTGTGCGATATTAGATGTACAGTTCAGATTTATTTGTATACTGTTTATTGCGGGGCGAGCGTCCGACATGTGGACTGTCGTCACTGCCAGTTATGTATATTCTTTTATTGGGGCATGACCGGGCTGAGGTCGATGCCACCATTGTATATATTTTTCTTTTCTGTACTAGGATTACCCCGTGAAAGAGTGCTCGAATAGCCGAGTTCTAGAGGGCAACGGGCTCGTATCTCATGGTGTTGAGACCGGGGGGGGCCTTAGTTTAGAATTGGCAGGCTATTCGCCGCACTCGTAGGGGGTATAGGTTGATCCACGGAGGGGTGCTCAAGTTACCGATTCCGTGAAGTGCTGGGTGGCCCATTCACTTTGTTGATTGGGGTTGCCTCACTTCAGAGATTGGCAGATAACTTGCCGCATTCGTAGGGGTCTAAGATCTTCATTGCACTGGCTATCCACACGACCGGGGAACGTCGCGTTTCATTTATGGCTCAAATGAAATGCGGGGCTCCTAGATTATCCGCTATTCTATATTATTATTCACATGCTTATGATGATTTTTATCTGCCTGTGATGACTATTATCTGCCTGCGATGTTGATATACATATATATTATATATATATTTAGTAGATGCTTCTATTTGTTTTGCATCCACGCTAGTCCTGTCCCGCTCTGCCGTTAGTTAAGTAACCTAACGGTGCATGACGGGGCCCTGTGGCGAATGCAGATGTCATATAAATAGCATGTTATTTTTGTTGTTTCTTTTGTGGCTTGGAAACTTAAAATGATGGGAACGCATTATCTGAATAATGCAAGAAAAATAAACCTAAATGATGTTGTCGGAACCAATTTTAGAACTACTCGGTTTTCTTCAAAACTCATAGTCGAATTCTTTTGCTTCGCATAGAGGTATTCGGTTAGGAATATCACGCAGCTCATTCTATGAGGGAAGAGCCTTGAACCCTTTACTGGGAGTTCGCTCTTAAGCAAAAGTTTATGTTACTAGTTTTAAAAAGCAGATCTTAAACCACTCCATTTCAAAGCCACTCAAGTTCCTTCAACGATATCAAGTTCATTACGTTAAAGGATTTTAACTAAAAACCGGCCGTAGCCTTCCGTCATTTCAGATTAGTATTGCTTAGTATTCGTGCTACGTGTTTTGAGCTTGTTAAGGCGTGGTGTTCGGTAGCTATGTAATACTTTTCTGTTGTATTGTGATGCGATTATCTAGGACAGTCGCACGGTTATTTTGACCTTGTCAAGGGCTCATGCGGGTGGGTTTAGATTAATCCAGGATAATGACGGCTTGAACTTGACTAGTGGCTTATGACATTTTGAACTTGTTAAGGTCATAGGCCGTTAAGGTCATAGGTCGTTAAGGGCAAAAACCATATCGGGAGTTTCAAACATACGGAAAACTTTCCAGGCATGCGCATACCTTCTGGTGTGTGGTAATTTTGTCGATTTCCGTCAAAGTTATCATACAATGATAGTTGGGTCCCGATTCCCATTGATGAGTATGTATAACATTTCAGAAAAATAAAATATTATTTTTGGGAAATTATATAATTAAAATAATAAATATTATGGATATTTTAATGATGTGGTATAATTAAATACCGATAATTTAGGAAATTAAATTGAATGGTGATTTTTGAAGGGATTTATGTAATTTAGGCAAATTATAAATTTTTATAATTTATTTTATACAAGGTTATGCCTAAGCTTGATTAAATTTCACTAATCATGCATTTAAGTTAGGTTATGCATAATGACATGCACCATGACATGTTTCAAAACACAATTTTTTATTTGCATGAGCCATGGCATCTTATATTTCTTTTATATGTATATGGTTTTGTGTATTGGTTTTAAATGAAAAGAAAAAGGAAAAGAAAAAGAAAAGAAAAAGAATAAACAATGGAGGTATGGGCAAGAGAGAGAGAGAGAGAGGGTGAGGGGTCTTTTGACCATGACATTTTTCTCTTCCCTTCATTTTCTTCACCTCCTTCTTCCTCTTCTCCATCATGGCTGCCCTCTTCCCTCAACCACTTCCACCACCTCACTTCACCCCCCCAAAACACCTCACTCCTTTCATTAAAAGCATGTACAAGCTCACTACAACCATGATGGATCATGAAAAATGAGATTTTGAGCACTTGGGGCAACTCAAAAAAATTCTTGAGTTGCCAAATGAGCTATTCCCTTCACCATTAGTGTAGTAATGCTTTTCCTTTAGCTTCCATGTTAGTTTAAAATTGTTTATGTGAGGTTTAGTGAACTTAGAAAATTCCAAGTTGAGGTTAGGGCTTGATTTGAATTGAGGTGGTGTAATTGAGGTTAGTAGAGGCCATACAACCTCTGTAGTGTTACTGTTTGTAATACCCCAGGTATTATCCGGTATACCTATATATGCCAGATAAGCATAGGGACCCACTATAAAACAGTGGGGAATCTTCGGAATACATTCCGAAAGAGGTCAGATCTGTACTATAAATGGAATGATACTACTCTTCAATACAGAGGCGCCTTTTAAGTGAACTGGCACTACAGGAATTTGAGAACTCTGTAGTTAAGCATGCTTGGGCCAGGGAAGTCCTGGGATGGGTGACCTCCTGGGAAGTGGCCCCTGGTCGGGTCGGGTTCGCTCCGAAGGACAAAACCGTGCGGTTTCGGCCAGAGCGGACAATACTCTCTGTATTGGGGGTGGGTCGTGACAGAATGGTTTCAGAGCTGGTTCCTCAATAGCAGGTTTGTGGTTCGAGGATGAACCATTGTTCTAAGTGGGGGAGAATGTAATACCCCAGGTATTATCCGGTATACCCATATATACCAGATAAGCATGGGGACCCACTATAAAATAATGGGGAATCTTCGGAATACATTCCGAAAGAGGTCAGATCTGTACTATAAATGGAATGATACTACTCTTCAATACAGAGGCGCTTTTTAAGTGAACTGGCACTGCAGGAATTTGAGAACTCCGTAGTTAAGCGTGCTCGGGCCAGGGAAGTCCTGGGATGGGTGACCTCCTGGGAAGTGGTCCATGGTCGGGTCCGGTTCGCTCCGAAGGATAAAACCGTGCGGTTTCGGCCAGAGCGGACAATACTCTCTGTATTGGGGTGGGTCATGACACTACAAGTTTCTAATTGTTTTCTAGACCTGAAAACCGACAGAAAGTATCGCAAACTGCGTTTTCAAAACATGTGTCAGGGCTGAACAAATTTTGATCCGTTCCACGCGGCGATACCGAAATGTGTCTAACTCCTAAACCAATAACCGAAATTAGACGAGGTTTGATATAAGTTGAAAAATCGATATTTTTCCAGCAATTCTTTGTTGGATATAGTGCGCTCAAGGAAATTATTGTAATTGCAAGTAGGCGATTATGATAATTGAACGAGGACCTATACAGATAGAACACTCTTACTCGAGATGATAGTATGCTATCTGGTTTGCCTTTATCATTATGTGTATACGTTTTGATAAAACCCATAGGATTAATACTATGACTACTAGCATTATGATGGCGATAATATATATGGGAGCTGGGTGGTCCATAAGTATATCCTTAAATGTCCCTAGTCAAGAGAGTATCGAGACTGGGCATCGATATTCCGGAGTAGACTAGTGTATACTTTTCGAGACCCCGACGAGAGGCGGTGGCCGGTCTCACAAGCCATTGGTGTTGAGTCACCTGAGATAGTATACAGGTGCTCACTGGAGGTGAGTGCACCAGACGGACTCGCCGAGAACTTCTAGATGGTATTATATCTATCGTCAGATGGAAGTTCTCTTGTGGCATGAGTACAGCTTAGTCTTTTGATATGAGATTTTCATTTGTCTCGTGTGAGTTCCCACTGTACTTAGATTACTACCCTACCACAGTTAAAAGGATTCTTGCAAAAAGGTTTTAGTTGGGTACAGTCCCGAGCCACATGGAGGCAGGGAACAATCGTCTGGGAATCGCCTCTCTCGGTATTGGGAGTCGATTTTCGCGCTGTGTTGGATCAGCCGTGACTATAAAATTCCTGATCAAGGTGGATGAGATTTATTGATGTAATATCAGTATTTTCTCAGTGGGTGATGAGCTTCAGACCGACATTACTTATCGGGTTAGTAGGGGTATGACGTTATCCATATCCTAAACTCGGTACGCGATACTCTTAGACGAAGAGACCAGACTGTACGGAGATTGTCACAGTCAGGCTTAGTAGTGTTAGTTATATGTATGCCATAGAGGCCATTACTGTACATGGGATGCATATTTTAGTGGATGCTTGGACATATATAGGGAGGACTTTCTTGCTCGACATGATAGTATACTATTTGGTTGCACTTTATCTTAACATGTTGACTTGTATAAGTGATGCTGTCTTGCTCTCACATGTTGATAAAGCCCTTAGGATGTGTACTTGACTATCAGGACTATGATGGAGATCATACTAGTGGGGCCAAGGGTAGTCCACAAGTACACCCTGTAATTGTTCCTAGTCATGGGAGTATCGAGATAGGGCATCGATACTCCATAGTAGACTAGTGTATGCGCTTCTTGACCCATATGATGGGCGATGGATGATCCCACATCCATTGGTGTTTGACATCAGAGAAGGTATACGGGTGCTCAGTGGAGACTGGGTACACTGAACGGACTCGCCGAGAACTCCTAGATGGTATTATACCCATCGTCAGATAGCAGTTCTCTGGTGACACTGGTACATGTTAGTCTGTCGACCCGAGATCGTCATAGAGTCATGTATGATTCCCACTGTGCTTTGATTTCCACCATACCACGGTCAATAGATCGTGTGAAAACGTGGTTTTTGGGTACAATCCCGAGTCACATGGAGGCAATGAGCGATAGGAGGGGATTCGTCTCTCCCGGTATTGGGAGTTGATGTTGCGCTATGCTCGATTGGCCATAACAGGAAATCCCTGGTCAGGATTGCTGAGATTTACTGGTAAGTGTTATCAGTAGTTTCTCGAACCGTTATGGACCTTGCATCGGCATGACTTATCAAGCTATTTGGGTCTGACGTTATACCATCCCCAGGCTGTTGATATGCGACATATCTGACGAAGAGACCAGACTGTACGGTAGTGTTACTGATTGGATTCGCAGGAGTACGAGCATGCTTGCTTGTTGATATTCTGATCGCTCAATACCCGGGTGGCCGTTACGTTTAGCAGACCGCTTGCTGCTTGTGGGTGTTTGATATGATCATCACCTACTGCCGGCGTATTGACGAGTCTTTAAAGTCCTACACAGAGGTTTCCTGGTTCATGCGAAACGAAGTAGGAGCATATATGTGATATGTGCGGGACCGAGATTAATGCACGTATGTGATACCGCATTCTATTCTCGCGATATGTGATATTGGTCGGTTATATGTGATATAGCCGGGTTATCGGATCAAGTGTTGATTCGATAGATTGTTACGTTTGATATTAGTCGGTTGTATGTGATATAGCCGGATTATTAAATCAAGTGTTGATTTGATAATTTAATGTATAATTATATATGTGATATATTAATTTACATTAACTAATATTAGCTTACTTAAACATTTCTTTTTCTCACTTGTGTGCATATAGTATATATGTGATATATATTAATGTACATTATTTTGTATCATGCTTGATGTCACATGCTTCTTGGGTGTATGAGACTCACACCATGCTTGAAATAGTGTAGGGTTTTATTTATTTAAAGTTAATCAAAATTAGTGGGATTAATTCACATGGTTGAAGCTTGTAGAAGCTTGTGAAACCATTGACCAAGTCCACTAAGTTTGTTTTACTTGTAGATATTTATTAAGCTAACCATTATTAATTAGCCATGGTTTATTTTCTACATGAGTTAGTGTATGACACTAACTCACCCATGGTTGCTATTCTCACCTCATGAGTTCATTTCTTCATCTCATCACTTCATCTTCTTCTTCATGAGAGAAAAGCTTGCTAGCTTTTTCTAAGGTGAGAAAATATTGTGAGAAAAAGAAAACTAAAGAGAGCCCATTTCCTACTTCATCATCCTCTACTATTAGCCATTTAGTTTAGGGTGTTTGCTTCACTAAACCCTAATTTAGTGAAGAGGTATCATGAGCTTGAATCTCCTCGACGTAGATCATCTTCGGCCTCGAAGACTTCGAGCAAACTTGTTCATTTCTCTAAGGGAACCCATACTAGAGTTCGGGAGATCACAACTCGCAGCGAAGGGACTACTATACGGAGCTTTAGAAGTGAAGGACCGGTCTACAAAGGTTGTATTCCTCATTCACTTTACTTGCAAAGTTGATTACATTGCATGTTCGTTTAAAACTCTAGTTAAGATTCTAGGGTTAGGGTTCTTTAGAACGGCAAAAATTTGAAAACGGCATGAACGATGCCTCCCGAAACCTTGTTGCCGTCCTAGGTAACTCTACAGTGGTATCAGAGCCATGCTAGAGATTTAAACGTTGTTTGTTAGATTATGAAACCGAAACTACTCCGTAACTTGAAACATTGAAATCAAGGTTCTGTCAAATTTTTTAAGGTGTCAATTTTTTTTAAACAACTGCAGATTGTTGTATATGGTATAACCTGAACACCATACAAATTTGAGGCATTTCCACTCACTTTTGGCCGGCCATAAAGGCTCTAAAACCGAGCTCACCGGTTCTTTCAGGGTATTCCGGCTTCAAATTTTCATGGTGTTCCAGTTTCTGGGTTTTGGTGTTTCAGGTGTTGTTTGTTTTTGCTAAATTTGCATGTGATGTTAACTTTCTACAAAGGCAACTCGGAGTGTTTCGTAATCATAATTCTAACATGTATTTGGGTTATTTAGACGATATTAAAAAGTTTGAACGGATATTAATAACCCATTTTTCCCCGCTGGAAATTTTCTAAGCGTTGGATTTTTTCCGAGTTTAAAATTTTCAGAAAATTATGCAAGCGATTCTGTGGGCCCTCTAGAAGAAGGATACCCAAACTCGACTTTTTAGATCGCGGAACCGCGGTCATACCTTAGGGTTTTCCGCAGTTCCGTGGCGACATGAGTGAGGCATGGGTCGGCCTTTCTACGGATGGTTCATAGGAGCTGTGGCAGTTTCTGGGTAATTTTTGAACTCCGCTCAAGTGTTGAGCTCTTTGGGAAAGTTTTGATGTTTGTTTATTCGATCGAAAAGTTTAATATCGTCTAGCTATCTGTGATTATGATACAATATTTGGAATTCACATAATTAGTTATGAGATAACTAGTTTGAATTTTATAAATCTAGCAATTTAGTCTCATTTGATCGGTTACCACGGGATTTTGATATGATCAAAAGTCCGTCGCAATTACGTAGTGTACGCGGATACTCGTCGGGTAACCTTACTAGACAGCCACGCCCCATAGCCCCGACCAAGTGACTGTAGGAGAACCCCACCGCCAAAAGCATCCGTTCGGGTGCTCTCGGCCACGGTGTTCCGCCTTAGTGCAATTCGTCTACTGCATCGGGGGTGAAGCCGTCTTCTAAAGTTTCCGACGAGTATTCGATCAGGTTATCGGGAATCTTGTTGAATTACCCAACAGGTTATTGGAAAGTGTTTTCAATAACGAGACTAAAATGCTGGGTTTATAATTGTTAGGCATGTGATGTCTAAGGAATTCATTTGGTTAGGAATGAAATCCAAAGTATGTGATACATTGGGTTTATGATGTCTAAGGTGGTTGCAGATTCTAATTGTTGTAGTTTTTCGCTTTCTTTTCTGCGATCGTAAGTGTAATATGTGGTGTATCGCCGGTTTTGTTGCTATATGTCAACGACAATTGGGATATGCATATTTACTTACGTTGATGACATGTGATGTTATGTGTTGCTGTGATATGTTATATTGGATCGTCGTGTTTTGAATAGCCGGGTTTTTTTTATGTGAGATGGGAGTTTTTCATTTTTATTCATGTAAAAGCTTGTATGTAATATTCATTTATTGGAGTACTTCCGGGTTGAGGATGATGTCACCATTGATGTATATTATTTACTTTTCCGCATTAGGAGAGACCCAAGGAGGAGAGCACAAGTAACCAGGTTCTAGGGTCCAGTGGGAGACCATCTCGAGGAGTCAAGACCGGGTCTCCTAACTCTAGAATTGGTAGGGTTGTTTCCGCTCTCGTAGGGGTTTAGGGATGTGGATTTGGCTATTCATCGCGACCGTGGAATCCGTGTTTTATACTGGCTTAATTTAAAACACAGAATTCCTAGTATATCCAATATTTCATATGTGTTCTTCTGCTGCTGATATTTTGTGATGTGATCACTTGATATATTCTGAGACGAATGCCTATATTATATATATGAGATATAATTAATATTGCTGCTTTCGTTTCATATATGATGCTTGGGAAGCATATTTAATGGGACTTCATTAATGAGATTAATGAACTAAAAGAAACCTAAAGATGTTGTAGAAACTTGTTTTAAAAACTGGTAGCTCTAGTTCTTGCTTTGCATAGCGGTATTCCTTGTAGAATATCCAACACCTTATTCGATAAGGAAAGAGCCGAGATCCCTTCACCGGGAGTGACCTCTTTAGCGAAACTAGCAGATGCTACAACCCACTCGGTTTGTCTTTTGATTGCTTCTATAGTTTTTGCTTTGTATAGTGGTATTTGTGAAATATCCTGCACCTTATTCGATAAGGAAAGAGCCGAGATCTCTTCACCGAGAGTGACCTCTTTAGCAAAACTAGTAAAATCTTCAAAAACACTCCTTTTAAAATACACTCGATTCTACAACGATATCAAGTTCATTACGCAAAGGGTTTTCTTAAAAACCTATCGTAGCCCTCCGTCATTTCAGATAAGTAATAGTTAGTATTCGTGCTGCGTTTGTTGACCTTGTCAAGGCGTAGAGTGCGGTAGCTGATTAATGCTTATCTGCTAGCATATGGTGCGATTGGATTAGGATAATCGTGCGGCCTTGTTGACCTTGTCAAGGGTCGTGCAGATGGGTTTAATTCAATCAGGAAATGACGGGTTGAACTTGACTTGCGGTCTATGGTTTGTTGACCTTGTCAAGGTCATAGATCGCTTGGGGCAAAAAGATTATCGGGAATTTCAAGTGTTGAAATTTGCAATGAGATTGCATACCTTCTATGAGATAGTTGGATCCATCCTGATTAGATAAAATAATAACCAATCTAATCTTGCAAGAGCGCATGCAGAGTGTTTTCTTCTCTCTCTCTCCTGGTAGAGACCATGTCACACCCTAATCAAGAAAATAATATAGATGCATTGACCAAACCTACTTATTATACTGTGCTAGGGAACGTTGGTTCCGCTCTATCTTATAACTGTTATAAGTCCTAGCAGGAAATAGGGGAATATCCGGATTCTCATGCCACCCAATCGAAGAAAGTGCATGTTGATGCATCTTCTTTGGGTGTGTTCATTACCGAGAACTGTTTCTCAGTATCTTCTACGTCCTGGGTATGTGATACCAGATCAGGATCCCGCATATGTAATATGTTACATAGGCTATGTAGGGTTCCTAGGCACACTAATGAGGTCTCACAAGGCATCAACCATGCCAATTTCAAAATTTTCCGGTGTCGAGAAACCCTAATCCGATCGTTAACTAGAGATTAGGCGAAATAGGCAAGTAGTAAACAACTTTACTCTAAAGTGAAAGAGACTACAACCTTTATAGATCCGGTCTTCCACTTTCTTAGCTCCGTGATGATGTCCCTCCGCTGTACCCTTCGGATCCCAGACTCTCGCGGTGGTTTCATCGAAGAAATGATCGGGCTAGGTCGTCGACTTCGATGCCGAAGATGATCTACGTCGAGGTAACTCAAGATCAAGCTCCAACTTCACCAAGTCATGAAACTTGTGAAGAAAACACCCTATACTACATGGCAAGTGGTAGAGGATGAAGAAATAGGAAGTGGGTTCACTTTGGATTTGGATTTCTCACTTGGATTCATCACTTAGCATTTTCAAGAAAAGGTTTTCTTTTCTTCACTTGAAGAAGAAGATGAAGAAGAAGAAAAATCAATAATCATCTTTTTTCAAAAAGAAAATGAAGTGATATCTATCATCTTGCAACCATGGGTTAGCTAAACACTTGTAGAGAATAAACTAGGGTTAAGTAAATGGTTAGGGTTAAGGAAAGAAACAAAATGGTCAAAGTCTTTCAAACCTTCAAGAAAATCCAAAGATAGCCACCATTTTATTTCTTTCTCAAATGAATAAATAAATAAATGAATAAGTAAATAAAGCAAAAGAAACCCTAACCATTAACAAACCATGGTTTAATACAAACATACACCCAAGTTTGCATGTATCATCAAACATGATACAAACTTGTGCACAAAAATATATCACATATACAATGTGCACAATCAAGTGAGAAAAACATCTTAAGTGAACTAATATTAGTTAATGTAAAGTAATATATCAAATATATATAATTATACATTAAATCATTAAATCAACACTTGATTTAACGATCCGGTCATATCGCATATAACCGACTAATATACAAGTATCGACTTATCGAATCAATCCTTGATTCGATAACTAGGTTATATCGCATACAACCAATCGATACATTCATCGCAAGAATAGAATACGGTATCACATACACGCATTATTCTCGGTCCCGCACATATCTCATATACGCTCCTATTTCATTTCGCTTGAGCCAGGAAACCTCTGTGTAGGACTCTAAAGACTCGTCAATACGCCGGCAGCAGGTGATGATCATATCAAACACCCACAAGCCGCAAGCGGTCTGCTAAACGTAACGGCCACCCGGGTATTGAGCGATCAGAAGATCAACGAGCAAGCCCGCTCACACTCCTGTGAATCCAACCAGTAACACTTACCGCACAGTCCGGTCTGATCGTCTGATATGTCGCATATCTCGCCTAGGGGTGGTAAACGTCAGACCCCAATAACTCGATAAGTCGTGTCGATATGAGGTCTATAACAGTTCGAGAAACTACTAGTAACACTTACCAGTAAATCTCAGCAACCCTGGACAGCGATTTCCGGTTATAGCCAATCGAACACAGAGCAACATCAACTCCCTATACCGGGAGAGACGAATCCCCTCCTATCGCTCATTGCCTCCATGTGATTCGGGACTGTACCCAAAAGCCACCGTTTTGCATGCCCTCTTGGACGTGGTAAGGTGGAAATCAAAGCACAGTGGGAATCACACAAGACTCTATGACGATCTCGGGTCTACAGAATAACCTGTACCAGTGTCACCAGAGAACTCTGACGTAAGGTATAATACCATCTGGGACTTCTCGGCGAGTCCGTCCAGTGTACCCAGTCTCTACTGAGCACCCGTATATCATCTCTGATGTCAAACACCAATGGATATGGGATCATCCATCGCCCATCTGTATGGGTCGAGAAGGTATACGCTAGTCTACTCTGGTATATCGATGCCCCGTCTCGATATACCCACGACTAGGGACCTTGAAGGATGTACTTATGGACTACCATATCCCCACTAGTATGATCCGCATCATAGTCCAGGTAGTCAAGTACACATCCTAAGGGCTTTACCAACATGTAACAGAGAGACAATCAGTGTACACGTTAAGGTAAAGAGCAACGAGATAGCATACTATCATGTCGAGCAAGAAAGTCCTCCCTATATATGTCCCAGCATCCACTACAATATACATCCTATGTACAGTAATGGCCTCTAGGGCATACATATAACTAACAATCTCCCACTTGCACTAGGGCCATCTGTAGCAGTGGTTGTAGTATCTCATACTCAACCATCCCATAAAAGTCTCTCTCTGGGAAAAGGCCTTTGTGAGTGGATCCTCCGCGTTGTCCTCTGAGTCTACTCTCCTAACCTCGATCACCCTAGAGATCAACTATCTCCATGATCAGGTGACACTGCCTTAGAATATGTCTGGATCACTGATGGGACGGGCGTTCCCTGGCATAAGCCACAACTCCATTGTCATACAATGGGAGGAACTAAGTTCATCTCATGAACAAATATACATCCAGACTGCCTCTTTGGTAGCATCTTAAGTAGCGATGTATCCAGCCTTTATCGTCTAGTTTGCCACGGTATCTAGCTTGGAACTCTTCCAACATACCGTCCCTTTACTGAGGGTAAAGACAATGCCTGTGACTGACTTTCAGTCGTCCTTATCACTTTGGAACCTTTCCAGTGATTCTCCCCAGGATCAATTGATACCATCTCACTACAACTAGTGAGTTTCCTAGCATCCAATCAGGTCTATCTAATAGATCCAAAACCCAGGATTTAGGAGGTATCATTTTAATCCTATATGGAGAATCATTGTGACAAGCGGAGATTGACCGAGCGTAGCATAGGAAACTCCTTTCTTATCAAGAGTATGTCATCCACGTACTCTACGAGGATCACTACGATACTCCCTACTACCTTTTTGTATATACAAGGTTCATCTACCATTTTGATGATGTCAAACTCTTTGACTAACACATCAAAACAGACGTTCCAACTCCGCGATGCCTGCTTTATCACATAAAACATCTTGCTCGCGTTTCCGCTACTCCCACTGTCTACGAGGCCCTCTGGCTGTGTACTTATAGACGCACTCTTCTAAAACTTCACTTAGAAAAGCAGTCATGGCACCAAACAGCCAGATATCGTAGTCATGGTATGTAGCCGTGGCAAGTAGGATCTGGATGGACTTAAGCATAGGCACTGGAAAAAGGTTTCATCATTATCCACGCCTGGTCGATGACGAAAACCTTTAACAAGTCTAGCTTTGAAAGTCTCAACTTTTCCATCTACACCAAGTAATCTTCTCAAGATATACTTGCTCTTGATGGGGATTTAACCCTTCAGATATAGCAACCAAAGTCCATACTTTGTTGGTGTATAAGGATTCCATCTCAGATCGCTAAGCATCCAGCCATTCTTACAGAGTCCCACTCCTGATGGCCAGCTCGAAACTAGTTGGGTCATCATCTCATGATGCAATCCTCGCTCCCACTGTCATCGAGAAACCAAAGTATCTCTCAGGCGGATGAGGAACCCTACCAGATCGGCGGAGAGGCTGAGGTTCGTTGGAATCAATTGAATCATTGGGTTTTACCCAATCATCAGCTGCAGTTTGTATAGCTGGAACCTTTCCAGTTCTACAAAACTGACCTTGCCTCGAACTTGTCCGGATTTTGCTTTTCTCATAGGCCAGACAACCCCAAATCTTAACAAACTTAAGATATGGGCTCTTCCCTTTCCATATCACATATGAAGCGGTAGGCAACTGATTTGATTGGAACCCTATTCAATAGGTATGCAACTTCATAAGTGCATAACTCCCAAAAGGAAATAGGTAACTCAGTAGTACTCATCATAGAGCACACCTTATCATATAGGGTGTGATTGCTCCGCCCCGATATACCATCGTGCTATGGTGTATACGGAGGAGTAATGCTGAGGGAGAATCTCATTCTCCTTTAGAATAGTCTAGGATTTCCGTGCACAAGTATTCTCCTCCCTGATCTTATCATAGGACATAATACTTATACCCGCAATTTGGTTCTCTACTTCTAACTTATATTCTTTGAATATCTCAAAAGGTTCGGACTTGTGTTTCAACAGGAACATATGTCTGAATCTAAAGAGATCATCAGAGAATGTAACGAAGTACAAAGAACCGGTGTTGTCATGTGTAGACAGGGGACCTTACATACATCAACATGTATCATCCCAAGAGTTCAACTAACTCTTTCTCTGCTTCCAGTAAACAGCGCTATGGTCATTTTATCTTTGTGACATGACTGGCAAGTTTCATAAGATATAAATTCAAACTGATTTAAATATGCATCTAAATGTAACTTTAGCTAGTCGGGTCACATTGATCTGACCTAGTCTACAATGCCTCAAGAAGGATCCGTTTATTTCTGAACTCTTCCTCTTGTGTGTGTTCTGTATACAAGGAACTGTAGTTTGATTTAGAACGTTAATGCTTTTAGATAACGTGCCTGATCCGATCAACTTTTGATATAGGAAATGTTCAAAACATTATCCAACAATACAAAATTTTATCATTTCTTTACTAATAAAGAGACTGATATGATTTTGTATATCAGGTTAGGTATCTAATAACATTCGTTCAGAATCAATGTATTTGTAATACATGGTGACAGTGACCAACATACTTGGTTGCAACACTTGCCCCGTTTTCTGCCTCATGAAACTTATCACCCGTTCTCAGTTCTCTACCTATCTGTAGCCCTATGTAACTAATTACATATCTGGGATCCTGATCCGGTATCAAATACCCAGGACGTAGAGGATACAGAGAAACAGTTCTTTGTAATGAACACACCCGAAGAAGATGCATCATCATGCACTTTCTTCGTTTGGGCGGCACGGGAAATCTGGTATTCCCCAATTTCCTGTTCTTTCATATAACAATTATAAGTTGGAGCGGGACCAACGTTCCCCAGCTCAGTATAACAAGCGGGTTCGGTCAATACATCCATATTATTATCTTGATTAAGGCGTGACATGGTCGCTACCAGGAGAGAGAGAAGAAAACACTCTGCGTATGCTCTTGCAAGATCAGATTGGTTATTATTTTATCTAATCAGGATGGCTCCCACTGTTTTTATCAAATCTTTCTTCAAACCCTAAAAGGAAAGACTAGCCGGGATTAATTACACGCTACAAGTTCGCCAATCTTTCAGCCAGGCCAGTGTCGGTACTTTAAGGGAGGTCCCCCGTGCTTTCGCACGAACCTAATTAATGTAAACCTCGTTTTCCCAGAGGCGTAACCCCGTTGACACCTTTCTAGACACCTACTTGATCGGCTAATTGTAATGTGTAAAACTCTCCCAGGAGTAACAATTACTCGCAGCGGGTGTCGGGATCCAACTATCTCATAGAAGGTATGCAATCTCATTGCAAATTTCAACACTTGAAATTCCCGATAATATTTTGCCCCTAACCTCCTATGACCTTGACAAAGGCCAACAAACCATAGGATGCTAGTCAAGTTCAATGATTGTAAGGATTTTCCGTTGTGTGTATGTTTAGAAGAAAGTTGTATTTAGAAATCACAACCAAAAAATATTTTGACCGCAATCAATAACAGTGTCGGATGTAGATCGTTAGCGAGTGCGGATCGTCCACAGGGAAAGTGTAATCCGTTCAATTTTCGAATTAGATGAGTTGAAAATTTAAAGAAAAGAAAAGAAAACAATTCATGATTTGCATTTGAAGATCAAGAAATAAGAAAAATCTAGATCTAGAAAAGACATTAAAAACAAGAATTGAGATGTGTGACAATTTCCAACCAACAATCAAGATTAGAAGTATGGCTCGTAGGAGTAGATCGGATCTATAGATGTGATGAGATCTAAAGATTACTAATTCTTATCCATTAATGAATTGATACTAGATCGACGCAAATTCATCGAGGTTTAAGGATCTTGCGAGGGAATTAGGGATTTCGCAACTCATCCTTTGTCCTTTCGATGGATCGCATTCAAATTCTAGTTTCTAGTTAATCAAATGGTCAATAGTTGTTCCCTAGTTTCGAGTGAACACGATCAAGAAAGCATCATCTCGAAACTAGGTCATTAATCATTTGATTCACTAGAATTTCCAAACATTATAGGATTTAAGAATTGTAAAAATATCTAAATCATCATCATCTAAAGATCGTCACAACTCCTACACGAGCGGAGATTACTCAAACATCATGATCACAAACACAATCACAAATTGAGATCTAATCATTATGCTTGAATTAAAAGATAAGCAAGAATATAGAAAATTCACCTTTATTTATCGACAAATTTCGTTACAACTCTCTTGAATTTACAAAAGGAAGGAACTAGATCGTCGATTTCGGCTTCGCTCGGCTCCTTGAGTCGCGGATCGGCGAGGATCTCTTGCTCCGTTGAAATCCGGCATCGCTTGCTAAAGGTTGAAGGCTCTCTTGCTTGAATTGCTCTCGGGATCTTGATCTTGAAGTTGAATTGGGGTTTGAATTTGAGGCACAAGTTTTGTCACTAAACTTGTGGGTGGAAGAAGATGGTGATTCTTGAACAACTTGCACCCTAGATCTAGGCTCCTTTTTATAGACCTCTAGATCTAGAATTGAAATTTGAATTCCCCCCACAAGTTAGTTAACCAAATGATTTAAATATCCCGCCAAAAAGTTAGTTAAGCCTAGAATTTGAATTTCCCTCCAAGAGTTTGTTAAGCCGAGCCTTCTAGATGTGCCACGTGGAGAATCGGGAGTCTTATGGAAGCTTGGGCAGTTACAGTAGCCACGTGGAAGAAATCTGGAAGCATGAAGCCATCAAAGCGCCGCGGTTCCGCGGCGCAAGCCAGCTCCCGCCGCGGAACCGCGGCGGTTTGGAAGCCTCAGGGCTTGGGTTTTCGTTTGTTGACTTGGGCTGACATATGGGCCTTGTTTTGATCATTTGAATTTTGTTTGGCCTTCTGTATTGCTACTAGATCTTTAGCCTTTGAGTTGGCATATATTTTATCAGATCTTTTCCCAATTTTGCGCTTTTGCTTCTGGAATTTCCTGCATTAGACCCCAGACAAGAGTTGCGCAATACAAGGATGATGCGATGCCATGAAAAACACACAATTTCCCTAAAAAGTGCCGGTTTTAGTCTACAGTACAAGTAATCCAGTATTTTACATGTGTTTTGTAGATATGTGTGATATGAATACCGGATACCTTTACTTGACTGCAAAAGGTAGGGAAATTGCCGTGTTAGAAATGCAGTATTTTCGACTGATCAAATTCCCCCAAACTTATTTTCGATCGTCTCGATCGAACTGTTTTATTAAAAAGAGAAAGAGAAAATAAAGAAAGAGAAAAGCACACTTTCGTAGGCAACACGATTGCACTGAGCACGTGCAACAAGCCTTTAAACCTCTAGGTGTCCCTAGTAGGAGGAGTGTTGTCTCCTGAGGGTTTTCAGCGGATTGCACCCACAAAATCCAATAATAAAAGAAAGATCATGAATATTACATTTAAAGACAAGAATTGTAAAAGAAAAACCTTGAAAATTAGGGTTTCCAACTAAGCTAGCTTTTCGGTCGTCATGAGCCCTATCTTAATGGTCATGAAAAAATGTTAGAAATCACGTCCCCCCTCAATAAAACATCGTCTTATTCTTCATTCCTATCTTTATTCCAAACATCGATCATATCACCCTGCGTGTGTGTCAAGAACATCCTTACACCCGGAGAATTCAATTCAAGCTATCATACTCTTGCCCATCAGCCTCAGTACTTTTTAATTAGATGTGCTTACACACTTTCATGCGATCGTTAATACTTCTTGAGGTACTAACCAACCGATTACTCATGTGCTTGCTTATTAGGTGTATTTTCCTCGTCTTGCAACACCTTAGGTATAGCAGTGACTCTCAGACCAGTTGGCCTTAGGGCACTAGGTGAAAAGACACCCTCGCTATAGATTTTTTTATTATTGCCCTTGGTGATAACAAAACCAGTGTCCATTTTTCTCACCACTTTTCTTCATTTTTTTTCCTTCATGCATCGGCTTTAAGACAAGAGCATTTCAAGGTATCCTCTACTATTCCGGGCTTTAAGACGTGTGTAAGTGCGAATAGCAGGGTATCAACGTTCAAAATATTTGGCTTTCCAGAATAGAAACTATTTTTCAGACTTATTTTTATTCTCAGATTAGTGACTTCCTCCATCTTACCAACCCTTGGGACAACGGCTCATAACTACTTATTACTAGTTCGTATAAGAAAACTTCTAATTTTCTTGGTTTTCTTAAATTTTTCTAATCTCATGGATGTAATTGTTCACTATCTAATCTTTTACTATCATAAATATTAAATATTTTTATAATTTTGAATTTTTTTTTTATTTTTTATGAGTTTTGAATTTTTTTTTGAATTTTTATGGATTTTGAAATTTTTTGAATTTTTATGGTTTTTTTTATTTTAAAGAAATGTTTTGTGCTTATGCAAATGATATGCACATGATGCAAAACTAAGCACAAACCTCCCCCAAACTTGTTTTCAACAGTGTCCTCACTGTTGCCAACCGCTATATCTACAAAACCTGTAAGCCTGGGAGGAATTTATTAGTGGGGGCAAAATATATAAGTGAAGATCCTCCCCCAAACTTATTCTTAGCTCAAATTTTTTTTATATTTTATTTTTTTTTGTAAAAATTTTCTTTTCAAGAGCCAGAAAATATACCCCCCCCCCCAAACTTGAGTTATGCAATGTTAATCTGTTGAAAATCACATGAGGGGGTCAAAAATCTGTAGTGATCAGGAATCAATCGAATCTTGGGAGAATCACTGGAAAGCCGTGGAGGAAATTCTTAAGTACTTGAGAAGCACTAAAAGAAAGTTCTTGGTTCCAGCTTCCAGAGTGATAAGTTCGACTGAAAGTTAGTCACAGGCATTGTCTTTTCCCTCAGTGTAGGGACAGTATGTTGGAAGAGTTCCAAGCTAGATACCATGGCATACTAGACAATAAAGGCTGAATACATTGCTACTAACGATGCTACCAAAGAGGTTGTCTGGACATTACTTGTTCATGAGATGAACAAGGTTCCTACCATTGAGCGTCCAATAACTATTATTGTGACTACAATGGAGTTGTGGCTTTGGCCTAGGAACACCGGTCCCATCAGCAATCCAGACATATTCTGAGGACAGTATCACCTGATCAGGGAGATGGTTGATCTCCAAGGGATCGAGGTAAGGAGAGTAGATTTTGAGGTTAACACGGCGGATCCAGTCACCAAAGCCTGCTTCCTCAAATACTATTTGAGAGATTTTGGGATGGTTGAGTATGGGATACTACAACCACTGCTATAATGTTAGGTATTGGATACTACAACAGATGTCCTTAGTGCAAGTGGGAGATTGTTAGTTATATGTATGCCCTAGAGGCCATTACTGTATATGGGATGCATATTGTAGTGGATGCTTGGACATATATAGGGAGGACTTTCTTGCTCGACATGATAGTATGCTATCTGGTTGCACTTTATCTTAACATGTTGACTTGTATAAGTGATGCTGTCTTGCTCTCACATGTTGATAAAGCCCTTAGAATGTGTACTTAACTACCAGGACTATGATGGAGATCATACTAGTGGGGCCAAGGGTAGTCCACAAGTACATCCTATAATTGTTCCTAGTCGTGGGAGTATCGAGATAGGGCATCGATACTCCAGAGTAGACTTGCGTATGCGCTTCTTGACCCATATGATGGGAGATGGATGATCCCACATCCATTGGTGTTTGACATCAGAGAAGGTGTACGGGTGCTCAGTGGAGACTGGGTACACTGAACGGACTCGCCGAGAACTTCTAGATAGTATTATACCTATCCTTAGATAGCAGTTCTCTGGTGACACTGGTACAGGTTAGTCTGTCGACCCGAGATCGTCACAGAGTCTTGTGTGATTCCCACTATGCTTTGATTTCCCCCATACCACGGTCAATAGATCGTGCGAAAAGGTGGTTTTTGGGTACAGTCCCGAGTCACATGGAGGCAATGAGCGATAGGAGGGGATTCGTCTCTTCCGGTATTGGGAGTTGATGTTGCGCTATACTCGATTGGCCATAACAGGAAATCCCTGGCCAGAGTTGCTGAGATCTACTGGTAAGTGTTATCAGTAGTTTCTCGAACCGTTATGGACCTTGCATCGGCATGACTTATTAGGCTATTGGGTTCTGACGTTATACCATCCCCAGGCTGTTGATATGCGACATATCTGACGAAGAGGCCGGACTGTACGGTAGTGTTACTGATTGGATTCGCAGGAGTACGAGCAGGCTTGCTTATTGATCTTCTGATCGCTCAATACCCAGGTGGCCGTTACGTTTAGCAGACCGCTTGCGGCTTGCGGGTATTTGATATGATCATCACCTACTGCCGGCATATTGACGAGTCTTTAGAGTCTTACACAAAGGTTTCCTGGTTCATGCGAAACGAAGTAAGAGCACATATGTGATATGTATGGGACCGAGATTAATGCACGTATGTGATACCGCATTCTATTTTCACGATATGTGATATCGGTCGGTTATATGTGATATAGCCGGGTTATCGGATCAAGTGTTGATTCAATAGATTGATACATTATTATTCGGTTGTATGTGATATAGCCGGATTATTAAATCAAGTGTTGATTTGATAATTTAATGTATAATTATATATGTGATATATTAATTTACATTAACTAATATTAGCTCACTTAAACATTTCTTTTTCTCACTTGTGTGCATATAGTATATATGTGATATATATTAATGTACATTATTTTGTGTCATGCTTGATGTCACATGCTTCTTGGATGTATGAGACTCACACCATGCTTGAAATAATGTAGGGTTTTATTTTTTTAAAGTTAATCAAAATTACTGGGATTAAGTCACATGGCTGAAGCTTGTAGAAGCTTGTGGAACCATTGACCAAGTCCACTAAGTTTGTTTTACTTGTAGATATTTATTAACCTAACCATTGTTAATTAGCCATGGTTTATTCTCTACATGAGTTAGTGTATGGCACTAACTCATCCATGGTTGCTATTCTCATCTCATGAGTTCATTTCTTCATCTCATCACTTCATCTTCTTTTCATGAGAGAAAAAGCTTGCTAGCTTTTTCTAAGGTGAGAAAATATTGTGAGAAAAAGAAAACTAAAGAGAGCCCATTTCCTACTTCATCATCCTTTACTATTAGCCATTTAGTTTAGGGTGTTTGCTGCACTAAACCCTAATTTAGCGAAGAGGTAGCATGAGCTTGAGTCTTCTCGACGTAGATCATCTTCGGCCTTGAAGACTTCGAGCTAGCCTGTTCATTTCTCCAAGGGAACCCATACTAGAGTTCGGGAGATCACAACTCGCAACGAAGGGACTACTACACGGAGCTTTAGAAGTGAAGGACCGGTCTACAAAGGTTGTATTCCTCATTCACTTTACTTGCAAAGTTGTTTACATTGCATGTTCGTTTAAAACTCTTGTTAAGATTCTAGGGATAGGGTTCTTTAGAACGGCAAAAATTTGAAAACGGCATGGACGATGCCTCCCGAAACCTTGTTGCTGTCATAGGTAACCCTACAAGTTGGAGTACGGATGAGTTTGCTTGTCAGCTTTCCTTTTGCTCAATACCTGGGTAGCCGTTACGTACAGCTAGTGCTGCTGACGTGCTTGTGGTTAAACCCACTGCCAGCGTATTGACGAGTCTTTAGAATCCCACACAGAGGATTTTCTCGGTTCAGGAAAAATGATGTAATGGCCGTATATTGATACGTGCAGGGTTCCGATTAGGTATGTGTGTGATCGCACGCTTTTGGTGTGTCGGAGTTCAAAGTTCTAAAGTTATAACCGCGATCAAGACGGCGTCGCTTTGCAGCTAGCCGGTTGAGCACGGGTCGATCCGCGGGGAGATGGTTGTATGTCCGTTCGAGTCTTTGATGAGTCAATAAAGAATTGTATATTTGTGTTCAGTTCTATCCTAAGTGTTCGTATTTATGTTCAAGAAAGCTTGTTAAGGTTAAGCTTGGTTAGTAGAGTTAGGATTAGTCTTGTACTTATCTTTTGCCATTTTTAAAACGATGTTGGGATAATTGAAAGTAGCGGGGATTAGGAGGACATAGGAATGAGATTTGCGAGTTTAAGCGAGCTTTCCAACGCTAAATCCATTCCTAGTGCCCCTTGTCCGTCCGCTAAATATGCTTATCCCAACCCTCGGCCAAACACCCGCAACCATATATCCAATTAATTCACAACTACATGTCACGTTGTAGTGTGCTTAAAGGACTTCTCGACTTAGGTCACGGATATATGTCACGTATAGCACGCCTAAGTGAGGGGGTTGCGTTTGTTTGGTCGGGGTTCGTTTTAGGATGTTTGGCGAAGAGAAGCACAAGGGATTTTTCCGTCCCTCATACCACCTTCCTTAGCCTTAACAAGTGCGGAAATTATTCACACATTATAAAAGAAAATAAAACAAAACAAGAAGGAAGAAAAGAAGGAAAAGGAAAAAAAAAACGGTTTTATAAGCTAACTCTTGGGTCTCACCTAAGCAAGGAACTCCGTCGAAATATAATCGCTTGAAAATAATACGGAAAAGAAGAAAAGAAAAGATCAAGAAATAACAAAAACTAATTAACAACAAGAAATAAAATTTCACTAGAATTAAAATAACAATTCAAGAATTAAAAGATACAAGTTAAATAAAAAAAACCTCATCTTCATTTCATCATCCACTCAATGCTCTCACTACATTTTAATGGAGGAAGACATGAAGAAGAAGAAGAAGAAGAAGCTAACTAGAACTAAACTAAATCCTAACAAAAAGAAGCATCCTTGGCTTGGGCACAAAACTGGGCTATTTATAGGCTGAGTGCTGAAACCCTAGGGCAAGATTCTGAGCCCATACAAAGTTACCAAACTACCCTAAAAATCCGAGTTAACACTGAGTCAATTCGGCTGTGGATCCGAGTTGAATTGGCATGTTGTTTTTTCTGGGGTTTCTTATGTTTCTTTCTTCAGTTGTTCTACATGTTCCAAATTGCAAATTGCTTCCATAATTTCTTCAGATCTGCAACAGTCCAAAATGGCATCAAAAATAATTCTTTTGACCTCATCTCCCTCGAGCTCCGCGCACCCATTGATTCTTGTGCTGCCCCTCTCGTGCTCTGTGCTTGTCCGATACACGAATGACCACTGTCATTTTTCTTGTCTCTGGAACTGGTAAGCGGCAATGGACTGATACGGATGACCGGAACCCGGCTTTTATCTGTTGGCAACAGATGTTCTAGATTTTAGCATAACAGTGGAGATTTTGTATCATTTGCGTTATTTTGGACTAGGAACCTGTAGCCTGTAATTATGTAGCAAACACGGATTAAAAGCACCTGCCTATAAATAAACGAGCATAAGAATATCCCTCAAGATTCGTGAGAAAACATGGGTAGACCGAACTTGGTAAACCAGACATAAGAAATGAAGGTGATACGGTTTCTTGCAAGGTCGGAACGATGGAAAGGATAGAGGGGAGTGATCAAGGAAGGGTATCGGTTAATGGTTCGGGAGGGTTTACACAGTCAATAAAAGGAACAGGATGAATTGGAAAATCCGACTCATCAATTAAAACTGTTTCATCCTCAATGCTATCCTCAAGATTCTCCTCAAAATTTAGCTCATCCATGCATTTATCATCAATATCTAGACGCATATGAAGTTCGGGAAAAACAGTTAATGACTCGGGATGATGTCCACACGGAAGTGAAAGTAAATGATGAATTGGTGAGAAAAACTCATCCAAAGTTGTGGGTTCATCATCCAAAATATTCCCAGCATCAATATCCTTAATTAAGTGAAAATCAATATTCTCACACACCTTATCAAAAGTATGGATATTAATCAATTCAGGTTCTAGAGTTGACGTGTAGAGGTGAAAAGGATTGGGTGTGGTTTCACTCGAAAGGGACCCATTACAATTTAGTAAATCAAACACTACAAAGTCTCCCAACTCATTAAACGTTCTATCTTCAATTGGTGAATCGTTCGGGACACTTGATAGACATTCAAAACTGGAGTTGTGGGATTCAATTTGCAATGGGTAGGTTTGATTTGGAAGGGTGTACAGCTCACTCTCTCCATTCAAGTTCTCAACATGTCCTACCGCCTCATCATACATTGGAAAATTTGGAGCTAGTTGAAAACTAGCTACCGGGTCACTAGGTTGTATGAGGGCGGCCATGGACGCATTCAAATCCCTCATCTGTTGGTACGACGCTACCCGAAAGTCTTCCAATGACTGTTCCAGACTAGACATGGGTTGTGAAGGGGTTTCAGTAAAAGATTCAACGTTGGTTGGATACTGGAAACTCCCAAAAGGTTGTTCATAAGAAATGACTAGGGAAGGTGCAAAAGTTGGATATGATAGATAGGAATTGAATGGTTGGACAGGAGTAGGATCAACATTATGATAAGAAAGCGGTTGGAACTGCTGATCAAAAGAATTTGAAGTGGTGAAAGGAGTGAAATATCGGCTACGAGATTGTTCAATATGTTCAGCAATGGACATGGGTGTCGGAGTCGTAACATGACTCTCAGATGGGGTATCAACATGAGAAGGGGTGAAAGTTTGAAATGGTTGATACAAAGTGGGTTGCGATGTCTTTAGCCCTAGACGCGTCTATCCGATCTCTCAAAGAAATTGCGGGCATGGATGGATCGTTCGAAGTTCGGCCAAAGTAAGAACCGTAAGAAGTAATGTCTGGTTGTGGGTACCAAAGTTCGGCAAGAGTTGGTCGTTTTGGGGTACCCATGTTATGAAAAGTGGGGAGGGTGGAAGTGGAAAATTTTTATAATTTTTTTGAATTTTTTTATTATATATATATATATATATATATATATATATATATATATTAGCAGTTTTCGAAATTGTTTGTTTTGAAAGTATACGGATTATGGGATTAACTTTTTACAAGCACGATCTCAATCACAATATGCACAAACAATACCTAGAGCTAGGGTCTTCAAAGTCCAACTAGACCGCTCTTAGATTTCCTTGCGACAAGTTGCAGGATAACTCTCGAATCGCCTCTTCACTGCCAATTGTGGCCAGGTAAGCACAAGTGAGGTAAGGAAGGTTCCGCTCACGAATCACCGTGAGACGGGCATTTTAAAATTACCTCCTCACTTGTCTAGCCTAGGCACCACAAAGTCAAGTTTAGATAAACGACCGATTCCCCACAACCTTCACTTTTCATAAATGAGCGCGACAAGTCCTTATAGGTTTGGTCTAGATATTTTTTATTAACTCAAGATAATGCGTATGCAATTAGTGATTTGTGGGGTCTTAGGAAGGGTGATGAAATCCCCAATTAATCTGAATTGGTGTTATAGCCCCATAAAGTCCGTATTATTATATGCAAAGCGTGTAAACAAATAAAAATCTAAAACAACAAAAAAAAATTATTTGGCGGCGGCGCAATTCTGTGCAAAGATACCTGCAGAAAATACAGTTAAGTGAAATTTACAGAGATAAAAAGAAAGAGAGTAGGTGAAAAAAAAATTGAGGCTAAGAAGCCTCAATTGAGCCGCGGAACCGCCGCACAACCCGAGATTTGACCGCGGTTCCGCGGTCAAACTTTGGACTTGGGGCTTAAAATTTGGTCCCTGAACTCCCCTTTCTCTCTACTCCAAAATAAAATGCTCTGTTTTCTTTTTTGATTACCGTACTTGCTCCAGATAGCCTGTACACTTGCACACAAAAAATATCAAAAATAACAACAAGATTTTTTGTTATATTTATTTATTTTTATATATATTCAAAAAGAATATTAACCCGAATGACAAGAAAGAAAATACGTTACCGTCTCCCCGGCAACGGCGCCATTTGATCCCACGCTTTTGGCGTGTCGGAGTTCAAAGTTCTAAAGTTATAACCGCGATCAAGACGGTGTCACTTTGAAGCTAACCGGTTGAGCACGGGTTGATGCGCTGGGAGATGGTTGTATGTCCGTTCGAGTCTTAGACGAGTCAATAAAGAATTGTATATTTATGTTCAGTTCTATCCTAAGTGTTCGTATTTATATTCAAGTAAGCTTGTTAATGTTAAGGTTGGTTAGTAGAGTTAGAATTAGTCTTGTGCTTATCTTTTGCCATTCTTAAAACGATATTGGGATAATCGAAAGTAGCGGGGATTAGGAGGACATAGGAATGGGATTTGCGAGTTTAAGCGAGTTTTCCAACGCTAAATCCATTCCTAGTGCCCCTTGCCCGTCCGCTAAATACGCTTATCCCAACCCTCGGCCAAACACCCGCAACCATGTATCCAATTAAGTCATAACTACACGTCACGTTGTAGTGTGCTTAAAGGACTTCTCGACTTAGGTCGCGGCTATATGTCACGTATAGCACGCCTAAGTGAGGGGTTTGCGTTTGTTTTGTCGGGGTTCATTTTAGGATGTTTGGCGAAGAGAAGCACAATGGATTTTTCTGTCCCTCATACCACCTTCCTTAGCCTTAACAAGTGCGGAAATTATTCACACATTATAAAAGAAAATAAAACAAAACAAGAAGGAAGAAAAGAAGGAAAAGGAAAAAAAAACGGTTTTACAAGCTAACTCTTGGGTCCTCACCTAAGCAAGGAACTCCGTCGAAATATCATCGCTTGAAAATAATACGGAAAAGAAAAGAAAAGAGGAAGAAATAACAACAACTAATTAACAACAAGAAATAAAATTACACTAGAATTAAAATAACAATTCAAGAATTAAAAGATACAAGTTAAATAAAAAACCCTCATCTTCATTTCATCATCCACTCAATGCTCTCACTACATTTTAATGGAGGAAGATATGAAGAAGAAAAAGACGCTAACTAGAACTAAACTAAATCCTAACAAAAAGAAGCATCCTTGGCTTGGGCACAAAACTGTGTTATTTATAGGCTGAGTGCTGAAACCCTAGGGCAAGATTCTGAGCCCATACAAAGTTACCAAACTACCCCAAAAATCCGAGTTAAGACTGAGTCAATTCCGTTGCGGATCCGCCGCCGAGTCGCCACTTTGGCCGCGGTTCCGCGATGCTTTCATGGAATTGGCATGTCGTTTTTTCTGGGGTTTCTTATGTTGCTTTCTTCAGTTGTTCTACATGTTCCAAATTGCAAATTGCTTCCACAATTTCTTCAGATCTGCAACAGTCCAAAATGGCATCAAAAATAATTCTTTTGACCTCATCTCTTTCGAGCTCCGCGCACCCATTGATTCTTGTGCTGCCCCTCTCGTGCTCTGTGCTTGTCCGAGACACGAATGACCACTTTCATTTGTCTTGTCTCTGGAACTGGTAAGCGGCACTGGACGGATACAGATGACCGAAACCCGGCTTTTATCTGTTGGCAACAGATTTTCTGGATTTTAGCGTAACAGTGGAGATTTTCTATCATTTGCGTTATTTTGGACTAGGAACCTGTAGCCTGTAAATATGTAGTAAACACGGATTACAAGCACCTGCCTATAAACAAACGAGCATAAGAATGGGCGGTATTAAATGCAATATTCTGGTATGAACAGTGTGCTAGCCACACGGACTTCAATCAGGCGGATGATGATACTAGCCAACTTAGAATTAAGCCGAATTATTAAATCAAGTTTTGATTTAATAATTTACACACACACACACATATATATTTCGATATGTATAATCTAGTATTATGTTCATTGTATTTTTCTATCTTTTGGATATTCTTATTTTGATACGAATACGGGCATATATTTGTGGGGATGTATTCTTGTATTTATACAAGAATATTTCTAGAAAGAGGACACCTCATTTGTAGTTTTTATTTCATTTTAAAGAAATTAAGAAATGAGTTGGAAGAAAGAAATGATGGAGGGTAAGGGCAAATGAATTATTAATTCATTTGCACATACTATTCAAGTATGGTTGCAATTTTAAAATGTGAAAATATTTTAATAAAAGAAAAACATGCATGCTTGAATTTGTGAGGTTTTATTCACTCTACCATTTTTCTTCTCTCTCTCTTCCATGGCTCCTTCTTCTTCTTCTTCATCTTCAACTCTCTCATGAGTTGGGAATCATGAAGATAAAGAGAAAGAAAAATGCCAGAACACTCACACACATCACTAAGCATCCTAAATTAGCAACCTAGTATTTTTAGTTACTTCATTAATAAAGTTGAAGTTTGAACTTGGTTCTCTCGGGTGGATCATCTTCGGCGAAGAAGATCAGGTTGTAAGTACGATCCGGAGCTTTTGAGAGCATGCCAGAGTCCAACCCAATTGGAGCAAATGAAGACGCTACAAAGGTTGTGATTTCTATCCTTTTGTGCTTGCTAGTTTAGGTGTTTGGTTTAGATTCGAGGGTATAAGTTTCTAGTGCCATCAAAATTTATGTTTTTTTTATTCCGCATTGCCCGTGGGTTAGCGGCGAGGGAACAATAAACTTTTAATGGTATCAGATCCATCCAAACACCATAAACTAGATAGATACGACTTCCGAATCCCGCCGTTTTTTGCTCCGTAAAAACTGTCCAAAAACCAGTGAGAAATTCATGCTATTTTGATGTTTTCACTCCCCTCGGGCTTTCGGTTTGGACCAAGAAGCCGCAGGGAGGTGCGCGGAGACCCCGAGGATGCCTCAGCGGGGAGGGACCTAGGGTGGGTCTACCCCTCGAGACCACCCTAAAGTGGCCTTGGAGGGGTGGGGACCCGAGCCTTGCCTCATTAGGCAGGCTCGGTTCTGCCTACCCCCTAAGGCCACCTTAGGGTGGCTTAAGGGGTGGGTACCTCCCCTAGGTGCCCACCGGGTCGAAGTTAATTTAGAATCGTGGCCCTCCGCGAAGTTTCGGATCAATCTGAACTCATTTCGAACTCCCGGAGTAAAGTTTTAGCATGGAATTTTTGCCGGTTTTTAGCACACATGGTTTTCGGTGTATTGGAAAATTGAAGTGTTGGCTATAAGTATGTGGTATTCGATTGTTGTAGGCTTAGTGATGGTTTCATGTATCATAACGTTTGGTAAAACATCGTCTAATTGCTATATGTATCATTTAGACGGGGTTACAGAATCGATACTCGCAAGTTTGCATGTTCTGTGATGGATATTGCTTGTTGATTATGGTTGTGTTGGATTTGTCGCGATGGATAGCCCATTGTATGTAGTATTAGATGTAATTCTCTGTGATGTAATGTATATTCATATTGCATGGCGAGCGTCCGACATGTGAACTGCCGTCACTGCGGCTTGTATATTATTTTTTGGGGCACGTCTTGGTTGTGGGCGTAGTAACCATTGTATATTCAGATTTTCATTGAATGCACTTGGATTATCCCGCGACGGAGTACTCGAGTAGTCGGGTTCTAGAGGGTAACGGACCTCCACCTCATGGCGTTGAGACCGGGGTGGCTTATTTTAGAATTGACAGACTATTCGCCGCACTTGTAGGGGTATAGGATTGACCGGCGAAGGGGTATCCAAGTCACCGGATTTTAGAAGTGCTGGATGGCCACTCACTTCGTTAATTGGGCTTGCCTCACTTCTGGGATTGGCGGTTAGCTTGCCGCACTCGTAGGAGTCTTGGATCCGATACTATGGGCTATTCACACGACCGGGAAAATTGCATTTCATATTTGGCTCCATTGAAATATATTTTTTCTAGATTATCCGCATTTCCATACTGTGTTGGATTCTTATAACATTTTAGAAAAGTGGTATATTTTATTTTGGAATTTAAATAATAATATAATGAGTTTTATTAAAATAATACCAATTATTGATTTGGATTTTCGTAAAATGGGTATATAACAATAATTATAAATTTTTCATGATAAAAGTAATGATTCTTTTGATCATGGCTAGCATAATTAATCTTAGCTTTTTCTTTAATTGGGGTTTAATATTTTGTAACCATGGTGGATTGAGAATTGGGGATTTATATTTTTGGCATGGCTACTTTAAATGATATATCTCTTTTTATTTGAAAAAGTAAAGAAAGAGAGAGTATGGTCCATATACCTTTCTCTTTATATTTTATAGATAGAGAGAGAAGAAACACAAGTGGGCATGGTGGGCATGGGCACAAATAAATTTGTGTCCCTCGACAAAGGAAATGAAATTTGAGAGAGAAAAGAGTGACGGACACAACATTTTTGTTTTTTGAATAATTGAAAGGAGAAGGGGACTGCCACTTTTATATTCATTCTTAGTAGAAATGAATGAATGGGCCTTTTCCATTCTTAGTTTTGAGGATTGAACAGAGAGATAGAAAAGGAAAAGGGAAGGTTCTCATTCTTATTCTTACTCACCTACTTCCTCATTTTTTTTCGGTGAGTGAAGAAAAGAAAAAGAGTGAAAATATGAGATAATCCACATCATTCATTACTTCTAAATAGCTAACCCACTTCAAGACTTTAAGTAAAGCCATCTCAAGTCCTTCGAGCAGCCTTATTTAAACTTTAGATCTCATCGGGAATTCAATCATCATGAGGTAAACTCTTTCTTTTCATAATTTCTAAGTTTGTTGCCATAAAAAATCATGTTTTGGTTACGATTTAAATATTTCATGACTCTTATAAAAATAGTATCTTTAAAATGATAAACTAGTTGTAGTTTGTTTAGTGTAGCTATTTATAGTTATTACTACTTGGTTGGATTTGATAAGAGTTAGAAATTTGTTTAAAAGCGTGTTTACAAAAGTTTGAATATTTTAATCAATTAAAGAGTTCTTGATTCCAAAACTAGAAATCCATTACTTTCTTTTGGTTAGGTTAACGTCATTATTTTAGTTATATTCTTTATTCATTCATGATAGGGTTTTAAGTGGTTACTTTTGTTTGTAGCGTGTTAGCAAAGTTTCTAGTTGATTTCAACTTAATTTTGGATAGTTGATGGTATTTTAAAACAAAAGTGTTGAATTTAAAGTGTTGATTTTAAAGTTTTACATAATCACAAATACGAGTTTATGGCATGATTTTCTTGATGCTCTCATCGTAGTTCGTTTGCTTGGATTATATCGTTATTAATGGGGTTTTCCATGTATGTTTGTAATTATAATTGTTATATGATCGATTGCGAAGACTTCTGACACGGTGCGGAAAGGAAAGACGATCATAGGATACGACTAGCTCGATAGCATATAAGTGAGTAGATTATATCTACGGGTGGGAAATCGAGTGGATTGCAGCACCCCCATGAAACATATTGATTGATCTTAAATTCCGTGTCGTGTTTGGAAAATGTAAAATATATCACAACCAAAGAAATTTATAAAAACCGCAATCAATAATCGGTGTCTTTTGTAGGTTCGTTTAGCGAGTGCGGATCGTCCATAGGGAAAGTGTGATTTGATCGATCTTGTTTTAGTTGAGTTGAAAATTAAAAGATAAAAGAAAATGATTCAATATTTGTGAAATTTAATTTCAAGAAACATAAAGAGATAGATCTAGAATCAAGAATTACTAAAAATCAAGAAAATGTCCAAATCGAATGAGTTATCAAGATTTGTAAAGAAGCTTGTAGGAATCGATCCAATCGATAGTGATGATGAATACCTATGATTACAAATTCTTATCTATTGAAGATTTGTTGCTAGATCGATGACAACCAATGGGGTTTAGGGATCTATTGAAGAAACTAGGGTTTCCTCTTCATCATCCCTTATCCTTTCGTTAGTTAGCATTCAAATTCTAGCCTCTAGGAAATTCAATCATCGATTGTTGATCTCTAATTTGGAGCGAAAACATTCAAGAAAGTATCTCGCTCAAAACTAGGTCATCGTTGATTCAATTTCCCAAAGTTTACAAAACTCATAAGACTTAAGAATCGTTCAAGAATTTAATCATCATCAACTACCTATTTTCTCGATTCCTCCAAAAGCGGAGTTTTCACTCAAATATCATGAAAAAGAAAACAATTAAGAATCGAATAATCTTCATAATGCACGAATGTAAAGATAAGCAAGATTTATAATCTTCACCTTTATTAATCGATGATTAGTTACAATTCACTCGAGTCGAGCTTACAAGAATTGAGGAGAGAACTAGATCTTTGAAATTAGCTTCGCATCGGTCTTCTTGAGTCGCGGATCGTCGTGGATCTCTTGCTCGGATGAAGATCGGCGTTGCTTCAAAGGATCGATGGTTGCTTGCTTGATTTGGTACTCGTTGAATCTTGATTTGGATCAAATTGTGTCACTCAATTTGATTTAGAAATGATTTGGATCTTGCTAGAATTTTACCCTTAAATGATGAACAACCATTTAATGAAGCCTTAGGTGCCTTTTTATAGTTTTTCCCCTTTAGCTTCCCCTAGAAGCTAGATTGTTATGAAGCTTACATGAGAAGCTTGGTAGGTATCAAACTTGCACAAGAAGCTTGGTTGTTATGAAGAGAAGCTTCTGGAGAAATCTACACAATTCGAAACGTCTTGGAGAAGCTTGTCCGTTAAAAGAAGTCATCTGCAAAAAGTTCCTGCCGCCGACGAGTCGACTCGGCCGCGGATCCGCGGCGGATCGGCCTGACTCGGCCGCGGATCCACGGCCGTTTGGTGGAGTTGCTGCATGGAAATTTCTGTATTGTTTCATGTTGTCTTCATGGTTGTTAAATCTTTCTAATTTACTGCCAGATCACAGGTTAAAGACTTGATGTATTTTATCAGCACTTTTAGCAATTCCGGCTCTTTTACCTGGAGAATTTCCTGCACACAATCCCGAGACAAGGGTTGATATATACAGATCAATGCGATTAGTAATAAACACATAATTTCCTCTTAGAATGTTGATTATAACTATAACATAGGTTATTTGGTATTTTCCAGATGAATTCTTAATCTGTGTTATAATTACAATAGACACCTATATATGAATGATAAGAGTAGGGAAATTAACGTGTTGAGAATGCACTATTTTCGACTGATCAAATTCCCCCAAACTTAATTTTGGTCGTCTCGAGCAAACGTCTTATTTTTATTTAAGAGAAAGAGAAAATAAAGAGAAAAACTAACTAGCACATTTTCGTAGGCAACACAATTGCACTGAGCACGTACAACAAGCCGTTAAACCTCTAGGTGTCCCTAGTAGGAGGAGTGTTGTCTCCTGAGGGTTTTCAGTGGATTGCACCCACAAAATCCTATAATAAAAAGAAGACCGTAAAAGTTACATTTAAAGATAAGGACTGTAAAAGAAAGACTTTGAAAATCAGAGTTTCCAACTAATACTAGCTTTCAATTGCTATGAGCCCTATCTTAATAGTCATGAAAGAATGTTAGAAATCATATCATCCCTCAATAAAACATCGTCTTTATTCTTCATTCCTACCTTTCTTCCAAACATTGATCATATACCCCTATGTGTGTGAACTGGACATCCCTACACTCGGAGAATTCAATTCAAGCTATCATACTCTTGTCCATCTGCCTTAGTACTTTTTAATCGATATTTAGATGGATTTGCTCACATATTTTTCATGCGACCGTTAATAGTTCTTGAGGTACTAACCGACCGATTGCTCAACATGTTTGCTGATTAGGTGTATATAATATTTTCCTCGTCTTGCAACACCTAAGGCTTAGCAGTGACTCCCAAACTAGTTGGTCTAAGGCACTTGGTGATGAAGCACCCTTGCTATATTTTTTTATTGCTTCCTTGGCGATAACAAAACCGGTGTTCATTTTTCTTTTCACAATTTTATTTTTTATTTTCCATTTATTATTTCCTTCATACTTTGGCTTTCAGACAAGAGCATTTCAAGGTATCCTCTACTATCCCGAGTTTCAAGATGTGTGTAAGTGTGAATAGTAGGGTATCAACATTCAAATGTTTGGCATCCAGAATAGAATCTATTTTTCAGACTTATTTTTATCCTCAGATTAGTGACTTCTTTCATCTTACTAACCCTTGGGACAACGGCTCATAACTACTTAATTACTAGTTTCGTTTAAGAAAACTTTTAACTTTCTAGGTTTTCTTAAACTATTCTAATCTTATGGATGTAATTTTTCATTATCTAGTCTTTTATTATAAAATTAAATATTAAATATTTTTTTATCTTTTAAATTTTTAAAATTTTTAGTTTTAAATGTTTTGTGCTTATGCAAAGTATGATGCAAAATGATGCGCAACTAAGCACAAACCTCCCCCAAACTTGTTTTCAACAGCGTCCTCACTGTTGCTATCTGTTAAAGTTCAGAAACCTGTAAACTTAGGAGGCAAAAAAAATTTGTTACAGGGGACATGAAATATGATTGTGGAAAATCTCCCCAAACTTATTCTTTTATTCACGTACAAAAACATTTTATGATTTTGTTTTGTATTTTTTTTATATTTTTCTAAAATTTATTTACAAGTTGACTCACCTCTATTCAAAAAAAATGTGACAAAATTACCAAGTCATGGAGGTGAGGTAGAGGAAAATCAGTCTTTATTAAGCGGCTCCTGTAAAAACAGGAGCTCCTCCGAGAGGTCGGTGGAAAAATACGGTTTAAGTTTATGTCCACTTACTTTAAAAATTGTACCATTTTCAACATTTTCTATCTCAACTGCCCCGTGCGGGTATACATACCGCACAACAAAAGGTCCTTTCCACCGAGATTTTAGCTTACCCGCATGAAGATGGAGTCGTGAATCATAAAGGAGGACTTGTTGACCAGGTGTAAAAGTTTTTCTCAAAATTTTTTTATCGTGAAATACCTTAGTCCGGCTCTTTACAATTACAGCATTATCATAACCTTCATCGCGGAGTTCGCTTAGCTCGTTTAATTGCAGCTTCCGAAAGTTGCAGGCTTGATTTAAGTCAAAGTGAAGTTCTCTAATGGCCCACATTGCTTTGTGCTCAATCTCGACCGGAAGGTGACAGGCCTTTCCAAACACTAATCTGTAAGGAGACATGCCTAGATCGGTTTTATATGCAGTACGGAATGCCCAAAGAGCATCCGTCAATTTGGTTGACCAATCTTTTCGATTTTTAGAAACAGTTTTCTCCAAAATTTGTTTGATTTGTCTGTTTGAAACCTCAGCCTGCCCGCTCGTTTGGGGATGATATGGTGTGGAAAGTTTGTGGTTGATTGCGTATTTCCTCATCAAAGTCTCGAAAGACCGATTGCAGAAATGTGTCCCGTTATCGCTAATGATTGCGCGTGGGTGTCTAAATCGCGAAAAGATGTTTTCATTTAAAAATTTAATGACAACCTTTTTGTCATTAGTGCGACAAGGAATAGCTTCCACCCACTTCGAGACGTAATCAACCGCAAGCAATATGTACAGATTCCCGAAGGAGTTAGGAAAAGGACCCATAAAGTCTATACACCAAACGTCAAAAATTTCAACCACCAAGATGGGTTGAAGTGGCATCTCATTTCTCCGGGAAATCCTACCCGTGTGTTGACACCGTGTACAGGTTTTGCAATGAGCAAATGAATCTTGGAACAAAGTCGGCCAATAAAAACCGCATTTCAAAACCTTCTCTGCCGTCTTTCGAGGTTCAAAGTGACCCCCACATGCCTGATCATGACTAAAAGATAGAACACTCTTGAATTCATCATTAGGGACACTTCTGCGAATGATCTGGTCAGGACAATACTTAAACAGATAAGGTTCATCCTAGTAAAAATGTTTTACTTGGGAAAGGAATCGATATTTGTCCTTTTTTGACCATTCATAGAGAATAAGTCCCGTAGCAAGATAATTCACAATATCCCCGAACCAAGGTTCAGTGGATACATTCAAGAGTTGTTCGTCTGGAAAAGAGTCATTGATTGGCAGGGTCACAGGTGAAGAAGAGATGCGCGATAGATGGTCGGCTACCACGTTTTCATATCCTTTCTTATCTTTGATAACAAGGTCAAATTCTTGTAATAGAAGGATCCAACATATTAGCCTACCTTTAGCATCCTTCTTCGCCAAAAGATGTTTCAAAGCGGAGTGGTCAGTGTATACAACAATTGGTGAGCCGATCAAGTAAAGCCTGCATTATTCTAATGCAAATACAACTTCTAATTTGAGCATCGTTCGGGGTCTTACTCGCATAATAGATCACGTGTGGCATCTTTACAATGTGCAGTCCTAAAACTGCACCAACTGCAAAATCTGATGCATCACACATAACCTCAAACGGGTGGTTCCAATCTGAAGATGATAGAACGGGGGCTGTAGTGAGAGAGTGTTTGAGTGAGTCAAATGCAGCCTCACAATCCGAGTCAAAGTGAAAGGTTGTGTCCTTGGCCAAGAGAAGAGTTAAAGGTCTAGCCATTTTGCTAAAATTTTTAATGAATCTCCTGTGAAAACCTGCATGGACATGAAAAGATTGTATATCCTTGACGTATTTAGGATGAGGAAGGTTTTGAATGACATCTATTTTAGCTTTGTCAACTTCAATGCCTTTTCGTGAAATCATATGTCGAAGCACAATTCCTTCTTGGATCATGAAATGGCATTTTTCCCAATTCAAGGTTAAGTTCTTCTCTTTACAACGAGTAAGAACCGCGTCAAGATGAGATAAGCAGTCAGCAAAAGATTCTCCAAATATCGAGAAATCGTCCATAAAAATCTCCAGAAAATTCTCGACCATGTCCGAGAATATCACCATCATACACCGCTGAAATGTAGCAGGAGCATTGCATAACCCAAAGGGCATGCGACTGTAAGAAAAAGTACCAAAAGGACAAGTCAATGTGGTCTTGTCTTGATCCTTTTTGGCAATAGGGACCTGATTATAGCCAGAGTATCCGTCCATAAAGCAGTAAAATTCACGTCCAGCTAAGCGTTCTAGCATCTGGTCAATAAAAGGTAGAGGAAAGTGGTCTTTCCTCGTTGCGGCATTGAGTTTTCTATAATCAATACATACACGCCACCGAGTTTGAGTGCGTGTCTGGATTAACTCATTTGCCTTATTTGATATGACCGTGATGCCAGATTTCTTAGGGACGACATGAATTGGACTTACCCATTGGCTATCGGAGATTGGGTAAATGATACCATTGTCAAGGCATTTGACGATCTCTTTCTTCACCGCATCCCTCATGACGGGGTTCAACCGTCTCTGTGGTTCTCTGGTTGGCTTGGCTTCATCCATCAGATGTATATGATGTTCTACAATCAATGGACTAATCCCTTTGATGTCAGCCATAGTCCAACCAAACGCCTGCCTATTAGATCTCAATACCGTCAAAAGAGCGTTCTCTTGTTCTAGGGCTAGAGAAGCTGATATGATCACCGGTAAAGACTCATTCTCACCTAAATATGCATATTTAAGATGAGAAGGTAAAAGTTTGAGATCTAATGCTGGCGGAGAAACTATAGAATGTGGGGTCATCGAATGATATTCGGAGTCAAGGAGAAGCTCGTAGCCTGCAAAAGATACAGACTCGGAAGGTGAAGAGTCAAGAGTTTCAGACTCAAGCGTGGAAAATGTGTCCTAACGAAGATGTGAAAGATCAAACATTGATGTGCTAGTGTCGTCGAGATTTTCAAAGAAAAGTTCATCAACTTCGCAACTTTCAAAAGCAATCTCGTGGACAGAACAAATATCAAGAATATGAGCGGAGGGTTCAGATGGCTGACTTCCAATTTTATAGATGTTCAGTTCAATTGTCATTTTTCTAAAAGATAGGTAGATTGAATCGTTTCGACAATTGTTGACAGCATTGGAAGTGGCAAGGAATGGTCGACCCAGAATCACCGGAATTTGGTTCTGTGGGTTTGCTACAGGTTGTGTATCAAGAACAATAAAGTCCACGGGGAATATGAATTCCCTGACTTTTATCAACACATCCTCCAGTTCACCCCTAGGTTTGGTGATTGAACGGTCTGCCATTTGGAGAGTGCAGTGAGCTGGTTTCAACTCTCCAATCCTTAACTGCTCGTAAACAGAATATGGAAGCAGGTTAACACTTGCGCCAAGGTCAAGTAAAGCACAGTTAATGTTTTTACCCCCAATAGAAATCGATATCGTAGGACATCCTGGGACTTTACGTTTCTTTGGTAACTGTGGAGTAAAAGCAGTGCTAACATTATTGGTCATGAAGACCTTTTTAGGCACTTGAGTCTTCCTTTTCCTAGTGCACAAGTCTTTGAGAATTTTCGCATAAGCGGGGACTTGTTGAATCGCATCTAGGCGAGGGATGTTGATGTTAACCTGTTTAAACATCTCCATAATCTTCTCCATATGCGGACTCGATTTGTTTCCCCTTAACCGGTTAGGATAAGGAGCTTTAGCAATAATAGCTGGGTCCATCATAGGAGAAGGTGGTGAGTGTGGAAGTGATCCCAGAATAGGAGTGGGGATCGTCTTTGGTGGAGTAGAAGAGGTATGCTGAGGGTTTGAGCCTTGAGGAAAATGGAGAATAGGCTTGCTAGAAAATGGTGGGGTAAATAAAGTAGGTGTAGAAGTAGAAGTGTGTGTGGAAGGAAAAATGGAAGTGGAAGCCGGGGTATTATTGATTAATTCTTCATGATTATCAATCTCTTTCCCAACTTGATTATTCAGAACTCTTCCTGATCTCAACGTTGTGATGGCATTCACATTGTAGTGTTGTGAATGCCCAGGATTCGGTAGGGGTTGAGATGGAAGTTTCCCTTTCTCTCTTGCACTCATTTTGGCTTTTAATTGGGCAATTTGTGCTTCCATCGATTTAATACTCTCACTTTGGGAGTCAGAGTTTTTCTGGATTTTATCGAGGGAAGACTTAAATTCAGCCGACATTTGTTTCATAAACATTTCAAAAGTCCGTTCAAGTGAAGAGGAATTATCAGTACCGGTCAACTGTAAAGGATTATACGGTGCAGATGTTGACCGGATTTTGGAAGTTTTGTGATTGGTAGGGGTGCTGACTCGGTTGGAGTGGTTGCTGTTGTGGTGGAGGACCCCTTTGAAAATTATTTTGATTTGGAACCGTGTTTTGATTTTGTTGTTGGTTCCAAGCAAAGTTAGGGTGATTCCTCCAACCCTGATTATAAGTGGAAGAATACGGATCATTTCTAGGTCTTTGTTGGAAAGAAGCATTGGTATGCTCTTGACCTTGAAACGGAGAATTTAAAGGACATTCTTCCGTAAGATGAGATGGATCAGAACATCATCCACAGACAGTTTTGGAGAGTGACATCTGATTTAGGGAGGCTGCTAAAAATTTATGTTCCATAGCTTCGAGTTTCTTTTGCATTACTGCCATTTTAGCTCTAACTCCTATACAAACATCAAGCTGGTGAATGCCACCCCTAGACGATGACTGGTTTATACTCTCCCACTGTAAAGTTTTTTTAGCGAAATCTTCTAGAAATCTCCAAGCTTCACCATCATCTTTAGTCATGAAGGTGCCTTGACACATGGATTCAAGGGTCAGTTTTGTTGTAGGATTAATGCTCTCATATATGATTCTGCACAGATCCCATCTAGGGATTCCATGATGTGGACATTGAACTAATAGATCCTTGAAGCGTTCAAAACACTTCGAAAATGGTTCATTTGGAAGCTGGGTAAATTGGTTTATTTCGCTACGGACTCGAGCTATTTTATGATTCGGGTAGAATTTCTTTAGGAAAGCTGTTACGAATTCTCCCCAGTTCGAAATAGAATGTGCGGCTGTATTATATAGCCACTTCTTAGCTATATCGCACAAGGTAAATAGGAGAAGACGTAATCTCATAGCATCTACAGAAAGGTGTGAAGTACCCATCATAGCGCATACATTTTCAAATTTGGTAATAAAGACGTATGCGTCTTCAGACTCGAGACCGTGATATTTGGGTAAAAGATTGATGTATTGAGGTTTGATTTCAAAGTTGTCCCCATTGGCTGGTGGAATGGAGAGACAGGTCGAAAGAGGACCTCGCATAGGGTAGCATCTCTCTTGGAGAGAGATGCAGGGCAGATTCTGCGCACCTGCGGACGGTGGCAGAATAGTGTTAAAGAAGTTCGATGGAGAATCGTCCATCGAAGTGGGTATGGTAGGGGGTGTAGGAAAAGTAGACGTAGAAATTGTTAGTTATATGTATGCCCTAGAGGCCATAACTGTACATAGGATGTATATTGTAGTGGATGCTGGGACATATATAGGGAGGACTTTCTTGCTCGACATGATAGTATGCTATCTGGTTGCTCTTTACCTTAACGTGTATACTGATTGTCTCTCTGTTACATGTTGGTAAAGCCCTTAGGATGTGTACTTGACTACCTGGACTATGATGCAGATCAAACAAGTGGGGACATGGTAGTCCATAAGTACATGCTTCAAGGTCCCTAGTCGTGGGTGTATTGAGACAGGGCATCGATATACCAGAGTAGACTAGCGTATACCTTCTCGACCCATACAGATGGGCGATGGATGATCCCATATCCATTGGTGTTAGACATCAGAGATGATATACGGGTGCTCAGTGGAGACTGGGTACACTGGACGGACTCGCCGAGAACTCCCAGATGGTATTATACCTTACGTCAGATGGCAGTTCTATGGTGACACTGGTACAGAGTAGTCTGTTGACCCGAGATCGTCATAGAGTCTTGTGTGGTTCCCACTGTGCTTTGATTTCCACCTTACCACGTCCAAGAGGGCATGCAAAACGGTGGTTTTTGGGTACAGTCCCGAATCACATGGAGGCAATGAGCGATAGGAGGGGATTCGTCTCTCTCGGTATAGGGAGTTGATGTTGCGCTGCGTTCGATTGGCTATAACCGGAAATCCCTGGCCAGGGTTGCTGAGATTTACTGGTAAGTGTTACCAGTAGTTTCTCGAACTGTTATAGACCTCATATCGACACGACTTATCGAGCTATTGGGGTCTGACGTTTACCACCCCTAGGCAAGATATGCGACATATCAGACGATCAGACCGGACTGTACGGTAAGTGTTACTGGTTAGATTCACAGGAGTGTGAGCGGGCTTGCTCGTCAATCTTCTGATCGCTCAATACCCGGGTGGCCGTTACGTTTAGCAGACCACTTACGGCTTGTGGGTGTTTGATATGATCATCACCTGCTGCCGGCGTATTGAAGAGTCTTTAGAGTCCTACACAGAGGTTTCCTGGCTCTAGCAAAACGAAATAGGAGCGCATATGAGATATGTACGGGACCGAGAATAATACCAGTATGTGATACTGTATTCGATTCTCGCGATTTGTGACATTGATCGGTTATATGCGATATAGCCGGGTTATCGGATCAAGTGTTGATTCGATAAGTTGTTACTATTGATATTAGTCGGTTATATGCGATATGACCGGATTGTTAAATCAAGCGTTGATTTAATGATTTAATGCATGATTATATATTTGATATATTACTTTGCATTAACTAGTATTGGTTCACTTAAAAAGGATTTTCTCACTTGATGTGCACATTGTATATGTGATATACTTTTGTGCATTTGATTGTATCATGTTTGATGATACATGATAGTTTGGTGTTTGGTTTAAACCATGGTTGGTCAATGGTTAGGGTTTGTTTTGCTTCATTTACTTATTCATTTATTTATTTATTCATTTTTGAAAGAAATAAAATGGTGGCCAACTTTGGATTATCCTTGAAGCTTCATGAAGCTTTGAAATGGTTGACCATTTTGTTTCTTTCCCTAACCCTAACCATTCAACCTAACCTTAGTTAATTCTCTACACCTAACTATGGTTGAGATTATGATAAGTATCTTTTTATTTTCTATTTTAAATATACTTATGATATTCTTTCTTCTTCTTCTTCATCAACAATGAAGAAAAGCTTGCCTCCATCAATGACAATTTGAGAAAAAGAGTGAGAAATCCAATTCTAAAGTGAACCCACTTCCTATTTCTTCATCCTCTACCTCTTGCCAAGTAGTATAGGGTGTTTTCTTCACAAGTTTCATGACTTGGTGAAGTGGGAGCTTAATCTTGTGATGCCTCGACGTAGATCATCTTCGGCATCGTAGTCGATGACCTAGCCCACCCATTTCTTCGATGAAGCCGACGCTAGAGCCCGGGATTCGATGATCGCAGTGAGGAGACTTCATTGCGGAGCCATGGAGGTGGAGAACCGGATCTACAAAGGTTGTATTTCCGTTTACCCTTTAGTTAAGTTGTTAACTAGCTTCTAGTTTCGCCTAAAATTCTAGTTAACGATCTAGTCTAGGGTTTCTCGGCACCGTAAAATTTGAAATTGGCATGGTTGATGCCTTGTGAGACCTCCTTAGTGTGTCTAGGAACCCTACAGTGGTATCAGAGCCTAGCTAGAGCCTTAGGCGATGCGTAGACGATATTAGAAACCCGATCGAACCCGAAACCCTAACTCCAAATCACTCTCTGGAAATTTTCTGAAACTTTGGATTTTTGTGAATTAAAAATTGCCAAAAAATTCAGCAGGTAATTTTATGAGTTACTATGAAGCACGTGCTTCTGATTCGTCCAAAGCGCGGCGGAACCGCGGCACGAGCATGGCTCGTGCGGCGGTTCCGCGGCCAAGAAGTGACATTAGCTTTTCAAATTTGTACAGTAATTCCTATAATTTAGTGCTGTATTTTCTGGGAGATTTTAACATCTACTCAAGAGTTGAGTTTTCTGGGGTTGTATTGGGACTTCGTTAATTCGATCGGATTGTCTAATTTTGTCTGTGTGTTTTTCCGGGTAATTTTAGAATATGTTAAAAAGTTCGGACGGATATAAATACCCACCTTTTCCCCTGTCGGGAAATTTCCAAGTGTTGGATCTTTCCGTGGTTTAATAACGTTCTAAGTAGTGCAAGTAACGCGATGGACCCTCTAGAAGACAACAAACCTTAACTCGATTATGAGACCGTCTTGAACTGCCCTTTGAACTTTAGGGTTTGGGGCAGTACGGCGTGCCACATGTGAGGCGTTGGCTTGACCCTTCTACGGCTGGACCGTTGGTACTGAGGCACGAACTGAATGTTTTTAGACTTATTTCATGTGTTGAGCTGTATCGGGAAAACTTGGGTGTTCGATTGTTCGATCGGAAAGTTTAACATTTTCTATTTATCTCGAATGGGATACAATACTTGGAATCCACAAGTAGTTATGAGATAACTGATATGAATGTTATAAACACAGCACTTTAGTCTCACTTGATCGGTTGCCACGGAATTTTGATGTGATCAAAAGTCCGTCGCAATCACGTAGCGTACGTGGATACTCGCCGGATAAACTTAATAGACTGCTACACCCAATAGCCCCGACCAAGTGACTGTAGGAGAACCCCGTCACCGAAAGCATCCGTTCGGGTGCTTGCGGCAGCGGTTTTCCGCCTTAGTGCACTTCGTCGACGGTATCGGGGGTGCGGCCGTCTACTAAAGTTTGCGACGAGCATTCGATCAGAATTTCGGGAATCCTGTTGAATTGCCCGACTTGATATTGAAAAGTGTTTTCGATAATGAGACTAAAATGCGGGGTTTATAATTGTTAGGCATGCGATGTCTAAGGAATTCATTTGATTGGGCATGCGATGTCTATGAAGTTTGTGGAATCCAACTGTTGTAGTTTTACACTTTCTTTTCTGTGACCGTAAGTGTAGTATGTCGATATCGCCGGTTTCGTTGCTATACGTCAACGACAATTGGGGTATGCATACTTACTTACGTTGATGACATGCGATGTTATGTGTTGCTGGATATGTTATATTGGATCGTCGTGTTCGAATAGCCGGGGGTTTTTATGTGAGATGAGTGTTTTTTTATTTCCATTCATGTAAAAACTTGTATGTAATATTCTTTTATTGGGGCACTTCCAAGTTGCGGAAGTTGTCACCATTGTTGTATATTATTTAATTTTCCGCACTAGGATAGACCCAAGGAGGAGGGCACAAGTAACCGGGTTCTGGAGTCCAGTGGGAGACCAACTCGAGGAGTCGAGTCCGGGTCTCCTAACTCTAGAATTGGTAGGGTTGCTTGCCGCTCTCGTAGGGGTCTTGGGGTGTGGGTTTGGCTATTCATCGCGACCGTGGAATCCGTGTTTTATACTGGCTCGTATTGAAAACACGGACGTCCTAGTATAACCAATATTTCATATGTTTCTTCTGCTGCGATATCTGTGATGTGATCATATGATGTTCTGTGATAGATACAGTATATAGTATATATGATATATTATATAGATGTTACTTATGTTTTACACCCGCGCTAGCCCTGCCCCGCTCTGCCGTTAGTTACTTAACCTAACGGTGCACGAGGGGACATCGAGGCGAATGCGGATGGCATAAGTGTACGTTGTATTTATCTGTGATGTTTAGGTAACTTAAATGATGGGACTTCATTAATGTGATTAATGAAAGAAAAGAAACCTAAAGATGTTGTAGAATCGAATTTCAAAAATAAAACAGGTAGCTACAGTTCTTGCTTTGCACAGCGGTATATATGATATATTCTGCACCTTATTCGATAAAGAAAGGACCGAGATCCCTTCACCGGGAGTGACTCCTTTAGCAATAACTGGCAGATGCTACACACTCGGTTTGTCTTTTGATTGCTTCTATAGTTTCTGCTTTGCACAGTGATATATATGATATATCCCGTACCTCATTCGACGAGGAAAGGACCGACGATCCCTTCACCGGGAGTGACTCCTTTAGCAAAACTAGAAAAGCCTCAAAAACACTCCATTTCAAAATTCATTCGATCCTACAACGATATCAAGTTCATTACGCAATAGGTTTTCAGAAAAACCTGTCGTAGGCCTCCGTCATTTCAGATAAGTACTAGTTAGTATTCGTGCTACGTTTGTTGACTATGTTAAGGCGTAGTGTGCGGTAGCTAATTAGTGCTTATCTGCATAAGCATATGATGCGATTGGATTAGGGTAGTCGTGCGACTTTGTTGACTATGTTAAGGGTCGTGCGGGTGGGTTTAATTCAATCGAGAAATGACGGGTTGAACTTGACTAGCACTTATGATTTGTTGACTATGTTAAGGTCATATAGCTGCTAGGGGCAAAATTATCGGGAATTTCAAGTGTTGAAATTTGCAATGAGATTGCATACCTTCTATGAGATAGTTGGATCCCGATACCCGCTGCGAGTAATTGTTACTCCTGGGAGAGTTTTACACATTACAATTAGCCGATCAAGTAGGTGTCTAGAAAGGTGTCAACGGGGTTACGCTTCTGGGAAAACGAGGTTTACATTAATTAGGTTCGTGCGAAAGCACGGGGGACCTCCCTCAAAGTACCGATACTGGCCTGGCTGAAAGATTGGCGAACTTGTAGTGTGTAATTAATCCCGGCTAGTCTTTCCTTTTAGGGTTTGAAGGAAGATTTGATAAAAATAGTGGGAGCCATCCTGATTAGATAAAATAATAACCAATCTGATCTTGCAAGAGCATACGCTGAGTGTTTTCTTCTCTCTCTCTTTCCAGGTAGCGACCATGCCACGCCTTAATCAAGATAATAAAACGGATATATTGACTGAACCCGCTTGTTATACTGAGCTGGGGAACGTTGGTCCCGCTCCAACTTATAATTGTTATAAGACAGAGCAGGAAATTGGGGAATACCAGATTTCCCATGCCGCCCAAACGAAGAAAGTGCATATGATGCATCTTCTTCGGGTGTGTTCGTTACCTAGAACTGTTTCTCAGTGTCCTTTACGTCCTGGGTATATGATACCAGATCAGGATCCCAGATATGTAACCTGTTACATAGGGCTACAGATAGGTAAAGAACTGAGAACGGGTGATAAGTTTCATGAGGCAGAAAATGGTGCAAGTATTGCAGCAAGGTCTGTTGGTCACTGTCACCCTGTATTACCAGAATACATTGATTCTGAACAAATGCTATTAGATACCGATCCTGATATACAAAATCATATCACTCTCTTTATTAGTAAAGAAATGATAAAATTTTGTATTGTTGGATAATGTTTTGAACATTTCCTATATCAAAAGTTGATCGGTTCAGGCACGTTATCTAAAAGCATTGAAGTTCTAAATCAAACTACAGTTCTTAGTATATGGAACACACACAAGAGGAAGAGTTCAGAAATGAACGAATCCTTCTTGAGGTATTGTAGACTAGGTCATATCAATGCGACCCGACTAGCTAAAGTTACATGTAGATGCATATTTAAATCAGTTTGAATTTCTATCTTGTGAAACTTGCCAGTCATGTCACAAAGATATAATGACACCAGTTCCGTTTACTGGAAATAGAGAAAGAGTTAGTGAACTCTTGGGATGATACATGTTGATGTATGTAGGTCCCCTGTCTACACATGCCAAGACAGGTTCTTTGTACTTCATTACATTCTTTGATAATCTTTCGAGATTCAGACCTATGTTCCTGTTGAAACATAAGTCCGAACCTTTTGAGATATACACAGAATATGATTTAGAAGTAGAGAACCAATATACGGGTAAAAGTATTATGTCCTTTGATGTGATCAAGGAGGAGAATACTTGAGCACGGAACTCCTGGACTATTTTAAGAAGAATGAGATTCTCTCTCAGTATTACTACTCTGAATACACCACAGCACAACGGTGTATCAGGGCGGAGCAATAACACCATATATGATATGGTGTGCTCTATGATGAGTATTACTGAGTTACCTATTTCCTTTAGGGAGTTACGCACTTATGAAGTTGCATACCTATTGAATAGGGTTCCGATCAAATCAGATGCCTTCCATTTCATATGTGATATAGAAATGGAAGAGCCCATATCTTAAATTTTCTTAAGATTTGGGGTTGTCCGGCCTATGTCTAAAAAAGCAAAATCCGGACAAGCTCGAGGCAAGGTCAGTCATGTAGAACTGGAAGTGTTTCAGCTATATAAACTACAGCAGATGATTTGGTAGAACCGAAGGATTCAATAGTAACCAACGAACCTCAGCCTCTCCGCCGATCTAGTAGGGTTCCTCACCCACCTGAGAGTTACTTCGGTTTCTCTATGACAGTGGGAGCGAGGAATGCATCATGAGATGATGACCCAACTAGTTTCGAGCTGGCCATCAAGAGTGGGACTCTGTAAGAATGGCTGGATGCTTAGTGATCTGAGATGGAATCCTTATACACCAACAAAGTATGGACTTTGGTTGCTATATCTGAAGGGTTAAATCCCCATCAGGAGCAAGTATATCTTGAGAAGATTACTTGGTGTACATGGAAAGGTTGAGACTTTCAAAGCTAGACTTGTTAAAGGTTTTTCGTCATCAACCAGGTGTGGATAATGGTGAAACCTTTTCAAGTAGCTATGCTTAAGTCCATCCAGATCCTACTTGCCACGGCTACATACCATGACTATGATATCTGGTGGTTGGGTGTCATGACTACTTTTCTAAATAATGATTTAGAAAACAGAGTCTATAAGTACATAGCCAGAGGGCTTCATAGACAGTGGGAGCAGCGGAAACGTGTGCAAGATGTTTTATGTGATAAAGCAGGCATCGCGGAGTTGGAACATCTGTTTTTGATGTGGTAGTCAAAAAGTTTGACTTCATCAAAATGGTAGATGAACCTTGTATATACAAAAAGGTAGTAGGGAGTATGGTGGTGATCCTCGTGGAATATGTGGATGACATACTCTTGATAGGGAAGGAGTTTCCTATGCTACGCTCGGTCAATCTCCGCTTATCGCAATGATTCTCCATATAGGATCAAAGTGATACCTACTAAATCTGGGGTTTTGGATCTATGAGATAGATCTAATTGGATATTAGGATACTCACTAGTTGTAGTGAGATAGTATCAATCGATCCTAGGGAGAATCACTGGAAAGGTTCCAGGGTGATAAGGACGACTGAATGTCAGTCGTAGGCATTGTCTTTACCCTCAGTAAAGGGACGATATGTTAGAAGAGTTCCAAGCTAAATACCGTGGCATACAAGATGATAAAGGCTGGATACATCGCTACTTAAGATGCTACCAAAGAGGAAGTCTGGGTGTATATTAGTTCATGAGATGAACTTAGTTCCCCCCATTGTGTGACAATGGAGTTGTGGCTTTTGCCAAGGAACGTCCGTCCCATCATTGATCCAGACATATTCTAAGGCAGTATCACCTGATCATGGAGATGGTTGATCTCCAGGGTGATCGAGGTTAGGAGAGCAGACTCAGAGGACAACACGGAGGATCCTCTCACGAAAGCCTATTCCCAGAGAGAGACTTTTATGGGATGGTTGAGTATGAGATACTACAACCACTGCTACAGATGGCCCTAGTGCAAGTGGGAGATTGTTAGTTATATGTATGCCCTAGAGGCCATTACTGTACATAGGATGTATATTGTAGTGGATGCTGGGACATATATAGGGAGGACTTTCTTTCTCGACATGATAGTATGCTATCTGGTTGCTCTTTACCTTAACGTGTATACTGATTGTCTCTCTGTTACATGTTGGTAAAGCCCTTAGGATGTGTACTTGACTACCTGGACTATGATGCAGATCATACAAGTGGGGACATGGTAGTCCATAAGTACATCCTTCAAGGTCCATAGTCGTGGGTGTATCGAGACAGGGCATCGATATACCAGAGTAGATTAGCGTATACCTTCTCGACCCATACAGATGGGCGATGGATGATCCCATATCCATTGGTGTTTGACATCAGAGATGATATACGGGTGCTCAGTGGAGACAGGGTACACTGGACGGACTCGCCGAGAACTCCCAGATGGTATTATACCTTACGTCAGATGGCAGTTCTATGGTGACATTGGTACAGAGTAGTCTGTTGACCCGAGATCGTCATAGAGTCTTGTGTGGTTCACACTTTGCTTTGATTTCCACCTTACCACGTCCAAGAGGGCGTGCAAAACGGTGGTTTTTGGGTACAGTCCTGAATCACATGGAGGCAATGAGCGATAGGAGGGGATTCGTCTCTCCCGGTATAGGGAGTTGATGTTGCGCTGTGTTCGATTGGCTATAACCGGAAATACCTGGTCAGGGTTGCTGAGATTTACTGGTAAGTGTTACCAGTAGTTTCTCGAACTGTTATAGACCTCATATCGACACGACTTATCGAGCTATTGGGGTCTGACGTTTACCACCCCTAGGAAAGATATGCGACATATCAGACGATCAGACCGGACTGTACGGTAAGTGTTACTGGTTGGATTCACAGGAGTGTGAGCGGGCTTGCTCATCGATCTTCTGATCGCTCAATACCCGGGTGGCCGTTATGTTTAGCAGACCGCTTGCGGCTTGTGGGTGTTTGATATGATCATCACCTGCTGCCGGCGTATTGACGAGTCTTTAGAGTCATACACAGAGGTTTCCTGGCTCAAGCGAAACGAAATAGGAGCTCATATGGGATATGTGCGGGACCGAGAATAATATCAGTATGTGATACTGTATTCGATTCTCGAGATTTATGACATTGATCGGTTATATGCGATATAGCCGGGTTATCGGATCAAGTGTTGATTCGATAAGTTGTTACTATTGATATTAGTCGGTCATATGCGATATGACCGGATCGTTAAATCAAGCGTTGATTTAATGATTTAATGCATGATTATATATTTGATATATTACTTTGCATTAACTAGTATTGGTTCACTTAAAAAGGATTTTCTCACTTGATGTGCACATTGTATATGTGATATACTTTTGTGCATTTGATTGTATCATGTTTGATGATACATGATAGTTTGGTGTTTGGTTTAAACCATGGTTGGTCAATGGTTAGGGTTTCTTTTGCTTCATTTACTTATTCATTTATTTATTTATTCATTTTTGAAAGAAATAAAATGGTGGCCAACTTTGGATTATCCTTGAAGCTTCATGAAGCTTTGAAATGGTTGACCATTTTGTTTCTTTCCCTAACCCTAACCATTCAACCTAACCTTAGTTAATTCTCTACACCTAACTATGGTTGAGATTATGATAAGTATCTTTTTATTTTCTATTTTAAATATACTTATGATATTCTTTCTTCTTCTTCTTCTTCTTCAACAATGAAGAAAAGCTTGCCTCCATCAATGGCAACTTGAGAAAAAGAGTGAGAAATCCAATTCTAAAGTGAACCCACTTCCTATTTCTTCATCCTCTATCTCTTGCCAAGTTATAGGGTATTTTCTTCACAAGTTTCATGACTTGGTGAAGCGGGAGCTTGATCTTGTGATGCCTCGACGTAGATCATCTTCGGCATCGTAGTCGATGACCTAGCCCGCCCATTTCTCCCATGACGCCGACGCTAGAGCCCGGGATCCGATGATCGCAGCGAGGAGACTTCATCGCGGAGCCATGGAGGTGGAGAACCGGATCTACAAAGGTTGTATTTCCGTTTACCCTTTAGGTAAGTTGTTAACTAGTTTCTAGTTTCGCCTAAAATTATAGTTAACGATCTAGTCTAGGGTTTCTCGGCACCGTAAAATTTGAAATTGGCATGGTTGATACCTTGTGAGACCTCCTTAGTGTGCCTAGGAACCCTACAGAAATACCGACTTTGGAGTCGATAGGAGGAACGCGGACAAGACGGGCACTAGAATCCCATGTCCAGCCGAGCATGCACTAAATGGTATAGCACAAGTGGCAGCGTTGTGATAATTAAGGAAAAGATGAGTTGGTGTTTTGTTTAAAAAAATACAGATTTTTGAAAAATTTACACAAACAACCCTAAATCTAGTGGTCACCTAGGTCAAGGCTCTAGACCGCTCCTAGACTTCTAGAAGACAAGTCGCAAGATAGATCCTCTACCGCCTCTTTGCCCCTTCTATGGCCAGGTAAGTGCCAGGAAAGTGGGAGGTTCTCCACTACGTAAGTAGTGGGCCTAATTAAGTAACCACTTGCCTTAGACACACTTGCCTTAGACACCACAAAAAAACGCGAATAAGCAATAGATTACCCATGACCTTCGTCTGTCCTTAATAAGCGCGACGGTCCTTAAAGTCTTGTCTAGATATTTTTTAGTTAATGAGGGTGATGCGGATGCAAGTTTGTGATTTTTGGGGCTTAGGACGAGTAATGAAATACTGACCTAATCTGAATTTTGGTCGTGCCACTTAATTTCCGTGTTAAAACAATGCAAACAACCAAGATCAAACACGCAACAATTTTTCTTTTTGCGGCGCTGCGAATTTTTGCAAAGATACCTGCAGAAATTGGTTAATGGAGTAGAGCAGGGAAGAGATAAGAAAGACAGAGATAGACCTAAAAAATTTGGTGCAGTGAAACCCTAACAGAACCGCGGTTCCACCGCAGTAAGCTTCCAATTCCGCGCTTCCGCGGTTACCTAGATTGATCCTTGCACAAAATTTTCAGAGAATGCTCCTGTTCACTCACTGAGCTCTCTGGGATGACCTGAAAATTTTTATCCTCGCTCAAGAGATTCCATATTTCCTTGCAGCAAACCACAACAAATTGTTAAGCGCGTGTTGCGGATTTTGATCTAAAAAATCTGATGGAATAATAAATTTTCCAACTCAAATTATAAAAACGAACAAATTAGCACACTATCCCCGGCAGCGGCGCCATTTGATTGATCTTAAATTCCGTGTCGTGTTTGGAAAATGTAAAATATATCACAACCAAAGAAATTTATAAAAACCGTAATCAATAATACGTGTCTTTTGTAGGTTCGTTTAGCGAGTGCAGATCGTCCACAGGGAAAGTGTGATTTGATCGATCTTGTTTTAGTTGAGTTGAAAATTAAAAGATAAAAGAAAATGATTCAATATTTGTGAAATTTAGTTTCAAGAATCATAAAGGGATAGATCTAGAATCAAGAATTACTAAAGATCAAGAAGATGTCCAAATCGAATGAGTTATCAAGATTTGTAAAGAAGCTTGTAGGAATCGATCCAATCGATAGTGATGATGAATACCTATGATTACAAATTCTTATCTATTGAAGATTTGTTGCTAGATCGATGACAATCAACAAGGTTTAGGGATCTATTGAAGAAACCAGGGTTTCCTCTTCATCATCCCTTGTCCTTTCGTTAGTTAGCATTCAAATTCTAGCCTCTAGGAAATTCAATCATCGATTGTTGATCTCTAATTTGGAGCGAAAACATTCAAGAAAGCATCTCGCTCAAAACAAGGTCATCGTTGATTCAATTTCCCAAAGTTTACAAAACTCATAAGACTTAAGAATCGTTCAAGAATTTAATCATCATCAACTACCTATTTTCTCGATTCCTCCACAAGCGGAGTTTTCACTCAAACATCATGAAAAAGAAAACAATCAAGAATCGAATAATCTTCATAATGCACGAATGTAAAGATAAGCAAGATTTATAATCTTCACCTTTATTAATCGATGATTAGTTACAATTCACTCGAGTCGAGATTAGAAGAATTGAGGAGAGAACTAGATCTTTGAAATTAGCTTCGCATCGGTCTTCTTGAGTCGCGGATCGTTGTGGATCTCTTGCTCGGATGAAGATCGGCGTTGCTTCAAAGGATCGATGGTTGCTTGCTTGATTTGGTACTCGTTGAATCTTGATTTGGATCAAATTGTGTCACTCAATTTGATTTAGAAATGATTTGGATCTTGCTAGAATTTTACCCTTAAATGATGAACAACCATTTAATGAAGCCTTAGGTGCCTTTTTATAGTTTTTCCCCTTTAGCTTCCCCTAGAAGCTAGGTTGTTATGATGCTTACATGAGAAGCTTGGTAGGTATCAAACTTGCACAAGAAGCTTGGTTGTTATGAAGAGAAGCTTCCGGAGAAATCTACACAATTCGAAACGTCTTAGAGAAGCTTGGCCGTTAAAAGAAGTCATCTGCAAAAAGTTCCTGTTGCCGACGAGTCGACTCGGCCGCGGATCCGCTGCGGATCGGCGGCCGTTTGGTGGAGTTGGTGCATGGAAATTTCTGTATTGTTTCATGTTGTCTTCATGGTTGTTTCCTGATGTCTGGAATCTTATAAATCTTTCTAATTTACTGCCAGATCACAGGTCAAAGACTTGATGTATTTTATTAGCACTTTTAGCAATTCCGGCTCTTTTACCTAGAGAATTTCCTGCACACAATCTCGAGACAAGGGTTGATATATACAGATCAATGCGATTAGTAATAAACACGTAATTTCCTCTTAGAATGTCGATTATAACTATAACACAGGTTATTTTGTATTTTCCAGATGAATCCTTAATCTGTGTTATAATTACAATAGACACCTATATATGAATGATACGAGTAAGGAAATTAACGTGTTGAGAATGCACTATTTTTGATTGATCACATATCTTTTATTATATCGTTGAAAATGTTTAGGATGCATGCCACATATACTTAGATTTGTTCATTAATCAGTAAATTACGTTAATATCGCTCAGCAGGCTTATTTTAGATACACTTAGTAGAACACTAGCACAAATACTAATGGTTGCCCTATTGCATGATCACAGACTCGCATGTACACAACACATCATTAATACTGCTATACCACGTAGAACTTGCTGTAAGTCCATATCGCGCACCCCGCGTGTCCGCGGGGAGGCGGAATTTTCAAAAAAAGATTTTTCAAAGCTCGCAACACGGACTTGAACTCCATGATCGATGTTAAACCCAAGCTAACATAATACTGTGTGAAGTTTAACTACTCGGATGAAAGTTATACCTCACAAAACCAAGTCCTCCGGGTCTTTTAGTCGTTGTCCTCCTCTTCATCGTAGGCTCCGAGGATCGTAACGAATCGTAGTTTCCTCGTCGGCTTCCTCGAGTCAAAGACGATCCACCCGAGAGTCTATAGTCCGAGCTCCAACCTCAAATCCGAAGTTACTAGGGCAACTAGCTTGCCAAACTAGAAGGCCTAGGTGATGTAGAGAAAGAAGAATGAGTGGTTTGTCTCTTGGAATCCTAGGTTTCTCAACTCATGAGATGTTTAGCGTTATGAGGAAGAAGTAGAAGACTTGAAGAAAAGAGAGTGGAGTTGTGAACCTTGAAATGAAACTTGGCTGCCCTCTAGATAAAGAATGAAGCATATATGATAAAATATCTTACAAATATCTAATAAGCTTCACAAAATATCTTGTGATGAGTCATGAGCATGAGTCACCAAGTAGCCATGCTAGATTCAATGTTTAAATCCACCATATTCCTCCACCCAATTTGTTTAATCCATAAAAGAATTAAACCCTAATAGGTGTCTACTTCTAGAAGATTTCCCAAGCTAATTACGAGAATGTCCTCATCCGTATATACATACTCGCATCCCCATTCCCAAGAATACGAATACAAAGAGACGAAACAAATCCATCAATACAATACTTGGATCCGGCTTAAACCAAAACCTACTAGTATTATCCGCCCGAACATCATACGCGCACAAGTGCACGTACGTGATCGAAGCCCTGTCGTAAAACCATACAACCTCTACAGCTTTTGCCCGATGCAGGGAAACTCTCTATGTGGGACTCTAAAGACTCGACAGTACGCTGGCAGTGGGTTTAACCACAAGCCGCAAGCGGTACTAGCTGCACGTAACGGCTACCCATGTATCTGTCGATAAGAAGGCCGATGAGCAAACTCATCTGAACTCTTACTCTGCGTGTATGTGACAATATCCATACAGTTCGGTCTGTTCGTCTAAGAGTATCGCATATCGGGCCTAGGGGGCGGTAATCGTCAGATCCCTAATAGCGCAATAAGTCATGCTGGAGTGTAGCCCAAAACACCCTGAGAAACTACTGGAATACCTACCAGTAAATCTCGCTTGCCCTGGCCAGGGACTTTGTGTAATGGCTCTCCAAACACAGTGCGATATCAACCCCCAACACCGGGAGAGACGAATCCTATCTAACCGCCACTGCCTCCAAGTGCTTCGGGACTATACCCAACTACTACTTGTTTGCACGACTTCTTTGAGCTGTGGTAGGGTAGTAATCAAAGTACAGTAGGAATACACTCGAGGCGAATTAGCAGTGTCAAGTCGACAAACTAAGCTGTACTCATGTTACCTGGGAACTGATACCCGACGATAGGTATAATACCCACCAGCAGTTCCCGATGAGTCCTATCCAGTGTATTCATAACCTAATGAGCACCTGCATACTATCTCCAGTACGACGCACTAATGGCTGTGGGACAGACCATCTCCCCTGCTGGGATGAGAAGCATGTACACTAGTCTACTCCGGAGTATCTATGCCCCATCTCGATAATCCTACGACTAGGGATCTGTATTAGGAGTTGCTTGTAGACTACCCAGCCCCCACTAGTGTGACTGCCATCACAACGCTGGTAATCAAGCAAAGGTCCTAAGGGCTCTACCAATATGTATAAGCGATATGCTAAAAGAAACACATGCACATATTGAGGTAGAAACAAACCAAGTAGCATACTACCATTTTGAGCAAGATTGTCAATACAACTATGAATATCCCAAGCTTCCATTAAGTAATATAAAAACCAGTATGATACAATAATGGTCTCTAGGGCATACATCACTAACAATCTCCCACTTGCACTAAGGACATGTATTGGCATATCGCAGACCTATCATCTCGATTAGCCACTCGAACTGTGTCTGAAGGATAACCTTCGTAAATGGATCTGCAGTGTTATTCTCCATATCTACTCTCCTCACCTCGATCTCCCGGCGATCAACGATCTCCCTGATCAGGTGGTAACGCCTCAAAATGTGTCTGGACTTTTGATGGGACCCGGGTTCCTTCGCTAAGGCTATAGCGCCGTTGTTGTCACAATAAAGAGGTATTGGATCAACAATGGTTGGAACCACCTGAAGTTCTTGTAGGAACTTCCTCATCCAGACTGCTTCCTTCACGGTGTCACAAGCAGCTATGTACTCCGCTTCCATCGTCGAGTCAGCAACGGTGTCCTGTTTAGAGCTCTTCCAACAGACCGCCCCTCCATTGAGGGTAAAAACATAACCCGACATGGACTTGGAGTCATCCTTGTCACTCTGGAAGCTGGAGTCAGCAGAGGCCTCGATCTGGATGTCTTTTCCATCATACACTAAGAACATCTCCTTAGTCATTCTCAGGTACTTAAGAATGTTCTTTACCGCTATCCAGTGCTCCTCCCCTGGGTTTGACTGATACCGGATTACCACGCTTAGTGCGTAAGCAACATCTGGTCTGGTATACAACATCACATATATTATAGAGCCTACCGCAGATGCATAGGGTATAGATGTCATGCGAGCTATTTCCAAATCAGTCTTGGGAGACATCTCTTTGGAGAGGGTGATTCTGTGACAAGTCGGTAGATTACCACGCTTGGAATCTTCCATACTGAATCTTTTCAGTATGGTGTCGATGTACTTGGACTGCGAAAGTCCCAACATCCTCTTACATCTATCACGATAGATCTGGATCCTCAGAATGTAGGAGGCATCACCTAGGTCTTTCATGGAGAACCTCTGTGACAAGAATCCTTTGACTGATTGTAGCATAGGAATGTCATTTCCTAATAAGAGAATGCCATCCACGTATAAGATGAGGAATACCACAGTCCTCCCTACAATCTTACTATATATGCACGGTTCATCTGGATTTTGATAAAGTCGAATTCTTTGACCGTATCATCAAAACAGATGTTCCAACTCCGTGATGCCTGCTTTAGTCCATAAATGGACTTAAGCAACTTGCACACTTTCCCGCTGCTCCCACTCTGAATGAAACCCTTGGGCTGATCTATATAGACGCACTCTTCCAAATTTCCATTTAGAAAAGCCGTCTTTACGTCCATCTGCCAGATCTCATAATCGTGGAAGGCAGCAATGGCAAGAAGGATCCGAATGGATTTGAGCATAGCCACAGGAGAAAAGGTCTCGTCATAGTCCAAACTAGGTCTTTGACGAAAACCTTTTGCAACAAGTCTAGCCTTACAGGTTTCAACCTGTCCATCTACACCAATCTTCTTTCTGAAGATCCATTTGCAGCCTACAGGTTTTACCCCTTATGGAGCAATGTCCAAAGTCCATACTTTGTTGGTGTACATGAATTCCATTTTGGCCCGCATTGCATCCAGCCATTTTACCGAGTCGCCGCTCTGAATGGCTTGCTGGAAGATAGTAGGCTCATCATTGTCAATGATGCAATCCTCTCGATCCCCGTCTATGAGAACACCATAGTATCTCTCGGGCGGATGAGACTGCCTACTTGTTCTGCGGAGTGGCATGGGGATGTCCGGTTCTTCTGAAACCTCTGGTTCTACCAAGTTTTTAGTAATAGCTTGTGGTTCTGGAATTTCTTCCAGTTCTATTTCGCTCCCACTTTTCTGATTTTCTAAAAATTCAGATTCCAAGAAGTGGGCATGACGAGAAACAAAGACCTTTTGTTCCTCTGGCAATAGAAATAATACCCCCTGGAGTTCTTTGGGTATCCCATAAACTTACACAGTACTGAGCGTGCCTCGAGCTTATCCGCATGCTGCTTTTTTACAAAAGCTGGACATCCCCATGTCTTAAGGTACTTAAGATAGGGTTTCTTCCCACTCCACATCTGATATGGTGTGGTCGGAACTGACTTAGTAGGAACCTTATTCAGAAGATATACAGCTGATTCTAGTGCATAACCCCAGAAGGATCGCGACAACTCAGCGTTACTCATCATGGAACGAACCATATCCAATAGGGTTCGGTTCTGTCTCTCCGATATACCGTTGTGTTGTGGCGTGTATGGAGGAGTAAGCTGAGAGAGAATTCCATTCTCTTTTAGGTAACCAGGAACTCGACACTCAAGTATTCACCACCTCGATTAGATCTTAGTGTCTTGATACATTTGCCTGTTTGTTTTTCCACTTCATTCTTATATTCCCGGAATTTCTCAAAGGCCTCGGATTTATGCTTCATCAAGAAGACATGTCCATACCTAGAGAACCATCCGTAAAAGTAATGAAGTGGGAATAACCACTTCGCGCATGTGTGGACATTGGACTACACACATCGCTGTGTATGAGTCCCAAGAGCTCGCTCGCTCTTACTCCGTGTCCAGTGAACGGCGTCTTTGTTATCTTTCCTATGAGACAAGATTGACAAGTAGCATAAGACTGATATTCGAACGGATCCAAATATCCCTCTCTATGTAACTTCGTCAATCATGTTTCATTGATGTGACCCAGTCTACAATGCCATAAGAAAGCCTGATTTAATTCCGGAGACTTTCTTTTATGTGTGTTCTGGACACTGAAAACCTGAGCTAGATTTAATACGTATATTCCGTTATCTAATGTACCAGACCCAATCAGAGCTTGATTTAGGTGGATGTGGACCACATCGCTTACAAATGTAAAATCATATCCTTCCTTAGAAAGTAAGGATACATATATGATATTACAAGCTAGACAAGGTACATACAAACAGTTACGTAGAATCAATATCTGCCAACTTGTCAATCCTAGGAGATATTCCCCTACGGATTCAGCGTCCACGCTCATTCCGTTAGCAACCCTGAGAGTCATATCACCTACCTTGATAGCTCTACGGTTTCTCAAAGCCTATAATGAATTACAGATATGAGATCCTGATCCGGTATCTAGTACCCAGAAAGCAGAGTTAATTGACATACAGTGTTCAATCACAAACACACCTGAAGTCGAAGCCACAACATGCTTCGGATCCTGGATTCTGGCTTTTAAAGCTCTACAATCCCTTTGCCAATGCCTTTTCCCTTGACAATAGGAACATCCCCCTTCCCTACTGTCAACCCCGAAACTTTTGCCTTACCCTGTCCTTCTACCTTACTGACACCGCATATCCGCTTTGTGGAGGTCTTCTTCTTCTCACCCTTTGCTTCGCCTTGGATACAGAAGAGGAAGATTCCCTAATAAGCAGAGCGGGTGTCTCCCTGGTTTCCTTCAGGGGGCCCTCAACTGGAAGTATAACTTTCTTCCCATGGCCGTAAGTATAAGGTAGGGACTGTAGAATTAAGTCAGCATCTGACTGGTTCTCCAACGTGGTTTCCAGGTCTGTGAGCTCATTAATATAGCCAGTCATTGTAAGGACGTTGTCCCCTACAGATGATCTGATAGCCAACCTCGCTTGAAGCAATTCCTTCGAGGTCTCATATCTTGTGATATGAGATTGCTCTCCATATGAAACTTTTTTATGGAGGAAGATGGAAGCTAAGTTCATCTTCTCGTGCTGCTTCTGGTTTTCACCATCTACTGAGGCCAACATGAGGCATTTGGCATTCGCACTGTCTTTTTCCCTTGTCATACGGATATAAATATCCACGACGGTGGAAACTAGACTTGGTACGGCGGGGGCTTGAGTAGTAATGAGGTGGTCTAGCTTGTCACAGGCAATGGACATCTGGACAAACCCTTACCAGTCAATATAGTCTGGCCCAGTCAATTTATTAGCTAAATGTAACCTAGGCGCGTTCAACTGGTCGCTGCAATTAGAAGAAAGAGAAGAAACATTTTAGCATGATGCTCTTGCAAGTTTAGATTGGTTTTTAATTTATCTAAACAGGATGTCTCCCACTGTCTCTCGAATCCTTCCTCAAACCATAAAAGAAGAATTAGTCTGGATTAATCTCATCGTACAATACTTGCTTAACCGTTCAGCCAGGCTAGTGTCGGTACTTCGAGGGAGGTTTTACGACGCTTTCAAGAATTTCCTTAATTAAATAACCTCTTTTCCTTGGAGGCGTAGCCCCGCTAACACTGTTCTAGACATCTACTTAGTTTATAGCATTGATCGTTAAGTGGAAAATCTCCCGAGGAGTAGCATATACTCACAGTAGGATCGGGATCCAAATATCATTGTGTGATAATCCTGATGGAATCCTACCAACATTATCACACTCCAAATGGTATGCAGCACTAGCAAGTTTCAGTTTCCTTAGAAACTCCCAATGTAGATTTTTGCCCTATGCTCTTATGACCTTGACGAGGGCCAACAAATCATAAGCCACATGTCAAGTTCTACCCATCATTGTCCAGGTTAATTTGAACCCATCCGTATATATCTTTGACGAAGGCCAACAAATTAATACGACTATCCTAAACCAACGCATCTATCTATGCTGCATATGAACACCCAGCAGCTACCAATCATTATGCCTTAATGAAGGCCAACAAACATAACTTGAATACTACTGAATATTCATATGAAATGATGGAGGGCTACGAAGGGTATTGCCGAAACCGTGAACGTAGTGAACTTGATATAATCGAAGGAACCTGATGGATTTTTAAAAGGAGTAGTTTAAGTTCCGCATTTAAAAGTCTGTTGTTTTGAAAAAACCGAGTGGTTTTAAAAGTGTTCCAACGATTTAGCTTTGGTTTGTTTGCTTTGCATTAATGTAATGCAGTCCCATCATTTACACCTATCATCACAGAAAAAAGAAGAAAATACCACGTCCACTTATGCCATCCGTATTCGCCACTGGGCCTCGTCTAACACCGTTGGTTACTTAACTAACGCCAGAGCGGGGGCTGGACTAGTGCGGGTGCAAAACATAAGCAAAGTCTATTATATAATATATATATATATAATAATAATAATAATAATAATAACCATTCGTTTCACGCAATAATAGGCATTCCAGATCACAGATGAATATATTAGATATACTAGGAATTCCGCGTTTCGTTTAAGCCTGTAACGAATGACGGATTCCACGGTCGTGATGAATACCCAAACCCCACCCCAGACCCCTACGGGTGCGGCAAACTACCCGCCAAATACCCGAAGTGAAGCAACCTCCCTCATCAAAGTGAGTAGGTCACTCGGCACTTCAAAGTACCCGGTAGTTTGTGCACCCCACCTTGGGTCTATCCTAGGAGCAGAAAACAGTAAAAGAAAATAATACAACGGTGGCTACAACCTCAACCCGGATGTGCCCCGCAAAATAATATTACATCACTTTACAATTTTACATCGAATGAAAGAAAAGAAAACTCTCATCTCACATCCTCGGCTATTCATCCATGACGATCCAATAAGTTCATATACACAATCCACAAGAACAGCAACATAGATATGTGCAACCCCGACTAATCGACGTATAACAATTAGTCGAAGTTTCCAAACACATATATCACAACTTGAAACTTTAAACGACGTTAAAACTACGACTTCGAAACACCCCGTAAGGCCATCATAGAAAGATAACAGTATATCCAAAATTGGCAACAACAAACAACACCTGAGACCTTAGATCCAAGCAACTAGAACACAGACCAAAATTCAAAGAATTTCACCACAACTAAAAAGGCGGTGCCGGTTTTTTTGAGTATGTGGCTGGCCCAATGCCGGTGAAATTGCTTAATTTTTTTGTGTGTGTTCATATCACAACATGTAGAGCACTCTGCAATTGTTTAAAAAAATTTTAGAGGCTCGGAAAAATTTGACAGAAACATGGATCTTTGTCGCGATGTTTCGGATTCATTTCGGTTTCGTAGTTTTATACTTTGTCTAACCTGTAAGCTATAGTTTAGTAGGCTCTGATACTACTGTAAGTCCATGCCGCGCACCTCGCGTGTCCGCGGGGAGGCGGAATTTTCAAAAAATGATTTTTCAAAACTCGCAACACGAACTTGAACTCCAGGATCGTTGCTAAATCCTAGGTAACATAATATTGTGTGAAGTTTAACTACTCGGATGAAAGTAATACCCCACGAAACCAAGACCTTCGGGTCTTTTAGTCGCTGTCATCATCTTCATCGTAGGCTCCGAGGATCGTAGCTTCCTCGTCGGCTTTCTCGAGTCAAAGACGATCCACCCGAGAGTCTATAGTACGAGCTACAACCTCAAATCCGAAGTAACTAGGGCAACTAGCTTTCCAAACTAGAAGGCCTAGGTGATGTAGAGAAAGAATATGGAGTGGTTTGTCTCTTGGAACCCTAGGTTTCTCAACTCATGAGATGTTTAGGGTTATGAGGAAGAAGTAGAAGACTTGAAGAAAAGAGAGTGGAGTTGTGAACCTTGAAATGAAACTTGGCTGCCCTCTAGATAAAGAATGATGCATATATGATAAAATATCTCACAAATATCTAATAAGCTTCACAAAATATCTTGTGATGAGTCATGAGCATGAGTCACCAAGTAGCCATGCTAGATTCAATGTTTAAATCCACCCTATTCCTCCACCCAATTTGTTTAATCTATAAAAGAATTAAACCCTAATAGGTGTCTACTTCTAGATGCTTTCCCATGCTAATTACGAGAATGCGCTCATCCATATATATATACCCGCATTCGTATTCCGAAGAATACGAATACAAAAAGACGAAACAAATCCATCAATACAATACTAGGATCCGGCTTAAACCAAAGCCCACCAGTATTATCCGCCCGAACATCATACACGCACAAGTGCACGTACGTGATCGAAGCCCTGTCGTAAAACCATACGACCTCTACATCTTTTGCCCGATGCAGGGAAACTCTCTATATGAGACTCTAAAGACTCGACAGTACGCTGGCAGTGGGTTTAACCACAAGCCGCAAGCGGTACTAGCTGCACGTAATGGCTATCCAAGTATCTGTCGATAAGAAGGCCGATGAGCAAACTCATTCGAACTCCTACTGAGCCTGTATGTGACAATCTCCATACAGTTCGGTCTGTTCGTCTAAGAGTATCGCATATCAGGCCTAGGGGGCGGTAATCGTCAGACCCCTAATAGCGCAATAAGTCGTGCTGGAGTGTAGCCCAAAATACCCTGAGAAACTACTGGAATACGTACCAGTAAATCTTGCTTGCCCTGGCCAGGGATTTTGTGTAATGGATATCTAAACACAACGCGATATCAACCCCCAACACCGGGAGAGACGAATCTTATCTTACCGCCACTGCCTCCAAGTGCTTCGGGACTGTACCCAACTACTACCTGTTTGCACGACTCCTTTGAGCCGTGGTAGAGTAGTAATCAAAGTACAGTGGGAACACACTCGAGGCGAAGTAGCAGTGTCAATTCGACGGACTAAGCTGTACTCATGTCACCTGGGGACTGATACCCGACGATAGATATAATACCCACCAGCAGTTCTCGACGAGTCCTGTCCAGTGTACTCATAACATAATGAGCACCTGCATACTATCTCCAGTACGGCGTACTAATGGCCGTGGGACAGACCATCTCCTCTGCTGGGATGAGAAGTCTACTCTAGAGTATCGATGCTCCGTCTCGATAATCCTACGACTAGGGACCTGTATAAGGATGTGCTTGTGTGACCGCCATCACAACGCTGGTAATCAAGCAAAGATCCTAAGGGCTCTACCAATATGTATAAGCGATATGCTAAAAGAAACACATGCACATATTGAGGTAGAAACAATCCAAGTAGCATACTACCTTTTTGAGCAAGACTGTCAATACAACTGTGAATATCCCAATCTTCCATTAAGTAATATACAAAATAGTATGATACAATAATGGCCTCTAGGGCATACATCACTAACACTTGCCATACTTATGTATCGTAGTAAGATCAACGTTATAGTAGGATAATTTTATATATGATTCATATTGGATATGCGTACGAGACTTGGAGTCTGTACTAGTCGCCGTGCGTGTACGTGTCACGAGGTGTCCGTACCATTCATTGACTGGGTGCATGAACGAGATGTCCGCACCGGTGCTATATTTGTAAGGGACTAGATGTCCGTACTATAGATATTCCATTGCTATGTGTTTGGGTACGTAGATTAGATATCCGCACCGATCATTATTATGATATGGTGTAATGAAATATTTGATGGTTATCGTACGAAATGAGATTCCGCATGTGATGATACGATGATGATAGATGATGATGATTAGCCGGATATGACCCTATTTTACTTGACTCGTGGAGTCTTACTATTTTACCCGTTTGGAAGATTTTACTGATATGACGGTATTACCCACTTTCTAAAAACAACAATTTTTTTCATATTTTTAAAAAGTGATAATGAAAGGATGTGCTACTTGGATTTCAAAAGGGGTATATATATATATATATATATATATATATATATATATATATATATATATATATATATATATATATGTTTTAAAAACATTGCAGCCTCCTTATTTTCAAACAACGTTTCTTTCTACTTTAAAAACATATAAGTGGGAATATTCGAAGTAATTACCTATTTACTGTTCTTTTACGCTACGCTTACTTTACATGTCATTCACCCTAGCTTTATTTATTTTATTAGTCATGTTATGCTTTATGATTTCCGCTACGCGTCATATATTGTTGATGTTATACCTCAGTGGTATAGGACACTGATACACACACACACACACCTACACTTATATTACTGGTTTATTCTATGATATGTTACCCGTCTGTGATATTCCTAGTTCACAGAAACAAAAAGGGTACGAGTTTGACAAGATTTATATTACTGTAGATATGATGTGATATGATATTAATTCTAAGAGATTGAATATATATAAAGGTATATAAGAAGATAAAGATGATTCAGACATGGTGGATATAGCCAGGGATCCATGAGAAATATGTGTGTGTGTGTGTGTGTGTGTGTGTGTGTGATCAATCCATGAGAGATTGAAGCAGTGAGAGACACGATATCTCCTGTTGATATATGTGTGATCAATTCATGAGTGATTGAGGGGTAGTTGACACATGATATCTCTATGGATATTATATATACGTGAGGGATCGATATAGATGCCCTGCACTGAGATGGATATTATATATATCTGTGTGTTGTGCGCGTGTGCGCGCGTGTGTGCGTGCGTGTGTGTGAGGGATTGATATAGATGTCATACACTGAGATGTATATTATATATGTGTGAGAGATCGATATAGATGCCCTGCATTGATGAGATATATTATGCTATATATAGTAGTCGGACATGACTGGTCCATGAGACAGTACCTGAATATTATTGTAATGTTTTGAAAATCGTTTAGGTGAAATTTCCGATAATCGGAAAAATAACTGGTGTTTTCCGTAAAAACCATGATATAATTATTTTTCTTCATAGACTTAAATATACCTATTCTAGCTATGTAATTGCTAGTATTTGGTATTTAATTGTTCACTTATAAATTTCTAGTTTACTTAAATGTTTTCCCTAATTAATTATTTTTAATATTATTTTAAGCTTCCACTAATACATTTAATTAGTGATAATTACAAATTGGAATGAGTCAATTACATGTTTGTGAACCATGACAACATCATAACAAGTTTAGGGTATGTTCTCTTTTTATCAAATGGTCTCCATTGTTCTAGAGAACTCTAGGGGGGAAAAGTTAATTGAAAAATAAAATTAAATAGAAAAGATTGATGTAAGATGCAATAATGAGTTTTGAAGGGGTTTCTTTACTTGGGAAAATTGTACACACACACACACAACCCCATTTCCCTCCTTTGCCGAAACAACCAGCAGCCTAAATCCCCCTCAATTCCCCACTTCTTTTCCTCACAAAGTTAAAAGAAAAAGAAAATTAAAAAGAAAGAAAACAATAAAAAAAAAGAGGTTTGGGTTTTGATTGACTTGGGGGAAATTCAACACAACACATTTCACTCTCTCTCTCCCCTCATTGTTGCTGGCCGAGCCTCCCCAATTTCCAGCAGCTCCCATTTCCCATTTTCCCCACTTCAATTCCTCTAAAAAATTCTTCAAAATTCACTAAAAATGAAATAAAATCCCACAAACTCCAAATCCATTCTTTACCCATTATTCCTTGGCCATTCAAGCATGGATCTTGGAGCATGGAAGCAAGTTTGGGAGGCTAAGTTGCAAGCTAGATCCCTTGTTTGTGAGGTATAAATTTTAACCAAATTGTTAATTTGTCGGTTAATTACTCTAATCTAAACTAATTAGGTGTTAACTTGGTTCTATTTTCATGTTTAAGTTTTACAAGAAAAGGGTTTGGATCATGTTAGGGTTGTGAACATTTGATTATGGTTGTGTGATGTATTTAACATCTTAAGACATGTAAAAGCTAAGCTAGTTGCTAGTTGCTAATTGTTATTTTAAAAATTGTCCAAATTAAGCTATTTTGCAAACTAGATTTTAGGATTTATGAAAATATGTGAGATTAAAAATCTAGTTAATAATTGGGTAGCATAATTATGATGTAAAATGATCATTGTGGCCACTAGATTTGTTTAAACATCTAGATTTGTAAAAAAATGGATAAAAGAGGCGTACTAGGTTTTTGGAAATAAATCGATTTGATTAATTTTGAGGTTTTGATGAGTTACAACTTATTTCATATAATATTTAGTGTGTTTTGAAACCACGATTGGTACTTTTGGGTTTTAAGTTTGGGGCTTTTCACGTATAGTTGCCCTAGTTGTAGTTTGTGGCTTTGTCGCGGCGCGTTTCATTCACCAAGTGTGTACGCGTCGAGTTAATGCGCGTGGTTGACTTGTATTGTTTGTGTTCACGACTATTTATATTATTCTCTTATTTTTCTTGTGTACATTTCAAGGATCGGGTGCAGGGGCGTCGGATGTGGCGCGGAAAGGACAGAGCTGAAATCGGAGCAGTTTAGCCGAGGCGTCCAGGTGAGTAGATGTATATCTACGGGAGAAGTCGGGTGGATGGCGTATAGCACCCCCGCAATTTCGTAGGATATGATGTGTTATGATATATATATATATATATATATATATATATATATATATATACATATGTGTTATTGCGAGATATGAATACTTAGCAAGAAAAGGTTTAGGAGACCATGGGTTGGATTTAGTGTAATTGGAAGGAAGTGTTTTTAGTTTAGTTTCTTAGTCGCGAAACCCTAGAGTAAAGGTTGACACGCACACACATGCACACACGTGGTTTGATTTGGGTGTATATGTTTATGTGTGTGTGTGTGTGTGTGTGTGTAGATGCGTTGGTATATATATATATACATATACGTATACATGGATGATGAGCCTAGTATATGATACTTGGAGATGAGCCGATATGATCGGGTATGATGCCATGAGATTTTGATATGTGTTTGGGTCGTGATATGAGATACGGCATGATATTATAATGGATCATTGGGTGATGTGTTTTCATACACGCGAGGGTATATGTTTGATGATATGGGAATGTACTAGATTTTAGAACGGTACCCCTAATTCTTGATTTATCGACAATGATACTATATGGATAATGAGGTATATGTGATATTGACCCGTACCCCAATTTTGGGATGCCGTACGATGG